>OU015471.1:8682658-9328493 GCA_907164805.1 Brachyptera putata | reverse complement strand
TTTGGCTTAAATCCTCAGCAATTTGGCTATACTCGCATCAGCCATTTCCAAGAAAAAGGTGTCTGAATTTCCCAAAAACTGCAATTTCCAGCCACTTTTCAGAGTCATAAAAAATCATCATTTTTGATTCGGCTAAAATTTTGTAGGAAGACAAGAGGACATTTCAGAAGAGTTATTCCGTTGAAATTTTGCTAATAATGCTAATGGAAAAGTAATTAGAAGGATTCCAGAATTCTATAATATGGGACTCTACCATGGTGAGTACACTAAGTTGTTTTTCGCTCTAAAATCTTTAAATTAAACTCGATTTAGGAACGGAGACCGGATTTGTGTTCCAATTTTATCACACTACACATACATAACAACAGAACTGAGAAATTCAACCAAAAATTTCAAGCGACAAAAAAATTTGACCAAAATGTACAGGGTTAACTAAGGTACTTTTGGACCTTTCGCAATTAATTTCTATGAACTGGTGAGAGCTATGATGTTCTAGTATTTTTTTAAGAGTATAACTTGATGGTCCCTAAATCCTCAGCAAATTTGGCTATACTCGCATCAGCCATTTCCAAGAAAAAGGTGTCTGAATTTCCCAAAAACTGCAATTTCCAGCCACTTTTCAGAGTCATAAAAAATCATCATTTTTGATTCGGCTAAAATTTTGTAGGAAGACAAGAGGACATTTCAGAAGAGTTATTCCGTTGAAATTTTGCTAATAATGCTAATGGAAAAGTAATTAGAAGGATTCCAGAATTCTATAATATGGGACTCTACCATGGTGAGTACACTAAGTTGTTTTTCGCTCTAAAATCTTTAAATTAAACTCGATTTAGGAACGGAGACCGGATTTGTGTTCCAATTTTATCACACTACACATACATAACAACAGAACTGAGAAATTCAACCAAAAATTTCAAGCGACAAAAAATTTGACCAAAATGTACAGGGTTAACTAAGGTACTTTTGGACCTTTCGCAATTAATTTCTATGAACTGGTGAGAGCTATGATGTTCTAGTATTTTTTTAAGAGTATAACTTGATGGTCCCTAAATCCTCAGCAAATTTGGCTATACTCGCATCAGCCATTTCCAAGAAAAAGGTGTCTGAATTACCCAAACCTGCAATTTCCAGCCACTTTTCAGAGTCATAAAAAATCATCATTTTTGATTCGGCTAAAATTTTGTAGGAAGACAAGAGGACATTTCAGAAGAGTTATTCCGTTGAAATTTTGCTAATAATGCTAATGGAAAAGTAATTAGAAGGATTCCAGAATTCTATAATATGGGACTCTACCATGGTGAGTACACTAAGTTGTTTTTCGCTCTAAAATCTTTAAATTAAACTCGATTTAGGAACGGAGACCGGATTTGTGTTCCAATTTTATCACACTACACATACATAACAACAGAACTGAGAAATTCAACCAAAATTTCAAGCGACAAAAAAATTTGACCAAAATGTACAGGGTTAACTAAGGTACTTTTGGACCTTTCGCAATTAATTTCTACTGAACTGGTGAGAGCTATGATGTTCTAGTATTTTTTTAAGAGTATAACTTGATGGTCCCTAAATCCTCAGCAAATTTGGCTATACTCGCATCAGCCATTTCCAAGAAAAAGGTGTCTGAATTTCCCAAAAACTGCAATTTCCAGCCACTTTTCAGAGTCATAAAAAATCATTATTTTTGATTCGGCTAAAATTTTGTAGGAAGACAAGAGGACATTTCAGAAGAGTTATTCCGTTGAAATTTTGCTAATAATGCTAATGGAAAAGTAATTAGAAGGATTCCAGAATTCTATAATATGGGACTCTACCATGGTGAGTACACTAAGTTGTTTTTCGCTCTAAAATCTTTAAATTAAACTCGATTTAGGAACGGAGACCGGATTTGTGTTCCAATTTTATCACACTACACATACATAACAACAGAACTGAGAAATTCAACCAAAAATTTCAAGCGACAAAAAATTTGACCAAAATGTACAGGGTTAACTAAGGTACTTTTGGACCTTTCGCAATTAATTTCTATGAACTGGTGAGAGCTATGATGTTCTAGTATTTTTTTAAGAGTATAACTTGATGGTCCCTAAATCCTCAGCAAATTTGGCTATACTCGCATCAGCCATTTCCAAGAAAAAGGTGTCTGAATTTCCCAAAAACTGCAATTTCCAGCCACTTTTCAGAGTCATAAAAAATCATCATTTTTGATTCGGCTAAAATTTTGTAGGAAGACAAGAGGACATTTCAGAAGAGTTATTCCGTTGAAATTTCGCTAATAATGCTAATGGAAAAGTAATTAGAAGGATTCCAGAATTCTATAATATGGGACTCTACCATGGTGAGTACACTAAGTTGTTTTTCGCTCCAAAATCTTTAAATTAAACTCGATTTAGGAACGGAGACCGGATTTGTGTTCCAATTTTATCACACTACACATACATAACAACAGAACTGAGAAATTCAACCAAAAATTTCAAGCGACAAAAAATTTGACCAAAATGTACAGGGTTAACTAAGGTACTCTTGGACCTTTCGCAATTAATTTCTATGAACTGGTGAGAGCTATGATGTTCTAGTATTTTTTTATGACCATAACTTTGGGATCTTTAAATCATTAGAAAGTTCCGTTACGATTGCCCAAGCGGATGCCAAGATAAACGACGCTGATTTATTCAAAAACGGACATTTTCAGCCAACTTTCAGAACGGTCTTTTGAAATAACCACAATTGCCCGATTAAGTTTAGATATTCAACAAGAAGAATTAATTCTGAGGAAGAAAATATTTTTTTTGGAATGTTTAAAACCAAAATTGACGTCAGAAATCAAATTTGAAAAACGTGAAAAAAGGCCAAAAATCATTAGTTTCGATTTGTCTCAAATTTGGTAGGAAGACGGAAGGGCATTTCAAAAACTCAATCCCATTGGAATTTTTCCAATTTCCTTCTTTTCAAAGTAATTACAAGGATTCTAAAATAGTATGTTGGCCCTACCATGGTAAATAATACCAAGTTGATTTTCGCTCTAAAATCTTTAAATGAAACACAATTTTGAAACTGAGACCAGATTTGTGTTTCAAATTGATCACATTACACATACATAACAATAGAACTGGGAAATTCAACCAAAAATGTCGAACCCCAAAAAAAATCACCAAAAAGCATAGCTCGTTTTTGACCTTTCGCAAGTAATTCATATGAACTGGTGAGACCTATGATGTTCTAGTATTTTTTTATGACCATAACTTTGGGATCTTTGAATCATTGGAAAGTTCCGTTACGATTGCCCAAGCGGATGCCAAGATAAACGTCGCTGATTTATCCAAAAACGGACATTTTCAGCCAACTTTCAGAACGGTCTTTTGAAATAACAACAATTGCCCAATTAAGTTTAGATATTCAACAAGAAGAATTAATTCTGTGGAAGAAAATATTTTTTTGGAATGTTTAAAACCAAAATTGACGTCAGAAATCAAATTTGAAAAACGTGAAAAAAGGCCAAAAATCATGAGTTTCGATTTGTCTCAAATTTGGTAGGAAGATGGAAGGGCATTTCAAAAACTCAATTCCATTGGAATTTTTCCATTTTCCTTCTTTTCAAAGTAATTACAAGGATTCTAAAATTCTATATGGGCCCTACTATGGTAAATAATACCAAGTTAATTTTCGCTCTAAAATCTTTAAATGAAACTCAATTTTGAAACTGAGACCAGATTTGTGTTCCAAATTGATCACATTACACATACATAACAATAGAACTGGGAAATTCAACCAAAAATTTTGAACCCCCTAAAAAAAATCACCAAAAAGCACAGGGGTAAGTAAGCTCGTTTTTGACCTTTCGCAATTAATTCCCATGAACTGGTGAGACCTATGATGTTCTAGTATTTTTTTATGACCATGACATTGGGATCTTTAAATCATTGGAAAGTTCCGTTACGATTGCCCTAGCGAATGCCAAGATAAACGTCGCTGATTTATCCAAAAACGGACATTTTCAGCCAACTTTCAGAACGGTCTTTTGAAATAACAACAATTGCCCAATTAAGTTTAGATATTCAACAAGAAGAATTAATTCTGAGGAAGAAAATATTTTTTTGGAATGTTTAAAACCAAAATTGACGTTAGAAATCAAATTTGAAAAACGTGTAAAAAGGCCAAAAATCATTAGTTTCGATTTGTCTCAAATTTGGTAGGAAGACGGGAGGGCATTTCAAAAACTCAATTCCATTGAAATTTTTCCAATTTCCTTCTTTTCGAAGTAATTACAAGGATTCTAAAATTGTTTATGGGCCCTACCATGGTAAATAAAACCAAGTTGAGTTTTGCTCTGAAATCTTTAAATTAAACTTATTTTGAAACTGATACCGGATTTGTGTTCCAATTTCATCACAACAAACATACTCATACATAGCAATAGAATTGAGAAATTCAACAAAAAGTTTTCTGACATTCAACGACTGCGTCAAAACTGCCAAAAATAGTCGCTGCATTTCTCTACTTACTGGCATCGTTCTTGTAGTTCTCTTTGTTACGGTCATCTTCTTCCCTCCTTCCCTCTTCTTGCTACGTCCACACTGTGTCAACTTCTACATTGTACTGCCGTCTTAATCGCCTTCTCTTCCTTCTTCAATGGAACTGCTAGTTGGTACGTGTACTGACATCGTTCTTGTAGTTTCCATTGTGTTCATCTCCTTCCCTTCACCCCTCTCCTGCCTACGTTCCCACCACAACATCGTCTACGTCGTACTGCCAACTTGGTTGCCTTCTCTTCCTTCAATGGAACTGCTAGTTGATACATGTACTGGCGTCATCCTTTGTTGACGAGCGGTAAGAACTGTTGGAAAAACATATCGTAATCAAACGTCACAGATAGGTCTATTTTATACAAATCAATAGATTGTCTTGAAACAATCTACAACTTACTGTACAACTACTGTACAACTTATGGTCTTAAAACAGCGTATGAGGACAATATAAAATTGAATTGAAGGACGTCACAACCCTGAGGCTGGATTGGAACGAATAATGACGCTCCTAATTCAAGAGAAAACTAGAAATCAACATGTCTGTTCAAAAGATTTCAATTTATCAATCCAATTCATCTCCAGGACCTGCCCTCTTTTCTAAGTCATGACAAAGACATTATGTGATTCTTCCAATGTTTCGATTCAGAATCAGTAATGCTCATCAATAATAATAATAATAATAATAATCAATAATAATTTCTCTTCAGTTAGGAGGAATAATAGCAAAATTATTCTTTCAAGTGTAGCCCAAGGGTTGCGAGGATCGAAGAGGCGTCCACACAATCAAGTCATCACTATAGGTACATTATTGCAATATAGCAACAAATTAACTGCAAACATTTTACTCAAAATTAGTTGCGTTTGATTTACAATTTTGAATTTGAGTTAAACAAAGTTTTAGGTTGAACCTATTGTTAAATTGTCTAGTATTACTTCTGAATGAAGGACTGTACGCCCAATACTTCAAGGTTAGTATAAGAACTTGAGGTATTATGGAGTTCTACAAATACTACCAACAAAAATATCACCGTTATATTTACGAGCACCACTACACGGAATATTGAGTAAATAAGACCGATTGTTCTGAAAGTGTGCATTTTGACCAGTGATGCACAGCATGGGGCCCACCATGACTTCAAGTTGAGATTATGTGACCTCGAATCATTCTTCAAACTCCTAACAAATGTCTCCTACCAAACTTCATGAGCTTCTTCATTTTGTTAGACCGTTAACTAACGAAATTACAGTGTTGAAAGCTGACGTAGAGGTTTGTGTATAGCGGTCAAAAGTTGGGCCGAAGAGCTCTGACAGGTACACAAATCTGGTCAAGCATTCTAACTGACAGCACACATTGAAGGTCTATGAGACAAACAGAGTCCATCTTTCAGCGCTGCTAGCAAACCAGAATAGTAAACATACCTTAAGCCTACTTTATTGTTAATACCTAGAATCCTACCCATCAGATTTTAATTGAAGGTTAGGATTGTCCTGACAGTAACATATCACTTTCCATGCCCCACAAACGTAATATGTTGAAACTGAACATTGAACTGAACGTTGAAATTCTTATTGAAAAGAGGGATAAACTTCTGCATTAGAGTAGAACAAATAATTATAGGCCTAATGTACGTTAATGTAATAAAAAGAGAACAGTTCACTCCTGTTGACATTCCTTGCATCTCATATGTGGCAACAACATTGCAGGGTTTCAACACGACAAAACTAAACTCCACTTTGAAAGTATTGTAGGATCGCAATTTAATTTCATCAAATGTGAGTAGGTAATTGAGGAAATGAAATCAGTAGGCCTACGTCTACAATTTCTCCATGCAATCTATAAAAAGCATTCTTTGAAATAATTACATTTTAAAATTAATTTCTAATGATTATTTGTTGATTGATCAATATTAAAATATTATACACATATAGTATAGGTACACTCTAATAGGCCTAAAGCTAGTGTCACGATACTGTAAAATATTGTGATAACAAATCTATTAAATGTTGAAGTTTTATATAAACCTGTCAGTATGGATTCTCTTAACTCTGATATCACATAATAATTGTTTAGCAAAAATCTGTCCAATTTTGATTAAAACTACCGTATAAAGCGATAATTTAATAATTCAAGTCTGATATGAGCATGCGCTCCACAGGTCAAAATCATAGCCTAACCAATTGATTGATTTGAATGATTGAAAATTGTCTGCTTAACAACCTCACCACCAGCTACGTTATTTGGGAGTATGAATGAGCAGGTGATAATGAAAAGTTACGAAGTGATAGGCCTAAGTGAAATTGCGTTTATAAAACCCATGCCTTATGCAGGACTCAAATCCACACCCAGCACTTGTTTCAGTTGCTAAAACTGTGCCTACGTTGACTGACATAGGCCTAACATAAGTTGCCTGATATTTTCATCCTAGATACCTATGTGACATTTTTTGTCGAGAGGTCACAGGCATTCGTTAGACATGTCAGCTTCCACGCCATGAACTCTCACGACCTGAGGGATGGTCTCTGCTTTGGTAGGTCAATCCCTTACCAAAATTCATCTGTAGTGCCAATGTAAATACCTAGCTTAGAATAGTTTAGAATAGATATTCTGACAGGGATTCAATTCTAAGAACAATAGGCCTATGCATATTATTTTTGAATTTTTAAAAACCAATTTTAAATAGTCTCAAAGAGTAAGAAATTGTCATCTTTTTCGGCTAAAATTTATGGAACGATGGAAGAACATCCGCTCTCATTGAAATATTTAAAAAAAAATCCTACAACCTAAATGCATTTGTAAATTTCAAACATGACAAATATCCTGGTACGGTATCAAGTTATACTTGGAACTAAAATATTTAAATTGAACTCTTTCTTGAAATGGAGACCAGATTTGACTTCACATATTACAAACAGTACTGAAGAGTTCAAAGAGTCCTACCGGTTCGCCTACAAAATTACGCTACTAGTACTCACCGGTCACGATGTATCGCTGATGCGTCCTGGACTTCCTCTTCTTCTTCACTCTTCCTTCACCATGTCACTCGACCTGCTCTCTCTTCGTTCATCTTGTTTCCGCTTTGTTTCTCTCCAACTTCCATCTTATTTTCATGCATTGGATCGAAAATACTATCAACTGTAAAATACGACAAAGAATTAGTAGGTGCCTATATGCGACCATCATAGTTACTTGCAATTACAAAATAAGATTGACTTCCCCACTGTTAAAAGTGCTTAGTTTTAAAATGTTGTTTTACGAAATTTAAAGTTGTTGTTCGCAGTTTTAAAAATAGAAAATTGTATGAAAATAAAGAATGTATTGTTGGGTGTGAAAGGTTATTTCATCAATTGTGTATTATTATTTAAAAAACTGATATACCTGTAACATATCAGCGAATTCAAAGACATTCATTTGTTAAACTGTATTAATTGAAAACAAATAAGCTCATAGAACTATGAAATAACTGTCGTTGATGATATTCAATATATATTACAAACACAATAGGCCTACATTGTTGATGATATAAAAACGAAATAGTATTGTATAATCCTTTAAAGGCCTAAAGTAAATTACATCAGGCCTACCAGTACGCCCTTCTATGATATTTTAGCTTCTTTCTAATATTTTACTCAGATATTGACATTCAAAGTGTTTCATGTTATTCAACTATTTGTACCTAGGCATACTGGTACCATTAAGTATACAGGTTAGACTGGTACTGAGTTTTGATGAAAAGAATGATCAATGACAATATCCTGTGAAGGCCCTACGGCAGAGTCGAATTGCACCCATTTTACTCAATTACTTCACAATATTCAAGTAAAAGGAGAGTTTTGTCTTAGAGAGAATTCAAAAGAGACATTTCAACGTAGGTAACTAGGCCATTGAGTACATAATATCCTCAAGGGTCGAGTAAATAATATCCTCACGGAACAGTGGCAGAGCCCCAGGTGGTTAAACAGTCTAACAGTAGTGCTACGCCTGGTAATCCTGCTAGTAGCATTGTTATTAGCAAGAAAATGTCATCTACTAGAGCACTGTTGCAAGTGAATGCTGCTGGGAGCACTGTGATCAGCCAACTTTTTTATTGTCAAAGGTCATAGGCTGTCATACGGCATTGCCTATCTAGAGACTACTTAATCTAAGGCCAGGCCTAGTGTTTCACCCTTTCGTGTCAGTCCCCACAGAGACCTACAGGCATTGAGTTTGTAAACTCAATGCTACAGGCCCTACAGTAAACTGATACTGAAGAGTGACAATAGGGCCTATGTGGTTCATTCACAACATATATTGAGAATCAGAGTAGGCCTTTATTTATTATGACAATTATTCATTTACCTACCCCCATATAGCTTAGCTTCGTGGGGTAGGCCCTACGTCTAACACTACAAATTCAATGGTCTAGTTAAGCACGACCACAAGATGGAGATATAAAAAAGTTGGGTTAAAGATGATCTGTCATTAGTCGATGAACAAATGTTAGGATGGCTACATGCTCCTAACACTTCACTGATGGAACTTGCTCGGTGATTTAGAAAAAAAATGCAGTATGCCTACGCTTTAATCGAGTTGAAACCAGATACACTCATTCACAAGAATACTTACATTATTAAATTGTCATTTGAATCCAGGCCACCGAAATGCCTAGGCCTACATCCACACGTATAGGTTTTCTGAGAACTGAACAATATGCATTCAATAATAACAAAAATGGTCTTGACAACACCTGTATCAATGGTATTTGACAACCTCACAGCATGATTAATTCATTTCTGTGGTTTATATATTCAATTTAAATCTGTCATTGCAAATTTACTCAATCTTGATGCACTTGTCATAAAATAAACATGTGTATTTCGCAGCCATTTTGAATTTATCTGCTGATAGTAGTAGACATAATTGTCTCAAGAAAGCCGTGAGTTGATTTCATGTAGGCTAGGTCGGGAGCAGCTTGCCTGACTGTGCGAAGTCAAAATAATCCCACCCTCACCTACCATACTATAGGTGTGCGATCTGTCCTCAAGATCCCACAGGAGTAGATTTAGCGGAATACTAGGGGTGGATTGCATAGACGAAGTTTTAACCCCGGCCCACCCTAGACGGCGTCTAAGTTGGGCCGGGTTTTAAACTTCGTATTTGCAATCCACCCTCGGTTTCTGGTGATAACTTTTGAACGGAATGAGTAGGGTGACCATATTCAAAAAAGGAAAATCCGGGACAACGCCAAGACATGGGTATAGTCAAAATCATTTGTTCCAAATTTTATTAGGGGGGAGAGGGGTCGAGGGGCTCAACAGCCCCGCAGGGGAATTTTTGGGAATTTGTAGTCTTCTAGTCATTTTCTGGATGTATTTTCTAGTCATATAAAATCAAGAATATATTTTTTCCTATTGTAATTGCATACAACTTTATACTCTGAGGATGTAGCAGACACATGTTAATGATAGAAAGAAAGGTATTTGAATTTGATCTGCAATTTAAAAATTGATTCAACAAATATCACAGTTTTTTAAATTTAAAACGAAAATAAATTATGACTAGATGAGTTTTACTGAAATGAAAAATACACAGTTAGGCCTATTTATATTCCTTCCGTTTTTGAAAATCAGGGATAATTATTCACCCAACGATTGGGAAGTCTGTTCTTTTGAAACCGGGAACTGAAACCGGGACAAATACGTGTCCCGAAATAACTTTTCGGGACACCGGGACAAAAGATGGAAATCCGGGACAATCCCGGTTTTCCGGGACGGATGGTCACCCTAGGAATGAGATATCAAAATCCTGAAAACTATAAAACACAGATATTTCTAGCACCTTCAAAACAGTGTAAGTAATAACCATTCATCGCACATCTCACATCGATCACCTAATTGTCAGGCATATACTGTTAATTTTTTTTTCTAAGCGTGCACGCCTGACAATCAAGCAATTTGAGATAAATAGTTATTACTTACAATATCTTGAAGATACATATTGAGAATATCTGTGTTTCCTTGTTTTCAGAATTTCAATATCTCATGCCGTTCAAAAGTTATCACCAAAAAACTAATGCTAAATCGACTCCCACGGACTCTTAATAGGTGTAAAACTTCTACAAACTCAATGCCCTGATGAAGATGGGGTTACTGAACATGTCGATGACTACAGAAAGTTCTCTGGATTTCATTGAATTGAATATTGAGTTTTTTCAGCGCGTCAACGACTAGGTTATATTGAGTCAGAGGTCAAGTAGTGGTGATGTTTGAAATTAATACGTCCGTCATGACATTGAAATATAGAAAAGGTGTTCATATGAAAAAACGACACACTGTCTACTAATGTAGTGGTCTAGCACATTATATTTAATTTCTTCAGTGTAGGTTTCTGCTTTTGCAAAGTACGGTAGTAGGATGTTGGACCAATATCAACTTTGATATCGAGCAATAAATCGACCAAATGTCTACTTCTAGGATCACTGGTTATTCTTAGCCTCAAAGGACTTGAAAGAGTCTCTTCAGTATATTTTTGTTCTTTTATTTGTGAAATACACATACAAGTACAATTCCCATTTTTAGCAATGAATTGAAAATAAAATAGGAACTCAAAGTTGAACTCATTTTGCCAATAAAAAATGTGTTGGTGTGTAGTCGACAACACTTAACATAGTCTATTAAAATCAACAGGGATAACTGAAAAGCTTACATCTTGCTCAATTCAACATCTTACATTTCGGACACTTCCTGCATCATGTTCAGAACAGAAATAATACAGATCTAGATGTCATGAATTTACCGTAGCTTAACAATATGAACCACTATAATCAATGTACGATGAGAATATAATTTACACACTACTGGTAGCATTCTACTTATAAACTTTTTTGCATTTTTCAATATTCATACCAATGCTAGACATAGCAATATCAGTAGACAAAAGCTAAAAATAGGTTGAATGAAAACAATTTGTTCTTGGTCTTTGAACTCGGAATATAATGGAAATTATTGAGTTGTGCAAAATAATAATAGTACACTGCTTGGTAACACACACAACTCACAGAAAACTCCATATTTCCACCTCTTCAATTGATCTCGCATAACAGACAAAACACGCAGGTATTATTGAACCAACACTTCAATGTGGAATGTACCTTTGAATGTTATCGCTTACTAATCAGCGTATCTCTTCTATTACGATCACTTAATCCAAATAACACCTACAAATTCAGTATTACCTAAGCCAGGACTAACCAATTACTGTAGTCTATAACATAACCTGGTTAAGTAGTACAATTCAACATAAAGAAAGCATAATAATTATGAAATTCACAAGCCATACTTGGCTTATAAATTTACTGTGGTTAATTATAATTAATCGCATAGAGGTAAATCAAGATGATCTACTGGTAGTTTATTAAATGTGAACTTTTTACAAAAAGCTACTGCTTCAAATCATAAACATTCAGTCAATATTACGTAAAGTCAGAATTATCTTACGGATGTCTCTGTGCGATTTGTTACTTTGCTTTGTTAAACGGGCACCTTCTTTTTATGTCACACGTTCAACTCAAAATACGATACATTTGTTTTATCAAGTCACTTAACGTACAATATAATAACCTCATTCACTTAACACGACCAACAAATGTGGAGAACTTGTGCATTTACGAGCGAGAGCACACTAAACTCCATCAGTCTATATGTCGGAGGTTGTGTCGATTTACGCGGGCCACACGACACTTTAGCCATCTTCTTTTGGAGGAGTGAACCAGCCTGAAACAAAAGGAAACAGAGGTAATCGAGGCGAACCCATCACCCAGAGGGCAAAAATATCCCGCCAGGTATAAATGGTCATAAAACTTCAACAGTGTAGGATCAAAATTAACAATTACATCAAGCGATACAGACAATATTTGTCGAAAAAGCGTAGGGTCTATTACTCCAAGAGTAAATTTCATTACGACAGAAGTGGGAAGATCAACTGTATGTAACAGTAACACACGATATTTTGGCAATCAATTTTCACCTCACCTCGGACCGTTCCATACAGATAAAATGAAACCTGAATGTTGAATTTTCATTATGGCTCGACTGTATTTTACAATACAATTTCCTGATTGGTGAAGCAATTTCACTAAAATGTTAAGAAAGAAAGTACCGTATTGTCCCGAGTATAAGCTGCCCCGAATACAAGCCGACTCCCCAAACCTTTATATCAATAACTGAAAAGAGGGTTTCTCGATCTCCAATCCCACGTAAATCATTACTCGTTCGTGTTAGAATTGAGTCAATTTCGTATTGCGCGCGAGAGGAAACTACCGAACTACATGTGAGAGACAGTTGAGAGGCGCCTCACTGATCCGTGTGTACTCGGCTCTGCTAGTGCAGACGACACGCGATTGGTTGCAGTATAGGCCTACATTTGTAGCTACTTGGTATTTTGCTAAAAAATGAAGAACATCAGCAAATATATAAATATTACAGTGAAACCTCTATGCATCGTTCCCAGATCCATCGTTCTCCTGCTTGTATCATTCATTTTTTCTCACCCCACTCCCATACAATCAATGTTAAATTTTCCTGGATGGATCATTTTCCTGCATGGATGGTTTTATTTTCCTGGTCCCTTGAAAATGAAACCATCCATGCAGGAAAACCATGCTTCTAGGAAAATTTAACATTGATTAAATGGTAGTGGGGTGAGAAAAAATGAATGATACATCCAGGAAAACAATGGATCCGGGAACGATGCATCGAGGTTTCACTGTATTTGTATTTTTCTGTTAAATGTTTTCAAGAATTTCATATAGGACCTACCGTATTGTCCCGAATATAAGCAGGTCTATCTCGAAATTGTCGGCTTATATTCGGGACAATACGGTAATCACGGCTAGTGTGTACCAACACGGACTGTTTCATGCTAGTTGCTAGCATGCGCATGCTTTTTGGATCCTTCAGGGCATATTTTTCTTCAGCTTTCAGGGTATTTCCATGTTTGCATTTTGGATACACAGCATTCTCTTCCTCTCGTTCCAATCTATTTATCTTATTCTGTCGTTAATTCAACAATAGTTCCTCATCACCACTATAGGGGAGTAGGTATATTCAATTATTATTTGCATTTCAAATTCCACTCACCATTCTTTTCATGTATCTGGACCAACGACTTGAACGATTGTTGTGCTCTTGCTAGACTATACTGACCCTGCTGAAATACAGAAACAGAAAGCTGTGAGTAAGAGGGTTACAAAGACATTAGAAAATGAAAATGTACCGACTTCATGAGCTACACAGAAAAAAGCACTCAAGACCCTTTCAGATTCTACATGGCAAATGCACGCCATGTCCAGTGACAAACAGCCACGAGACAACAGGCTTTGTACAGAGATGTTTATTTTCAAGAAAAGTAGATTAGAGAAATTTTCCAGGTAATTTTTCAGAAAAATGTCAATTTTTCGTTTCGATTGTTGAATGAACAAGTTCTTCATATAGGCCTATATCTCTTCATTGCAATTTCATTTAATCAGGCATATGAATCACACTGTACATCACGGAATGTTGAAAAATTATGTAATCGAGACAAATATCACAATTGTAGCCTAATTCAGAACTTTTAAAAATAAAGTAGGCCTAATTGGGTCTACATCAGGGTCAGTCATCACCTCTAATAATCACTGCTACTTGTAGCACCAACTACCAAAATAGCCATACATAGAATAACAGGTCCGAACCAATCAATATATAACACGGTTAAAATGAGCAACAAATAAAACAGGAAGGCAGTGATATAATTGTGGCCTATAGCTTTCCATTACATTTTACACAAATATGCCTATATCCCTCATCCAACAACGCATATGTTACATTTTACTTGTTTACAATAAGACTGGCCAGTTGTTATAACACTTTATCAAGTCAAGGCCAGACACACATCCTGCAAATGGTCTCAGAACTGTCATACACAAGGATGTTGACTACTAGCTGTTCAGCTGTACTTGTGGCGTACATTCACAAGTTCATGTCCTAATCAACAGTAAGTATGTTTACAAGCACAGCATGTTGTTTGTCAAATGAATCATGCATGACAATAGGCACGTCAATCATAACATTTTTCAACCCACTGACGTACAAAGTACTATATCCCAGTGTGGGGTGCTTTTTACCAATCAATGTCCAGAGACGTAGTACTTTATAGCCATTCAGTTTATTTCATTTTAAAATCAAAGAAAAAATATATTGCACTTCTGACGAAAGTCGGCAATACTTGTAAACATGTGGTGCATCCTGTGAACACATGACTGAACTAGGCCATGTTCACTCTCAAAAAACAGTGGGATTCACGAGTAACTCTAATCAAAATGATTCACCGAGTTGGATTTCCACATCTAATCAAGGCACACTTAATTACACTCCAGTGTTTAACCCTAGTTCGAGTACCATAGCCAAACAAGGAAAGTAACGTAACAATTGAGTCGAGCAAGTAGGAAAGCTAGTTGTAGACGAGGCCATAGACCGGGACGAGAATCAGTTCATTAAATCTTCCTCCACAAAAAATAAAATCGATGTTGCAGATATCTATGTGCGGGTATAAGATTTTTTCGGTAGGTCGTCATTTTGACATCTGAGCATTGGATTTGTATTGTACATTCCTCATAGGCCTACATATAATGTCCGAGCATGCGCCGCTATCGTTGCACTGTGCTCAAGGTGTACCACTTTAGATAAGGTTGAGTAAGGTTGCTTAGGTTAGGTAGATTGGGTTGTTTCAGTTAAATTTAGATGGGAGTAAAACTACAGTAACACCAGATGTGGGTTACGACATCGCCCCAGTTACGTCACCTGAACATATTACCGGTAGGCCTACCGGTATATGCGACACCGGTAATCTGCAACTGCACACTCATGTTTCTACGTTCGTAATACAGGACACCATTCCTTGCTCGAATCATTTCTTACAGGAAACTAATTCTACAGACCGTCGATAGAGATGTAATTGAAACGTTTACGTACTCGGCTTACCTGGCCGACCCCGACCTGATTGCAGACCTTGGCCGAGCCGAACTGTATGCGCGCCTTGCCCTTGACGAGCGTTGCCGCAATCTGCATGATGACCGCCTCCACCGTGTAGGCCGAGCTCCAGCCCTGTTTCGTCAGCAGCTCCATGCAGATGGCGCCGCCCACCAGGACATAACCGCCCGAGATGATGGGGTGGACCACGCGCACGAACGGCGGCTCGAACGGGTACGTGTCCTTGAACGTCATGTTGAGCAGGATGCTGTCTTTGCCCTCCTTCTCCTTCAGGATGACCAGGTCGTTGTGGAGCGGAGAGTCCGGGTCCACGCTCATGAGGCGGATGTTCCACTCGTACAGGCTGTCGCTCACTAGTTCGATGCTGTACATGTCTACAAGCGCAAGCGACAGGAGGTTAGAATTATGATATAAGAGTGGGAAAATACTAATGGGAACCTAATTAGATACCTAATGGGAAATACTATAAGGCCTTCCTATAAGAATTCATGTAAAAATATCGCTGGTCTTACTTGTAGGAAAGGCTTCGATTTTAAATCTTCAGGTGTTTCTAGCAAATCTTATAAATATTGTATAGGGATCTAGTGGTGGAGAGTTTTTGAGATTTCTTTCTTTTGACTCGTTTTGGAGTAGGCCTACATGAAGCATGTAGGATTTTTTGGCTCAATTACTATGCCTACTTTTAATGGACATGAGGAAATGGATCAATATAGGCCTACATAGGCCTATCTGAAAATGAATTTAGTTGAAACTGAATAACAACCTGACAAGGTTTGAGGTTATTTTACCGTAGAAGTACGATGTAAAGGCAAAAGATATCCTACTACCGAGACCATGTCTAAGGTATCCTACTACCGAGACCATGTCTAAGGTAGGCTCCCTGCAGCCCTTCATTCCCCATGCTCATGTCTCCAATTAGTTAGCATCCCGAATATTAGAAAGCTCAACAAGCAGGCTGGATTGTGATTGGCTATCGCAAGCAGGCTTGTTGCGATTGGCTATCGCAAGCAGGCTTGTTGCGCTTTCTAGCGTTCAAAATATGAACTGATTGCAGACAGGAGAGGGGAACGGACGTGTGCGGAGAGTATTCAGTTTGTTTCGGCATTCAAGCGTGAAGTGCGGTGGCAGTCGTACGCAGGGCATCCTTGGGCCTTCAATAATGGAATCGAAATGTTAGAATATAAAATGAAAAAGTATGTAGGGCCTAATACCTATGTATTATCCATACTTGAAAGTATTAGGCTTATCTCAAAAGGACGAGCCTAGAATAATTTATGAAAAAGTTTTTCGAGTACCCACCTTCAAAAATATTTGAATAAGAGGTTAGGTCTACTGTGAGAAGTCGCGTAGACCGGCATTAGTGTCACACATTATTATTACACAACTATGGCTACTACAGAAAATAGCTTACCTTTTTTGAAACTGTCAGATCGATATATATCTCTCAGCTCCTTCATTAGCCTATCGGTTGCTTGCACCGAACCAGCCACCGAACCCTTCAAATAGTCCTGGCGTTGAATCTGTCGCAGTCTCTCCAGAGTAGCCAAGTGTTGCGTGTCCATTTCGTCGATTTTACTTTTAGCCAGACTGTCCGCTTCCTCCATGTCCAGGTGCATGTCTTCCTCCCCCTCGTCGTCATCATCCTCATCCTCCTCGTCCATCTGGTCGTCGTCCATGTGGTCCGGGAAGCGGTACGAGTGGTCGGGAATGGGTATCGTGAGAAGTTCGATGTCTGGAGGGTCCGGCAGGAGGTGGAGTCGGCAGAGCTCTTTTAACAAGATGCCCACCTGGTTTAAGACGTGATTATCACGACCCGACGTGTTGCTGAGAATTTGGACTGCATTCGTTACGCTAGTTTCTTCTGATTCTGCAAACCACACGGGCGGGCTCGAAGGATACGTCTCCTAATGGAACAAAAACATTAAATTAGTGACAGAAGACGTGGGTTACATAAACGCTTACGACAACGATGAACAATGGGTCTAGAAAGCTGCACTTCTAGAGCTGGTCGAATTGCGCCCAGTAGACGGGTAAACTACCAATAATCGAACATAGGGAACGCATTCAGTAGTATCTGACATCGAGCACTATCACTTTGCTCTGTATGCGCTGTTAGAGCCTAATGTCAGGTAGTGCTAACAGCAGTTAGTGGCCATATTGTGTCAAACTGGGTATTTAGTCGTCTAGTTTGCAACTAATAGTTTGCACTTTGAAAGCTAAAATTTGATTCTAGGACATGGTAGACAGTAGACCTCCATAATTAAATATCTAGGCCTAGACAACTACAAATACTGCTAATAAAAATGTTCAAGCTTAACTTTACTAGTAGGCCCTATTGGTTGATAGGCCTACTTATATTTCACGAAAAACTAGAAGGACCCTGAACACATTCATTAGATAGGCCTACCGGTACGGGTTTTGTGGGATGGTGGGGGGTGTAATCCTGGGTTATTCTGTCCTTCGAGTCAACCCCGGCACTAAGCCTTCAACCCAGGCATTACATTGCAAGGCAAGCCTTTCAAATCGCTAGAACCTTGGGCAGCTTAGTAGGCCTTTACAAGTAGGCCTACCTGTATGTTACGTATGATGTTCACAAATTATTCGCCGACTGCTTATACATCATAAATACAAATCAAATGAATATTGAGATATTATTGAGTTGGTTTCTAGTCAATTTAGTATGTTTTGTATGCCTATATGCCTACATGTGTGTATTTACTGCACAGGCCTATATAAATGCATGACACTTCTAGCATAATTCATCAATTTATTCCAATGTTGAGTCCCGGTCTCTAAAAGTGCTTGTGATTAATATAAGTTCTCCATTGATTAAACCGTAAGAAATCACAGAATATAACTGTATCACAGAAATATAGAAGTACTTGGCCAATTCAAATTTACTTTAATCCAGATAATGAGGATCAAAATACAGTAGGTCTACAATTTATGTACTGATAGGCCTGAAGAGTTTGAACCAACACAATTGGTACTATACTAGAGATACAGTCATATACCGGTATGCCTAAGCAACATCTTCAACATTTTATTTAAATAATTGAGTTTAACGGTGCACTGTTGGGCCTACTGTTGACTAAATCTATTGGCGTCAGCGAATGATAGGGCCTCCGCCTACATGAGATGAAACCATATGAAACGTAATTTCATCATAGTTTGTGGAAATTCATCTTGAAGATCATAGACAAGCAAATGTATTTGTCATTCTTTCTCTCAAATTTATCTCCAACTCAACCTTACAGTAGGCTAGCTTCAACATTCAAGTACTAATGCATACGCCTAGGCCTACATTAGTGTAGGCCCTACAGTAAGTTCAATATGGTAATGAGTTTTGTTAAAATTCAGGACCTCATCCAAATACGCCAATAGGTTTGGAACCACTGATTTAACAAATGGAGATGTCGCTTACGCCTCAGATGAAAAAACAAACAAGCTGGAACGAGAACATGGCCACTTAACACGCATTTTATAAAATAAGTACCTCAAAAAGCACCGGTAATAAGATGTTCCTTACGCCGTATTTTTCATTTTATAAAGGGTAATTGAACTTGGTCAGAGAATATGAGTCAGATGGTGAAAAAATGGTGCTTACGACCTTCTGCCGATATGCATACCGTACGGATCTAGTTCCATGCAACGATAACACAACACACACAAGGTCATAAGCTTGCACAGGGAATGGGCTTATCATTAGGCCTAGGTACGGAAAAATCCCAAAGTCCTACCGAGGACTTCTGCCTCAAGAATATCCTCGTACATAGTAGACCTAGAATGTTATTAAGGCCTAGACCTGGACCTACATGTTAATTGTAATCTAATGATGATGTCTAAGCCTCTGAACTAGGTCCAAAGTGAGTTTCAATTATGCCCTATATCTTTAACGGTGATAGGGACCTATGTGTCAATAAGTGATATGGTTCAAGTTGTAGACCTACCTAGGCCCTATGGCCTACACTAGACCCAACACATAAAATGGAGCTAGGACTTGACCATTGGGTTTGGAGGCCTAGGCCTTACAAACTTGACGCCTAGGGGCCAAGACTCATGTTTCTTTGTTTACAAATGTTGACCTAAGACCGCCTAGGCCTATTAAAAAGGGAGGCATAGGCCTGGGGTTCAACCATAAACAATGTTTTCTCAAACTAACAAATTAAGATTTTCATCTTTACATGAGTCTATGGCCTTACTTACTAGGGCTATGCCCTAGGCATCCTAGGCTAGGCCTAGTTCGTAGGCCTAATCTAGGCCCTAGGCGGAGGCCTAAAGCTGGACAAAAGCTCAGGGCCCATGCCTATGGTGCATGTTTTTTACATTATCTTCCCCATTTACTGCAAGGCCTAGCCTACACCTAGTCCTAGGCCTATGCCATCAGCCCTAGGCCTATAAACCAAGTTTAAATAACATATATGGATCAACTTACTGTAATGTTGGCGTGAATGTCATATTTATTCCCATTCTTGCCAATAAATCTACAAGTAAGTTCGTCAACACTGGCTGCGACAATCTGAAATCTTTCGTGATTTTTAGGAAAAACGGATTCGAGAGTTTTTATTTCTTGCTTCAAAGTAATTAGGCAAGCCATGTTGAGATAAACACTAAGGCATTCAAGACGATTATGTAGCCCGGATGTACAAATGTGAAATATAAATAAGAAATTTTCAGTAAATACGGAATGGCTACTCTGATAGAAAATGGCGACTAAATATTCAGCTGTTCGGGCGATTTCGGTTATTTCCGCACTCGTGCGAGGTAAATGCGATTGAGGCGTTGCTGCGACTAGCGAAAGAACTAAAAGAGTTCCTTGTAGGCTGTTGGTTTGTTAATGTTAATAAACTCGTCGTATGAAATAATTTAAATATGATGGAAGAAGAAATAATAATGGTTCCTGGTGATGAGTACGAATCTATTCAGGGTAAGCTACGAGAGATTTACTGATCAGACGTAGGAACTGAAGTTTGTGGTGTAGGCGGACTTCGTATCCGATTCGGGCGATACTAGATCCGACGTAGCCAAAGACCATTTTGGGGAGCGGTAGGCTAGCGACACTGTAGATTCATCAGATATAAGTGGAGGGATATTTTAAAACCCTGGCCATACAGTGACCATAAGTGAGATATAGAATAGAAGATTTCTGTATACCCAATGAAAAAAACTACAATTCTGAATATTAAATAAGTGAGGCCAAGTCATGGATTTACCACATTTAACCAGAAAAGCTTGGATCAGACAGGCGTAGACCATTGCGATTGTAGTGTTGCGTAGACCTAGCATTTTATGAAGCATTTTTTTTTATGCATTAGCTTCAAAAAACCTGGCAGGTCTTTCCTGTGTAAATTATTTTCAAACTTGAGTTGCCACAAAATGAAGTCGAATTCTGTACAACTGTTGGCAAACATTGCTTGATGTCATTTAGGGCTTTCATTTTCACACAATCGTATATTCTCTGATTGACTCAACAATAAGCTGGATTAAATGAGAAAATACAGTGTTACAAGCGATATTTGGATATTTTTATATAACCTCAGTAAGAACTTTTAAAAATAGATGCAATCATCCAATTATGAAATGTGAGATTTTGTCTGGGGTGCAAGCAACATGTATTGAGGGGTTGCGTTAATTTGCCGGTTTGTTATGGTGGTTGAACTCCCCATCCCACTAATGTTCACGGAAAATACACCAACCAGCAAAGGGATGCAAGTGCCATCTCAGTTTCAAATGCTTAGTTTGCCTCATAAAATTAGTACGGTAGGCTGTTATTATATTTTGTATGACTTTCTATGAACATAGTGAAGACTTGATATGAGCCGTAGGTATGGACCTTTTTTTCGGAAAGTCTCCCCAATCACATTTGATGAAATCTCGTGAGAAATATGTGTCGTTTGAGAGACCCATGCGTGAGTTATTTTCAGGTAATTCCATGAGGAGAAAATTGAAAAAAGTGGCTACTCGGGGATTTTGTCAAACACATTTTTTACGCTGATTATCGCTTAGGCCTATGCCTTGAGCTTAACATACTTTTCTGTGTGTACCCGATTTCTCTTTATGGGCCATCAGTGCATCACATTTTTTGGGGGAGCTCTGGGGTTAAATTTTGATGCCCCATAATCAGAGAATTTAGCTCAAAAAAAAATTAAGAAAGTTTTCAATCTGGACATATGCAGCAATCAGTAAGCCTATAGAAAATATAAAAACAATTCCATGAGCAACCATGATTGGTTATTAATTCAGAATAACCCGTTCTAGGAACTAATGAAACTAAAACACTACTTCAATCACTTTTACTTATATTTGTCACCACGGTTATGCTTATCTATCAACATGGTAAATATAGCATTTAGCTAGTTGGGCCTGTGGCTTAATTATATGTTCAATCTTGAAATGATACAGATTTTCACTGTTTGGGAGTTCTATAGGCGTGAACTGTTCTACGGACTATCATGGAATATGATTGATTGTTTGAGTCATCTTAAATTACCTCACTGGATTTTTTCCCCAGAAAAGTTCATGTGGGGACCTCCGATGGTGAAGCTGCTGATCGACGAATTCAAGAAAGTGCAACATGAGTTCAGCCATTCCAACGTGAGGAAAAAGAACGTGTGGCGGAAAATAGCGCAGTCTTTTGCAGAAAACGGTTACCAAGCAGTGACGGAAGAAATGTGCGATAAAAAATGGCGAAATTTAAAAAAAACATTCAAAGAGATTTACGTAGGACAACGTCATATGAATTCGAAAACAAGGTGGCCATATTACAGCGAAGTTGAAGAGATATTTGGTAAAGATCCAAATATTATCAATGCTGCGTCAACTAAACCGTATATAATGCCCAAGAAAGTGAAGGGTCCTAATGGCATGCGAGTGGAACTGATGGAAGTTGTCGGGAACCTGGACGAAGAGGGGTATTTGGATGACGGCGAGGCTGCTATCAACGAAGACGGAGAGGACAGCCAGTTCTGGACGGCCTACGAAAGTCCTCCGCCGCAGCAAGAACCTCCCGCTTGGTTTTCTGAGTTCCTCCAACAGTATCGGGCCGATGAAGAGAAGAGAATGGACATGCTGTGCAAAATGCATGCTGACATAATGGCAGTAGAAGAGAGAAAATGTACATTATTAACTTCACTCATTGAAAAACTTGGCGGTTCCGAGTCTGACCCCCAGGAGGATCCCGAGGGTCAGACTAGTTATTATCTTCAACTGCACAAGGATGAGACGGACGGAGAGATAGTTTCTGATAACTAACTCAGCATCTCGTATTTGTGTGGATTTAAATAATATAGGACCTACCAAATAAACACTAATTGGTAGTTATGGTGTCCGTGTTGCACGGCTCTAATAATTTATCCAGTTTAATAAAATGTTTTATTTTTTCTTATCTTTTACAAGTTGAGTAATGCTAATTACTCGAGAAATTCATTTGGTATACGTAATGTGGATTATGAAAGCACAGCTTTATCTATCAATATAATTAGTCATAAGTTATTTAATTATTAATAAAAACACCTTATTATCAAAAGCTATGTTTGTTTTAGCTCAATCCAATCATTTCATTTTTCCCAGAAGCATTTGATGTTTGGATTACGTATTTCACTACGGTATTGCTCCCACTCAAAACAATATATAATTATGAAATCCTAATGCACACTAATCTATCAAACAGATGTAAATTTATAATGTTGCTATAGGGCCTAAATGATTTCTGACACTATTAGGTAAATGCACCACTCATGTTTGTGAAGTTTGCCACGGTTTGCTGGCAAAACTACTATATTTGTTTCATATGTACATTACATTTTATAATCTGTTGATTGCATTCTCCATCAACCAGTTTTACATTACATATCAATCTATATAGATCAATTATGTGAAAGATAGTTTAGAGAAATATGCTATAGGCCTACATTCTTCATACGACATATTGATTATTGACCAATGAAACGTTCCAAATGAACGTTCACATTTTCCTCTGTGAATTATTCTCTCTAAAATTACATAATCGAATTATTTGTCTATAATAGTTGTACTTATCATCTGGTATTCAATACAGATGCAGCAAAGATTTGTTGCAATATTTGAGGGATGTTCTTTAGATCAAGGCAGACAAATGCCTTACCAGAAGGCAGCTTGCTGGTTAATCTGCAAGTAAAGAATGTTTGGATTATAAGGTATCCATTTTGAGTTGCCATTACATATTTAAGCGGAATGTGTAGACACTGATGATGACAAATTCAATGACGTAAGTCATTCAATATGTAGCATAAAATAACAAGCCTCCGTAGTGGTCTCAATGGAATTACGAGCTATTTTTTTTCAAATTTTGTTCAGTAAATACCAAATACTAAATACACACTCTCAGGTAATAAGAAACCATTATTAATGAAAAAAATCGATATAATTTTCAACTACGATTGAAGAAACGAATGACAAATCACAGCCCTGCATTTTAATGTCATTGAAGAAAGGTCGTACAAACAGGTCACACAATGTATCATTGTTTTTGTGTGTGATAAAATACATAAAAATGATAAATCAAAAACCATTTCAAAATCATTTAGAATGTGAAGATATTTTTACGAGCATATAAGACCTGTTCAAATTTTTCAATAGCATGGAATATTTGATAATAAAATACGAATGCATGATAATTACAAGATAGAGCGCGACAAAAGTGTCCCGCTTGATGTCTCGGCAGAATGCGGGATTTTGAGGTACACGGCAGCACTGTCTCGCCAAAATCGGGACAAATGACAACCCTAGGTCCACTTGGTATGCAAATAAGTTGGTTCCCGATAAGTGGAATAGACTTGTTGACTAGTAGTTGTATTAGCGTAGAAACAAAAATTTAGGAATCATCGGGGAGGGGTTGATTAGAAATATCTTGCAGGGAAATCATTTTAGAATTAACGGAATACTTTGTACTATATAGGTCACTTTTTTAGGGAGTCTAAAGTAGAAAGAAATATTCGACAATAAATGTAAATATTTTACCTTGTTGCCTGGTCTCCTAGAGAGCCAATAAAGATTGCATACGCATTGACTCTGGCATCGGACGTCAAAGTTCTCGCAAATTCCTCGGGTGGTATTCCATAACGTTCCAGATTAGCATCGGACAAGACGACAACAATCGCTTCGTCGCAGTCTTCTTGACTTAGTGATCTGATTGCTAGTTGAGTAGCTTCCAATGTGTGATCTCCCGATATACAAAACTGAGCATGTGCATGCATTGTCTTTATGCTGTTTAACCTTTGTTTGTTATCTTTTGGCGGATTTTTACCATCAACGAATGTAAGGTCAAATGCTTCTCCCGAATGCCCAACAATGTCGTATTGAATTCGTGCTTCATGACCTTCAAACGCTTCCATCACCATTATTACTGCTTCCATTTCTCTATCAAGGCGACCATCGTAGCTGTTAAATCGGTACATACTGCCTGACACGTCGATTACAAGCTTCAAACGTTTTGGTTTCACTTGCGGCGTTCCCATTTCAGGCTCTTTCTCGGCTCGCCTGCGGTAAATTGTTCTCTCTCCCGTTAAGCCCTCAATAAGCTTTGAATCATCTAATTCACCTGTAGTTTGATGTCTCATCCATTGCCGTTCTTTGGACTTGGCCTGAAGACTACCTAGAATAACTCTTAGAGCCTGGACCTGTTTTTGAACTGCATCTGAGAATTGACTATATAACTGAGCATCATATTCACTCATTTGTATCTCTTTCAATTTCTGTTTGAAAGCTTTCTGTCCCATTTCTCTAGCTGCCCTTTTCACTTCCTCAGGCACTGCGTCTTTTTCTTCTTGCGTTACTTGATGTACCTTATGGCCTGCGTCTAGCCTGTAAGGACCTCCCTTACCTCCTAAGCCTGCAGTGTCCCTGCCTCCGGTTCCTCCTGCCCAAGTATTACCTCCGACATGCGGTTCGTTTTTGGGATCTTCTTTGCCTCGCTTCGGCGCAGAAACATCCTTACCACTAGGGCTGTCGACAGTCACTTGTAAGTACTTCCTTTCTGCTCCAATCAACTTCCTCCATTCTATCAAAGACTTTTCGAGGTTAACCAATCCCGTTTCCCAGATCCTAATGCAGCCCCCTGCGTCAACAGATACCAGGCCTTCGTTGCTAGTTGAAGCTAATGATATCGGCAGTTCAGTGGTGCTATACATCCACGAAGCAACTGAGGATATGGCCCGAGCTTGTGGTACTGCTAGGTAACGTACTTTCTGATTAGCCAAGTCTGTTACTTCCAAGAAACCTGCCGTTTCTCTCTTGATCATATCAGGAATGTCGATTGGTACTTTTGAAGAGGAAACGGGTCTGATCACTTGGCCAGCATCTGGCAATAGAACTGTGTGACCTAATGTCTTGGCTTCTCGTTCGGTACGTGGCCATACATACATTTCGTTACTGCTGTGATCGAGTTCAGGAAAACCAACGGCAACAGCAGCGTAGGACCAATCGGTGCAAATAATGCGATTTGGTGCACTTATTTTCTGGCCAAGAGCTTGACTCAGGGTATCATATTGTAATCCTTCGGATTCACTTTTCATAATTGAACCTAATGAAAACTGTTTCAAGCTTTCATTAATTGGCAATAAAACACTTGGGCACGGATCTCCAACATTTGCCTTCGACAATAGATACTTCCTAGAACACAGAGAATATTCATGAGATCATGACACATGACATCCATTTTTTAAATGATTCTAGTACAAAAATAACGAGCTTAGCCCTATTTAAAATAAAGGTAGCTGCTACTTATAGTTTACTGTAGTATGTTCTGCTAGAAATGGTATTTAGTATTTGTGCCAAACGTCTTGA
The DNA here is from genome assembly GCA_907164805.1 of Brachyptera putata. Lineage (NCBI taxonomy): Eukaryota > Metazoa > Arthropoda > Insecta > Plecoptera > Taeniopterygidae > Brachyptera > Brachyptera putata. Next base: position 9,302,142 of record OU015471.1, on the reverse strand, counting down.
CGTCTCAGGTTGAAAAATAATCGTTTCAAGTTGATAAATTACATTTGTTGGATTGAATTTGTTTCAAGTCAATTCATACGACAATATCCACAATATGCACAACAATATCCAGCTCAGGAAGCGAGAATCGTTTCTGAAAACCGTTGGGACACCTTGAGACAAATATCGTACTTAATGGTAAATTTCACTCGACTATAAGCAGTGCAAAAATGTCAAGTAGTTAATGAGTTTGGTTTGAATTTTGTACATTATTGTTCTGAGGATTGAATCCTTTTGCAAGCTCCTGTTTATACCTAATTGAAATTGAGAGTTTGATAATGTGTTTGGTTAATAAGGTTATTGGAATAGTCAATACGCTATTATATTGTAAACCATAAAACAGAAATTATCTGCAAAGCAAAATGTATTTACTGTATAAACTAGAAAAGAAAGAAAACAGAATTTTTCTGCAAAGGAAAAACTAGAGGGTGTCAATCTTCAGTAGAAATGATTCTTGCGCCCAGGAAATTGATGGCACGAGTACTTACAAATCCTAGATTTCATAGATCTAGAAATGTTAAAATCCTAGACCCATCTTCTGTGAAACCTCGATGCATCGTTCCCGGATCCATCGTTTTCCTGGTTGTATCATTCATTTCTTCTAACCCCACTCCCATACAATCAATGCTAAATTTTCCTGGATTGATAGTTTTCCTGCATGGATGGTTTTATTTTCCTGGTCCCTTGAAAAACGATGGATAGAGGTTTCACTGTACCTGTATCTAGTACCTACGCAATAGCTGAAGAGTCAAAATCTCATGTGTTCGTACATAACATCCCCGTGTTCTATCAACATGCTCTCCTATCTCTACTTATAAACCTCGGTAAACTGCTGTTCTTTCTCTCCCTTTTATCCAATTTATAAACCTTAGATTTCGAGTAGTTACGCTCGATTTCCTAGATTATCCTTCTCAGTATCCAACAGTTTCAACTGAACAGTATTCCAAATTGAAAAACAAACTCAATATTCACATTAACGTGTACGGGATGTACCTGTTGTCGATATCTTCCAGAAGCCACTTGTTTTGTGACACGATGTGCACGGACTTCAACGTTATGGGCAGCGTGATCGAAAGAACCTCCTGCGTTTCCAGGTTAATAACTTCTATTTTCCAACCTTCGACCTCATAGAGAATTGCCATGTTTCTTGTTGCCGGGTCGGTGAGCATCTTCCAGGACGTATTCAGAGCCCCGAGTTGACGCGCTATGTTGCCCGTAACGGCCTTGAGAGGTGACAGCACTGGCACTTGGGTCACTTGACCCAAAAAGATGTTCAACAGTAGCAAGCTGTTTGACTGGATAGAATAAAATTATGAGATTAATTAATTACTATTATCAAGTGTTGACAATATGCATAATAAATTTGTTGAAAGAGATAATTTGCAGATTACTGGTAACTTGTTACTCTTGCTTAGCAACGGTATTTTTGAACCTCGATTAATAATTATCCACATTAAAACCCTTTCCTGGGCCAAATATTTTGAGGATATGAAAGCCAAGAAAACACTTCGAATTTGACTCAATAGTCAAGGTCAACGTTCCATCCATCAATATATAGGCCTTTATAAGGGCCTATATATTTCATTTTCTCCATTTTCCAATTTAGAAAATGAGGTGGGTCATATTCTTCCCACCGCCTATATAAGAGTCATGCTGTTGTAGTTTTTTTTTTTTCATCAAGGAGTACCCATATTGTATGCTCTCTGGATCTATTCGAGTTGTAACTACCTCCCAATAACATAAATAATTAGAAATAGGCTATCCGATCAGGGAGTGGGAAGCTGATTTCCCACTTGATTATTGGAGTGATTAAATATATTCTATAGATCAAAATATGTTCACAAAATATTTTTGTGATATCAATAATATGTGTATAATGTGTGATATCTATACTACATGAAACATTCACCTTTTGCGCTATCAAACCAAATTTCAGAATGAAATACCGAAAAATATTGATAATTTGATAGCACAGTGACTGACAGCGCACTTTGTTTGCTGATTAAGTCGATCTTGAAGGCCAAATGATCTACTTTGCCGACCAAACCTTTTATTTTTTTTGTAAAGTTTTACCGTTTCCTCGTGGATCACCAATGAATCTCTCAAAGTTCCGTCAAGCGGAGCTACAGAGTATCGAGGCTTGGCACCGTACTCGGGCGAAAGTAGACCCTGCATGTTGGTCTGTTGTATCAATTCTCCAGACGGTTGCATCGAGTACAGATTCAAGGGATTAGTCGTTAAAACATGGATCCAGTCTTTCAGTTGATCATTTGAAGGATCTGGAAAACAAAGTTGTTTGTAGTCTAATTTCTGAAAGAAATCAATGTAAAATTAAAACCATGCAGGTCTAAGCTAGTTTCAAAAACCATTTTTCCTCTAGGAGTAGGATTATTCAGAAAGTATAGTTCAATGTTATCTCAATGTTTCCACATCCACTACATTTTGTAATGAAATAAAATTTTGATTTTAATGAATTGTACAAAAATAGGTAATAGCCCGATCAGAATTACAATTCTATGTTGAAATAAAATGATTCATACTTTCAATTACGGCATAACCAGTCAATATTATTCATGATAAACTTTCATGATTCACGATTCACCTAAACTTCAGCGTAGTATTCAAAAAATACAAATACTTTTCAATTACAAATCGTGTGCACGATGATGAACGTAATGCTTGATTGAGTTACCTTTGGTAACGGCAACTCCCGCAACTACTGCTGTCTCTGTGACCGGTAACGTCCAATAAGACTGCAGTTCGGTGAACACCGTACCTCGCGCTTCAATCCGATCGAGGACATGGTGATACATGCTCACCGTCGTAGGCGACTTCATGCGGAGAGAGCGCTGTTCGACGGCAAGTGTCTGTTTGCCTGCTGAACGATCAACGCTCCACTCGCCAGCTAGTAGCGCAGGGGGCAAAGGGAACCTGCGCACACAAGCCGTTACAGACAAGAACATTCACTATGTGAGGAAGAAGTTAAGCAGTTCCATTATTGTAGAAGAATGAGGTTAGGGCTGAGATTCTATAGTTGTTTCGATTTCCTTCAATTTATTGTTGATTTATAGGTCCTATTCTCTTTACCACCTCTTTTTGAAGGCGTCTTAAAGTATAATTTGAGTTTTCTAAAATATGTCTACAGCATAGGCCTAGTCATTTTAATACATATTCCCATTAAAAAAGGTAAATAAAAATTTACCCTTAAACGCTAGATGAACGTAGATTTGAGTACTGGTACTGCCCTTTTTCTTTTAATGCTGCTTAACGACCCCACCAACAGCTAGGTTGTACGGGGGTTTTAGTACTGCTGTAGAGATGGATTTTTATTACATCCTTTCACCGATCATCAACACTACAACGTTTCATTATCATTGGCTCATTCTTAATCCCACATAATCTAATACCGCTAAATATATACGTATTAGAAAGATAGAGACGGTTCCAAGTTTCATCGACTTAGCTGACGTTGTCCGATAATAAACTCTGTCCGCTCTTTAACGAGAGACCTTCTGTGAAATTTACAGTGGCATAACTTTCGACCATGTAATAATGCGTTTAATTGAAATTTGAAAGTGATAGTGAGAGATCACCTTAGAGAATATACACAGAATCTTTGCCGATACGTAATATTTTTTCAAGGTCACGTTGTTTCAGACATATGTAATTGTAGGGCCTAATAATGATATTTAAATCATTTTGAGTAAGTATGGGCCTATATAGGCCTATTATCGAAATATAAACATACAGTGAAGACCTGAAATTGCTGACAATAACTAGTCTGCTGAAATTGTATGAATCAATCTTTATTTTTTCGAAATTTGATATTGAAGTCTCGAGATCTGTAAAATCTCGACTAAATTATAACTTGCAGACCTAATCTCAGTAATTAGTAATATAATTAATTAATTATTACAACTTTGAAAGTATTTTTCTTTATTACTAGGGGCCTACACACAACCTATAACAGAAGGCTGAAATTATTTTGATTTCAATTCCAATCATTCATATTATACACAAATAATTGCCACTTGAGAACAAATAGAAATAATAATTGAATAAAATCTGATTTGTATCTTATTTCATCACATGAAACTTGGAAACATGTAAAATACTGGTGTTGAAACATGGTATTTTACTTTTGTAGGGTAGCAAATGGAGCACTTAGTTTACATAACTTACCGGTACTTCTAAAAATAATACTCGAATGATAAATATTGTCTCAAAGTCGAATCAAGTATTGTTAACAGTAGGCCTACCTTGTGTGGTTCAACTATGAAACTGATTAACGGCTTCGTTAAACGAATATACGGTATTTATTTATACGCCAACAGTAAATTAATTTAAATGGACACATGGAAATTAGGAAGTTAAAACACAAAGCTGGTAATTATTAATAATGGTTTAATGTAACATATTTATTACACTCTCAACAACATAGCTTAGGCTACTTAAAAGTATCGAAATGTAGAAATAAAATAGAAAGTCCCGATGCAAATATGTTTGAATTTATAAATGTATACATACGAAACATTCCAAGTGTATACCGGTACTATATATACAAACATCAACCAGAACTTATATTTAAAAATATTTCAATATACGTAAATGCAGCCATGAATATGTTACGTAATTCAGAAGTAGGCCTACGTTTCTCCATTTTGGAGTATTAAATTGAGACAATTAGACCTAAGATATGAAACCAAACAAAAGGATTGTAATTATGTGAATCAATTTTCACCTTACTCTTTAGCTAAGCCAATGTTGTTTGGATTTGCTCCAACTGGAATTCCATGCTTGTGTAGCGTTTGCGCCAATATTTCTTGAACTTCCAGGCTGTAGTGGTCAAAGTCAAACACATTTCCAACGACTCCAGCCAAACCTTCTGTTTTAAACTCCTGAGAATCACATTTGATTGAATTAGTTTTAATATTAGAGAGATTTATAAAACTACATTTTTTGTAGGGTCGTAAGATCGCCCTTGTGGTGCCACGTTAAAACAATCCTATTTCCATCCATAGCCTCAATTGGGGAACAATGATGCTGTATCAAGTTTCTTTGTTGGTATCGAATAAAAAATACATAACTACAGTACATATCACTTTCGTTACTTATTCTGAACAAGCAGCCTCATCATCATCATTACTACCTCTACTCTAGAGACCAAGGCAAAATATCAAAATCTCGTGTGTTTGTAATTTGTACATAATCAGCTGTGTTCTATCGACGGGCTCTCCACTCTCTACTTCTCTCTACCAATCTCTACTTATATACCTTGGTAAGCTGCTGTTCTTTCATTCCAGTCTACCCAATTCATACAACTGACCTGCAAGTGTTTGACGATGTTGACGACTTCCCGTGTGGAGTAGGGATATTGCACGAGGCCCTGGTCGGCCATCTGCCGCAGCTCCCCGAACGCTCTGACCAGCCGCGTTATCACCGAGTCGTCCACGTCGGGACCGTACTGCTTCAGCAGAGCGATCTCAGACTCGGGACTCGGGTTGTCGACCGTGTGGCAGCTGAATAAGTCACCTGGAAATTCACAAATAAATTGTCACATTAATTATTTTTGTATTTTTTCATTTTTTTGTGAAGGCTTCTTGGGAAGAATTCACAAGTGCTGTGTTTGCTTGTACGGTGTATATACCGTACAAGCAAACCCTGAATCCAAGCCAACCTCCAAACTTTCCAGGCCAAAAAAGAGTAAGTCTTTACTTGCTCAATATTGCATCTTTATTGATTTTTGACTATTGTTTACTCAATGACCCCACCAACAGCTAGGCTATTTTGGGATACGAATGAGCATGTAATAATGAAAGAATGAAGTGATAAGTGAAGAGACGTTTACAAAAACCAATGCCTCATGATGGACTCGAACCCACGCCCAACGTGACTTTAGTTGATTTAAATGATTTATGACTTCATGCAAGGAGAGTCCCTTGTAATAACTGTACCCTGAAATAAAAATACAATCTAGTTTACTCACCAAGGGCTCCGAAGAAATCATTGCCTAGGAAAGGAAATCCGGGTCGATTGGCGAGGACTATCATCCTGAAGTCCGGATGAACGGGAACAATAGCAGGGGACTTGGAGAACGCTCGAGGGTCGGAGTGCGGGACAATACGTCGTCCATCAGACAAGATCATCTCACCGCTCTCGACGAGGGTCTGGAAGTCAACAACGCATGTACTATGTAGTGTGGCCGAGGGGTTTAATACACTGAACCGTCATTCAGTAGACCAGGGTTCGATTCCTGCCATGGGAAATCGATTCCCGACAGGGGTTTTTCGTGTTTCCCTCTGTCGTTCAGGTCAATACTGGGATGGTTTCTTAACAACAGGCCACGACCGAGTCATTCCCACTATCCAAAAACAACTAATAAAATAAACTTTCATCTCATCACACGATCATCTCATGTATCATTCACTGACGCCTATAGATCGTAGTCATCAGTAGAGTGCGTCGTTGACCCCAATAAAAAAAAATATACCATAACCTCACATTCTAACTATGCCACAAGCTATTGATGCCGCCGATGGCACTCACCTTCAGTATGCATGTGACATGGGTGGGTACTTCCATAACCTCATATTCTAACTACGCCACAAGCTATTGGCGCCGCCGATGGCACTCACCTTCAGTATGCACGTGACGTGGGTGGGTGCTTTGTCCGCCTCGTCGACTACCAGCACGTGACCGTTCTTCACGGCCTGGACCAACGGCGAGTCCTCGTAGATAACAACACCGGCCCTGGAAACAACAAGTCCTATCAAGTAAACATTACCGCAGCGTTTTTCCCAGTTATAAGGCGACTGAGACGAGTGATCGAGTGGTTAGCACACTGAAACATCACTCAGGAGACCGGGGTTCGATTCCCGCCATGGTTGACCATCCCGAGAGTTTTTCCTCTGTAGTTCAGGTCAGTATTGAGATGGTTCCTTAAAACAACACACCACGACCGACCCCGAATATTACGTATCCAATTATATCCCATTATTAGGCCTACGCTTCACAATGCATGTTAAAAAGATTCGGGTTCGGATTCGGTAATTTTCATGAAGATTCGCTTCGGATTCGGTTCTAAATAAAAACACGGATTCGCACTCCCCTAAACTTTTCCTTTCTCATAACTACCACCTTGACAAATCCACCCAACAAGTTATGTTGTTGTACCTGACAGTTGGCTGCAGTGTTAGCGTCTGGACGGTCGTGTCGCGATGCAGCTGTATGTACTCCCGAGGCCGGTTGAGCAGCTGCAGCAGGCGGTCGGCCAGCTTGTTCTTGCCCACGCCCTGGTTGCCTACCAGCAGCAGGTGCTCTCCGAGCGTGAAGTCTTGGAGCAGCCACTCCAGAGCCGTCACGTGCTGAACGGAAACAAACAGACCAATAACAATACACGTGATCAACGGAAACAAACAGAACAATAACAATCCAAGTGCTGAACGGAAACAAACAGACCAATAAAATTACACGTGCTGAACGTAAACAAACAGACCAATAACAATACACGTGCCGAACGGAAACAAACGAACCAATAACAATCCACATGCTCAACAGAAACAAACAGACCAATAAAAATCCACGTGCTCAACAGAAACAAACAGACCAATAACCATCCAGAGCTGTCACTTGTTGAACCGAAACAAATAGACCAATTACAACATAGCAAGTCGATACAAGATACATCAACGAGATACACAACAAACGGATATTTTGAATCAAATACAATTTGTCACAATATATAATCGGCATGCATTTTCAATTTAATTTCAATCCACACAAATCAAATGATATTTTCCACTAGATTAACTAATATAGCAGTCGAAAAAGTTTTGAAAATCAATAGTACAGGCCCACTGGAAATGGTCTTAAATATAATAGGCCTACATGAATCATTCAAAACCTGTTGTTTTCAATGAAACATTATGTGCTTTTGAGAGGCTCTATCTTCATTGACAACGGCTGTTAACTTTCAAACTTGCGACTGTCAACTGACTGTCAACCTTGGGACTAGAATTTTGTGCTAACCACAATGGAAATAGAAATACACAAGGACTGGACATGTTACCATAGTAGTCAGCTCTTTTAGTGAATATCGACCAATCAAAGTCCTAGTCTGGAGCTAGCTAGGTCTAGGTCGTTATTTCAGTGGCAGTCACGATAAGGGCCCTGGTCCCCAAAGACTATAAAGAGTTTGACCCATAACCTCAATGTTGTAGGCCTACATTTCGAAAATTAAAACTTTTAAAAATCAAAACGACTATTTGTGGGTCCATTGCCTATTGAATTGAAGACAGTTTACTGTACCTGCGGTATGTCGAAGAACAAGATGTCCGGGACTTTGGTCTTGGCCTCGGTTCGATACCTGGTCGTCGAGGTTCGGCCGATCGTGACCATATCTCCGACTACTTTGCATGCGGCGGTGGAAGCTGCGAGCGGAGCCGAAGTCTTGGGCGGGGCGGATATTCCCACTTCGGCCATGGCGCCGTCCAAAGCCTTGCGAGCCAACGACGGGAGGAACCTGCGCAGTTCACACAATCATCAGTACGGCTGCCGTTTGATCAATTTCTCGTCACCAAACCGAATATGCCGGATCAAAAATTGACTGAAATTATCGAAAAATTAGGGGATCGTTCTATAAAAAATCGAAATGGTGGTATCGAATATAGGTCAATTATTGGCATTTTTTTCTAGTCTATTAATTGTCTATGATAAATAATAATACTAATCCTTGCCAGTGTTAGTTATTACTTACCGTATTGTCCCGAATATAAGCCGAGGGTTTTTCTCGAAATTTTGAGTCCAAAAGTTACCCTCGGCTTATATGCGGATCTCGGCCTAAAATCGGTCAAAAACACGTTTTTCACCAAATATAATAGGGCGCACTACACATGCCTACTCTGAACAACAGAATCAACTTGAAACTGCAAAATATTGCACTAAAAACAAGATTAATAATTGTTTTATCATGAAGAAGCATCGTTTTCCAATTATCTGTCATTTTTATTTGACGCGCAATAATAAACAAAGGCCCGCTCAGCAGCTGTGACTGCCTCGTCTTGTCAGACCTTGGTCCTTGACGAGTAGGCGGGCCATATGCCGATCGCGCGTCATCGGCACTAGCCGAGTACACACGATCGTGAGGCCCCAATCAACGGTTTCTCACACGCAGTTCGCATAGCTTCCTCACGCGCGCAATACGAAATTAACTAAATTCAAACTCAGGCGAGTGATGATTGAAGTGGAAAAGGAGATAAAACCTTTTTTTCAATTGTTGATCTAAAAGTTTGGGGGTCGGCTTATATTCGGGGTCGGCTTATATTCGGGACAATACGGTATTACCTTGCGAGACAGGCTCGGTTCACGACGTCAGCCGGGTTGTCGGTGGGATACGTTGCCATTCGCCTGGCAATGCGCATCAGCTGCCGTGTAGACAGAGAGCTGTACAGAGACAACAGCGTGGCATCGTCCGAAGAGCGCAGGTTGTGAGCCAGCTTCAGGATCTTCTCTAGACCCTTGTCGCAACACCCGTACTAGATAACAAAATAACAATTTTATTATTTCATGATGTTTTTTATACATTTACAGTGAAACCTCTAGGCATCGTTCCCAGATCCATCGTTTTCCTGGTTGTACCATTCATTTTTTCTCACCCCACTGCCATATAGTCAATGTTAAATTTTCCTGGATGGATCGTTTTCCTGCATGGATGGTTTTGTTTTCCTGGTCCCTTGAAAAACGACGGATAGAGGTTTCACTGTATATTGGTTTTAAAGACGCACTGTACTGATAACTGAGATCTATTAGGGTCGGTCAATGATACACGAGACGATGGTATGATAAGATGATAGATTATTTTATTAGGTGTCTTTGGATATTTCGTTGCCTATTGTTTCGAAACCATCGTAGCATAGACCTGAACGACAGAGGGAACCACGAAAAACTCCGGTCAGGACAGTCGACCATGGCGGGAATCGTACCCTAGTCTCCTAAATGACAGTTCAGTGTGCTAGCCATGATATATGAGAGGAGAGTGGGACAAAATTAATTATAGAAGTGGTAAAACGATGGATCCAGGAACGATGCATCCAGGATTCACTGCATTTTGAAATTTTGAATCACCAAAATCAATCGTTGAGTTTTTTTTATATTGGGTTCAACGACGCACTGTTATGATAGCCAAGATCTAATGGCATCGGTCGTCAAGTTTACTCACCAAAGTTTTGATGATGTGCATCTCCTCCTGGAGCGCCAACGGCCTCATCTCGTGGAACAGGAACAAGCTGATCAGTTCCGACGTGAGCCACTGACCGGCGCTACTGCCGCGCACAGACGGTTCGGCCAATGCTACGATACGGAACGAAGGGTGGATTCGACGGATACCAGACGCATACAGCTGCTCATCTACGGAGAGAAGCAGATTCAAATCTAAATTAAGACATTTGTAGTAACTAATAAATGAGGGAACGTAATTACATTGAAGTATTCTATTATTTATGAAATGGCATACCCTAAAAAGGCGACATGGTAAGCAACAACAGAGGAGATGAATAAGACACTGTACGCCTATTACAGTGAAACCTACACACAACGTTCCCGGATCCATTGTTTTCCTGCTTTCATCATCCATTTCGTCCCACGCTATAACCGACATTGAATTTTCCTGGACGGATTGTTTTCCTACATGGACGTCAGGTGCGCGTCAAATTGATGGACATAACTATTTCATCGAAGTCCCATTTGTTTTTCTTGAACATTCGGTCTTTCAAACAATTGGGATTTTGATCGAATGGTATGTAGCCGTTGATTTCACACAAAATGACCTATTCACGTAAATGAAATGAAAACACTGCACGCAGAGCAACTCAACCACCCGACCTCCACCGACCTGTCAACTTGTGCCGTTCCTTGAACTGGTCGTATCTATCGTGTCGCACGAGCCTCTGCCCGTCGTGGAGCTGCAGTTCGCGGTCGTGGACCAGTCGGTGGACGATGGCCAGCGTGCTCGGGTGGATGCGGTGGATGCCGTCGAGCACGGCCATCTTGCCTTCGAGCGCGGCGGTCACGAGCGGCGCCTGCTGCCACACCGTGTCGCCGTTCGGAAGCGTCGACCGCTGCTGGATCAGGTCGCGGGAGGTCATGTCCTGGCAGCGAGCAAACGTACAGACAATTATTACAAGGCATATTGCTGAATATAGTTTTGTATTGCGTCGTATTTTGAGAATTAGGCATCGCAGCTGTAACTAAATTGAAAATACTTTTTCAATATACACGACCTTACTTTTTCCAATACGCTTCATATAATATCTCGACAATATTGCGTCATATTGACACGGGACTTATTCAGACATTTAGGAGATAGTTTGAGAAATTATTGTCATTTTTTTTTCCCCAACAGAATACGCTAATATATTGTAAATAAAATAAAACATAACAGTCAGTTGTTATTTCAGACCCTTTCTTCCTTGCATTCCTTTCTTACATGTGTCAAAGTAACAACCCTCTGAATGTCGAATAACAGTGATATTGGCAAATTTATTGTTTTACAAATTAATTAAAACAATATATCCATCCCAATCCAATCCAATAAAACCATTTGTTTCCATTGTAAATGTTATAAGAGGCCATCTAAACACAAGTATCTGTGCAGTGAAACCTGAAAATAACTTGGGGTGGTAACCAGGGTAGTGATTTCGTAACCTGGCGGTCAATTGGTACGAGGTAAGCTCATGAATATTACGCAAAATGGCAACCTAGATGACAGACCTGCTAACATATCGACGATACTCGTAATAAGTAAGTGTAAAATAGTTGAAGCTTTACTATACCTGATACAGGACAATTGGCTCCACTTGGTACTTCAAGATGGCCGCTAGGCGTTCGACAGTTATACTCTTGCCGCAGCCTTTCGGTCCGATGACGCACAAATCTTGCGCCGAGTGCGACTGAAGCATTTCCGTCAGCAGGGAGTTTTGATACGGAGTTGCTACAAAGTTTGTCGGAGGTATTCTCTCTGCTGACCCAGAAGAAACCTAGAAATGTGAAGAAAAATGTCACTTTGAATTTATTTAAATGATTATAAGTTTTTGGAGCTATTTTTATATCCTTTATGTTTCACCGACACTCGACTGAGGAATCATTGAAGGTATCACACAAACAACACAAGTTATTGGAAAAAAATAACAGTGAATAATGAAATGCAAAATATTAATATAAAAAGCTGCCAATCTTACACCTTCATTTTATATCACTTTTTATTATTTCAAATTGATTTTTGTTACTGTTTAGGGTCATATATAGTATGTCCAGGGTCTTATCAATGTAATAATGATAATGGAGAATCTTTAATAATGCGGCAAAGTCAAGTCAAGTCAATGGCTTTGCTCACACTAAACCGCTACCATAATACCATACAACCGTACTCACATGTTTTACAGGCTTCTATAACATCTAGAAAAGTTACGGACAAACAAATTAATACAATACTTTAAAGATGGAGAACCAAATTTGGGGGACATTGTTGTACAGCTATTAAAACAATGTGTGACGTGACTTGAAAGAAGCCTATACATTATATTGTACTTGTAATTAGAAAATACAAGTTTTAAAATCATACTTGATAAACTGATAGTTAGGAAAATAATAACAACTACTTACTTCACATTTCGTTTCTTGACCTTTGCTGGTCAAGGTCACATAAGCCGTTGACCCGGTTGCTGACGGAACGACGTTCTTTACAAATGTCTTCTCTTCTTGACCTTTGGTCACGTATTTCAAAGGCAACAACTGAAATGTCTTCAAGATTTCTTCTACCGACTGTATGCCGTCTTGTCCCAGAAAACACTTGTACGGATAAAGTCGGTAGAAGGTGTCATACGAAGACACTCCCTGAAAACGCTCCTAGGAAGTAAAAGAATGATAAATAAGTCAAGTAGATTCACAATTATAATTCACAGTTGATTAATGTAAATGAAATTAACAGTTAAAATAAACTGTACGGTTTAATTATAGACTTAATTATACATCTACCTTGAGATGTATTGTTTGTTGAATGAGTTTTTAATCAATCTTTGAGGAGGTGAGATCTACCTTGTGGTGCCTCGTCCAAACGATCCTACCTTTCATAATTAGCATTAATTGGGAACAACGAGTTTGTATCAAGTTTAGATGTTAATAATAATGGAAAAATTCTAGTTACAATAAATTCAATACGTTTTTTTTTTCAATTTTCGATACCGATCATTGTTTCGATATTGAAGTGATTGAATATCGAATATTCCAGCTCAATATTGAATCGGTATTCTAAAATATCACAAACAAACAGCAACCATAGTATACTGTGGATGCATACCATGAGCTGTACGGCTGCCGGTAGGTTCTCCGCCGGAAAGTCCGGTAGACCGAGAGAAGTTGATTCTTGCGAGAGCAGCGCGTGGCAGCAAGAGAGCAGCTGTGACACTTCCGCTGGGTTCACGCTCGGAGCTAGCAGTCGCAGCTGCTGTAGTTGCTCCTGTAGAGGGAAAACAGTTGTTGATACACAGTTCATGGCTCACGATACGGTGAACAGAGATTATAATAGCACGTCTTCAAATATATGAAATGATATATGAAAATATGAATGAATACTGATACCGGTATATGAAATGTTCATCAACACAATGACAAAAATTTCATATTTTTTCAATTTGTTCAAATGTTTCAAATATTGTTTAAATGAAATTTAATTTTTCAAATTAGACTTCATATAATTAAGAAATGTGCAAATACTTTTTGAAAAATTTAAAAATATTTTTCAATAAAATGTAAGAATATTTTAAAAAATAATGTTAGATTTCTTTTTAAAAAAATGTGAAAATATTCTTTAAAAATATATCGAAAAAAGATTAAAATATAATATCTCATTTTTCTTATTATTAATTTATTCGCTTTCCAGTTTATAGGCTTAATATTATATATAATTATTATAATATAATAGTATAGGAATATTTTATAAAAGATTGAAAATATTTGAAATATATAGGCCTATATACCGGTATATGAATATGATATGTATGATATATGATATTTTATAAGTAGGCCTATATGATATTTTAGAAACATTGTTGTTCAATAGGCCTATTTGAAAAATATTTCAACAAATATTTCGAGAAATTGTTCAAAAATCAATGAATTTGAAGACATCATTTTTGGAAACACTGGATTTTTGCAATTCATTTCTCATTTATTTCAATTCAATCATTCTGATTGAAAATCATTCTGAGGATTGGTTAAATTATAACTTAGTGAAATTAGCTCAGCTAAATTGACGATTTAATGTAAATAAGTAGTTGAATGAACGAAGCCAAAGACTCAATTTTACCGTACTCGAAAAGAGAGAAAATAGTATTTCGTTTTTTGTTTAATTGAGCTCCACAGTTCAAATAAGAGCACAATTTTGTTGATATTGGCATACACATTAATTTTGTCATCTTCTAACTCGATACTTTGTACTTTTTAGACGCAATAGATAGCAACACTTTCGAGAAGAAACATATCGAAAATTCTACGAACCTGTAAGAAAAACGCGGAGGAGAAAAATGGAAAAAATATTTCCTTCTGATAAATTCAAATTTTCACATAATTTGAACATAAGAATGATAGATATAATTCCAAAGTTTTATACAAGCCGGATCAGCCGTTCTGTGGAAAATGACTATAAAGTAGTTTTTTCAGATCAATTGAAAAGCTATTCAGATGCTCCAAAGTTGAAACAAATCGGATCGTTTTTCGATTAAAACAAAATCAACAAGTACAACAGAAAGGCCGTGCATTGATGGTTTTAAACTCAATGTACCACGTGCTTCATTACAAGCTTTCCATTACAGTTCACATAAATACGCTAACACATCGCTTATATAACCCCTCAAAATCTCCAGTCGTCACATGTCACAGCAGTATAGCACGCTGTCGCGTCACGCCATATTCCACCACTCCTCCAAACTGCATTGTTTCTATTTACAATTATATTGGGTGTAACGACGTACTGTGATGATTAATTAGATATATTGGCGTCGGATGGACGGTTAATGAGATGATGGGATTATGAGATGAAGGTTTCTTAGTAGGTAATGGTAAGAACAGTGGGAAGGAAGCGGTCATGACCATATTGTAGGAACCAACCAGGCATTAGCCTAGCCTATACCACGAAAAATCCCTGTAAAATGGATGATGATCGATCCAGGTCCAACATTCCCCTCACCTCCTGTATCATATGCAGCGAGCGCATTAGCAACTGAGCTACATGTGCCGGTATACATCATTTTGTACCACTCGTAAACTAATAAAACTCAAAACCATTTACCTATCTCCATCGTTTGATTATAAGTGATGTGGAATCTAACTACCCTGGCGCCTAGTGGCGCGCGAGAAACCACAGGCCCGTCCGTTTCTTTCTAATCCAACACTAATCTAGATCTACCGGAAATAGAAAAGCAATTTCACGTAATTGACTTATAATGTTTCACTTTGCGCACAAATTCAATTCAAACTTCTCGACTTTGAATACTATCATTGTTTCCAATCTTTGAAAACCATTTAGGACATTAAATTGGCGCCGGGCACGCCGCTGTGAGAGGGTGTGCGCGGGGGGGGGGGGGGGGGGGGTTGCATTATAATTACTGACACACAAAGGTTGGAACCCTACAGCTCTCGATACATGAAAACAATTTCATTTGGAAATGGCAAGGCACAGGCCATGCAAGGCGTTAGGCGAGTACGAACCGTGCTGTGTAAATGCTGTGGTGGCACGCATGGACGGCAATTTGTTCTGTAAGTATATGGTGAAGTTGTTCAATTGTTATTACCACATGACTCGTGAGTTGGTGAACACTTGGGCCGAACAGGGAAATTAAAATACAAAAATAGACCTACATTGAATGTCTCTTGGTTCTTTTGAAAGAAAACATTACAATTGGTTTTATGATTATGTTCAATCATGCTTCACAGCTATATAAAATAATATATACATATATATAAAATACGTGAAATGAAATATAAAATACGTGAAATATATTTGTAAAGACTACACTTCACGTACCCATCTACCCCTGTACCATCTATGCATCAACCTAGCCGGTATATGGCTCGAGTGAGAATGAACTTACTAACCAGCACCCGGTACCTCGCATGTGATTATGCAAATGTAATATTTGTATATATTTTGCATCGTCCTCACACTTTACTCTACAAGATGAGCTATACTAAAACCGACTATCATGTACTGTGACATCTCAGTGGACTTTCTGTCAACGGGAATAGAACGTCCATACATTTATAAAAATATCCAGTTTGTTCCAGTTAAATTTACACGAAAAATAGTATGCATATACACATTGAAAATATTCGTATTGAAGAGGAAAATTTGCAGATAATGACGTTGCTGTTTAATTTCCTATATTCAAAAACACTGTCACGTAAAACCAGAAGTCAAATAAAACCATAATCCCATACGTATTGAAGATCAAGAGTGATTTTAAGAAACACACCTAATTTCATAAATAAGCTTATATTCATTAAAAAAAACTCCATCTCTCTGTAAATAAAACACAAAAACACCCTGTTACTCTACTCAAGTTATCAGTCTCTTCAAATCTTCGATGAGTATCATTAAATTATATCTTTACATAAATAAAACGAACGTTTCACGGTTGTTACTGCATGCACTGTGATTAATGATCAACGAAAACGCTTTTAATGAAATTACATAAGTAACGAGGTACATAAGAGCAATTAGATGTTCTCGTCTACTTAGAAAGAGTTATTAATCACTGTGGTGGTGTGAAAAGTCACGCCAGCGGTGTTGGCGAGGTGAGGGGAAAGGGGGGACCGCAACAACCCCTGCTATATCAGGATCAGACACGAACACCGCTATGCCGTGTGCAAACTCATCGAAACGGATTTCCGGATAGAAATGTCTTACTGAGATTTTGTCGGTTTCAATTAATGATGGAATTTCAATTCTGATGGTTTTCTAATTTGTATTATAATAGTTCGTGGGAGTCGATTTAGTGAAATATGAGTTTTTGGGTGATAACTTTTGAACGGTATGATACATCAAAATTCTAATACAAGGGATATACAGATATTTTGAATACTTTCAAGACTGTATGAGTAGAAATTCTTCAAGTTATATCGCATAATCGTCAAAAGTATACAGTTAAAAAAAGGTTTAGCTGTAGGCCTACACGCTCGACAGTTATGCAGTTTGAGTACAATAGTTAACTTATATCATCTTGTCAAGGTATAAAAAATATCTGTGTTCTCCTCGTAATAGAGTTTTGATTATCCCAAGTTCGAAAGTTCTCACCAAAAACTGATATTTCGCTAAATCGACTCCCATGCGCTCTACATCAAAAATAATATATTGCGAATTTTCTTAATAACCAAGAAGTGAGATTGATTTTCTTAAAATTGTGCATTTCATGGAAACATAAGGAAAGTATTGTAAAAATGATAGTTTCAAACTCTACTATGATTGGCAAGGTATTATATTTCGGTTTAGGAGATATCTGCAATTCTGCCTTCAATTTATTAAAATCATTTATTGTTCTTGTTTTTATGAACAAGAATTTTCCTATATTGGTTTTTCCTTTGTTTGCCTCCATTTTGTATGAATGATCAGAATCTCCGTAGTAGAAAAGTTTTTCCAAATTTTCCCCTATTTCAATCCACCCTTAGGTCTTGCACAGGATCTGTAGAGATTACATAATCTCCTTTCTCCTTCCTTTGGAAGTTGCTAACATCACATACATTAAAACTTTCTAATCATTTCTATTCAATCATTTCTACCAAATGATTCGGGCACTTTCTGATAGTTTCAATATCAGTTCTTCCTTCCTCGATCTCCACTTACAGTCAATCGCATGATATCATGTAAAATTGAAAATTGTATCACATAAAAATGATCCATACCAAATAAAACCAAATAAGATGAGCTAAAAATGACTGTTTGCCGGTATACATGAATATGAAAGATAGGTATATATACTGCAGAGTGCATGCAGTATGCAGACGCTGGCACGAATGCACTATTTTCTCCGCGGACATGCTGCCTTTGACAATCCTGACGACTATATGTACGTACACTTGCGGCAGCATAAAATGGTTTAATCCAAATTAAAGGCGATACCGAAATCTCAAAACCCAATCTTAATGAGCATCGTATTTTTTTTCTTCTTCTTGTAACCACTGCATAGGTGGCACCGTTTGACTGATCGACATGAAACTGTAGGCCTACACGCAGACTTATCCAACTTGAGCTGATAGTTTTTGGATCGAATCAGTTGGATCATTTTCGATACACACTATCTCGAAGTGAGAGTGGTAATAACTCGAACCGATTCTCAACTCTACCGAATCTCATCTCGACTTTGACTTATTTTACCAGCTGTTAGCAAAGCCAACAGCACGATAGTCACAACTCGTATGATTCTCAACTTGTCCGATTCTCAACCATGCACGAGTATCATCTCGATCGAATCTCAACTCGACAGATTCTCAACTCGACTTATTTACAAGCAGTTAGCCAAGCCCACAGCACGACAGTCTCAACTCATCTGATTCTCAACTCGACAGATTTTCAACTAGACCGAATCTCAACTCGACTGAATCTTAAATCGACTGAACCTCAACTCGAACGATTCTCAACCCGACCGAATCTCATCTACACTTATTTTACCAGCGGTTAGCAAAACCTACAGTACAACAGTCACAACTCGTCTGATTCTCAACTCGTCCGATTCTCAACCATGCACGAAGCTCAACTCGACAGAATCTCAGCTCGAATTATCTCACAAGCGGGTACGATAGTTTCAACTCGTCTGATTCTCAACTCGTTCGATTCTTGAATCGATCGAATCTCAACTCCTCCGTTCTATCATTTTACCTGCTTCAGACGAGTAGCTTCAGTAGAGGAGAGGACTGCTTCAGATGTTGCCGAGATACTAGGCTTTCTATAGATTTGATAGTTACCGAAATGAATAATTTTATATGAGTCAAGGTGTGTAGAATTTTCGATTATACTCTATGTAGATATCTCGTCAACTTACATCGCACATGCTGCTTTCAGCTAGTTTAAATAAAATCTACCCACATTTAACAGCTAATTTTTTCAGAGACTATGCGCGGAGAGCTTATGCACATTGTCTTCTAGTTCTAGTGCGTATACCGGTATATAATAATAGTATTTTTTTATAATGGGTTCAACGATGCACTGTTATGCCAAATAAGAGTATATTTTCTCCAAGACACATTCTAATGTAGTTTGATTGACCAGTTTATGTGATCGCAACTATACTGCATCTGAGCACTCATGAAACAGGTCACGTTATGGATGGTAGAATATTGTGAACAGTGATGGGTAGATAGTATCGACGAGGTCCTGACCTACCTCAGAAGCTGAATGCTCATTGCATGTACCGTGGGAAACTGGAAGCCAGCACGATTTGAAGAGGACTCATGCAAGTAGAGAGGGAGTTTGGGGAATAAGTCAGTTATAGTTGGGTTGAACTAATATTACAATTAGGTCTACTTACCACTGAAACTTGAAAATGATTCCTGCAGGGTCAAGACAAGTTTTCTGAGGTAAGATAGAGGAATTTTCAACTGTTCACGCATTTTATAATATTCAAGAATTCAAAAAAGTGATTCCTGTGATTCCGGATGATTTTTTTTGACGAGTAGGATTACTGTTCGATGTAGTTTTAGCTTTTAGTTCTTTTTTTATAGACAGTACTTTAATTAATGTTCAATTATTATAAGTAAGCCTCTGTAGGCTTATACACATACACACACACACACATATATGAATATATATATATATATATATATATATATATATATATATATATATATATATATATACACACATAATTATATTCAGGCTTCAAAATAAAACAGCAATATCCAAGATTACACCGTGTGAAACTAATGCATATCTAATTTAAAATTTCACAAATGATGCCTTACATAAGTTTATATAACTCCATAGATTACATAGCATCAAGTCCTTGTATATATGAATTCCAAATGCATATTTTCATTTTTTAACCAATCCTTTATCTCCTGCATGAATGGCGCGCTTCTCTCGTTGATTTATTCGTAATCTCGAGTCAGTTCCGTGCAGTGTCAAGCCGTGCCTCGTCCAAGAGCTGTCCCTATAGCTTCCTTCAGGCCCGACAACACGGAGAGAAGCGACTACTTCAGACATTAGACCGAGATCAAGATAACCGACGTCATTACCGTCATTACACTACTGCTTCAATCGCGACCAGGACTTGAACATGAAAAATTACTTTTTTTTGTTTATAAATATATATATATATATATATATATATATAGGCCTATATATATATATATATATATATATATATATATATATATATATATATATATATATATATATATATATGTGTGTGTGTGTGTGAACGAAGGTTTTCAGGGCCGCTGGTGGATGGTAACGATGACTTTGCGGTAATTTGCCCTCTTGGAATGAGATATGGTGGGTGGTCCTAAAAAGGTCCTGTGGTCTCGACGTTTCGGAAGTAGTTGTACTTCCATCTTCAGGAGTCGGTCCGGTCTGCTGAACTGGTCTGCTGGACATAGATCGAATCGCAGTCCAGCAGACCAGACCGACTCCTGAAGATGGAAGTACAACTCCTTCCGAAACGTCGAGACCAGAGGTCCTTTTTAGGACCACCCACCATATCTCATTCAAGAGGGCAAATTACCGCAGTCATCGTTATACATATACATATACATATACATACAGTTGTTGAAGCTTTCACGATTGTTATTACGTAAAACTTCGATAATTTTTTAGAGTACACAATCGTGTATTAATTATAGTACAGGCGCAGAATGACATTGGTAGCTACACGCCTCTAAACGCAACATTATTCCTTCATTCATAATTAGAGCGAACAGTAGGCCCCTAATACAGATGTTGAATTCAAACTACAATATTCTGACATCATAGGCCTATTACTGTTTACATTTAATTATACACCCAAAAAATGAACAAGTTTCATATATAGGCTACTTATATAGATATGTATTATATTCATTTATTTATAAGTTTGAAATAGTTATTACACAAAAGTTATTTTAAAGTCAAAGTAGATAAATTGCTCGAATGTAATTTAAAGTTTTGTCCGTGCTTGCGAGTGCGTTGGGTAAAGGTATGGCGTATTGGACAAAGAATGTTAGGAAACTTTGCACATATAATATACGAAGGCATTTATAATTGGATTCGCCGTTTATCTACAACAAGAAAATGTATAAGATAATGGAGCTGTCAGCTTGACAGTTTGATTACTTTTCAAATAAATTATCCACTCGGAGAATAAAATTTATATGTGTACGCTTTTGTCAAATGCTGGAGTCCCATTGCGTGAAAGACAAACGAACTTTGCTAAATGGACGCAACAAAAGAGAAGATAATGAGATAGGTAGCGAAGTTCGTAATACAAAATGATAGAACATATCAATTCTGATGGGACATCGATGAAAAATATTAACGGTTGAAAAAGGTAAAAGGACTGGAAGAAGAACGGTGGAATTATTCATATATTATATTATATTTTATTAATTTATTAAATTATAATTGAATTATTTCTATTTTATGATATTATATTCATCATATGTATCATATTCATCATATTTATGCGTTTAACGACGCACTGTACTGATAACTACGATCTATTGTCGTCGGTGAATGATTTATGAGATGGGATGTTGAGATGATTTTTTCATTTATAGTAGGAAGGCGTCGGTTGTGGCCTGTTCCCATTCCAGTATTGACCTGAATGACAGAAGAAAACCACGAGAAAAGACTGTCAGAATGGACGACGATGGCGGGAATCGAACCCCGGTCTCCTAAATGACGGTTCAGTGTGCTAGCCACACGTCTCCGTTGAATTGTGGAGTATGAACATTTATTGGGAATGTCATTATTTGTAGATCCACTGCACGATTCAAGTGATAACTATTGTGGGTCCCTAAAGTCAGGCAACGACCTTCTTTCCACTTCTAGACGATATAAGGAAATAAAATGTAAAAAGATAGCTACAGTAGGCACGCAACATGTCTACCGTATAAGCCTATATCGACAAACACAATATATTTAGATTGACTTACAAAAACAACGTTTGTTTTTGTTGATTTTCCAAGTAGGCCTACTTTATAACTTGGGCTTGACATCAACATTTCATCTTATACTTAGTCGTGCTATAACCCAATTGCATTTTCATTTACAAAAAACAATTTTAGAATTTCACCATATATTTCCATTTGAAGGTTTAGATTACTAAAGAAACAAAGCCCTGACTAGTAATCAACTAATTATTCGGATTAAAAAAATAAGATTCATGAAACTTATAATTATAAAGGTAAAACTTGAATTTTCCACAGTTGAAAACCCTTTCATTTTATAAAAAGTTTATGTGAAAAGTTTATGTTTATGTAATTTATGTGAAAAGTAGAGATGACAAGTTAAATAGTTCTCATTATTTCTTTATGAATTTGAAAATCTGTTTATTTTATTCCTGATAGGGTATCGTTCCAAAATATTCACAAAAAATATAATTTTGTTGAATTTAAATTGTCTCGTCTAGAACAGGCTGTAGATATAGTGTACTGTATACTAATCAAGGTGCGGGAAAACCAATGATTATAATAATCTATAATTTCATCAATTCATCATTTTAATCCATTCTTGTATATGAAATATTAAACAAGCGTGATCGCTGGCAACAATAATAATATATTCGTGCCCCATTAGAGTAAGAGAGACTACTGACATAGTTATAGAGCAACAGAACGAGAAATAAAGACGGACGAAGTCACAATAATCGAGAAACGACTCGTCCACACGCTATATAAGACTGTTCGTGACGATTCGTCCACACAATATCAGCTCCAATACGCGATCACAACACATGTATTCGTTGTTCATCTTCAGGAGGTTTCGAACCCCAACCAATATAGATACATTCATTTATATAAACAATTAAAAATTTGACATGAAGTCATTGATTCCCAATTAAGGCGAAGGATGCAAATTCAGGATCGTTTGAATGGTGCAACACAAAGTAATCTTACGTACCACTCCGAAAAAATTCAAAAAATAGTAAAAATTATAGTGATATATTAAGGGATGAAGAACAATTCAAAAATTGTGTTGAGGAAAAAAGTCAATCCACAGTCTGGGTATATCGTTTCTTTCTTCGATTCTCGTTATCATCTGATCTTCTTTTCTTCCACATCCTAATTTCCTCTTCAAATTAAAATTCACTTGTTGGGGAACTTTCAATATGAATATACTATCAATATATACGTATAGACATATTCCCAGGTCAACTCATGGGTAGCGTCAAGGGCACAATTCCACAATTGAGTTTACTGGGACGAGTGATCGAGTGGCTAGCATCCTGAACCGTCATTCAGAAGACCCGGGCTCGACACTCCTGACAAGAAAATTTTCGTGGTTTTACTCTGTCGTTCAGGTTGATACTGGGATGGTATCAAGTCATGACACTATTCAAAAACATCTATACTCTATTCAACCCTACGATTAGACTGAAAATGTTACCTGTTATTCAAGTCGACCTACCCCTGTTATCAATAGATACTATTGTTAGAAAGGGTTGGCAAAAGTAAAGTAAAATATTGTGTGAAATTTCAAGCTGAACATGCGGTTAAAAAATAATGGAATAACTTTTCATCTAATCATTGCATCAATTTATTCATAATTCAGCGACGCCAATAGATCTTAGTCATCAATACAACCTGTATAGAGTGTATCACTAACCCAATATAAATAAATCAGTACAAACAAATTGGTTTATTTCGCGATAAACATTATTTGACATGGCTTTTAAAATATTAAATATATCTGAAACAATCGTTAACGCCCAATAAAATTCCATATTTCATATACTGAAAAAGTTTTGAACCATTGTAGATAGAGATTTTATAGTGAACGATATACGAACTGCTCTTTCCATTACTTCCTACATTTTAATCAAGACGTGGCATATGTCGTAAATACATGATTTGTAATGCTGCTCTACTTTCTCCGATTTGGAAGCTACTCAGGGTTACACATCGACAGTGTAACGTCAAGATATGTATGAAAATATGTATAAACAGCACAGGTTTAAGCCGCTAAGATGTAAATGTTGGAAGGTCAATATTTATTCTGAATAATAATCTATAATTTATATATTTTGTATTGTATTTGTATTACAGATTAAGTGTCCGATCAGAACGACCTGGCCCAGTCCTGCCAATCTCAATGTAGGTCATGGCCGATCAGTGCAGTCGGTGGCCAATCTCAAAGAATTTAACTGTAATAAGCTCCAGCGAACAAATTATTTTACATTTATAGGTATACATAAACCTCAAATTCTTAAAAAAAAAAAATAGCTCAGTGGTCCGCACTCACTGGGTTATGATGGCCGAGAACCGTTTCAGTTGAATTAACACAGATTAACACAGATGACAAAATAACCGTACAACATCTTCACTTGTATCACATGAAATGCCAATCAATTAAATTTTAGTGTAATTTTCAATCATTCCGATTCATAAAAAAAATCACTTTCAATCATTTTTGTTCAAATCTGAGTGATCAATCGTCCCATTGGGTATCACACTCAGACACACTCTCCCCGTCATCACAATGTCTCAACAGTCGCCCACCATCTCTCGGCAACGCCGGCATGAAGATATGCAGCTGCGGCCGTCCCTTCTCGATCGACGTCCTCCTGTTAGACGTCGTCAACTGTTGCGGCGTCTCCACGCTGACAGGCGTCGGGGGGACACAGAAAGACGGCAAGTCCAGCACCGGTTGATTGTCACTCAACATCGGACGCTTCCTTCTTGTACGCAGACCACGTGCACTCACCCTCAACGGCTCCTCGTCGGGCGTTTCCCCCGCCGGCTGCAGTTGACACGTGTTCGTCGGTACGATCCCTCTCGGACTACGCGCCGGAAACGAGTACCTCCGTTCCTGTGACACGACTGGGGTTTCTTTTACCGGGGATGAAGCTGCGACAGCACTGTTCACTCCCGAACGGCGTCTTCGTTGAGGTTTGACGGGAACCTCCTTCATTTCCTCGGCCGCTTTACCGGCAAGATCTAACCATTGTAGAACTCGTTCCGACAGCGGATTGAACGGTGTTTCAGGAATAAACGTCTCTACTTCAGGTAGAACCCAAAGTCCCTCTTCGCTCAACGGTTCCTCTTCGGAACTACTTTGAAAGAAGTCAGGTAAGAATGGACGTTTGTAACGCCCGACCATGGCTGCCGCTGCGTTGGCCACGGACAACCTTCGACTCTCATCATTGCCCGCTTCCTTTTTCGAATGGTGTTTCTCACAACAGTGCCCACGAGTTCTTCTAGGTTTCTCCGGCGAAGCACCGGGTTTATTGACGTCATTGTTGGCTAAGACGAGCTGCAGTTTGATGAGACAATGCGCTAGCTCGTCGCAGCAGGGAGCGTTACCGTCGTGCTGACTGGACCGACTGGAAGAGTGCGGACTGGAGGATGAGTCGCAGGAGTCTGGTCGCGATGCCGGAGGACAGTGGAGCAGGGGGTCCTCGGCGGAGAGGATCGCATGACGGAGGCCGTTCACCCACACGGTACGCACGAAGAGCGGGCGTTGCGAGGACTGCCACCGGGCGGGCATTATTCTACATTCGTCACTTCCATCGCGAGCATGGCTCTTGTTTCAGTGGTATACACAGTTTAATATTCTTAAAGTCAGTATTCAGTATGTTCATGACATCGTTTGTACATAGAACTTGAAGACTATCATCGGGATAAGCACAATAATGTTGTAGATATTCGTATGAGAGTCGGCTCCACGAATCTTCATCAAGTGTTAATCATCTAACTATTAGTTATAAAGTACGAAAATAAGATGCGTAACCAAGGGTGATAACCAGTTAATCCGCTAACTGTCACTTGATCCACTAACAATCAGTTGGTTAAACCGGACATAAATGATGTATTTTTTGTAACACAAGGCGGTTCTCCAATGAGAAAAACGTTAACATTCAAAATTTCAACTTTCAACTTCAAGTTGAAAATTCCCGCGAAAGTACACGCATCTTTTTACTCGGATAGCACACACAAATCCAACAACTGTCCAAAAATATTTATAGCTAGAGTTCAGTCATAAATACTCGAAAATCCACATTGAACAAGTTTTACTCCACATTGTAAACATTTTTCTACGAAACTAAATATGATCCCCGCACGCGTTTGCGTTTCTCCCGTCCGTTTCGTGCCATTGCTCGCAGCATAATGACAAATCACAGCTCTCTGCAACCACGCCGTGCGGACGACTGTGTTCAGGACCTTGGTCCAAACCCACTATATGTGTGTGAGGATACCAGTTGGCATCTAGAGACGTGGGTGGGGGTGGTTAAACGTCGCGACGTCCACAATACGCAAGCGTCACGACGTCATGTAGAACTGTTTCTAGATACAATATCATGTTTTTGACAGATCAATCGTAGAAACGTAGATTATAGTTGATAATGGTATATATAAGTTTGGCGGCGCGTGTTTCAATATATAGGCCTATATCATGGAGACAAATTGAAACTAGAAATAGGGATACTCCATAAAAGTATCTTATAATTGTATATTCATACAATTTATGTATTTTCTCATAGATACTGAATCTTATTATTTGCAGCTCTAAGTAAACAACACATGCGTTGTAGGATGAGCACGATATGAATATGTAATGAATCAAGCTATATGCACGCGCACATTGATTTCTAAAACTATTCATTTTCCATTCTTTTCCTTTTTATCTTTTCTCATTTTAATCGTTTCACGATTCAATTGGTTTTACTTGTAGTTTTTTTTATAGCTTTGAAAGCCTTGAATTGATGTAAAAAGAATGCATTATAATTTTTTCTTTAGAAAACGGCTCCAATTTATTGACATTCGGTAATAATGTGCTTAAGTTTCGTAAAAATTTGCAGTCATTCGAAGAAAATATTTGTTTCCAATTTTTTCCCTACGATTCTTCTTTTGGGGATTTTCAATGTTTCGAAATGTTTTTTTCTCAAAAGTGGTTCAACCGACTCTAGTATTATTCCCCATGTGCATATTATACGCTATCATAATTGTATATTTATACAATTTACATATCTCCTTACACATACTGAATATTTTGATGATACGAGCACATGTATCTGACATTACTGTATTAGATATATTTCAAAACGAAAAATTATTATAATATAAGTTGAACGTAAACAATTTTGGATACATAAATGATGTTCGGTACACTTTAGATACGGCACATGATTGATTAATGTTTGGAACGATTTAGTTGGGCCTAAATGGGAAGAGCAAGAAATATCTCGATGGTAGTGAATCACAAAGGTTAGGTGATCGGTGACTATAGCGACCGTCAGTGATGATCACCTTGTTCACCGAGGGAGTGATCACCTAAAGTATATGGTTCGTCAGAAAACAACCAATACAGTCAACCTTCAGTGGGCATATAAACTCAGCATTTCAATAAGCTACCATAAAAGTAAGAATGGCTATCGAAGTCATTTGACATTATTATTTCTCATGTTTTAATTTTATTTATTATTTGCTGCTTGTATCTTTTGCTTGTCATTAAATTGTTTTTTCACATTATAATTAATTATATTTCATTTTGATCATTTTAAACTATACGCATATAATTATATTTCATTTTCATCATTTTGAACTATACGCATTCGTTTTATTTTCTTCAAGTTCTGCTCATCAGTCAATGGGAACTTATTTTTTAATTTTCGAAGTATTATGAACATCACGAAGATAAAAACAAGAATAACGCAATACTGACGAAATTTATAGTAGGCTACATCAAACTTAGAATTGAAAATGACGTATATCACTTTTCCCAAATCCAAACAATTTACTGCAACTGCATTACAAGTCGACATCCGCTCAAACCCGGCACTTCCACTCATGTTAAAACAGTACCGCTCGGTGTCCCACTCAATGTCCACATATAATACGACATTAATTACTTCCACAACTTTCAAAAGACAATTACAAGGATGCACATTAAATCAAACAATTAGAACGACCGTATTATCAACACGGAGCTGTAAAAGTTCAATTATTCTATTTGTACAGTTATTATGCAGGTTTTATAATGGCACGTATTTCTTACTTGACAGTCTTGATTGTATAATATACGGAATACATTAAACAGTATTGGTACACAGTAAATACGGGCAGAGAACGCAGCATACTCATTGTAGGATATAGAAGTTATAAGGAAGTATAATAAGAAGTTATATAGAAGTATAATAAGAAATCCAAACACCTTGGTAACAGCTATAGCTGAGCCAAATTTCATAAACTTTCAAATATGACCATTATTGTTGTCGTTAGGCCTACTGCATTACATGTAAGCCTATTCGCTATACAAATCACACTTTTCCGATCTGATGAAAATTGATTTTTTTTTCTTTTCAAAATAATTCATGTTCTTCTACTGACTGGTATTTTGTTTTTAAATAATGTGACGAATTCAGAGTTATATAAAATATGCCTGTTCATAATGAGAACTCTTAATCTTACAACGTATGTAGGGTATACAGTATAATTTATTACTGACGATAACAATATATTAATGTAGGCCTATAAACTGATCAATCTGTTA
Source organism: Brachyptera putata (assembly GCA_907164805.1). NCBI lineage: Eukaryota > Metazoa > Arthropoda > Insecta > Plecoptera > Taeniopterygidae > Brachyptera > Brachyptera putata. The sequence goes on along the minus strand of OU015471.1, from coordinate 9,273,374 downwards.
AAATAAAATAATTTAAATAATTATAATTTAAAAAAAACACACAGCATAAATGAAAGTGCATGTATATTATTATTATTATTTAGATTATTATTATTTCCTCATTTGCTTATATCAATCTTCTTCAATAGGCTATAAATAACATCTATTGTAAAATAAACGAATGGACAACTAATGTTTATACCTCGAGTTGAAGGAATGTAACATCAATCACTTCTGTATTGTATTAACAAGGGCTGTTCGAATCTCTCCACATCTAATTTATCTGAAGTTAACACGTTGAATGGTGATTACGTTGGAGCCAGCTCAAAGCAAATAAGCCATCAATAGAACAACGTTGACACGGACATTTGATCGATGAAAGGATGTTGGCATTGTTATATAAACACTTCTAAAGCAGAAGCTTTGTATAGGCCTACATCGTATTTGTATCTTACATGTTTAGAACACTTGACGGATAGAACAAGTGTTACGTTTATTTTAAAGTCTATCCATCATAACTTGATGGTAATGGAAAAATTGTGTGTCTTTGTTAGTCGATAAGTTTTGATGTGCTGGATAATTTATCAAAACAATTGATAGGCTAATCGGGCTAAAAATTCTGAGATTTATAAGCCTACATTCAAAGCTGGATATTTCCATATTATCCTTGAAATTTCATGTACTTTCATCATTATGATTAATTAAAATATGATTGAAATCACCAATCTTTTTAATGCCTACACAAAATGGAATGCATAAATATGTTCCATAATAATCCAAAACTAAAAAATATACTGAAAAAAGTCGACGACTCACAGCTAATAAACCTAAAGTTATAATAATAATTTTTCATTTTAAAAATGAATAAATTATTATACAATAAAAACTGAGAAAACTGATGACGTACAAAAACCAATTTAATACAGGCATACGACATATTTTAATTTTCCCATTTTCAGGAAAAAATAAACTGAAAATAGAAAAGTATGATACGTTAACCAAATAGTTTTCTCGAAGTTGAAAACGAATAATCATGAAGTTGATATTAAAAAGTTTGAATAGTGACAGTTAGTCACGTACCTAAGCTGGCACGTAATTGCTACCATTATAAGTTTGAGGGTGAAGGCAATTTGCGACACTGCGGAGAAGTGGTTTAAATATGGTGCAATTCTCACCATTCACCAAACGAATCAAATAAGTACAGGGCAGGGACTCTGAGAACACAGGTTCCATTTTACCATTTTTTTGTAGATGGAAACACACATTTCAATTTACAAATCAATATACTGATGTTATTCGAGTACTTTAGAGTATGCCTATAAGTTAGTATAAACATATTAATAATAATAATATTGATCATTTTGTCGTTCAAATCCATAATAAATAAAATCACGATAGTCGGGTTGGGGGTATAATAGTCAGGTCAGGTTAGTTATTTCCATGTTACTAATGATTCAATATTGTGTTACGATGTACATGTCAAGTTTTCTACAGTTAAATTTGAACAATTATTATATTAATGATCATATAATAATAATTCAGATAATTATACACATAATTATGATTTTATTTGGGAATATGTTAGGTGGGTACGTGTTTCAAGTGTGAAAGTTTTCTAAAATTGTTACAGAAGACCATTTAGTTTTCAAGTTTCCTCATTATTAATTTTGGATCATAGTCCTCTTCATCATCTTGTGAAGATTTCGTAAAAATGGAGTAATAACATTTGACAGTTGAAAAGATTTTGAAAAAGTTTCCGAGTTGTATTTTAGTGTGAGCCCATTTCGAGTACGTATCAACATTTCATACATTTATTTCCATATACGATATAAAATTGCTTACAACTTGATACAATCCACTTGATTATAGCCCAGGGACGTCGCTAGGATTTGTGTATTGGGGGGCGCAGGTTACATAAATAAAATGATAGCTTAGCTCGAAACCAGTTGCGCGTGAAAAAGGGGTCTGGGGGGGGGGGGGGCGGTAGCCCCCTAGCAGAGACCGGCATGGAATATTTTGAAATATGGTCATTTTTTAAATGATTTTTGAGATCTACAAGCAGTTTTGGAGTCTAATACCTAATTGAATACTTATGGGCATTTTGGAAGTTTCTCTCATCCAATAACTGAATCATTATGGGCATTTTCGAAGTGATTATTGAGATTTCCCCCACCAAAGCCCCGCAAGTAATTGTTTGGAATGGTCATTTTCAAGTGATTTTTACAATTAGCAAGCAGTTTTGGAGTCTTATAATTGAATCATTATGGACGTTTCCGAAGTCATTTTCAATCACTCAATCAACACGGATATTTTCGAAGTTATTTTCGCGATTTCTCCCAGCAAAATTCCCAGCAGCGAATTTGTTTGAAATTGTTCATTTTTGAAGTGTATTTTGCGATTTACGCGCAGTTTTTGAGTCTAATAATTGAATCCCCCCTAACGCCGTCCCTGAGGCCGCCTACGAATGAAATGAAAAAATTGATAGTATTTTTTCTTCTTCTTTTCGAATATTCAAAAAATAATACATTTTTTATGCATAGGCCTACAAGAATTTTATAGTCTCGATATTATTCCACATGGATACTGAACAATCTCCACACAAGTATGGCATACTTATAACTACACGTGGCAAAAATGTTGAGTGATTATTATCTTAAATAGTTTCAGAGATTCCCTACAGAGAATCGAAAAAATAATATTTTGAAATAACTGTGTTTGAAAATAATAGCACAAAAGTGATTCGCACTGAAGTATAAGAAGTGAGCCTACAAAGGTATAAATGAAAGAATCAATATAATTAGAACCACTTCGAATAATTTGATGATTCTTGCAGCATCCATTGAAAAAACATTAGACTATGAATCTAAAGAAAGAGACATTTAAAAAAAAAAATTGCTTTCAATGTCCTCTAACCAACACATTTTTGGAAAATGGAATCCAATATTAACTATTTGTTGCAATTAGTGGTTGTTCATGCACGCTATTTATTCACGTAGAATGGTTTAACCTAAAAGTGAAGGAACAAAAAATAGTTTCTGGTACTATAAAGTAGTTCTACCTTCTCTGTTTATGCTACTTTATCGACTTTGCTGATACGCTCGCCTAATCGAGTAGTGAAAATAATAATATATGAGCAAAGGAGATCCTTCGATCAATATTATTAGTTCATGTGATAAAATACAAAATCAACAAATTAAACAGTAGAAATATATTACGGTATTGCACAACTGAATTGAAATGGAACCGAAATGAAATCAAAACCAGAATTATTGATAGCCTACTTTCGATACGGTTCTGTTCTCGTTGAACTGATTTCTGTTATAATGGCATGCTCGATTTCAGATGAGAAATATAAATCGGTCTTCGGTTCTGGTTTGACAGACTTGATCTGTAGGTCCATACAGTTTTAATATTTTAGTTCTGAAAATGTATTATGAAAAAATTTCTAATAAAACTGGAAAAATAAATGAATAAAAGTGATTGATTTTTCAATTTCAGGATCGATTTGGAGTTCAATCGAACTTTAATCGAACCTCAATTAATCGATGTTATCCCTAATATCTACCATTTCAAGCGACGCCAACGTTAATTGAATTGACAGTCAACATTATAGTTCAGTTACGGTAGCAATATTCCTAATTTCCTATTCATCCTCTCTTTTCCATTTTTCCTCTTCCGCTATGAGCTGAGTCTGATTTGAATTGTGGAACGACGTACAATTATCTAGCGAGTTAACGTAACCAACGGTGATAGCAAGCCAATCACTTAACTATCGCTTAATCCACTAACAATCAGTTAATAAAACCGAGCGTGATTCCTATAAAATGAATTTCACTCTCCTGAATATTCATGACTGTGCTACGTAAGATTCAACAGTTGGGTCAAGTGATCACTTACGACATTCACAACATACACGAATGACGCCCTTGGTCTTTTACTTCTGCAAACGAGGTGTACAGTGAATATGTAAGCGTGTTATTCCTTACCTTGAACGTCTGGTTGCTAATGTCTCTGGCTTGGAATCGTGATCGTAAAGGCGGATCGAGAGGATTGCCCAGATAACGAGGAACAGGTAATCCGAGCGCAATCACTCGGAAGTCTTCACTCACTCGCACTAATTGCCATTTATCCAGTTCCTCTTGGGTGTGATCCTGAAGAGACAAACAGAATCTATGTAGTGAATATATTGTTTACTATGTACAATTCCAAAGTGTAATCAAAATAGTATAATAAAATAAGTTACATCTCCCATATAAATTAAATATTTTATCTAGGGAATGTAGTTGGCAGCACAAATGTATGCAAATGTATGCAAACTACCAAGTTGATCATCAAGAAAACTGTCCTCCAATGATATTTATTTATCAGCAATAAGCCTATATCATGACTTGCAAATTAGGAAAGAATGGCTTTATACAATAGTTTACCAAAATGTACAAAACTGACACGCAACCATGCAGAAAACTCATTTTGAAAATAATTTGAAAATAAAGTTAGCTAATTTAAAAATGACAAGCATACAAAATTTTGGCAAAAACATTTTTACAGAAGCTACTAACAATTGCAGAACCGATTTAAAAATAATTTTCTATATAAGTACCGAAGAGTTAGAATTATGAATGACAAGACCAACAATGAAAATGACAACGACACACTGTACTAATGAATACGATCTACTGGTGAAGTGAATGATGATTGAGATGATAGGATGATGAGATGAAATGCAATTTTATTATGTGATATTGGATTGTAGACAGAGGGAGACCACGATGCACATATGTCAGGATGGTCGACCATGGCGGCAATCGAACCTCGATCTCCTGACTAACAGTTCAGTCTGCTAGCCACTCGCCCACCCATCTCAGTCACATGTGTTTGGTTATTGAATGTACAGTAAAAGTAGTAATTAATTAAAATGTTAGAGGCGCCTACAGTGAAACCTCCATGCAGCGTTCTCGGACCCATCATATTCCCGCTTCGATAATTCAATTTGTCTCACCCTTCTCCCATATAAACAATGTTAAATTTTCCTGGACGGATCGTTTTCCTGGTTTTGTTTTCCTAGTACCTTGACAAACGATAGTTAGAGGTTTCACTGTAATACTCATTTCATATGACTGGTACATACTTTAAGAAGTTTGTCATAACGTGATGCTGGTATTAAAAATCGGCCATCTTCTAAATGCATTTCTCGATTTTCTAGCAAATTATTGAGAACAGGCAACACGTTTCGTTCCGCTTTTTCAATTCCTTCGAGTATTAAGATTCTTCCTTCGACAGCTGCTCGGACTGCACTCTGTCAATAAAAAACAGGTTATACTGTAATACATTTTGTTGTTAAATATTATTATACTTACATAATAGGGCCTTCACATCAGTGGCTTGTGGCCAGGGTAAACAGGTGAAAATGTACTACCAGAATAGTAAAATTATAGGGAAGAAAAAATGATGAAACTTTTCATGAGGAAGGGGAAGTAGTCATGACAGCCCAATGAGGATTTTATCCATTTTTATGACAGTGTTTCTTGTTTGTCAGTTTACACACGTCTGCATACAGTTTATGCAGTGGTGATAGGCACTTTTCAGAATACAAGGACGCTGAGTCAAATCATGGACAATCTCGGCTAATACGGCCCATAAGAATCGTATCTACAAAAAGACCTGAGAAACTTTGCTATGAACAGCGCAGGCTTACTTAATGGTATGGTATGCTGTAACCAACATTGGTCCAGGGATTAATATCCGTCTCTCACGTTCCGTAGGTTGGTGGATTAAATCATATTGCAAGGGACTGTTTTAAAAATTGAAATTGTATGATAATGAATCACGCCAATCAAGTTAATACAATAGATTTTTTTAAAAGCCATGAAACTGGCACTTTCTGCAAACCAAAATGAATTATAAACCACGAAAACGTTTTTTCTGGAAAGCAAAACCTAGAAGAGCCTGAAGCCTTGGCAGAAACGATTCTTGAATCCAGGAAAATATAGATGGTCACCCTACCTACGATATAGGCCTAGGCCTACAATTTTTTTCTTTAAAATATCAAAGGCTGGCTCACGGCCATAGGAAGGAAATATACTTATAATATGGACATGGAATTTTTGTTGTTGGTATCCTCAAACTATTGACAACCATAAATAAATCTAAAAATAGCACAGTTAATTGGGCAGAAACTTTGGGCCTAGTTATTTGGGTGATAGCTTGGAGTGTGACGCATTAACCTCAATTTACCATCCGTTTCATCATTTAGACTAGAGATGCAATTAAACAACACGTTCCAATACGAATAACGTTACTTGGAGTATAGGTGAATAGGGTCCTTCCTCCCCCGCTACAATCACATGTCACGCGTATGCAACAGCTTTGATGCTATTCCAATTTTTCTTTTCCAATTTTCCTAACCTTTGACAAAATATAATTATCCACCGGTATATCAGGTTCACGCAGAAAAATAGTTTTCATTCATGTCACCTAGTAGGCCTACTAGAACAGTAATCTAGCCTCCCTAGGCCTATAGATTCCGTTTATATAGGCCTACATAACATATAAATGTTGACTTGAACACTTGTTTGATTTGACTTGAATAACAAAATATTTGTTCAATCAAGATTAATCAAGTTATTATTATTAACGATGGTTAGTTACCTGGTCAAAATATTTAGCTGTGCCAGATTGTATTTCCCTGCGTTGCTTAAGGTCTGCTTCTGTTGTATCTCGAGAAAGTGAGACATACTCCAGCTCTCGACCTGTCAGTTCCAAGTATTGCATTGCCAATTGACGACGTAATGGTCCAGGTCTTCCGATCAAAAACATATCTTGTCCCAGAATATCTTTCTGAAGCATCCATCGTAGATGATTCAGCACCTCTTGCGTAAGCTCTCCCTTGACTAAAAAATGTTCAAGAATAAAAAATATTACATTCAGGTCATTGTCTAAATGATGACTTGAACATAGACCATACGTAAGGAATAATTATTTACTTACGATATTTGTGAGGAACATATTGAGGATACTTGGCAGGCTGAACAGATTTAGAAACATCCCCTATTGTTACAGTCGAAGCACTTGAATATGATCTTACATGCCTGCTGCCATTAACAACATTGAGCTGAAGGTTTCGCGAATGATTTAATACGCGATGTAAGACGGTCATGCGCCGCATTACGGTACTAGGCCCACTTAAATACATGCTGTTACAGTAGATTTAGCATTATAAAATTGATTATGGCCTAAGCCCTACGTGAGACGAATTAAAAGTTTTGTTATCCCCGGTGAAAATTCTAAACTATAGAATATGATTGTAACAGGGAAGGAGCAAGTAGAATTCCTAACCTAACATTACGTAACAGCAGGAATAGTGACAGGTTCACATAGCTTCGAAAGCTACGCTAATACATGAAGATGCATAATGTTTTCATCTGTTCAAATGAAATCGACTAATTACTTTCAAAACACCTGACTAGCATGATTATGCAATTTGTAAAGATATAAAGACGGCTCAAAGGTCGCGGACATGAAGTAACAAACGTCACAAACCCACCACGTGACACCTGTCGCACGATTCTAGCACACATACGAAGAGCGTTGACTTCTAGTTGGCAGTGGTGGAGCACGTGCGGACATGCGCCCTGCGGGAAAGTGCGGTTCCAGTTAAAGAGCCTCCCCTTCTGCTTTTTTTACTTAAGATCCTTTCATTCGGCTTTTAACACTTCGGCTTGTGATGTTGATCATGTTGTAAGTTTATATTATCATATATTCGTAATTGGGGGGGGGGGGGGGGGGGTATTTTTCAGAAAAAAAATATATTCTCATTCTCAAATATATCCATCATTTTTCAGATGTTGAGAAGGAAACATACTGTTATTATATTAGGCATCCATCTAAGACAACAAATTATAATTTTAGTTATATGCTATGAATAGAGAGGGGTGCAATTTTCACATTAGCTATGCATATTTAATAATCTTTCTACTTTTCAGACCTGAGAGCCGAGGTTTGATCTGAACACTTTTTAAAAGTTTGGTGTTTGAAAATAAATATGAATGAAAAGTTGTGATTTTGTCAAAAATATCATGTTTCAGTAATTTTTTTCAAACAATATAGTTTCCAAAGAATTAATTGTTTCACAACATTAAAATACTTGACAATATTTGATTTATTCTAGAATTTCATGGAAAGATGAACTATTTTGAAACTGCATTTCCCATTTTGTATAATTTAATATGAATAATAAATTTATAATCCAATATTCTGGCCCAAAATTATGAATGTTTTGATTTTGTTTCATTCATTTCAGAATAAATTATTGTCCAAGTTGAATATACATTCCAACTTATGAGAGGGCAGCAGTGCCAAACTTTCCCCTCAAACTCTTGTCACAAGTGTCTCAAAGGGTACGTAATAGGACTGTGCAATAAAGCGTTTTGAATTCGGGCGAGTTCGATTTATTTTTGAACGAGACTCAAGCAAGTTCAAGCACAATTCTAGTTTGAGTGAGCAAGTTCCATTTGATTCAAAATTGAATAGAAAAATGGAGAAATAAAACTTTTTACAAGTTTCAGTCACTGTATTTCTAATACCAATCTGATTAAATGATAACAAGCTTATCCTTCTACTCTCGCTCAAAATAGTTCGAGACTTGAAAGTATTTCAAGACTTGAAATTTTAATCTGGGAAAATATATTTTTGATCGAGTTCGAGTCTTGATCTTTACTCCATCTCGATCGAGAATTGTGAGACTCGCACAGCCCTAATAATTAATACTAATTTGTATTATGCAGGTAAAATTCAATACAGAAACATACAACCTCGTATATATATATCTACATAATATTTTTATTTTCAAAATTTACTTGAAACAATTTCGTTCCTATATCTAAATCTAATAATTAGGGAGATATGGTAATAGCGAATACAGAATACGTAGCTATGAAAGATGACAGTTTGTACATTATTATATAATATAATAAATATTTATGATTTACCCTTTGTCAAAGAATCAAAAAACACTATTTAGAAGAAAAGAATATAAGTCAATGGTCAAATGAGCACCATTGTTAATACTTCCTAAACTTAAAGCTATAAAAAAAAGTGTGCACTGCATAACAATTAATTATTAACGACAGGTAAAATATTAGATAAATCAAATATCAATCAAATAGCAATGTTCAAAGTACCTAATAATAAATAGTGTTACTACAAAAGCCACAAATGAATATATTGTAACACATTTTTCTCACAGGTACCTATAAATAACATTTTTAGGATTTTTTATAGCCTACAGACCTATTTGGTCGCTATGTTTGGCTACTTTTTATTAGCAAGACTGAAGAAAAGTGTCGATATTCATGTTATGAAATAGTATTTGGACAGAAATCAGGCTACATTATTGTTTGCTTGTGGACTCCACCAACAACTAGGTTATTTGGGATCACCCAGATCAGGCTACACTAACACACACTTCAATGAACTACTGCCAACTTTCATTGATTAGCATACACCGAACTGTGGACTTATAATTTGTATCATAGCGAAACATTATTTCATCAGTATGAAAACACAGGACACACAAAATAAGACAATCGATAAGTCAGAATAACAAATAGGTCTACAAAACAATCCTCAAAGCCCATGGTGAGTTATTATTTTTAGAAAGGCTACAAAAAGCTAGATTTTAATGATAATTAATTCAATATAAAAAGGGGAGGGCAGGGGAAGTGGTTCCATCCATAGCAACCTATAGAGTTAGTCTAATGTTCAATATAATTACAGTATAATGCCAAATATCTCCTACACACGTATGAGAAATAGGGCTCAAAACGGTACGCAAACCTCGATGAACATGACGATTGATGACATTTGTACAAGTTTTAGTTTGGTACAAATAGGAAAATTTGTCAAGCTGGATGCGCACCCCTCAGCTGGGTGAAGAAAAATACGCCCATATGATCCTGAGTACAACACAATTCACTTTCACACCGTAGCATCCTACCTTGTCAAATACCGTAATTGTTATCCAAGGTGATTCACAACCTTCTGCTCTGATAATTTCCTTTGCACCAAAATTATAGTATACAGTATTAAGAATACAAAAATGACAGTAGACCCGACATAATTAGTAGTTACATGATAAATAACATTAACCATAAATCAATTTTTGAACACAAAAATAGTCTTCTTGATACAATGTGTCATTAAAATTTATATAGTAAATTTAAAAAATCAATGTGTCTCTGGTACATGTAACGTCAACAAGTACCTAATTATTAGCCAATCCGATTCCCAGTTTGGTGACGTATACAGGGGCGGACTGGCCCAGGTGGCGGGACGGTGTTCGCCGACCGGTCCCACCATATTTACCTTGGGCCCCTTATCTAGAGATATTGAGAGACGAGAGATAGACTGGGTACAGTACTAAACTCTAATTAGACATTAATCAGGAAATATAATATAACTCATCCAGTTTTAGCGATTATGTACAAAATTACGTACATCAACTCGTACTATATGCCTTCACAGATCAAGTCTTGAGGATTTAACTTCGGGATGATTCAAATTTCTTCATAAGGTAATTGTTACTTTACTCTCTCTTTCTCTGGGCCCCTATTACCACCAAATATATAGGTAAGCTGTTGGAATATATGTAGGCCTAACAAGTGGTGATAACTGATTGTCCTGAACCTGGTGGCAACGCGTGCGATTACTAAAGCATGTGACGCCACAAAACCTGTGCGCAACTGAAACCAGCAAATGCTTTTAACTGAACTGAAGAGAATGTTCATTGTTTTAATGAGAAAAAAATCAGTCTCCTAGAAGCTGAAATATTTTCAGTTTTTATTCAAAGTTTTACTGTACATCACGCAGTTGATTTAGTAGTAATTTCCTTCTTGAAGCCAATAATGCACGCTTTGCCGCTAGATGGTGCGTAGGAGTTTCATATATTCCAACAGCTGCTAAAATATTTGCTATCACCTAGTCTGCTCCTGCTTACAAGGCTCACATTTACTTAGCTATCCGAAGCCTTCTTAAATAGGTACTTGTACATGTATGTAAATGTATTATACAATATTGAACCATTCTGCAATATCTACTATAGGCACAGTATAATCTTACAAGTACAAAAGCAGTAGGTCAACTACAAAACAAGAATATAGAAAATTCCAAGAATGCACAGCATACTCAATTTTTTAGTCTAATCTTTGACAACAAAGCATATTTAGTTATTTACAGTTTTCAAATGACTGTCACAAGCTTGCTAGAATGTACGCAGAGTAAATAATAACGTTGACAGATTTTTTATTTTGTTCAACACTAGTAAAGTTACACAATTTGAATTATTTTAAGAATTCAGCTATTATTTTTCTTTGTGGTTTTTGAAATAGCCTACCGGTATTCACTTTTCAGACTATTCAGGCTACCGAATAGCTGTGTTGTCTGGAAATGTGACGAGAGAATCTCCAAAACTACTGTACTTACCTGCTGATTATATAGATAGTACTCGTCTAATGTCAGCTTACCACCAAATATATATATGTATATACTATATATGTTTCATGTGCAGTTGAAGTTACTAGTAAAGTGGGTACCCTATCAACTACAGGTACATATTAAGAAAATGTTTTGTACATGTGATTCTACTTTTGATGACAGGACAACCATGGCTGCATGTTATCACGCAGGTTATTGCTAGACATATAAGTAGAATAATCAACATTTGAGATTTATATAGGAAGGTGGAGGTATTGGTTTTGCTGCGTCAATGAATATGGATTTGTGTATATTGCTGATAATGAATGATTCTTTAAGCCTACAAATAATAATTTATTAGCCAGGGTAGACTATTGTTGCATCAGTCATAGCTCCAGAATGTGATACTGTGTCCTATACAACAAATATATTGCAGTATGGAAAAAGGTAGCTAATTATACTATGGTATATTCAGCACGAATATTAAATATTCAAAGTACTTTGGGTAGAAATTTCGTAAGTAGGCCTACATACAACATTTTTAAACGTAGTTCACCGGGAAGAACTAAGATATGGCTCAAGGAACAAGACTGAGAAGAGACAAAACCTGAAAGTTATGTACATGCCAATAGATTCAACTTCACTTCAATTGTGTTTACTTTGCTGACGGTGACACTCAACGTAGCAACGATAGGCCTAACGATACAATTTTTACGAATTCGATCCAATATAAGAAAACACCATTTTGGTCCTTCACATCTATTTCGGTAATTGAACACAAGTTTTACGCTATCCAGAATTAAACTCAAATCAATCGAAACTATACTTTAATTTTCTTTCATACGGTAAAAGTCACATATGTTACGATGCTGGTATCCAAAAACTTTGATTTCCCCTATTCTTCGCAGAGAGTTACTTAGCTTCGGCTCTTGCTTGTTCCGGTAAACTGTCTTCCTGGTCTTGCTCGGATTGTTCCGTCACTGGTTTGCCGTGGATGTAGACCGGAGGTGACTTGCCGTTAACAACGTCTTCCGTTATATGTACACTTATCACATCCGAGCCGGGTATTTCGAACATTGGGTCTAACAGAAGAGTTTCCTGAAAGTTGAGAACAATGTGAGAACACGTGAAGATGAACGCAGCACAATATCTTAAGGTACGTTTACACTTCTGCTTTGTGCTACGTGCAAACGAATCTGTTTACTATTCAGTGCTGTAAAGACGATTAACTTGGATTTCGAATCAACGGCCTGTTTTAAGAACCATTCCAATATTTACTTCAACTAGTGAGGGAAATCACAATGCACCTTGGTCGGATGATCGACCACGGCGGGCGCCTAAATAACGGTTCAGCGAGATAGCCACTGGTCCACCCGTCTCGGAATTAACACTAATTAATGATTCAACTGCTAAAAGATTGTTGAGCTAATGATTGAGAAAGGGAATTACACTGCACATCTGCAGATAGGCCTAGGAAAGAGTGAGCTTATAAACTATTATTACTCAAATCGGCAACATAATGTACAATTCAATTTGCTAATTATTGTTTGATGAATTTAATATTCATAAGACATGAGACACTTTGATCCGAGAACGTCATACTTGATGGTAAACTTTACGCGATTATTCACATGATACATAGTAGAAAATACTGATATTCCACTAAATCGGCTCGCATGCCCTGAAACCCGCTACGAAGCTGGACTGACCATGATCGCCCTGAGCCCCCTGGCGCCGGTCTTGCGCTCCATGGCCAGGCGTGCGATGGAGGTGAGAGCTTCCGGCGAGAACGTCAGCTCCACCTTGTCCATGCCGAACAGCATCTGGTACTGCGGCACGGTCGCGTTCCTCGGCTCCGTCAGGATACGCACGAGCAGCTCCTTGTTCAATGAGTGGAACGGAACGAGCACCGGGAAGCGGCCGACAAATTCCTGGAAATAACCAAACACTCGTAATGTACTAGCCAGTCTAGCTACGAATACGCAGGAGTCGAATTAGCGAAATATCTGTTTTTTAGTTATAACTTTTGAATTATAGGCCTTTGTGACATCAAAATTTTAATACAACAGGAAAACAGATAGGCCTCTTTATAATACCTTCACGACAGTGTAGGTAAGAACTATTCAACTTATATCGTATAATTTTCATAAATCACATTTTTAGTTGTATAGGGCCTACCTGTGAACATTATACGATACGAGTAGAATAATTTTTACATAGGCCTATAGGCCTACTATTTTGAAGATATTACAGATATCTGTGTTTCTGATGTATTAAATTTTTGATATCTCATACTGTCACCACAAAACTGAGATTTTGCTAATTCAATACCCATGCACTCTTAAATTAGAAAGACTAGCCCTTAGCCCTATAGTAAATTATTTCTTCAGACACATGTAGGCCAACACTACTGCATTCAAAGTTAAAGATTGAATTATTGAATTTGGTCAGGTTTTGTTGCCCATGATGAACTCTTCACCGATTGGTCGAATTTTCAAGATATGACAAAGCGGCAGGGAGGGAAACCTGGCATTAGGTCTACAGAGGATGGAATCGGACTTACGGGTATCATGCCGAACTCGATGAGATCTCTCGCCTGGACCTGTCGCAGGAACGCGTCCTTCTCGGCGTTGTCTTCCTCGGCAGACGTAGCCGCGCTCTGATTGGCCTGATCTGCCAGTGAGGCGGCACGGCGGCCGGGGGACTCCGTCACCGGCGCTCCAAACCCAAGGTACTGCGGGCAAACACACAACAACAGTCAGTGGCTAGATCTGATATATACCGTAATGGTTACGTGGAAGATCGGTGACTGGATACCGTACCTTTCCATTTTTGTTTTCTTTAAAAGAAACTGAATAGGCCCTAAATATACTCTTATTATTATGTTTAGGCCTATTATTATTATGTTTATTGTTATTATTATTATCATTATTTTCAGTATGAATGAGATAACGCTGTGTTTGAATGTGTGTTTGAAGTTTGAATGAGTCAAAAATGCAGCTCCTTATTGGTAGCATGTCTAGTATTGAAGTCTTCCCTATAGCTAATCCAACAGCCGTGGCTTACCTTTTCGTTGTTTCTGCGGCTGATTAACCTGTCCAGACCGTTGTAAGCACCCGACGCAACAAACAGGATATTTGTTGTGTCCACTTGAACGGTTTCTCCTGGAACGAAGCGAACATGCGGCGTTTAGTTACAACATAAGAAACTGTATGATTAAGTTACTACTCAAATACCTGCACATCTAGCTGACAGATCATCACTAAAATTATTAACAAAGCCTTAAAACCGTAACTCGATAGGATCAAACTAGTCTCTTTACATTGTTCACGGATTCCTTATCAAGATGGTATGAAGTAGTATTTTACAATCTTTGTAGTCATATGTTTGAGTAAGTTCTGCCTATTTAATATCTATAGACAGTTGACATTTATTTCATCAATTCTAAATCTTTATGACAGCGTTTTCGAAAAAAAAAAATCAAGCCAATTATCAATTTAGGTAGGGTACAAAAAAACATTGGTGGTCGGTAACCAAGGTTAATAACAAGTTAATCCGCTATTTAGGCCTATCGCTTAATCGAAAAATGTATTATTCATAAAGCTGGATCCAAGATGATTGGTTCTGATTAAATCACAATAGAATCACAGTTTTGTACAATGTTTCGATTGTCCTGCATCTCACCTCGAAGTTTCCGGGGTGAATTTCTTTCCGGCACGTTGACTATCGTTCCTTCCAGCATCTTGAGCATGCCCTGTTGGACCCCCTCGCCTCCAACGTCCCGGAGCTGGTGAATGCCGGGCACGGCTCCGATCTTGTCAACCTCGTCGAGGAATACGATACCTGGCCAATCAGAGACAAGCTATCGTTACACGCCAACTGGGGGGCTACGCAGTAAAAAAGCAGGGCAATGCAGTACAGTGTTACCGGTCTTCAATAAACTACTTAATGTTATTTATAATGGGTTTAACGACGCACTGTACTGACGACTACGAGACACAAAATCGGGCAATGCCTACGTCATGACTCGGAGTCTCTGGAGGTTGAATAAATTATGAATTGTGAAATTCAGATGATTTAGGCCCATTGATTTCTCTAGAATTGAGGAAAAAATAAGCATCATTATTCATTTGAATCAAGCCCTAAGGTTGTGACGTCCCTCAACTATGACTACTGTAAATAATTCTGAACATGCTATTTATTTCAATGTATCATTAGGATGTGATCTGAAAGAATAGCCTACGCCTATACCGTACGTCATTTTTTTTTGTATTACGGTATCAATATCTCACTACTACCAAATATATTCAAACAAACAATCCAATCAATTGGGATAAATAAAATGACTAGGGCCTACAGTGAAACCTCTAGCCATCGTTTTTCAAGGAACCAGGAAAATCAAACAATCCATGCAGGAAAATGTAACATTGGTTACTTGGGCCTAGATACTTTATATGGGAGTAGGGTGGTAGAAAATAAATGATAGAAGCGGTAAACGATGGATGCGGGAACGATGTAATCAAGTTTTACTGGAATTACACTTTAAAACAATATCCAAGCATGTACACATTCTCTTTGCTCTGTTTCTTCTGTCCATTCCTCGCTCCACCCACTCACGACATGAACATAGCTAGCGGTTTGTCGGGTACAAGGTTTCCACTCCAACTCACCCATCTGTGCTCGATCTACCACGTAATTGGCGTCTTGCAGCAGCTTCGCAATGACGCTCTCGATGTCCTCGCCCACGTACCCCGCCTGCGTCAAGGTCGTGCAGTCGCAGATCGCAAACGGGACGTCCAGACAGTGGGCTATCGTCTGCGCGAGCAACGTCTTGCCCGAGCCCGTGGGACCTGGAACGCGAGCAAACAAATACAGTTCCACATATCCATGTTATACGTTGATTACGTGCGAGGTGTTGGCTATCTCTCCTTCGTACTGCCATTCTCGTAGGAATGAAAAAAGTATGATTCTTTGTCAGACAAGTCGTACCGGTACTGATGTGCTGGATGATTATATCAAAACAAATTGAATTCTTTCGGGGGTAAATATTGAGATACATATAGCCCTAGGGCATATTATCCTTAGCATTGGTGATGAACAAAAGAACTACGATAGTGAATCTCTAGCAGAAAGTAGGAAACATGATATTATAATATAGGCCTACCAGTAGGCCTACCTCACATTAGTACAGTTTGTCAAATACGATCGTCAAATATTGGCATTTCAGGTGACTCTTGCTAGAGCTGAGGAGACGTAAACGTAATTTTGTAAATGAAGTTTAGTCCCTCGTATCACTACTGGATTAGGCCTACTCTTGATCCGTAGGTTTACAGATTTGAACGGTATATTGGTACATATTTTCAACATTGGTGCGATGGAAAGTTAAGCCACCACAACAGGCCGGCAAACCAACGCAACCCTCAACACATGTTGGGTCACGCACGGTTGCGTATCTCGAACTCACCTAGCAGCAGTATGTTACTCTTCTCCAGCCTCAACTCGTGACTGCTGGAGTCCAGGATGTCGGAGCCCTGGCTGTTCGGCCCGGAATTGGAGTTCCGCTTGTTGTCGGGTTCGACGGGCTGGGGAGGAGGCTGGAAACCTACGCCCAGAGCTGAGCCGTGCCCAATACCTGTTATGTGAAGGAGATCTACAAATATAAAAGAGATTCGTTTTAAGAGGCCCTTTTGTAACTCGCACTTTTATTTTGCTATTAATTTTGCGGTTATTATCTATATCACTACCCGGGTATATCCATTATAATTATATATATTCTATTATTATAGGCCTACCTGTATGAAAATTAGATATAATTATATTCTAATTAGGGCCTATATAATAATTAATGAATTAATTATATAAGCCTATATATGACCTACTATTTCATATCCTTATTTGGCTCACATTTAGCTATTATTAGTAAAAAATCAAGTGAAAAAAAAATCACAAACACAACATGACAGAATAATGACGGTAGAATCCACGCAACTTCAATTTATTCACGAATTGAAAATGTGAGAATTTGTTTTTTACTTTCCTCTAGCCACAACTGGTGCTTGCTAGAGCCTAGAATATCAGAGTGTTTAAGCGTTCGATGCTTTTTGGTTTGAAAGAAAAAGTGTACGTAGTTCCAAGTTTAATTAAATTTAAAATCAAGGCTAGAGCAGGTGATCAGATCAGTTTGAGGTAGGTCTCTGTATGACTTTCACACAAAGTGGGTTTTCGCTTACGACAATCATCGCTTACGATTATCGACGCTTACGACGATATTATACCTCTGTGTGTAAACGAGTGGTGAGGACCCTGCTCCATGACGGTAGGCTCGTTCCTGGCATTCTGCGGCTGGACAGGAATATTGTTGTATATCCTCTTGTAGTGGTTATATACAGCGACGGAAAGAACTTTCTTTGCATAATCTTGTCCTATTACGTGCCTATTTAAATACTCGTAAATCTGTAGAATAATCAAGTCACACGCAATTAGTCATATGAAACGGTACATGAATGTTTTGAGAAACAATATTATAAAATTGATATACAGTACAAGTCAAAAATAATTGATTCTTTACTAGGCTGTAGGTGCTATCATTTAAAAAATATAATCCATAAATGGTAGGCCTACAAAATGTCAAGTTGAGCTATAATTCAAAACTAAGGTTGAAAGCAATATACCACTGCTAAACCTACAGGATTTGATATTTGATTTTACTTCATTTCCTTACATTTCCCAGTCCTACTTGTTAGTAAAGCATATGAATGGATATTTTGCATTATTGCAATAAACCAATTTAAGTATATATATATATATATATATATATATATATATATATATATATATATATATATATATATATATATATATATATATAATATGTCTATGACATCACACGATATTGATAATCCAATCAATTTAAATTTATGGATAATATTACTACTGGTTGATATCTAAATTGAACAAATTACAAATTGCAAAGTCATGTAAATTTCAACTTTTAAGGTTATTTACTGACAAGCAAATCTACCTTTACTTGGCAAATTTTACTCCCCTTTAAATGGATTGGATACTAAGCCGTCAGCTATTCTATTGTAATTCTAAAAATAATGATTCAATTACTTTTTTAGGAGGTGGTGGTGGTTTTCTAAAGAATCCATTCTTGTCTTCTCGGTTTTCTTTATTATTCTTCTTTGTGTCCATATCTGATAGTACCACAAAGAAGTGGTGGCATTTCTCGCATTTCACAAATCTCGTGGATGCTGAAAATGTAGAGAACGTATTTACACGCATTTAAGACGCAGTCATCAAAAAGTCACAAGCCTGACTGTCGCCCACAATGGTCGTTAGATTGTATGCAAGACGGTCGTAGATGTTAAAGCATATGGCAGACCCCCAATGGTCAATTGTCCCGATATAATATTGTTGTAAATGTGTCAACAAATGACAAAAAACATACTCATAAAATATCCTTATGCCTTTTCCTAGCATTAGAGGTCAGGAGGTCAGACTCCAGATCATGTTGCATTGAATACCAAGAAAAACACTTTGACACATCTGTTTATCATCAATCAACAATGCTTGCCTGGAAGTGCGCTATGGGGGCTACTCATTCAACACTATAGGCTAGATAAAATTTAATATAAACTTGGGAGATATGTTTTTGAAAAATCATGTTTTTTGCATATTACTTTCATAATAACAAAGA
This sequence comes from Brachyptera putata, assembly GCA_907164805.1. Taxonomy (NCBI): domain Eukaryota; kingdom Metazoa; phylum Arthropoda; class Insecta; order Plecoptera; family Taeniopterygidae; genus Brachyptera; species Brachyptera putata. Next base: position 9,254,227 of record OU015471.1, on the reverse strand, counting down.
TATCATAATGGACTTTTTTGAAATTGATTTTGCTACAACTTCCCCAGAGCCCCTCAGGGAATTTCTTGAAATATGGTTATTTTCCAAGTAATTGTTGCGATCTATATACAGTTTTGAAGTCTAATAATTGAATCTTTATGGACATTCTTGAAGTTATTTCTTCGATCTCCCCTAGCAAAGCTCCCTTGCAGGGAATTTTTTGAAATATGGTCATTTTCTAAGTAATTGTTGGTAAAATTGTTGTGGTAAAAGTAAAGTTTTGAAGTCTAATAATTGAACCTTTATTGACATTTTTGACGTGACTTTTTTTATCTCCCCCAGCCAAGCCCGCAGGGTATTTTTTTAAATATGGTCATTTTTCAAAGTGATTTTTGCATTTAGGTTAGGAGTCCTAGATTGAACCATTATGGACATTTCAAATGTTATTTTTAATATTTCAACCATAGACATTTTCGAAGTTATTTTCGCGATTTCTATCAGCAAAATATTTTACTGTGTGTTCATTCGTAGGTTAACGTAGGCCTATATATATATATATATTTAAAAGAAGAATACATTTTTGGTGGGGTGCAAATGCCAATTGGTGAGGTTCGCGCCCCTGGACCCCCTTCCAGGTTTTTACGACGTCGAAGTTGTCGAAGCAGTTAATAAAGCAATCTTAAAATAAAAGTAAAAAATTACAACAATTAGTAATATTATAACCATATTAGGTGATGATGTTCATATTGAGAAGTCACGAACATCATTCGACAAATATAATATACCAAAAGGACCAAGAGTCGGGAGAGACGAAAATGTCATGAATGAAAACTCAAGTTTATTGCTATACTGAAAATTCACGCGAAATGACATATACCTTGTGTTCAAAGCTTTGATACGTGACTTACAGTATAGTTGAACAAATCGTCAATTCGCATAGATGGTCAACACAAGGGTTTATACTTTATTACCCTTAAGAATGTAATGAAACATACAAATTCGTAATTAGGCCTATATATACTGGTTGAGCCAAATTTTCGAGGGGTGCTAGCTGCACCCCTCGAAAAGATTAGACAGATGCTTTGGACCCTGAGCACCCACGGAGTCGGCGCCCCTGACATATATTGGGAATATGATAACGGTAAGTTGCGTCTTATGTAAGTAAACAAAAAGGTTTCCAAAAATAGAACCCGAGAAGTAGGGGTGCGTCTAATAAGCCGGTGCGGCTTATATGCGTGTAAATACGGGTAATTGACAAAACATTCAATTCAATCAGATTGATAGTAAAATATGGGTAAAACATGACAAACAAGTACCCTAGTACTGGTATATTAACTAAAATACAGGTAGATATCCATAGATTATAGGATAGGTCGGCCTAATACTTTTTATAGTAATCCTATACTGTTACCATCAATGTTATTATCTCACCTATAAAGAAATTAGGAATACCGTTGATTATCGATTAATTGATCAATTATCAGACATTCGATTAGCCAGTAATCAATCAAAAACGATTACCTATTATTACCAGTATCCATTTGATTAATATTCAATGTTTTGACATTCTGTTTAAAATTTTGCGTTGTGCTGTCAAGACGACAGCAATGAGTGAGGGTTGGTATCAATGAAGCATAGCAGCGCACGTAGGTGCTACCAAATTTTACGTTTATTGTTACATTGTTCGGACACATATAGCGAATAGTATCCAATTTAGTTGAATATAATTATTTATTTTTTGTCAATTGTTGATGACATTTATGTAAATTATTAATCAGATAATAGATTATCGTCCGATTATTTTTAAGCCGTAAAACAATTGATTATCGAACACTTATAATGAAAGATTTAACCATTTGATGTGACTTTTTGACATCGAACGGAGAACCCTAATTTTAAATCTTCAAATTGAAATTCAATACGGTACTTACATACGAATGTCTCTACATGAGTGCACGGATCACCACATTTCGGACACGACAACTGACTGCCACCGTCTTTGGCTCCTCCCCCAGTTGTCGACGTCCCTTTGCTACTGTGCACCCCATTGGTCGGTGTTTTCCTACCGCCGCTAGACGTTGTTGCAGCTTCGGCTCGGAGGCGGGAAGACGTGGTGACCAAGCCCCTCCACAACACGCTTTTACCACCTAACACACCTAAATAAAAACACACACTGTACTATGATCCATTGGTATTGGTGAATGATATATGAGATGAACGGTCATTTTATCGTTTCTGGATAGTGGGAAGGAGCCGGTCGTGGCCTATTGTTAAGAAACCATCCTAGTATTGACCCGAACGACAGAACAAACCATGAAAAACCCTGTTAACCATGGCAGGAACCAAACCCCCGTCTCGTGAATGACGGTTCCGCGTGTTAGCCACTTGACTACTCGTCAGCAGTAAAGTTGCACTTGAATCTTTTCAAGAAGTCCAAAGCAAAACTCCCATTCGTCAATGCTAAAGACATGACAGAGAAAGAAATGAGTCTTCAGAATTCTAATTTCGCTAATACTGTATGTACAGTGAAACCACAGACCATTTTCCAAGGGACCAGAAAAATATTGCTATCCATGCAGGAAAAAGAGCCATCCAGGAAAATCGAATTCTGGTTATATGGGAGTAGGGTGGGACAAAATGAATGATAGAAGCAGGAATACGATGGAAATGGGAACAACATATTGAGAATACATTGTACGTATTGGGCTTCTTGATAGGCAATGGCACCAATCCAGTCTCATCTTCATAGTCTCACAGAGGCATATCCTACAGCACAATCTGTGTTACTGTACACCTGAGGCCACAAAATGGTCGAACAAGCCACAGTGAAGTGACTTTAAACGCACTAAAACTGGACGACAATGTGCATACACACTCCTCCCATAGTCTAGTAACAATTAGCGGTTAGATGAGCAAAGCTTGGAATTGGAATTAAAATTTTTGATTACACCATTCTTTGTGACTGCAAGCGTACGTAATTAAAAAATTACAGTTTCAATTTTGGTCCTAAATATTGAATTATAATTTGCAGCTACATGATGGCCGTCAGAGGCTGTCAAGCCATCTACGCATTTTTACACATTCCAGTACGTTGCATTTGATATCTTGACAACATTACGTCACATTAATATGTAGGAGTTCTACCGATATCTAGAAAATAGATTGAGAAATTGGTGTAATTTTTCTAATGTATCGAAAAATAAAAAATAAAGCCACCTATTATTTAAGATCCTCCTTCTTAGCTTTGTTTAGGACTCTCCTTACACTGAGTTAAAAACGACTATTCCCGGAATATAAATGACAATGATATCAGAAAATTTATTGGTTTACTCTTAAAAGTACAACAACATATCAATTCAATAAAACCATTTGTTGTCACTATTAATGTAACAACCGGCTATCTAAACACAACGAACACTAGTATCTAGTATCTACGCAGTATAACATGAAAATAGCCCGGCCTGGGAGGTACGGTGTTGACTTGATGACTTTCCAGTCATATCAAGCCTAAAATTCTAGCCAATTCTAGCCTAAATAAAAACTGAAATAGAAATATAACAATCAAATTTTGTAAGTAAGCTAAATCTGAAGAATACAAATGTGAAAGCTGTGAAATATAAGGTTAGGAATGAAGCGAAACAAATTGTTTGAAAAACAAAATAAATTAAAGAACTATTAGATCTAATTATAAAGAAAAAATAGGTTTTCACAACAATGAGAAAAATTATTGAAATATTTTTTACTTGCAAAAATGAACAAATGGTTCTATCCCAATGGCCAATTGGACTAGCAACTTCATATTAAAAAACAGTGAAAAAGAGAACCCTGATTAATGTAATATACAAAATCTCGGTGATCACATTGGTTACTTTTAGTCCCGTTGAAAAACCGACTTGCAGACAAATTCTTGCGTTCGGTGGTCGGCATGCTATTGCTCTGAACATGTGCGCCAGAAATTAATTGAACGTCTTTTCCTTTACGGTACCGTATACATTTTCTTTCTAAATTTTTTCCCAAAATGATAAATGGAAATGGATAATAATTGGATGATATTTGGATATACGGTAATATCCAAAATAATAAAACGTATACGAAGGTAACTTGAATACGATAGATTGGGACTAAATATATATATATATATATATATAGGCCTATATATATTTTTAAAAATAATATTGAAACTTGATACAGAATCATTGTTTCCCTATTGGTGCCAAATAAATCAAATACCTTTAACACGGGCTGCATATATAAGGAGAATAGATTCTACAAAGAAGTATGCCCTACTATCTAGTTTCTAAATTCTAGTATAGATGAATAACATGATTAGCTTTTTAAAGATCACTACGAAAGCACCATTACATTAAGGTGAGAGCTCAAGACAGACTGGATTAATGGCATAAGTTGTGCAACATTCTGGTGTTTGGTCGAATGAAATTTACTATAATGAATACCTATGAGAAAAAAAGGTGAGAGAAATCATTTTTATCAGGAAAGTGGTAACAGCCTGCAGGCTATGTAAAAATAAGGAGCCTTGAACTAATTGGCGCTGGTTATAATTAATGTATCAGTGTAAGCTGCTTAGTATAGTGATATGGCTTTATAATATATCACTTGTGTGATAATACTAGGGAAAACAAAGGATAGGTTGTGAGATGAGCTGAGAAGTATGAAAATCTAGAATGACGAATATCCTGTCAGCTCACTTTACACTTACAGACCTTGGATTACTTCAAAAGTTTAAAAACCCAACCTGTTTCTTGTTGCTACTGTTGCAGACTTGTGCTATGCATTGATGCAACTTGTTGGTTTTTAAGCCTAATATAGGCCTATATTTTAATTTATGGTAATAATGCATTTCTCGTTACGGTATTTCTCATCCGATTGTTGTGAAAATTACTAAAAACGTGTAAGGCCTATGATGGTTGTTTTTATAGTTGATACAATTTTTAGAGCTGTATAAGAACTTTTGATTTTAAAATATATTCCCTTCGGTTTATTCTCATGTGGATCTACCAAACTATTAAAAAAAATTCAAGAAAACCGTTGAACCAATTTTTCTGAAAAACAATCCCAGTCTATTCTGGTTTGAGTCCAATTTATGCAGAAAAAGTTTCAAGTCGAGTGGTCACTATGCCGCATATAAAATTATTAAAAAAGAAATAGGCCTATACAGTAGGCCCCTACATAAAAAAGAAGACAATTTTTTTCGTTCAAGTAAAATGGAAGTCTTTGCTACGATCATCTAGACATAAATGTAGAAGATATCTAAAATACGTAGACATATAATAATCAATATAAAGACTAAAACAGGCAACAATAACATGCATGCAAATTGGATTTTGATTTAATTTACATTAATCATTGAAGAACAGATTTATTGAAATGGCAGCCAAATGGGTTGAAAAAATTAACAAGGGTTTAAAATGGCATTGAAATTACACGTCATTTTCTCACATTCGGTTGAATTTTTTGAGCCAAGCCTTCAGCGCAAACGTGTAACCTACTGCGTGTTCCTAGCACTATACCAAACAAAATAGCGCAATGCACCACAATAAAACATTCAACCTGCTTTTTCAGATGAGAATAACTTCGAATCCAAATGGAAGACTGCAGAAAAAATAAACAAAAAGACAATTTATATAACACATGTGCTTTGAACTGCATTTAATGACATGCAGTTCAAATTTAGTGACAAGCAAACAAAGATAGGAATGTGCACGCAGCACGCTAAGCTAACAATCAGCCAAATTGGCAGCTCAACGCAGCCAAATACCGTTGCCAATTGATTGCAAATATGACGTGTTGCAAATATGATAGCAAGTATGACAGCAACCGTACTTAACAAGTATGCTGTACCGAGGAGTGTTGTAAGATTTCCGTAAATTTTCAACCAAAATATTTACGTTTAGATCTCTAAAGTCTCTAATCATTAACGTACCTTTGATTTGAACACAAATATTTTAAACACTACCTGGGCCAATAATTATATAAAAAATACTACACTTCTAGCATTGATGGATGAGGACACTTAATGTTACAATAATTTTTTCCATTCCTATGATAATGGTTGTTTGCTTTATGATCCCATCTACAGCTTGGTAATTTGGGGGTACTAGTGAGTGGACGATATATGAGTAGGGCTGTGTGAGCAGAGCGTTTTGAATTCAAGCAAGTTTCGAGCGATTCTGACTTATTTTTGAGCGAGCTTAATACAAGAGAGCAAATTCAATTCACGTTAAAATTAAATGGAAAAATGGAGAAACAAAACTTTCAAGACACATTTCAGACAGTTTCAGACACTGTATTTTTTATACCAATATGTTGAACAATATTACGACCTAACAAGTTTATCTTTCCACTTTTGCTCGAAATAGTGTGAGACCTGAAAGTTTTTGGATTCTTGAAATTTCAATCTGGGAGAAAATATTTTCGATCGAGTTCGAGTCTTGATATTGACTCGAGACTCGCATCCCTATTATGATGGGGACTATGCCTGACTTGACTGACTGGGCCAGGCAGGCATTTGCTTGTCTGACTCGGTCTGCCAAACAAAGGTAGGAACACCAAATCAAGCTCACATTCATCTGCCAAATACCGAGTGAATTTGTTTTCATTGATGGAAAAAAAACAGAAAGAATAATTGATCGGGTTTAGGCCTACATTTGAATTATAAAATAATTTGGGTTCAGGCTATCTAAATTTAAATAAATGGGTAGTGACAGATTCTGCAAAAATACATTATTATTGCATTTGAGTTAGATTTTAATTCCCTGACATGAATTAACATTCCTAAGCATTTTTCGAATAAAATAAAATTTTCTAAAATGAAAATCCTCAAAACTGGAAACACTGCTTGGTGTTGGCAAATACAGTAGATTTTATATTATATAATGATAATGATACTGAAATAGACCATGTATGATACACAATTAAGGTTATGAAATTGAAATGATGCCCTTGGCCTAGATGTATTCTTTCACTTTACATCAACTGCAACCTACTAGTTTGCAGACAACCAGCTGAACTTGTCCATGGTCTACTATTATGATGGAATTAATTTGCATGGAAAACTGGTATTCTTATACAATAGGCCTACACCAACAACAAAATGAACTATCCAATATAAATAACAACTAACAAGCTCTAATTCTTGTATAAGAGGTCCTTACTTAAAATGGACTGATATGAACCAATTCAGCTTCTCCTCAATCTGTTACTTGTTACTGTTGAGGTTCTATCACAATTTTTAGGCCCTAGCAGCACAATTCTTTGCCATAGAGCATTATCATAATAACATAGGGCTAAAAGTCTACTAGTCTTTTTTCCAAGTTCTTCTGAGGTTCTTATTTAACTGAGTAGCCTACAAGCCAAATGACAAGCACTGATATATATAACAATCTTACATAACAGACTAGTTGCTCAGAAAGAAAGTATGCCTAACGCAAGTGTGGCAGCAAGGTAAATATTACACTAGATTCAAAATGTATATTGTTAAATGTTCACAGTGATATTGATAAATTAGACAAATTTACTTACCATGATGAAGATTTGAACTTCGAGTAACGACAAATTTCCCTGCGGAAACCAAACCGCAACGAACGCTCCCCATATTTGACTCTTAATATTTTCTAGGTAGTTGATGATTTTAATATAAATTCTGAAACACATTTGAAGAAATTCTACATTAATGTCACTATTGATTCAAAGATGATACTACATGCTATAGACAAGTAAAATATCTAACATCTACATACGCTATCTAGGGAATTCAGGTAATATCTCTTGCCATCTGTAGTGAGCCTGGGCTTGTATCGGTACGTTGATTTACAGTTTCAAAGTGAAGGAAGCCACCGTAATTCTAGTAACACCCCCGTACTCAATTGTGTGGATTAGAACCAGAGGACTCTAACTGTTACGGTATCTCTCTCTCTCTCTAGAATTTTGATACCATATGCTACAAGCTGGATACGAGGAAAATGACTGATGATAGGCCTACACGAGTCTCGGGCCCAGATCAAGGATTGTTTGTCACAGTGAAACTCACTTGACCATGCAGGAATTAGCCATTTGAGCATTGGCTGTTTGTCAAACATTTTGAGGTGAGGTGACTCGATTTTCTTTGAAAATATTGGTGGAATTCAGGTTTCGAGTAGGGTCTATTATTTTCAATTGATCGTAACCAAGTCACATTCTTTATAGACAAGATTCAACAAAATTAAAACTACGATGAATACGAGATCGGCCTTCAGATCTACAAGATATCAATCCAGTAAGCACCTCAAACTATTTTGATATGACGAAACGACTTCACATATTCGTTTACTATGTAGGCTCACACATTTCCAAATAATCTAATGCATTCCAAATCAGTCTGCCGCGTTCAATAACTCCCACTATGCTGGACATGACTTTTGGGTCCGGAGATACTCCATCGGCTTACCTCGATACTGCACATCAAAGTTGAGGACCACAATTTTTGTATGGCCTAGCTTATTCTAGGGGCCACGTCTAGGCCTGTCTATAGCCTGTCCACATAAAGGATATGTGCTAGATGTACAGCTCCTGATGCATAACAGTTATATCACTAGAAACCATACATTAAAAATATGGATTCACATAGGCCTTAAGGCTGAGCATTTGGCCAAGAGATAAAAAAAAATGTTAGGTTATTGGATGCCCAAATACGAGACTTGAGCTCTAAACCAAACTGTGAACAGTTGGTTTACACTAATAATCCTAAACCTAGAACGTGCACGCGTGACAAGTATATCGGCTAAACTGAAATGAAAGTTTGCCAAAAGTTATAAACATTACCATTTACCAATCGTACAGACCTTGATAGAGCAAAGGTCTACGATCCTCATGACGTCACAAAATTTACAAAAACAGTCTGGCGAAATGTCTTGACAACTTTGATTGATGGAGCCCTGGATGATCAATCCGTAGAAAACAATATAGATTGTTAATTATATACATAACTGACTGAATACTTTAAAAACTTGGAAAAATTTGCCATATTTTTACATTATAAAACAATGAACGCCTAGGCCTACCTGTATTTTTATTGTGACCACCAGAATAAACACATGACAGCTGATCGGCTGTTCGTAATAGGAATAATGAAACACAAGTGGCCAACGTAACAAATATTGATGTTGGCAGCCTTGACTTTTAGAATAGTACACAAATCTACCAACGAGAGCGCAACTATGCAGGATGGTACATCAGTGGGAATTGGTAGGAAAACCATGGGAAAACGCAACAAAGATAATCGTAATTGTGTTGTATGTATCTAGATAACATGGCATGTGTATGATGTTGTAGACTTGTAGTATATTATATAGATTTGTATGTAAACTTTCACAATCAACACATTTTGATTACTGGAATCGTGTTACAATTAATAACTATGTTGACTTCATCTTGGCCACATGGTCTGACAAGATAACTGCAAAACACAAAATTAATATGTTTGTGTTTTGAAGTTTTATGTGGTAAAACTGTTTATGTTGGTAGTTTTATGTTGGTAGTTTTATGTTGTACGTGGATGACTGCGGGAAATTTTTGGGAAAAAACAATATTGTTTATGAAAACTAAAAATCCACTGGCTTACCTTCACCACAAATGAAATGAAAAAATGTTATTATGATTTTGTAATTTTTTACTCTGTTTATATACGAAAACCATTATTGTTTAATATCACTTAATTGAAATCCGAAAAACACATACGCCATTAAAATACTAGCCTTAACTGAAAGTTATAATTTTCCGAGACATCACAAGAGATTTTTTTTTTATTTTATGAAAATAGTGCATTACTTTGCTAAACATTTATAATCTCTGTTATTGGCCCATATGTGATGTACATGTCAAACTACAATATATTTCAAAATTCAAAGAAAAAAAATAGTTTTCAAAATACTTATTTTAAAAATATAAAATATTTGAAATATAAGAAAAAAGATTCCGAAGTAGGCCTACTTATACTCATAAAATATATAGCATTAGGGCCTACCTATATTCGAAATGAAAAAAATATGAAATGCTTTGAAACAGTTATTACATCACAGTAACAAAGAAAATTCACTCTTCAAACTTCGTGGTATTTGTTATCTAGCTAAATATTACAAACAAATTAGCAATATCTCATGAATAATATATTACTGCAGATGCAGTATGTGTTCATAAGTTCAGTGGGTCCCAACAAGATTATTTCATCGTAATATTTTAATGTGTGTTCAAAGTGTTTCATATAACGCTCAGATGACATAAATAGTTTATTTTTCGAATAAAACCAGAGGTAGCCGATTGTTGGAATGAATGTTGTGTGAATTTACTTATCGTAAATTCACCATTCGTCATTTGATCAACACTTGAAAGAAGCGTCTGTTATTCCAACCCTAATCAAACTGCATAAATCTGACATTTTTAAAAATTATATCAAATTTATTTTCAATGCTAAGTAAAATATGAATTCATATGATAGCCATGTAAATCGGCCAATACTCCTTCCTTCTCCATCTTTCCTTTCTCTAATTCTTCCTTCTTCCCTCTCTTGATTATTGTTTGCCCAACGACTCCACCAACAGCAATGTTATTTGGGGGTACGAATGAATACAGCCCCCCTTTCTTTTTTCGTCGCTTTAATTCATGGCGAGGGTGGGGGGGGGGGGGGGGAATGCTCCTTTTACCCCCACCCATAACTCTTTTCATCCGGCACTGCGTGTCATGAATTCCAAATACTACATTCATTGACCCGTTTTAGTGTGTAGGCCTACATGTCTCTGACATTAAATAGCGTAATATAGGCCTAAATAAAACTAGAAAAGGAGAGCCTACTTTGTGTAACAATACAATAGCAAAAGCAATGCCATTTCATTACATCAGTGTAGTTACGCCACTCCATGGTTTGAATACATGATTATTGCAATTATCGTTGATTGAGTAATTGTAAAAATGTAATTGTGTCCTTAAAATATAGTAATTTCATTCAGATTTTTTCGTAATATATTCTTCGAGTTTCCAAAATCATTTTCAAACCTGCTTATCGTTCCCAACTTTTGTTTTCTATTTTTTTCAAACGATGTTTTCGTATTTCACACTTATTTTTTCAGTGGCGTATAGTCACGAAAAAACTTATTGGTTTCCTCCTGAATGACGACTGAGCGCGCTAGCAAATGGTCCACCCGTCTCAGCCAGGATGGTTGACCAAGAAAGGAATCGAACCCCGGTCTTCTGAGTGACGTTTCAGCGTGCAAATGGTCCACCCATCTCAGTGAGAATGGTCGAACTTGGCGGGAATCAAACCACGGTCTCCTGAACGACGACTCAGCGCGCTAGTCAATGGTCCAACCGTCTCAGTCAGGATGGTCGATCATGGCGGGAATAGAACCCTGGTCTCTACGATGAAGGTTCGGCGTGCTAGCTACTCGACCATAGTCTCAGTAGGTCGTAGTATAAGGTTGGCTGTACAATGCAGTGTTACTCTTATCTCACTCATTCTCATAAATATATTTATACTTATATCCACCAAAGAAGAACGTTGTATACCAACTGAACAATAATTGTACAAATTTTGGTATTTAGGCCTACTCAGTCACGCTGACACTGTCAACATTTAATGATTTTGGAAAGCCTAGTTGCTTTTACTCTTACTAGGAAAACGCGTTAAGTGTTTCCGCGTTGATGGATGAGCTAATGAGAATTTGAAATTGAATTTTTCAAAAAGTTACATCAAGTTGATGTTTTGACGGCATTCAAGTTAAAATCTATCTTTCCATTCGGTTGGTTCATTTCGTAGACTAATCTAATGAAGGAAATATCTGATGCAGTTCAATATTATATGTAATATTAGACTACTATATGAAACGTAATGACAGCTGTATTCATATATGGAACCTTGAGATCCAAACAATTATGTCATTATCCTCCTTTTATATTCATTACTCATTCTCAATTTCTCTGATAATAAAGAAGGCCTTGTTTTAATCGTTCTTCATTAATTGGTGACACCTGTTGCTTGGATTTAATTGGTTTTCTTAATAGCTTTGAAAGATGTATACAAATGTCATTATATAATTTTTTTATATAAAAACGACTGATCGGATTTCAGTGAAAGTTGGGAATAATGTGTATCTTTTTTATATTGAAATTCGGTGAAAATTTGCATTTTTTCGAAGGAAATTTTTTTACGAAAATTCTTCTCTGGCTTATTCTTATGGGCAATTTGAAAAATGGAAAATTAGTTTTCTCAGAAGTGGTGCCACCGATTGCGCATAAAAACAATGGGATTCAATCCAGATGATGACACTTGGGCATGCCAAGTTTCAATTGAATTTTAATTTTCGTTTGACCTGTAGAGCGCGAACAGAAAAAAAAAAAAATGTAACTTACTTTTTTTTCGAGTCAAGTGAAATTGAGTCTTCGCTTCGCTCATCCAATAACTCCGTCCTAAAAAAAACAGAGTACCCCCACAAATATTTCAGCTACTCATATATAACTATATAACTATGGTGCGTTCGTTGATTTGCTGGGCGAAGTTTATCTTTCGTGGTTACAAGTATTAAGACACCCGTAAAAGCATTCTTTACTCGATTCGAAGGTGAAGTACGTGAACCATGTTCCACATAAAGCACTTCTAGCAGAGATCGAAATCAGTTCTAGAATCGTCTTGATTCTGTCACTTAGTCAGCCTCCATTAAGCTAGATCATTACAGCTTGGCACCGATGTCGGCTTCTCCAGTAGTTGATGAGTATATCCGTTCTCCACTATTCGAAGATCGCATGGGAGGCTATTTAAAGGACATCCCAAACCAGAAACGAGATTATTGAATCATGATGATATTTATTCACCTAATTTTAGAGAAAACTAGACATCACATACCAGATACGAAATTTAATAGAATCATGACGATGTTTATTTACCTAATTTTAGAGAAACTAGACATCCCAACCCAGGAACGAGATTTGATTGAATGATAACGATATATTTTTACCTAATTTTAGAGAAAACTAGAAATCATCACCTCGATTTTAGATATTGAATTTTTTTTTTGTCCTCCAGAGATCATTGCATCAGAACATGGATATTATCGATTCTGTATATAAACAAAAACAGGACGATTATTCGTAACAATTATTAAAATTTTTCTCTAAAAGTAGGCCTATCTCATAAAAAATTAGATTTTTATATCTATACTAATTACTACTAAATCGTTTCTTATTGACTTTTTAAATCTGTATCATTATAATTATTCATTCACTCCAAGCATTTATCAACTCGATATTTGTTAAACATTCCATTCATTTTAACATTATCAAATATTATTCATATTTGTATTTATCATTATGATTCATACTATATTTCAAATAGTTGACCCAATAGTGTTAGTTCCTTTCGTTCATTCGCCGCGTTTATTTTCGGTTTATCAAGCTGACTTAAAATTCTGAGAGAATCAAATCGCAACTTCATCACCTATAGGCTCACATATGTACGGTTGCGTTCACTAAAGTAGTCTATCAAGCTACATTAAAATGAACCCTGAAGAAAATATACATACATTATATAAATAAATAAAATATACATTATAGGCATTATAACTAGAAGACAACGTGCATACGCACTCCACGCATAATGATATAGGCCTATGTGAAAAAATTAGCTGTTGAATATGCGTAGATTATATTTAAATTTAATTTTAGGATTAGACCATTAATTGTGACCTCAAGTGTACATGATCATGAAACCACGTGATTGGTCCATTTCACTTTCGTGTTTCACTTTCTTCGAGGAATTGTAACACGACGCACACTGAATAATTGAGGCAATAAACAAGTTGTAGCCAGGAGAGTTTTCTTAGTATGTTTATGCGTATTACATTTGGTATAATATACTATCGCAGCATGAGTAATTTTGTAAGACGAGCGAGATAGTATAATCGAAAACTCTACACACCTTGAGTATTACTTCATTTGGTAATTATCGAATCCTGAAAGCAGTGAATCTTGAGCAGTGATATTTCTTTTTACCTATCCCTCTCATTTCGATCCTGTTATTAATATTTTGCATTTATTCTATTGATACACAAATTTCCATCTTCCATATTCATCCAAGGGTTCTGAACCGATTTTTTGAACTAGCGGTATATAACTATCGTATGTATAGGGCTTCTGTCATGTAACAAATGACTAACAATCGTTACCATAGCAACAAAGTGAACTGGTGAACTAACAAACATTCTGATTGGTTAATTCCAAGTGATGGACATTGTTGTCTGTCTCTTTCAACAATGGGTGACGTCACTTGACAGAAGCTCATATAATACGTGTATAATAACTATCGATTGTAAAAGGATTTGCTATAGTGATTGATTTATAATAATATCCCTAATGGGAATATTGACCCTGGTTGTACAAGGCATGAGGGTGAAGAACAGTCTGTTGCTATGGTGAATGGAATAGCAGCGTTTTACAACAATGAATTATAATTAAATACTCAGAAACAGAACCCACGTCCTTTTGTTTTATCAATGACACTTCGTCGTTTTTAATTATCTAAGGCGTGGGTATTCATTTTTGCGACCTACTAATTCGTGCAAGGATTTTCAGACAGATTGAAAAAGTAGATATGAATGGTTTGTTAAATTGTCTTAAAATGTGAATTATGAAACAAAATTGCTAAAAATGAACAAAAGAAGTAATAGAACAGTTTCCTCTCCGAGAGATTTATATGAATCATGTTATTAGTTGATTTAATTAATTTATGGTTAATTCAGAATTATTGTTAATTTTCAAAGTGGAAGGACAAATAATGGACAAATGGACAAATGTTGCCTCTATTTTGTGATCTATTTGATAATTTTGAAATATCTTATAAAATTTGATTTATCAGTATTTTCAACAAATAATGCCTCTATTTTGTGATATATTTGTTAATTTTGAAATATAGTGAATAGTTACAGTTGTATGATCATTTATAAGCTTATCTGTGAAATCACCCTGACTGGAACTTTTTGCCCTATATGAGACTATATAATATTATGGACGCATTAAAAAGCTTCAAATCGCGTCGCATCCTCTGCTTTAGGCACAAGTATTTGCCCGACCAACATGTAAATTAGAAATTATTTCTGTATATTCTAATGTTTCTACTATCTAGAATTTGTTCCACACATTTTTTTTATCGTTTCTTTTCTTATTTTTTTTGCTTGAAGCATACTTGGTCATTTCTTAAATGGTGCTCAACCGACCTCCCAACAGTTAGGCGATACGGGGGTATAGTCCTGCTTATTTACAAGTGAATTTCATATTTATTTTGATCGTAGAAATTCATCACATCCGTAGAAACACTACATAAATAAACAATATTCAGATTATATCAATATTTAATTAGTCAAATATTATTAATTTAAATAACAATCAGATGTAAGATATCTTATATATAAAATTCCCGTTCTCATTTCTCAGGCGCTATCTTTGGAGTTCATCCAAGACAACGTCCCTAAACATCTAACAATCTGTCAATTGTCTGAGAGTTTCCTTATCAGAGACCAACCGAGGCCCGATCTTCTCACAGAGAGCGCTTTCGTGTCGCGAGGCTTGATACTAAGTGCGGCCCGCCAATTAACTTTCTCTGATGACCCAGTATACCAAGATCAAGAGACTTGCCAGCCTTCAGTCGATCTCAGTCAAGCAACAGAGAAACATCTCCAAACAAACACGCAACAATGACCAAGGTAAATAGATTTCAGTCATATTTTGACGTTCGATAATAATTTGAAAAGAATACTTGATTTATACGGAATGTATTTATTAATATTTCTAATATTTTCTATATGAATTACTACGGATGCTATTATAATTAGAATTTATTTATTCATAAATTGATTTATACAAATCATTCATTTTTCCAGTGTCTGATATATAGTGTCAGCCATACAGATAATTTGGACAATCGTGCATGTTACCATAATGTGAATTTTAATTTTTTTTCAAGTTTATTATCGTTTTTATCCATATCAACTAATGACTAGATGGAATGAATAATTAATTATTTTCCCTTTCATTTCAATGTTACTAGAAAAAGCAATGATAAAATCAATAAATATTTCTGTAATTTTAAATTATATTTATTCTATCATTTTTTTAATTCATTCATGCATTTTTCTCACAATAAGATAATATGATAAATTTTTGAATTTATAGTTTGATATATATTTTTTCTCTGGGCGACGCCGACAGCGTGGTCATTTCATCACCCTATATAATTTATAGTAATGGCTTAAATTCTGTATTATGAAATTATTCATAATTTAACATCCTAGATACAATTTTAACGGACTCTTTGAATGTCCGTATACTTGTAAATACATTGTATATAAACACAGTTACATTTTATTAATACATATAGGGTTACCATATTAATAGCCTATTTGAGGTAGCTATTAATAATAATTGACCCAGTTTATCATGAGAATAAATATCACTTTAATGTAGATTGTTTTATTATATCTTCGATAAGATCATACAGAAAACCGGAAGCAGCCTCAACAAAATAATTGAATAAATAAAAATTGAAGTTCATATTAATCTATATTTTTATAAGAAGATGAATGGACGAAGCATCTTGTGGTGGAGGAGTTGGGTTTTTTTCTCAGTAAATGACGTTTCTAAAAATGATCGTTTCAATGTATTAGTAAATTCCTAAAACCATTTGTAGGCCTATTACTATTTTCAAAATGTCAAAGAAACTTCGTTAGGATGCTTCAGACGTCTGCTAGGCTGTCTGTCTTATCTCCGTCTCTCAAGCGTTCTCGAAGTCAAATCCTATTTTCATATTTTTCTGAAGAGATAAACTAGATTTTCGCTAGTACAGAAAGTATACACAAGCGAGTGCATAGGAGTCGATTTTACGAAATAGACCTATATATTTGTGTTATTTCTGTTGAACGGTATGAGATATCAAAATTCTGTAAGAAGAGAAACAAAAATATTTTCAATACTTTCTAAACGATGTGAAATAGAATTATTAGCCTTTGTTCCTAATATTTTCTCAGGTATATAGGCCTACGCTAAAATGTTCTTTTTAGCTTTTAGCTGTTTTTTTAGCTGTTCTTTAGCTTTTTCATATAAAGTAAAATGTATGCGTTGTAAGTTGAATGGTTTCTTCCTATACCCTTTCGAAGGTATTCAAAACCTACTGTGTTTCTCCTGAGTTGGAACTTTGTTATCTCATACCTTTCAGTAGTTATCAAACTTACTAGTTAACTTAGTTAGTTAACTTAACTAGTTATCCAAAGGACTAGGAGTTTAATTGATGATTATATTCACTAGAAAACCTAAAAACTATGACAATACAAGATAATGACAAAGTCCCGGTCTCTTGGACTGCATAAACTTGACATATTCACTAGCCCACCTAATAATCAGTGATAGGATTTTGGTTGACAACAATAGAAATACATAAGGAACGGAAATGTTGCCATGGTATTTGAGCCTTCTAGTGAATATTATTCTATCAAAGTACTAGTCTCGTCTCTTGGAACTAGCTAGGCCCAGGACGTTACTTCAGGTGGCAGTCGTTGTAAAGGTTCAGGACCCTTACCGCGACTGCCATTTAAAATAACATCCTAGGCCCAGCTAGCTTCAAGAGACAAGGACTTTGATGGGATAATGTTTACTAGAAGAACTAAATACCATGGCAATACGAGATAATAACGGAGTCATGGTTCTTAGAAGGCAAATATGTGACATATTTTCAGCCCACTTCAAGAGCAGTGCTAGGATTTTGTGCTAACAATAATGGAAATACCTACGCAAATAGACGCCTGGACATAGTAGCCTACTTATAGCTATACTATTGAATAGGGACCAATCAAAGTCTCAGTCTCTTGGAGCTAGCTAGGAGGTCCGTGAACCTAGCCCCTCCGATGTCAGCACAAATTCTGAAACTTTGCCCAGAGTTTGTGATAGGCCTCTAGATTTTTGTGCTGACATCGGAGGGGCTAGGTTCACGGACCTCTAGCTAGGCCCAGGAAGTTGATTCAAGTGACAGTCGCGGTAAGGGTACTTATTCCTGCGCTTTAAGAATTATTATTCGACGGATGGATTCTATCGATGTAATTGCTTTCGTTGCAGATGTATTGTGTCTCGCTATTGGTTCTGTGTTTCGGCGTCGCGGCGCTCTCCGCAGCGGCAACAACAACGACGGCGAGGCCGAAGATATCCGACGAGGCGTTGGAGACCGCTCTAGGAGACAAACGTTATCTAGCCAGACAAATCAAGTGTGCCCTAGGCGAGGCCGCTTGTGACCCGGTCGGAAGGAGATTGAGGAGTAAGTACCTGAAAAGTAACATCGAAACCAACTTGACATAAAGTCTTCGTTTGCCAATACAGGATGAGGATGAGTCAAGGTAGGATCTTGAGAGTGCATGGGAGTCGATTTAGAGAAATATCAGTTTTTTTGGTGGTGAGTTTTGAACGGTCAAAACTACGAATACATCCGGTACGGTATGGTTCGAGTAGTCTGCGAGCTAACATGAAGAAGTGATTCAGAACAAAAATTATAAATCGATTCGACTATTCTTCCGGCAAAAGTACAATCTGCAAGATATGTCACTGGTTTATTTATTGGCTCTTGTGGAACGATTTCCAATTTTCTTGTCTTTTTTGTGAACGTTTTTTTTTATTTGCAATTCCTTTAAACATTAAGATATCTCTTCAGTCAGTTCTTCTCTTCTCATCTATCGCCTTCTTTTTTCTCATCTTTCCTTAGTTTTCCCTTTTTTCCCCGCTTCCTCCATATGCTTGAAACATCCATCACAAACGTTGACAACTATGGTAAAGTACACGGACGTGAACAGAGGGGCAAAATGACTTCTCTGTCGACTCGCCTCTAAATCATGGCATTCATTCATCACGATTAATCATATTAAGGCTGTAGGAAACGTGGCGTACACACTTTGCCAGGGGACTATTTGGCAGGAGATTCAAGCCTGTTCCAGTAGGAAGCTCCATGGCAAATTATTCGTACCCCGGAAGAGAGCTACACTAGTAATACTAATAATGACACTTCCTATACTTCTTGTACCTACGATAGATAAAAGAGTGAATTAACTATTTCTAAAATAACGATTTTACTAGTTGATCACGTGCCTGAATTACCAACATGCTCTCTCTAACTGGCAGTTCAAAGTTGTTATCAGTATCACCATGGGTATTGTTTTCACCAACTATCAGATAAAAATATATGGACTTGGTAATAATGGACCTAAGATAAATGATGGGTAAATTCTATATTCAAATATAATGACAGTTATAGTTGAGTATTTAAGTGATTAGTCCAACAGTTGATGCAATCTAAACAATTTGTATATATAATTTCAATTCCCCGAATATTTTCTCCTCTTGCTATAACGCAACAGCTGTATTGGATTTTCCCAGTAATTTATTAAATAATAATATTTAATTTCTTCTGATAATTACCTTGGGAGTAAGAGAAAGTGGTCGGTTACTTAACGTAGAGAGAGAGACGGAGAGTGGAACTGGAAGTCACCGTCGAGGCAACTATTACTAAACGCGATTGTCCGCTACCGGAAACTTCAATTTGCATGCATGATGATGACAAATGACCGTCAAAAAACATTCAGCGAAGCTTTCACTCAATGACCATTGAACCATGATGAGGTGCTCTTAGAACGTATTCAATATCATTCTAGAAAGACATCCCGAGAAATTCATGGGTCTTATGTAATAATTATATTTGAGAATTGGATTATAAAAATACAAATATCTAAGGGACAGAGTTTGCAGAAACCTTAAATACACATCAAGGAAGGATACATACAGGAAATGGAAGATTATCGACTTGACAAGTAATAATATATATCTTGCAACACTAAATAATTGTGTCGTAGGAAGCATGCAATCAATTTTCCGTAATTTATTTTAAAATACATCTGTGATATATTTTCGCACATCCGTATAAGTCGTGAGACGTATTGAGACATCCTGCACACGCATATGAATACAATATAGGCCTATGCATCCAAGTGAAATCCCGATCGGAATGGAAAGTATATTATAGTCTGCTGTCTTGATTTGTTGATCCTCCATTTACACGTCAAACGGTTCAGCGGATCAAAGATAACATTCTGAATATATTCATGATCGCTTCATAAACTGGGTCTAAGAGCCGGTTTTACGAACTCTGAGGAAAGTATCATCAGCTTACAATTGGAAGAGGTAAAAAAATTGGCAACCGAGGTCTCCGGCCGATTAGCCAACTAACATTTCTTAATACTGGGTCTATGAGCCAGTTTTACAAATCTTAGTTAAGTACTAATCGGATAACTATTAGTTATAAGGTACGAAATTGATATGTCTAACCAGGGATGATAATAAGTTAATCCGCTAGCTAGCACTTAGTCCAGTTACTATCAGTTCGTAAAACAGAGTAGGGTGTATGTAAAATTAATTCTGTGTCTAATAATAAACGTTTTATTGTTTCAGCTTTGGCCCCCCTGGTTCTGCGAGGCGCTTGCCCACAATGCACACCCCAAGAAACACGACAGATCAAGAGGACCCTGTCCCACATCCAGAGGAATTATCCCAAAGAATGGGCCAAGATCGTCAAACAATACCAAGGATTGTAAAATCACAAATACAGTTACACCAAATAACACAACTTTCAAAAGAAAAATCAGTAAATTTTTCGAAATATGATTCAAGAACAGCACTGACAAAATAGAATGCATTTTTTTCTATCTATCCCGGTAAATTACAAACTTTGTAAACATAAACCCAATAGTAATAATAATTTATTCAAGAAAAATGCGTTTTATTTGTTATATGTATACTTATTTCGTTAATTATTGTCAAGATACATTTACAATCGAACTGCATGTGATTGGATATCTATAGAAATCCAAGTTATCAAAATGTTTATGTATTTTTTTTATATAAAATTGAATGATTATAAAAGGACATTTTATAATATGACTGAACTAAGAGAAATAAATATACACACTTTGTTATAATTAAATAATGAATCGTGTTTTAATTACCCTAATGATCCATACGACTAATTCTATAGCAAATCTTGACGTCATATTCATCTATAGCCTTGTGCCAAATGACGTCACCCATTGTTGAAAGAGACAGACAACAATGTTCACCAGTTGGAATTGACCAAACACAATGTTTAGTAGTTCACCAGTTCGCTGTATTGCTATGGTAACGATTGTTTGTCATTTGTTACTTGACAGAAGCCTACTTGGATTATAAGCCATCGTACCGATCTATAGGCAACAGCGTTCAGCTGTGAAATCAGTTATTTACTAAAAACCAAATCATGCTTTTACTGCGGTACAAATAACACTACCAGTACTTCTTTCTATATTGCACTACGCATCGTATAGTTGAAATTATATATTCATAACCTTTCCATGCATAGAAACAGAAGAGCAAATATACTTGTTCACATAATTTTTTCTCGCAGCATTTCTTCTGTGTACACAATGAAGTCTACATGTAGGCCTACATCTACAAAATATCATGTAAATAAAATATGTCGCACAATCCGAATAATAGTTTCTTGACAAAGAAAGCGTCAAGGATCAGAATCCGATCCACAATATAAATTGAACTTGATTCACCCGCAAAACTGAAAGATCCAAAAGTTATATTATTTCAAGTAAAAATATAGTTGATTATGATTCCAGATCAGAACGCTTAGCGCAACTGCCACTTAAAATAACTTCCTAGCTCCAAGGGTTTAAGGACATAGATTGCAGGATAATCTTCTCTACGAGAGCTAAATACTGTGACAATACAAGATAATTTAAGTGGCAGTCGCGGTGAAGGTCCTGATCTGGAATCATAATCAACTATACTTTTAGTGGTAACACAAGCTAAACTATAATATAATGAAGTAAACCATCCCTATACTATAACTATACAGAATTATTATAATATATATTTTGCATGAATCATATAAATTCATAATCATTATTATTGTTAGCGCCTTTTTTTACCTTTTTACTCATTAGTCTTCAATCAACGCGATGCCCTAATTGTTTTTTCATCATTGGAAAGTAGCGTATAGTACCCGATGAACATTTTCTAAAAACCGGCACCTCCACCAATATAATTTCAAATCTTCCTTGACGATAACAAATAACGCTGAACGTCACCACCAACCCATTGTTCCATGTTTCAATTGAATAAATAATTAAAACACAACTTTAGTATCAATTTGTTTGCCCCCCTGGCCCCCCTCGCTCTCCCCATCTTTTGTATAATCATGCAGACAAACATATTTTATTCGTTTACTTGTTCTTTGGATATTTAAGGTTTATTCAAATCCCATCCATACTCATAACATGATCAATGATCAAACGAGTCGAAGAAATAGGAAGTTTTTACTTTTTACTATATTTTTGTTTATTTATGCAGACTTTTTACCAAATCTAAAAATCACTTTGGTAACATTTCCTTCTTTCAGTGCTTTGATTGCTTTTTTGTGCTTGTGTAACGGGAACGTTTTGATCCCAAGATTCGTGAAGTTCAAGTATCTGAAATAATGAATATTAATTATCTAACAACCAGTTAAAACGATCGACTTTACACTTTGCATGTTTTCGATGGATTCTTATATTTTGGAATATCTGCTATATTGTAGAATATGATTTTTTTGTGTATTATTATAGAAAAGCTTGGAAATAATATCATTATACCAATAAGTGGTGTACAACTGAAACACTTTTGCTGTAGGTAAGCTCACCTTCTCCCTAAAGTGGTTGCCCAGTCCAAAGCCTTCGGAAATATGAAGGGATTGACGAGTGATCCAATAATCTTCAATTCTTTCACGAATATTTTGAAAGGAGACACACTGAAATAGAATGGTTTAGATTAAAAATTAGATGTTTTGAAAATTAGTTTCAAATATGAGTGTGATGAAATGTATAGGATCAGTTTTTGTGAACACGTCTCCTTCATACCTTCAGTATACCTCTGTTGATAAATATAATGCCTAGGCATTTTTAATTTACTTTTTGCTTTCAATGATTCATTGTTTGAATATGAATATTGTTATAATATGTCTGAGTAGCAACCATTTTGGTGGCAGTGTTTGCATAATAAACTTTTCTCTGTATATTTTTACGATTACAAATAAAACTGGTATTATGCTTTTCCATTTATCATATTCAATTTAATTTCAACATTCTATTGTGCCGAAGAGATTGACATAAATGAGCAGTTCTAGATGGCATAGAACATGGAAAAATAATAGATGACACGACATATGCCGTATGCCATATAATTCGACATGACATATGACACATGACACATGATACATGACGAACAAAACATGACACATGTCAAGACACATGACTTGACAGATAAACGTGACTTGATAGAGACACATAACTTGACTGAAACAATGCCACACGACCAAGAAACATGGCATGACCAAGACACATTACATGACTGAGACACATATATCTTGACAAAGATACATAGCAATGACATTACCAAGATAAGCCTACATGAATTTTGACGAGACACATGACTTGACTAAGACACGTGACTTGACTAAGACACGTGACTTGACTACGACACACGAAGAACAACACTCACGTCATAGTCTCATCAGGAGAACCGACGCCAAAGATCAGGAGACGCCCGCCGCTTTTGAGCCAGTCGATGGACTCCTCCATCGCTAGCGTGTTGCCGCTGCAGTCAATGACAACGTCTACCCCCCAGTCGGGGTCGTCGAGCTGCCTCTGTCGCAGGTCTTCCGGTCGCACCACGTCATATCCGGTTTCTGGAACACGAATTGCTCAGAACTGGCTATTCGTTGGACCAGAAATAGGTATTCCTTCCTTTAAACAATACTTAATTTAGTCATAATTTAAAAGCGAAGCCGAAAAATCATAAGGGCTAGGTTTCCAAATTAGAAGTGACATAGGCCTATAAATAAATACACAGTTGTGCTGTGGCATATTTTATTATTCTGATGGTCATCACTTCGTACATGCTCTAGCAGACGAGAGACAAATAGGCTTACTATAGAAAAGTAATGATGATAATTCTTCATTGTTTTGAAATCTGATAAAGAAGCAGTGCATGATCAAACATTGATATTAGAGTGTCGACCATCCCGATGCCTGACATGCTGAGATAATATTCCAATGCCCGAGAACTGAGAAGTAACCAAACCAAGCATGGTTATTAGGGATGTCTCCTCATCAACTCCATAACTTGAAACAATGTGTATATATACACTATACTTTTTCAATTATATATCAGAATAGTAGGCACAATAATTATAGTACTTTAGAAGTCCTCTTATCCAAAAGAATTAGAGGATTCATTTAGTCATTCACTATGATTGTAGAATACTCTTCAAATTTGCTCACAGATAAAAAACTATTTGTCCTCGAAATCATAAAAAAATATAATTCCTCTTGGTCAGATTTCGTTTTAAATTGATTAATTTCTTGATTCGTTTTTATAATAACTGGTTCCACGTATCAATCATACCTAGCTTGTGCATGAGTTCCCTTCTCGCCGGCCACGTCTCGCTAATGATGACGTTTCGGTAGCCTTGGACGTGAAAGATGGCGGCCATCAGCTGACCTATGATCCCCGCACCAATCAGGAGGATGTGCGCGCCGTGCGCAACAGGTGCCAGTTGGTCCCACGCATGCGCGATACAGGACAGCGGCTCGCACAGGATGGCTTGGTGGAGGTGCAGCTCAGGGGGCAACTTGAACACCTACAACAAATGAATATGTTCGATTGTATGTATGTATATTGGGTTTAACGACGCACTGTTATGATAGCGCAGATCTAATAGCGTCGGATGGATGATTAATGAGATAATGAGATGATGAGATGTAGGTTCATGGGTAATGGGAAGGATAGTGGGAAGGAAGCGGTCATGGTCGACTTAATGTAGGAACCATCCCGGAAAATTAGCCTAGACTACAGAGGGAAACTTTGAAAAACCCCTGTAAAGATGGTCGGCGGCGAGGATCGAACTGGGTTCGAAATTTCCCTCGCCTCTCGGATCACATGAAGCGAGCGCGTTAATCAGTGCGCTGCATGTGCCGGTTATGTTCGATTTACATATGATAATTCGATCACATTTCATTCTTATTCAACTGCTTATTCTTCGATTATAGTTTATTCTTCAGATGAACAATTCAATGTTTTTTTGAAATTGGTGGTAATTCAGTGGTATTTCACTTTATTGTATTATTGCGATCTCGAAAAGATTCGATTCTTTGTTAAATTTAGTTCACGTCACCTGAAATGGCATTATTATATTATTATTTATATTTTCAAATACAACAGATTCGGATCATCATCCTGAGGTTTATTGGTAATGGCAACAAACAAATTTGTTCTAGCAACAAACTAGGCTCAATGCAATTCTCCGGTAAATATAACAACATAGTGCGCTCCTACATGTAATATGGCTGACAATACGAGGTTAAAAAAAAACGCGAAAAACTAAGAAAATTCTCAAATTTGTAGTAATATTATTATTACAAGTTGCGCGCGATCCTATTTGTTATACTATTTATTTCAAGTTCTTTAGTTTACCGCTGATACCGTACTACAAATTTTACTGCCCAATATCAGAACGTAAAGACACTGTGGCACTTAAACACTTTAAAATGTGTCAAACTCCTTGTTTTGTTATCGATATATTTCAGTGAATCACTGAGACCACCTACCTGTACGTCTGAGACGCGACAGAATTCTGCCCATCCTCCGTCGCTGAAGATTCCAATGGCGTTGTTCATGTCATCGGCGTCACAGAACCGAGGGTTGCTTCGGCTACATGCTTGGCAGCGACCGCAGTTACTACAGATAATCAGGTATTTCAAACACTTGTAACACGACATAATATACTAACAATATGAGAAACATTTTGATTCGGGTTGTGCACTGGATGTAGGATAGTTTACGAAATGTTACATATTTCACTTGAATTAATTATGTAAACATAGCCATATAGTCATATAAGTTACATGTCTAAAAATATATAAATATAACTATATATATATATATATATATATATATATATATATATATATACACACATATAAATAAATAAATAGATATATATATATATATATATATATATATATATATATATATATATATATATATATATATATATATATATATATAGCTATTATATATATTAGTATATATATATATATATATATATATATATGTATTAGGTATATATATTTCAATATTCAGTTATTTAATTACTTTATCTTATATTTTTTCCATTTGTTTTATATTGGTTGTCATCCTGTGCACTTTGGAGTTCAGTAAAAGTTTATACTACGTTTACCCACAGTTTCAAAGAATTACACGTACCTGTTTGGATTAACTACGACTTTATCCCCAGGGATGACATTTTCCACGGCTTTCCCGACACTATCCACGAAACCAACAATCTCGTGGCCAAGGATAACGGGAGTGTAGCTTGACGGAAACTCACCCTTAAGAGAGATATTCCATTAATTTTATTTTTCATGCAATATCAATTTACGATGATTTATTCTACTATAGGCCTATATCATTTGAACTAGATGTGGTTATTGTTCATTACAGTGTGACTCCGTGATTGAAATGAAAATAAAAAAACACTAATTAACAACATCACCATTTAACAATCAACATTGCCAATCAAGTGACTGATATTTATTCATCATGAAGCAAAAACATTTCGATAATGCAATTATGTTACATTGGCAATGAATGAAGGACTGAAGTTGAAAGCTGTTTCACTCATATCCTAGACCGCTATGAAGACAAAACGACTCATGGAAAGAGAGATGAACGAGTGTAGGCCCCAAGTTGGAAAAACGGAAAGAAAATTGACTCTATATACGATGAAGCTCCCAAAAAACTATTAACACAAGAGAGCAAGTGAAGGAGATATCACAATTAATCCTTTCAGACTTTTTTCTCCTGAATGTTTGGAATAATTATTGGAATTATATCAATATATTACGTGTTATTTATCACTATCGTTTTGATAATTTCGTGATCACATTAGGGTTAATATATTACAAACGTTATTTAAAAAAATTGCCACAAGTATATTGAGATGAACTAACAGTGAAATGAATAAATCTATGAATGCAAGACAATACTATCCCTAAAATCCTTTTGTGAATGGATTGTAAAATAAAATTTGAAGGTACTCTCACCGACATGATGTGAAGGTCTGTACCGCACACCCCCGCATATCTCACGCGGATTATCACGTCGTGATCGTCCTGGGGCGTGAGCAGTGGCGGCCGGACTAGTTTCAACTTCAACAGATCCTTGTTGAATTGGAGAGCCTTGAAGTCATCTCGTTCACGCATGATTTTTTATTGGATTTTATATGAAATTTTGTATTTTTTTTAGTTTTTATTCCATTTTTTATTCGGAGCTGTAAATTTTGATGTGCTTTGCCCTAAAATTGTGAGTGAGTGTGGTTCGTCATGGACGGTATCCCGGCAACTAACCTAATAACGTAGGCCCACTTATGACAATGTAGTATGATAATGTATTCTAATAATGGTCGTATATACCAACATCAAACATTTTCATCTTTTGCACTATATAATCCATAATCACATATATATATATATATATATATATATATATATATATATATATATATATATATATATATATATATATATATATATATCATTCCTGTACAAGATAAACCCAGTTTTACCTTAAACCTGTGCTAAACGTGTATTGAAAAACCGGTAATAACCCTCTAAAACTGGGTCGAATCGTACTGGATTGCACCCATAATAAGAAGTCCCATACAGTGTTCAAATATCAGTTGAGACGAAACTTTGACGATTTGTCAATCCTATAAATACCTCGATATTGGATCGTATCCAAGACTAATCTATCGATGAATATTGAATAAGTCTTACGATTCCTCTGTATTCAATTGATTTAATTACTGACAATTGAATTCATCATTCAAGAAAAGTTTCAGTGAAGCATGAAAAATTAGTATATACAAAACATCCGAATAACATCCGTACATAAAAATATAATAAGCTAGGCGATATAAAATGTTTGATCAGTGCATTTTCTTCGGGCATTTGATCCTACATGTACAATGCTACCTAATCTGAACTCATAGTCACTATATAACATTTACTAAAAACTTCATATGTTTGATTAAATTTGTAAATAATAGGCCTTTACAAAAATATTCATTATAATAAAGTCAAGATTTTCATTTTTGAGTTAATCGATATTCCTGTATTATATTTTAGAACATCGAAGGTATGGAAAGTGCAAATGCATTTTCACTCTGGGTTTCAAGTTGAGTATAAGGACAATTGTTTCAGAACACAATGAAATATTTGAGAGACAGAATCCTACTATATACATTTATTTAATAACGAATAAATAAATACAAAATAACATGCAGTGAATCAATAGTTATATTCATTGAGATTGTCGTATTTCTCAAGTAATAAATACTGAAAAATATATTGAAAAAATTATTAAATAAATGACGAAATGAATATATTGAATTCAGATAAATATTATATAACTTCTAAAACTCGTGATTCGTGAACATCTAGATAATCAAAAAAGTTTTATTCAATTTTGATATTTTATAACTTATTTATTAAATTTAAAGATATTCAACTAGTAATTATTTAATGAATTACCGTAATAATAATTGATAATTGAATACAACTAATAGTAGAATGGGACGTCAAACCACTGCCACTCTTTGGGTTTTGTTTCATCGAACTCGTATTCCACACACCTCCTGTCGAAGATAACAAACAGGAATGCAATCAGGAATATATAACGTCAAAGTAAATAAATATTAAAATGTGACACTTATTAGACGTGCTTTGTGCACGTGCTTTGTGCGTGAATATGCATACATTGATAAGTCACTAGAAAGTACCTCAAGCTAGTGATGATAAGGAGAAATATGATTAAGAAATCAAATTAATTCAGTTAAAGTGAAGGTTCAAGTTCAACTGACTTTCACAGAATTTTCTATTCGCACATAATAATATTAAGACATCAACTTTACAATATCAGTATTAGGATTGTATTAGGATGTGTACAATTCTTTTTTTCATATTATTATTAATTTATCAATCCCTATTAATACCCTTTGTTATTCACACAATTTTATATTATACACACTATTGATTCAATATCTATTTTTCCAAATTTAAAGTTAGTATTATCATACCCTTTTTCATTGCAATTAATCGTGGATTGAATCAACTCATATTTTGTTTCTTGTTCTATTATCATTTTATCATTCTTCCAAATATGTGTTATTATCTTCAATATTATGTTTTTCAATATATATATATATATATATATATATATATATATATATATATATATATATATATATATATATATTTTATTTTTTTTAGCGGAATCTATGTTAATTATTGTACATTCTCAACGTTACGAAATAATTACAATATTCACTATCAACAAATTTTCAACGCGACTTACATAACTCGCGGTTAGCCAAGCTCACAGCACTACTCTAACTCGACCTAATCTCAACTCATCGACCTAATCTCAACTCATCCATTCTTCCATTTTACCTGCTTTAGACGAGCTCAGAATTAGTCGAGCTAGAACATGGCCATTCTTCCCCATAATTATTCTATGATTCAATTGTAAAACCTAATAATTATTGGTCTCACCCGACGATTTCTATGGCGCATCCGACAATGGGATAGTCTTCACGATAACACTGGGTGTAGATTAAATCGAAGTAAATGTAGCCTACCAGAGTTCGCTCGTTCGATTCAGTATCGACTCTCTGCAGGCAGTCGTAGAAAGTTTCATCGCAATCGCAAAGCAACCTATAGAGTTCAATAAAACAAAAAACTTTCTCAGAACTTACTCCATGTCATGTAATTATATCCATATTCATCCATGGCATTTATATTGGGTTTAACAAAACATTGTAATGATAACTACACTATCTATTGGTGTCGGATGAATGTTGAAGGATCTTCGGTAGTGGGAAGGATAGTGGGAAGAAAGCAGTTTTGGTCGATATAGTAGGAACCATCCCAGTATTAGCTTAGGCTACAGAGGAAAATCACATTTTTTTAAAGATAACGTTGGCGGGGACGTACCAAGGCCCGTTATTTCCCTCATCTCCCGGATCACATGGAAATAAGAGCGTTTGCAACTGTGTGGAATGTGCAGGTCCTTTCCATGTCTATTTGAGAATTCGATTTTAGCTTGATTTATTCATATTAGGTTTGACGACTCACTGAAATGATAACCAAGGTATATTGGTATCGGATGAATGATTAATGAGATGATGCTTTCTTAGATAATGGAAAGAATTCGACACTAAAAGTAACAACAGAATGCACTTTCAAATGCCGATATGGTCAACGAAAGGTAACAAATAAACAGTCAACAATGTAACATTTTAAATAAATGTCATTGTTGAGATATCCGCGCGCTTTATTTTTTTGACTTCTCAGAAGTTCCACTATTCATCACTGCCAGCGTACCTGCAACTTTTACTATCGAATAGATGGAAAGGAAGGTGAGATGAGGTGAGATGAGGTGAGATTTTCGCATTTGAATATGGAATACTTGCTTGGTGTAGATCGCATTGTTGGTGAGACCGTGTTTCGTGCCTTGGGCTTCAATGAAGTCAGGACAGTGGTCGTGTTCTCGGCAGCACGCATCTGTCTGTCTTTTCTTGCCGAGGTCGTCATAACCCGTGGAAATATTACTCGGCCCACACCACTTGGTACCTAGGTCATTAGATGCAGGGTTACACAATAGTTACCAAGTGTTTCAAATTCAAATTCTATGTCAGATTATGATTTCAAATTGGGTTCCAATTGTATTTATTTCGATTTAAAGAACATCACAAACCTTGCAACTAGATTTCAACGAATACATTTGTTTTCTAATTCCAGAGAAAACCAGAAATCATCATTCCAATTTCAGAAATTAAAAATTAATTTGTTGTTCCTCAAGGACCAGGCCCTTTTTCCAAGTCGTGACGTAGACTTATTCTGTTTATGTTTCTATACATAATCAGAAATGCATACGTCCGTGACTTATGGTCTCCAGAGGACAAAATAAAGTTATAATTTCTGAAATTGAAATGATGATTTCTAGTTTCATCTAAAATTAGGGATATAAATATCGTAATTATTCGTTAAAATCTAGTTTCAGGTTGTGATGTACTCCCAGCCAAATCAGATCTGATCAAACCAAAAATAATTCCTTTATGAAATGAATTACCTACACAATTTCATCTTCAATGCATTCAATTATTTTGTCATATCTAATATAATATAGTTAAAAGTGGATATAACAACTTACCGGGATAAATAAGATCATCTAATCCGTCAGGAAGTTCTCCAGGAAATTGTTTAATATTACTGTAAAAATTAATTGATCGACAATACGACACTGTCAGGAAAATACTTAACAATACTGCGGTCTGCTCCAGCTTCATAATCTATAGTCGTTATTGTATTTGTTATATTGTTCACGATGATTGCATCAAGCAGTTGCAGTCTGCACTAATGAACTTGCATGAAGTGCCCCAAACAAGTGCTTCACTGCCCCATGCAGTTATCTACATCGGAGGAAGTGTTCATTAATAAAATATCTAAGGTGGTAAATGTTGCTATATTATCAGTTCCTTGCTGCTATCGCTATATTGTTCACATGAAGACAATTATCACGAGGAAACGTCATGTGAAATGAATGATTAATATCGTGATTTATCTTTCAAGCTCTATATATGTATTATGAGAATGTATATATATATATATATATATTTATTTATATCTATACTTATATAATACTTATATTCGATACTTATCACACCATGTATACATAGATATATTCATGAATGACTATCTCGTGCTTTCCTCTCCTCATACTGGTGAGTAGTAAGCCACTCATGAAAATGTATCTAATGTTTGTGGTTATTTATTGATGTATCAATGTTGAAATAGTATATTAAACATTTAAAATGAAAAAAAGGTGAACATTCCGAAAACATTTTGGAAAACTAGTTGAAAAATACGTGAAACCGTTACATACAATAAAACCAGTAGATTTAGTCAGCATGGAGATGACCATTGATACATTAGTTGAGTCAACATTTCTCTATCAGGTAAATTACATTTCATCAGCATGCCTATAACCGTCATGATACAAATAAATAGTTTCTGTTACATTGATTTATATTTAAAAAATCGTGAATTCCGCTGGCTTTGTATGCCAAGCGCATTTGTTCGAACTATTTATTTTTAGTTTAGCCCAAAGACCATTTATTTTACAAACACATCGATATCATACACGATGAAATATCTGAAGAATTAATCAAATTATGTATATAACTCGAGATGAATGTTTTGTGACCACTTTCAGTGTCAATTAAAGTATTATCAATCGTAGTGGCTTTCCGGATGAACGTATTGTTGTGGAACTGCTTCACACCGTGCAGAGAACTATACCTTCTAAAATATTGTCGATCCATAATAAACATTCACAGTATGTTCACAAATAATCACCCTGGTGGGAACTTTTTGCCAGATAGACTGGAGACGCCTTAATATACCACATAAAACCATGTATACAACTAGAGAGGTCGAATGAGCAATGCTGAGAGTAACACTTTATACGTCTTCAGCACTGAAATGAGTTCTAAAAGAATACGTCTCTTCTATACTTGCTTTATTTTTATCAATAAGAAATCATTTTTACATATTTTGTCATTTATTATAGGTCCAGCCTGAAACTATATATAATATTTTGTATAATAGAATTGACAATGATCCATATTTGCATAATAATAATCTGTTTTATAGTTTGTTCACACATGTTCATGATATACGCTGGAAGGAAAAGTTGACATTACAATTATAAAGTGTCTTCAAAATAATAATCAATATTTCAAAGTTTATTCGTATTCAACTTTTGTCTCAATCTTCTTCTTAATTGTGAATTCTCATAAAATTGTGGGATAAAATTAATTTTCCAATTCCAAATTGATGTTATACATTATTCAATACAACACAAATGCGATTGATCAAGTACAATTAATTGAACATACAGTTGTAATTTCACTGAAAAAACGAAGGGCATCTCATAGATTGTGCTTAAATCAAAACTGGCAATTGGGAAATGAATGTGGAGACGAACGAAATATTGATCTGAGATGTAGATATTGGACCATATTGGTACGTTACTTCATGTTAAGAAGCAACAAATACACAGTACACAACAATGAACAATTATATAATGAGTTGATACCCAATTCAGTCAAACAACTTATCATAAAATTGCGTGATTCCCAATTCAATCAAACAATATTCTGATATGGATAGTCGACTGTAAGAATAATTTGTTTATAATCTATATATTATATTTGTTATTATTATTTTATAAATATATAAGGTACGGACGTTGATTAATAATCTGGGGTTATTATTATTCTACAATAAGTTCAATGAAGTAAACATATTAAAGTGTTTTAACTAATGAAAAGTCAACAAATGCTAATAAATAAATTGTTTAGACTACATGGATAGAACAGGTATACTGCCATGATCAACCCACCATTTAGGTTGTTAATGAATAAAGATACAATTTAGGATAAATAAATAATGTTGTTTTGATATTAAAAGAAACACATATTTTGGTAGTCCTGATCGCATCTCTCCTCTCTGATCCATACTATAGATAGGTAATTAATATAACAATGATAGCGAAGGAACTATTCAGTTATACAATAATTTATTTTCAATTAAAATAATTTCACTGTTAAAGTAATACAAAATGGAAAATATTTCAAACCTAATTTTCTCTGTTTTCAAATGTGTTTCGTACAGATTTACAACAAATCATTTGGATCCATACAGGCCTATAGCTTACAGGTTTATTCTTCTACATTGTACACAGCTCACAAGATAGAAAATGTAAGTGATGGTCGTGCAAAAAAATGTGTACTTTTAATATTTTTAATATCAATCGTACAGTGCTGGAACATAATAGAAACTGATGTGCAGTAGAATCTAAACATTTCCAACAATATATAAAAGATCTTATTATGTCACAACAAAAAGATATATAATTACCTGTGTAGCTATCGAGCATTAACGTTAATTATATGTTTTATATAATTATATACTATATAATATTATATAGGAAGAAACAGCTTTAGATTGCTTTATAAATTAATAAATATTATACACTTTAACTCTTAAAAAAAATCTTCAAGACTTCAAGCCTACACTTGTACAGAAATGAAAATATAATATAACGTTTCTTAACGTTAGACGGTTGGACCACTCAATGCGAAATAATTCCCGACAAAATGTGTCTTCACAAATCACATGTTATCAATGTTGAATTATTTAAGTTGAGCATAAACATCCACATTTTCATTTTATAAAAGAATGTTGTTCATCTCTATAACTTGGGGCGTAGGAAGGAAAAGTGGATTGGGGGATATGACCCCCTTCAATAATGCACCTGACCACCCCATCTCTATATGCATTGACACTATTAAAATTCACTTAACGTCGTCAGAATACACGCTTTCAATTTGCTTTCAATTTGGTCAAAGGACAATAAAAAGAATTGAAATTTTCCGCCTCCAGTGGCATGGTAGATTTGAGGAAAAACCCTAGATACATTTTACTTTTTGATTTACAATTATGTCCCCCCCCCCTTCCCCACTCTAGGCAGAGTTTTTAGGGTGAAGAACTAGGGGTATTTCGTCACTATCAACGCCTATAGTCATCGACTGTCAACGACTGTCAACGACTGTCAACGACCTATCACGCTACATTTCATTCTTGGAATAATTACGCATTGAATGTATAAATAAAATTGGAAGAGTTTTGATTGGTTACTTCTTGTTGTTGATTGGTTGGTCTACAGGCGAGCACGTGCTTCCTGTATTCTGATTGGTTGCCGCTGGAGTGGCCGGTGTTGGATCATCATGGAAAAGCGGGTTTTTCACCTCCATTTCACCTGTCTGCAATCAAACATAGAAGAAAATTTGACATCTATTCACGCATTCACATTACTTTTCAAGTTTGTCATGGTGATTTTTTCATTATTATATTAATCCCAACTAAATATATTTCAAAATGAACTGAAATTATATTTTCAAAAATTACCAGATACCGTAGGCCTAATTTAAAAAATTTCCAGAACATTTTCGAAGCGGTACCTAATTGAAAACTTGGAAATACTTTCCATATTGTATACCAGTAATTGTATGCAACTCTGAAGCATTTTTGGTCTCATATACACCAACTAGACAATTATTATTTTATTTGTATTACATTTTTTTTCAAATTATCTTACATGCTATATCTCATTGTTATTTCAATGATAATCTTGTAAATTCTCCATTGGATAAAAATAAAATGAATATATAGGGCCTATAATTAAAATTAATTATCTATTCGGTGAATCTGTTGAATTATTGTAAAACTCACCGGTGCCAAGCCCGGACACTCGTATACGGTATAGTCCCCCTCTTCGTTCTCCTCATCGCTCTCTGCCTCCGACATGGACCCGTTCCTCTCGCTAGCCACACGGCTGAAAGAGGATTATTCAATAGATCAACAAGAACAATAATCATGATAATATTCTTTTAATTTATATTCAATATATTATTCAATTTATGAATATAATTATTTCAAGTCATGTCAAATTTGTAGTTATAGCTGGACAATCATAACCACCAAAATTTTGTTCCTATCACGACTCCAGTATGAGATGTTTTGCTCAGCAACTTGACAAAAATTGCTTGGCAATTCCCTGTAAACATGCCCTCTCCCCGAACATAGATAGCTGCATGCTCATTCAAGTATTACGATCTACAATTAAGTTACGACCAGATTCAGAGAAATTAATACAATATTTCTTGTTATGACGCATCTATGGGTGATATGTAACTCAATCAATATACAATTAAATACGTGAACATCAATCTATCGTATTAGTAGTACTGATTGTGTAGTAATTAATCTTCATCAAAGGTCATCACAATAATTTGATTCCATGACAAATTGGGAATACAAATGAAATGATTTGATTGATAATTGATAAATATACAAATAATTATTAATTATTAATGAATTCAATAATTCACGGAAAAAGCAATTAATATTTCTGTTGTCGATGAAAACGATGTGTATATAGGCTACATAATATTGATATCAGTATTAAAAGAATGTCAAATTTTAAATGTTAATTTTTATTTTTTTATCAACATCGACACTTGACACAAAATCATTGTAGCCCAATTATAAGGCTGAGCTTGAACGGCAGGATCGTTGGGACGAGGCACCACAAGGGCGATCTTATCACCTCATATATTCTTATACTAGTTGCATTAAAATGTTTGATTTAGTTCCCGTGGAATATATAATTTTTAATTGAATATTGTTTGGAAAAAAAATTCTAATTGAATGATGACTCGGATTGTGACTTAAAGTTTATGAGAAAAACCACGTATATAATTGATCATTTCTAATTAAAAACATTCATATGTAGTTTATTTCTATAATGGACTCCTCTAACAATAACGAACTCCTATATCTCCTCATGTTTTCTAATACTTTTGTTATCAAATTCGTTTGAGTACCTACTTTTCCATCGCTATGATCTGTTGCTTCTGATGTTGGTAATGGTACATTTGGGCAGACTGCGCCAGCTTTCGATCCCCGGTGGGGGAAGTATCCTTGTTGGGGCCCGTCACCCCGTAGGCCGGGTACTCAACATCGGCCGCTGCCTTCGCGTTTCTCTGCAACCTAAACGTAAGAGCCAATTAATGATGAGAAAATAATCATTCGAAAACACACACATATTCAAGTACCCAATTAGTTTACGTGGAAAAGTATTCTGAATGATATAAATATATAAATATACATAAATGATATAAATTCTGAATAATAATCAGAGGCTCTCCAACTTGGAGAATAAATCATTATGCTGTATCAAACGTTTTTAGATTCGGCATCAATATTTCGTTGCGCTCTTCCCATTGGAATCTGATATTTTTTATACTTCGTGGATCTCGAAAAAGATGGGAAAGAGCCAATCGAAATATATTTCATTCATGACACTTGACTTCCCTACAATTGAAAACAATCCATCCAATCAATTTTGTATAAGGGTAATGCTGGGATATTATAATATAGCTATATAAAAAATATTCAAACCGAACAAGTTTTTAATTAGTTTTGAAAAGTTTTACGATCACGATCAATGTAACCATGGGTTCCATTCTGATACAGCGTTCAATTCATATTTAATTTCAGATTGATCACACAAATTTGTATAATTATTATTGGCGATAAGTTGGTTTTGAAATATTTAATTATAATTACTCAAATTATAATAACTCAGCTTACACGTTCTCTTTGAGATTCACTGCGATTTCTTTCACTTTATTCAATATATTTACTGACATTTCAAATACCCAAGTTGCTCAAATAACGAATGAAATCAAATGTATTGATCTTAAAATAATGATTATATCAAGAGTGAATATCGAATACTCTTGAGTTTCAGTGAAGGTTCGTATCCTACGACGATCTTCAACCAACTGACTACCCTTATATCGTCGAAGTCGAATTTAACTGAAGATTTCCCTCCCTTCTACCGCTCTTCACACTCATGGCATTTATTTTCAACGTGGAAGCACTTGCAGTAGTTCCCTATTTCGTTAATAGAGATCTGAAGTATTTCATTTGGAGTCTCATTCATAGCATTGAAGCCTCATTCAGACGTAACCTGAATTAATAATGTTGTAAGGAATGCTTATATTGCTTTATATAAGAATACCATAATTCTATCATCTAGGTTAAGTTCTAGTTTTCATTCGCTCAATTGAATGGTAGGCCACAAGTATTATCAGTGTCCCGTGGAACAATTGTCAATTCGAATACTCTGTTTTTTAAACGTTTTTATAAAATAATACCTTATAGGCCTGCCTAGGAATACCTTGGATAATACCTCAAAATACCACGTTGGTATGTCAGTATTGAATGAAGCAATACGTATCTTTATAATTGATTTTTAATTTATAGACCCAGAAGTTGTTCTCATATTTACTACTATATCATTTTTAATCGTTTCGATCCGTTCGTTACTGATTGTGTTTCTTAATTCATATTCTACGTTCCATCACATCAGTTGCTATATTAGAGATATTAAGGGAACACATCACATGCCTTGTAGCAGGGATATTTATATTTATTGTGTATTCGTTGTATTTGTATATATTGTATATTCACTGAAGGCCTATATTTAAAGCTATTGAGGCTAATATAAATCTGGACAAATTTGGTTTGAATCCACATACCCAATTTTCTGAAACTTGTCTAACAATCAATCTATCAATCTTGTCCATCATGTCGTTGGATGTCCTTATGGAATCTTGAAATGTTTAATTTTTGGAAACAAATATTTTTCATTACTTTTCTACACGTTATTCTTGTGGATACTTTAAACATTTCAACCAACAATTTCTCAATATCTTTCCGACCGATTGTTGATTGTTAAAATGTGTACCGTTCCAACTTAGTTAATACCTGATGCCTGGAAATATTCGAAATGTTTATCTTCAAGCTTGAATTGACGTGAGCAAAATAAATAATAATTTTTATCTTCAAAACGACCCATTCGATTCACGTAAAAATTTCGACTTATTGATTCGTGTTCATAATTTCGAAGTAATTTGGATTTATTCGGAGGATTGTTTTTTCATATTTTTCTCCCTGAGTTATTCTAATCAGGGTTTTCAAAATTTCAGAAGAATTCTTCTCAAAAGTAGCTAACCGATCACGCCTTAAAACTGAGCAGTGTCAAGCTTCTCCAAAATTATTCCTGCCATTTGACACGTGGAGTGCGAACAAAAAAACACTTCCGTTTTTCAAGTACGGAAAATGTCTCTTGGCTTCGCTCATCCGATATAGGTAATGCATGCATGATGTAGTGATACCAACACACTTTATCATAATATTAGGAACTCCCATACTAATAACACAGCAGGCATTTGTGGTTTCTTGCGGTCAAATCAGAGCCAACGGTCCCATTTGCCTGTCACGATTAAGCGGATTCCCTTGTGAACTCAGATGTAGTTAAGAGTGGCTATACGGTAGGCCTACCAGTGACATTATTGAACTTCAAAAATCTATAATTTTCATAAAAAATGAATGTCACCACTAACATAACAATTCTACTGAGCCGTGCTGTTGAGCATTGTTGTTTTATATAGTTCGATATAAACGCTATAGTTGCGCTTTAGGCAAATGGGACCATGGACTCAGATTCTGACCCCGGAAATACTACACTTGGAAGATGAGAGTGGGAACACCTTCTTTATATTATTATGATAAAGTCTGTTGGTATCACTACATCGTGATGCATATTATGTTGATGTGACAACTTACTTGTACCAACTGATGGCGATGATCAGTACCAAC
The DNA here is from genome assembly GCA_907164805.1 of Brachyptera putata. Taxonomy (NCBI): domain Eukaryota; kingdom Metazoa; phylum Arthropoda; class Insecta; order Plecoptera; family Taeniopterygidae; genus Brachyptera; species Brachyptera putata. The sequence goes on along the minus strand of OU015471.1, from coordinate 9,214,691 downwards.
ACCACTGCAGCCGCGCTACAGCCAGCAACAATCGCTGAAAAAACAAATAAGTTATTCGTATTTCGAAACGGAAAATATTTCACAGCACTTGAAGATTTCTTCCCCAACACAACTATTGAATTGCTCTCCATCCCTTAATTATGACTCTAATTCTCACGATTTGTGACATGAACTAATACATTGTTTCTAATTATTTATTTGGGGTTGTGAAATCACCCTTGTGGTGCTCCATTCAAACGATTCTACCTTGTCATCCTTAGCATCATTCGGAAAACAATGACTCCGTGGCAAGTTTTCGATGGTATCAATAATATGAAAAAGTTGTGGAATGCTATGGACAACCTTGTGAATTATAAATAATAATTGTTTTATTTTATATTCCTGTTAAGGTGGACCACAATTCATAAGCGCCGTTTCAAAGACTATTTTTGTACCTCATAACTTATATCTCTCACATTTCCCCGCTACTTGGAAACATCTTGTATATACCCTTGAACTTACAACTATTCATATTCGCCAGCCCTTGACTTGAATGACGCAAAGGAAACTCGACTGCACTTACCGATAAAGTAGACGTCCTGTTTATCGTCGCCCAGATGCACCGGCGTCTGAATGATCTGCGCATGCGTACCAGCGTCCACAAACAGAGGCTCGTCATGCGTCGGGTCGACGGTTACTTCTTCATCGACCGTCGGTAAAGGAGTGCTACTACTAATCTTCATGACACGTGGCGGCTGGAAGGTGTCGTCGTCGAGCGCCTGCCGTAAGGACGGTTTCTGAATTTCAGCTGTATTCTCTGTAATGAGATGAATTCATGGAGCATTTATATAATATGTTCCAATAACAATATAATATATCAATAATTAATTCAGAATTTAAATGATCTAAAAATGCCATCGTATGGTATAGCCGCAGAGCTCGAATACGGATTCTGGACCCTTACTGCGACTGCCGCTTAAAATACCGTCTTGGGCATGACCGTCCTATAGGCATGAAATTTGATTGGCTAATGTTTACTTGGAGATCCGAATACTATGACAATATAAGATGACTAATAAGTCACGGTACTTGCAACAATGGAAATATGCAAAGACTGGATGCGTTGCCATATGATTAAGCTCTTCTGGTGAATAATAACCTTTCGAAGACTCTGTCTCTTTAAACTAGCTATGTCTAGGACTTGACTTGAAGTGTCAGTCACGGTGAGGGTTCTGGTAGCTAATTAAAAATATACTCTGGACCATCTCTGGGTGATACTGAAAGTTGGTCAAGTTTTAATTTGTAATTGAAAAATTGGTTGTTCACTGATGGTCACCATGGTCACCTCTGTTATGACTTAATGATTCACAACTTGATGACAAACTTAATTCAACGACAAACTTAATGATTTACTGCCATCTAGATATTTCTCGATACTTTTCTTGATACGAAGCATCTTGATCCTTCGGAATGATTAACATAAATGGACGAAAAACATGACCCATTGATCTGAAAAATCTCGTTTATTTTGATCGACTTTCGAAATCATCATTCGATTCGATATCGCACGAGAATTATGGAACTCCTGATTCTTCTATATTATCGATCGATTCTCAATCTGTCAATTTCGGTATTGTTTTCAAATTCTTGATCGAACGGCAACCCTAATTATTATCGAAATTCTCATATGTAGGCCTATTACTCACAGCCTTCTTTATTCAGATCATTCTTTTCTAAGAAAAGACGGTCTTATCCAATAAAGAAGGTTGTGGTATTACTATAGATATCACCGAGATAATATGTTACTCAACGTTAAGAATGCGCACATATTTACGTCTCGGGAGCAACTTCACACCGCTTTGCAAACCAAAGCTTCCACCATATTGGACATTTTTTAAACAATTCATTTTCTACATCGATAATTGATTAATAGGCCTATAGAAGACCTTGCTTAGAAGCTATTTTTCAAGGTCCAATATGGCTGCCGAGATCGGAACGAGCATACGTCGGCCGCAGCTAGTCGACCGCAGGAGTAACGTATCCGGTCTAAGGATATTACTAACCTCCTGCGCTGAACTTCTGACGAGTGTCATGATAGTATCTCGGATCTGGCGGCCTCACAGCGAACTCCGAGTGTTCGTTCTCGGCGCCCGGCGGATACTGGAAGGTGAAGTCGGGCAGCGAAGACTCCGGCTCCAAGTCGCTCTCCTCGGCGGTCACCTCGGGGTACACGTCAGCCGGCAGCATACCCCGCAGTTGGCTCGCCTGGATACGATTCGCTAGCTGCTCGATGAAGTAATCGTCGGGCAGGTCTGAGGACAATCACGTGATCACTTCAGGTTATGATCAGGATGTTGTTGTTTCATTATTTGAAGGATACATTTATAAATATTTATATTATATAGGGTCTACCGATGGTGGAAAGGCAAAATGTCGAGAGCGCTATTTTGAATATTTTTCACAGGAAGTTAAAAAATCGTTCGATAAAATCAAACTTGAAGATATAATGCTCCAAATGTGTATATGTGATATTCGTGTATACGTTTACAAATCGTCACAGATTTTTATTAAAATTCATCTAGTTTTCGTGAACTTGTATTCTAATTAGTAAATAGCACAGCATATTTGGGGCTTACGACAAATGTGTTGTATTTTGATTGGGAAATTGCATGGCATATTTGGCGCTTACGTCATATTGTGTTGGCGTTTACACAGAATGTATAGAATCCTTATCGCTTACATCAAAATTATATTGGTGACCACGCCTAATGTATATTGACATGTCGCTTACTACACTTTTCACATTGATAGAGATGACCTGAAAAATGTCGTTTAGGACATTTTGCTTTTTCATCATCGATATGAGGCGAGTGATTTGCCCACGATTTTACTCTTGGACCACCCCCTAACCTAACTATTGTTGGTAATAGAGTTAGATTTTATTATTATTTAGTTATACTCTATACACAGTTTTATATGTTTACTCCTAATACTAATGCCGGTAATGTACGGATATTTCACAGAAACAGTTAGGACGTCTTCCGGACTTCCGTGTTCCGGACTTTTGGAAACTAACGACTTTCATCTGTGGAGAACAAGTTTGGTCATAGACAGTGCTGTTCTGATGTACAAGTTCATTGTTTTTTCATTTGAAATGATTAAAATTGAGTGGTAAGATCGCCCTTGTGGTGCCTCGTCCAACCGATCCTACTTTCATTCATAGCCTTTATTGAGGAACAATGATTTTGTATCAAGTTTCGATGTTATTTCGGAATAATATATATATCGGTTTTAACGAAACACTGTAATGATAACCAATATCTATTGGCGTCGAATCAATGATTAATGAGATGATGGGACGAAGAGATGAGGGTTCACTAGTTACAGAGGTAGACGAGGGAAATGGAGGTGTGAGATGTATATTCATTCGGTCTATCTTCCGCTTGTAACTACATATTTACCGCTTCACATCGTGGATGTTTACCAATCATAAATCCAATCAACAACCGGCGCAAAATCACCTTAGATGTCGACGCACCGTTAAACACTAATAATAATAATCAATTAATCAACATTTGGAAAACATTGAATATACACATTTATCTATCAATTTTGTATCATTCATTCTTTTCCTTGATTTCGATCAAAATATTTTTCAATATTTCAATATTTTTTAAAGCCCTTTCTATATAGATACTTCAAGTTATTATCATTATTACCTTATATCCAAATCCAAGTTAATTATCATAAAGTTGGCCGGTGAGAAGGGGGGGGGAGGAAATTTGGTCCTAAATCTGGGGCAGACGACTTTATGAACTCTTTTAATGAAAATATCATTCAAAAAATGAATAGAGTATGGTATAAGACGGTTATTACATCTACCGGTATTTAACATGGCCTGGAAAGTCATAGCGTGATAGCCCGTAAGTATTCAACACGCAAAGCAAGATAAAAATAAAAAACACATAAGATATTAGGTTTTCTCGAAATAGACTAGCATAGCGTGTATACTAGTGGCTTGATATAAATAATAATGCACTATCAGTGATGTTAGGCTAAATATATTCAAGAGCGAATAGTGCAGATGGAAACACTTTCGTCGGAACTGGTGAAATATCATGTCTTGACTTTGATGTTTGTTTCTGGTTGTAGGCCATGTTTTTTCATCTTGTGAATACATTTTTCTTGATATACAGATTCTATTGCACATTATACTTCAACTTATATGGAAGTAAAAGGTTTTCGCTTGTCTCACGGACACCGGAAAGCAGAGAGGAAATTCGAATGTAGAAATATTGGTCTTTGATTTGATTTTTTCTCACATATATTCATTTCAGCTGACGTGACTCTCAAAAGGTGAAAATTTATTCCAATATCCATATTTTTATTTTACAGCTTGATTATTTCTGATTCAATTATTCGGGGGGTTTTGGTAACTTCAATACTTGAAAATGTGGACAATCATTATACACACAGATCACATATCTATGATGTAAATTATTTCAGCTGAATTCTAAGACGCCTGACCTGCGAAAAATCTACAAAAACAGGAAATATACCAACTCGCAATAACTGCATTTATCTACCGTATATTCGTATTAGCTTTCCAGGTAATTATATTCCGAATTGAGGTCAAGGTTTTTATAACTTGAGGAGAAATATACGCACAAAGAATCACCTCAACGAACATCTCTTGTTCACCTTGTGAAATGGAGCCTTCGCTTACGCTTATCTGTAATCAGGTCACAAAACTTTTACATGTGTCCTTTTCTATCACAACGGAAACAATCGCCGTGACCATTCACAGAAGAGGTCCGTGATTGTCTGATCGCCATAGCGACGGAATGCGAGATAGTACGGACCAAGGGGAGAGGGGGAATAAGGGGGAAGGGGCGGGAATATTGATCTGGCGTGGGCAAGTTCTGAATGAACGCACGAGGCACCCGCAAAGCTGCAACAACCATTTCTTATCCGATGAGTGATAGCGAAGACCTACATGCTATTATTACGGATCTTTGTCTGTGTGATTTTTCATTTTGTTTCTCGCACTACACAGGTCACACTGTGTGACTGATCAACATCCAACTTTTTGTGATCGCACAGACTTATCCAACCTGGAACAGCACAGTTCTTGGGCCAAATCGCTATGTTCACTTTTGGGAAAAATCATTACTAAAATTTGAAAATTCCCGTAAGATTAAAAAGAGTGTGGAAACTTGGAAAATATATTCAGTATGAAGAATTCAAAATACTACTAAACATGAACACAGGAATGATAAGCATTAACTTATTTCAAAATTTCACATCAATTGTATCTGCAGTTAAAAAAAAATCAATGACTATATTATCTAAATCGAATAGCTATAGAAGAAGTGGATATTCTTAATGTAACATATTGGGCAGTGATTCAAGGCTTTCTAGACTCGACAGCTTCCAGGCCAAGGTGTGTAAAGTAGAATATTATATTTCATAACAGTCAGGTACGGAGAATTTTGGAGTATATTTCATATAGATATCTCCTTCATCTTACAACGCATGTGCGAGTCACAAATAAAGTCGGATAGCGAACACAAATATCATAATTATATTCATGTATCTGAGGAATTTAGAGTCAAGATCTACCGGGTCGAGATTCATGATCAGAAACACAGCTACATCTTCCAAAAGCATTCAAGTGTTCAGAGTTGCAGCGACTTTCTCGATATTTTCCGAAGTTTCAACAATCATGTAGTTGATGGGCGATCTTCATTTCACATGGATGTAAGTATAGGTATATATGGGCCTACATATGTATAAATATATCTTCAATGAAGAAAATTCCGTGTTATACACATAAAATTGGTAAAAAACACAGAATAGAAAACGATTGATTGAAATATAAAAAATAACAATAATAAGATATTTGAGAGAGTATATATATATATATATATATATATATATATATATATATATATATATATATATATATATATATATATATGTATATATATATATATATATATATATATATATATATATATATATATATATGTATATATATATATATATATATATATATATATATATATCCTTACAACCTCTATTAGTCCTTGACAAGATCGCTACTGGCTATAGTGATCCAAAAATGAATGCATTAAAACATTAATAGTATCAATCAAAGTATTATAGGCTAGTAACAAAGACAAGTGGAAGAGTTGATACGAGAAGAAGAATCGGCAACGATCGCAGGAAATGGAACAGCTATCAATAATGGAATAGTAAATATGAAACAAAGTCTGATGCTACAAATTCTACTAAATTCAGTTTTGAACAGCATCAGCTCATTGAACACAATACACAATAATGTTAACTGGAGCGAATCTCTGTAATGAAAAGCAATTAGTTATTTGTGACTTTCTTGAACCACGGTTTGAGGCTAATGTTTGGCCATCAACTACATCGTCTTGTAAGTGTCATGTCCGTCTTATCTACGTCGTGAAATATAAATCATGGTGTTTCGTTAATTTAGATATTTATCCAAAGTCGTATGTTTCAGCGGGTTAGTTGCCTCGACCGCTTCCTTTCCATTGTTCATTAATAACCACATTATCCGCTGTAGTTTCCTACCATTATTTGTCTTATTAATATTATAAACCTGGTGGTATACGTATTAAATAGCCCAATGATCACTGAAAGTTCTGACTGTTGGCGATTGATGTGAAAAATTAATTGATAGAAAATGAATTCGTCATAAAGAGAAACTTCAAAAAAAGATACCAGAGATTCAGTATGGGATTCCAATTCAAGAAGAGTATAGGCCTATAATACTAGGAAAACACAATATATGCGGTGTAGGATGAGCAGTGTAGGCATATTTATATGAAATGTGATGGAAAGCTATAGGCTTACACACACCTAGCACGATTTTAGAACTATTATGTCACTGCCTTCCTGTTTTATATTCGTTTATTCTAATTAATCGTTTCATGATTTAATTGGTTCATTTGTTGCTCGTCCTAGAGCCCGTTTTACCAACTTATTTCTTCATTACATGTATTTCAGCGCATGATTTCAGCGTAGTTATTAGTTAATTGCTGATTAACATACGGAAATGACATACGTAACCAAGGGTGATAAGAAGCTAATTTGCCAATTATTGATTGTTCTACCTATCATCGGTTGGATGAACCTGCACTTGATAGCTTCAAAAGCCTTCAATTGATGTAAAAAATTTATATTATAATTTTTTTTCAGTGAAACGGCTACTCCAATTTATGAGAACTTTTGGAAAATATGTATCATATTTTATGTGATTGAATTTCGCGAAAAATTCACATTCATATGGAGAAAATATGTTCCAAATTTTCCCTTCGGGTTATTCTTATGAGGATTTCCGAAATTCCGAAGATTCCAAAGTTTGGTTGGAACGATTGCGCCTCAATACTCTACATTCAGTATCATTGTTTTATTGTTTGCTTAACGACCCCACCAACAGCTAGGTTATATGGGGCATACAGTATCGAGCTAGATGATAACATATGTGCTTGCCAGGTTTCATCACATTTACTGTTCACCAGTGGAGCACGTCCAAAAAAAATGAAAGATAAAAAACACTCATTTTTTCAAGTAAAACTACGGTCAAATTGAGTGTTATCCTCTTCGCTTATCCAATAAAGTGTATACGGGTAATATCAGCAGTAGTGTGATTGTGGATATATAGCCACAGTCATATTGACGGTGTACACGTTCTATACAGATTATAAGATATTGAAGAATAAACTAAAAAGTATTTTCACATTTTTGTATAGTGAATGGCACAGACTACACGCACGTTGTTCTCTCTCTCTCTCTCTTTCCCTCTCTCTCTCGCTCTCTCTCTCTCTCTCAATCTCTCTCTCTCTCTCTCTCTCTCTCTCTCTCTCTCTCTCTCTCTCTCTTACGTCATCTGCGTCCAGATGAGTGGCGCGAGAATCGATCGGCGCCTGAAACCACGCGTCAAGGGCAGAGCGTCATGACGTCAGCAAGGAGGTTTTATTATTCAACCCTTTAAAAGGTATCATTCTACCGTTCCAATAGGGCCGGTTTGTTATCTATTATTCAAAAGTCGCAGCGGAAAATCTTCTGTTAATTGTAATAATATTACTTTTTGTGTGGCACAGTGCTTTGAAATAGTTGGTTCATGAATTATGTATGGTTGCCATCACATACGGTGTTCGACCAAGTTAGATAAAATGCATCAAATACTGATGTTATATAAACTAGAACTGGAAGACAATGTGCATACGCACTCCACTCCACGCATAGTCTATGAGAAAATTAGCTGTTAAATGTGCGTATAGATTTTATTTAAATTGATTTCCATTTCATAAATACCATTTTATGTTACATCAAGTGTGCTACATACAATTGCGGTCGTAGTAGGGATTCGATAAAGTCACATTGAAACGAATTCAAAATATATTCACTGACAATATACGTACTAAAATCAGCACTCAGTGTACCGCTTGAGTCGAAATGAAAACTCATTTTCTAAATGAATTTGAATAAATGAGGATTTTCCCTTGATATACCGGAATTTAAATATACATAATGATACATTATATATATATATATATATATATATATATATATATATATATATATATATATATATATAACTTGATCTTATTCGACACAATTTTATCAAAAGTATATGCATTTTATCAAAAAGAAGGTACTTGAAAAACCACAATTGCTTATATTTCGTTGCCTCGTCAATCGTACATTACGTTTCCTTCATTATCGTTTCCTTGTCGCATTTCCTCACCAGGTTATAAATAATCCTCTTCCTCCCTTTAGTTGTGACGTGTTCTATTTCTAATCACCAATAAGCTGCCTATGGCTTCTGATCGATCCGTTATCGTTACACCTTGCACGCGGGTTGAGACACTGAGGCAGGTGTCTTTCACCTTTCAGAGGAACAACAATGTACCTAGACTCGCGCTCACATCGAATGGTTGAGTCTCATATCATCTATTCTATACACCTATTATAACACCTCATTACACCTACACTACTTGTTTACATTTTCTTCTCCTAAGATGCATATACGCTACATAGATTAATACTCTATTCCAACATAGGCCTATATTTCCTACTATTTCCTACTATTTTTAACTTATAACCTGAGCAAAATGCAAGGTAGAAACATTCGAGAATACTAAAACCTAACCCAATTAACCCTGACATTATAGCGTTTCTGTGCTAAATTCAAATGAAATCCATTAAAATATAATCGCTAATTTTTCTACAGAATTTGCGTGAGTGCGTATTTGCACATTCTATTCTAGTTTTAGTGCGAATGAAGTACCGGTATAATTTTTCTGGATGTATTTTAATGTAGCCTGATCGACTACTTGGGTTGTACATTATCTTCGTTTCATTTCACTTTCGTTAACATAGAATAGAATTTTTCGATATTTTAATTCAAATTCAAATAAAATCTAAGCATATTTTACCACTAATAGTTTCACACGCTGTATCTCGAATGTGTATCATGTACTTTATCTGTGGTAATGTGCTTGTTCGACATTTTTATGTGACCGCAAGTGTACAATGTTGTCAAGGGAGATAAGTGTGTGTGGGTTGGGGGCGGGGTAATATTCTTGACGTCATCATTGCATTATGTTTAAACCACCTGGATCACGTGATTTTTAGAATACATACTTGTATTCACGTCAGAAGAAGGTCTTCTACCAACATAAATACAAATATCGACATTATATTGGTACGGTATAGTTATGATATTTTCAGGGTATTATGAATTGCATGGCGATGTTTATAATAAGAATCGCTAATTCGTCTTTCAAATGTCTTGGATTTGCTGCAGCAAGATCTTGTGATTATACCGAAGTTTTAATATTATTTAGTTTGTAGATGACCTTCTGTTCGTAGACACATTTATCACACGCTAATTGTGAGTATAAATGTTGATCCTTCTTATAAAGTGGATAATCCAATCTAGATTAGTTAATCCATTTGCACAGCAATAAAATAACATGCAAGATGAAATACAGAACAAAACATGTTTTTTTTTAATGAGATAATGATATGCATGTAGTAAGTCCGGGGACTGGTGTAGAAGTATCGGAGTATGAAGAGTTGGTTGCCCGCATTGCAGGAAACCATTTGTAGATAATAGTGTTGGGGAAAATGGTTGCTTGGTCGCGATGAAGGGAGCGATTGCATATCAATAATAAAACAGTTATAACATTTTGAACATATATTTTTTGTTGGTTTATCATGGAAAAATTATAAGAAGACGAAATTCAGATTCAATTCAATTCAGTTGACTTTATTTTTGTAGAAAACACACGAAAATGGTGAAATCCAGGTTTCGTGAACTATTTACCTGATTTAACTATGATTTCTGCTTTTCCATTTAACGTCGTTCAGAGTAATAAAATTCACATAATGTATAAGTTATTATATGAATTTGCGAATTCGAGTATTTTCCTTAGAAAGTTTGTATGTATTTTTTCTAATTATTTTGGCATTGATGTGCGAGTTATCAAAGTGATCGTTTTGTTTACACATGATCGTGTTAATTTATTAATTCAGTTTTAAAATAAGTTGAAGATCTAAAATTAAGGGAACAAAGTGGTAAAGAACCTCAACAACGCATAGACCTATATTCTAGTTCTAAGTGCAAAATTATTTTATTATTATATTTTGTATTCCAATTTTGTTATAATTTTATTAAAAGTAGTGAAAACGGTTCCGTTAATTCATCCTTAGCCGAATTGGGAAACAATAATTGTATACCCAAGATTTCAATGTTGATCAAAGGAAAAGTTGTATCAATTCAATATCATTTTTCTGTATATTAATTAAAAAATGCCATCTGAACTATCTATAGTTCTAATTGATCTAATGATTTAATCACGCTGTACCATTTTGGTATCCATCTTTTCGGACTGCTGTCAATAAAAACTTTCTCTCGAATTAATTGACGTACATTTAAACATTCAAGCCTTCGTATTTTAGGATAAAACAACTCTTTCCCAAAACAATCTACTTCAGTAACCAATTATTTCCTAGTGCCGTTGCTCGTTAACCTTTATTCAAATGAGTTGGTTATTTTGTACGAACCATAAATACGAGCAGCTAATATAAATGAAAGCTCACTTCGCTTAGTTGTTCGTATCAGTGGAGAGGTTGAGGCACTTCCGTTGGTTAATCGAGACCAGATATCGAAGTATTTTTCTCACTGAAGCCGGAAATCGACAGTTACATATGGCACGATATTATTTGTGCGATCTAATTCTTCTGTTATATGATTTGTTGGTGATACAAATGAGAAAATAATGATGATATATTTATGCCAAGGTAATTTTTTTATATCAAATGCATCGTGGTGCAACATCCTATATATAGCTCGTTTTACGTTATTTGATGTCAAGCAATATCTTTAAATAATTGTAAAACACCGATGTAGATATGAACTTCCAGCTATTGAAGTTTATTAGAAAAAGTTTCATAGTCGATTGAAAAATAATATATCCAAATGAAGTTCAAATTCAAACCTGAACTAAAAATGTAACCAACTTATAGAAATCAACTAACTTATATTAGGTCTATAATAGTATTACATAGGCCTACATCTACATAATTTTAACAAGACGTCATGTATTTTCCTCACATTCTCTGATCTGAAATTTTAAGATTCTTCCCCCACTACACACGAATATATATATATATATATATATATATATATATATATATATATATATATATATAATAATCAAACTTCTTGGATACGATCTAGTATCGAGATATTTGGGATGTTATAGCCATGTCATAAAAGATGTATCCCATATGGACCATATCCCATTTATATATATATATATATATATATATATATATATATATATATATATATATATATATATATATATATATATATATATATAATATATATTATGAATTCACGAGGGAAACGTATTGCTCAATGCTCACTATCCTATAATTAAGTTCATCCTTCTGTGTTGAAACAAGTGGATCAATTTAATTTCATTACACAATATTTGTATTCATTTTATTGACATATCGATTTCATTCCACAAGAGTTCGCTCTTGACTTTCCCACTTGTCAGTGTCACACTCTCATCTATAATATTTACCTTCTTCCTCGCAATCGATAAAACATTTCTCCTTTTTTTTCTCAATTTCAAGGTTCAAGTTCAGAAGATGAGGAACAAAAGATTCATAAGAAACCAATCGTTAATTGCACCAGCGTACAAATATCTATAGGATAATTTTAATTTACGCAATTTATATTCAAGGCGTTTTGAAATGATAATATTAATCACAATATTAGCGTAGAGAAAGCGCCTCAACACTTTGATTGTATACTATCATATTAGGTCATTTACTTGTTGTTGTTGATGTTGTTGTTGTTGTTGCCCCCCCCCATAACTTACATTTGGTTGTCTTGGAGAGGACTTATTGAAGGCTCTGTTAACGGCATGCACTGATTATGCACAGTTCATCTGCACCAAACTTCCGCTTATTACATAACTGCTGGACTTGGTTATCGAACTAGTTGAATATGTTTCTTGAACAATTGTGGTAATTATATTAAAAGGTGACGTTATCCCATTTGCGGATTATATTTGAATAAGTTTGTGGTTTTATTTTGAGTGTATGTTCGAAATGATTGTGAGTTTGATTTGATGTCAGTTTGTGCCAAAATTAAATGTTTTCAATACGATGCCCGACTTGCCGTATATTTTTATGTTGTTATGTCAAATTGTGGAACAATAAACTATCAAATGACAAATAACATGTAAGAAAGATGAACATTATTTGACGTTGTCAAATTATATGAATGAAAACCTTAAGTTCTCTTAATATAACTCCAGATGTGGTATCATCGAGCAATGACAAAAGATAACGAATGTCTAATTTCTGTGTTTATAAGAAATGTTAACCCCACCTTCCGTAGCTCAGTCAATTAGGGCATAGCTTCAGGAACTTACGTCACCCCTGAGCGTGGGTTTGAGTCCGCATAAGAAATGGGTTTTTGTAGACGTTCTTTCACTTATCATCACTTCATAGTTTAATAAAAAACTGCTAATTCGTACTCCCGGATAACCTAGCTGTTGGAGGGGTCGTCAAGCAAACAATCAATCAATACCAATGTGGTATAGAGTGGGTGTTTGATAAGTGATACTGAGAGATTCTTCTTCCATATTGGATTATGAGGAATAAGAAGTAGGCCCTAAACAAGTAAACAAAAAGTGTACGAGCCCTGCTGAATAAAGTTAAACATATTGAATTTAATGGCTAAGTTGATTTTATTGTTATTTGATCATTTTATGACGAGTTAACTCAATATTTCACTCATAATCGTGTGTGATACAGATTCTAAATAAGGTATTCCAGGAAATTTCCGATTTAACATCAATTGATAGTTTTAAAAATCGCAATCAATTTATCCATTCATCCATTTATTCAATGGATCCATTTATAAATTAAACATCTTTGCATTCCACATATAGTATTTGGATGTGATTGAATTCTGATATGATTTTATTACGTAGTCTTTGTGTTCATTCAATTAACTATTTTGGGTAGGCCTACTATACAGTCTTAAGTCAAATAAACTTGAATTGTTGACTATGGAGAATCCACATCAATTAGTGTATATAGCATCCTTCATATTTCAGTTCTAAATAAATTCAAAAAGTGTTACATTTATATCATCAATCAGTTTCATTATTCAAAATTCTGAAATCCCATTGTTTGTTTATCTTTACAATATCATTTATTAATTACCTGGATACATGTCCAAATCAGCGGCATTGTTATATGGTACTGTTATCACACAAATCACCAAGCTAAACAGAAACAAATTCATCTTTGGACAGATTTTATACACCCTCATGACGTTTGTTCCCATATGTTGTCACACGGCCATTTTGAAAAATCAATAGACAGTCTGGCACAAGGACCGAACAACGCTGGATTGAGAACCGCTTTCCATGGGAGCGAACCGACGACTGGCTGGGAAATGGAAGTGACCCCGCACCCCCCTCCCATCGCACCGTGAAGACAGTGCGCGTGCGTTGGCGGGAAAACGCACAACTAAAAGAAAATTCAGGATAAGATGATATTATGAATGGCGTTAATTGAGAATAAGATTATAAGATTGCGTGGAGATTGAATTATGACTAAGTAATTATTGTTATTTTATAATTATAGTTACATCTTCTTGATCTACTTCCGTTCTTTCTATTATTTTATCCATTGATACGTTATTCTGTGTCAATCATGGCAGCCGCTGTTTGTGAATGACAGTCTTTATAATAAAGATATTTTTATGAGTCGATCTAGAATAAGGTTGACTTGGATTTTTTTTATTAACATCGAAACTTGATACAGAATCATTGTTTCCCAATTGAAGGTATAAGATTGTTGGTGATGGAATACCGATGGACCATGAACCAAAAAGGTACCACGAGGTACCAATGAAAGGCAGGATCGTTCTTACAAGGGCGATCTTACGGTTTTGATGAAATGTTCAATACATACATTCATCATATGAGAACAAGTATTACTCGAATTGAAACTTGCAAAACATCATTATTGGTAACAATCGTATCAATGGAAATACATATATATTATGAATTTGTTCTGCAGTCAAAAAAACTCAGTATACAAAGGAAGTATTGTAGGTCTATTATCATATAATTATCAATTATCAATTGGTCATTTATCAATTGCGCATTAACTCAAAATTTGATGTCTTCTTCACTTGGATCTTCAATATCAAATAACCATCAATAAGGCAGCGAAGACTTACATTTCACTTACACCTGAAAAATCGGGTTCTCTTCTAATGTTTTTTTTTTGTAAATTTACTGGGCATGAAGGTCAGGTGAAGTGAACAATCGACGTGAAACTTTTTTTGCGTGCGTGTGTGTATTTAAATATTTGAATTGTGTTATTTGTGATAAAAACGACGTGACCTTTATTCATGTGATAAATCAACAGTCAAAAAAATAATTAAATACTTGGTGTTCACTTTGGTTCTCATTGAACCTTTTTCACTTCATTGGACTCCTATTTTACTTGCCTGAATAAAATGTGGTATAGGAGTAATATAAAATGAAATTTACTTTACAGTACATCATATGTTTATTAGGTTACAAGATATGTGCGGTATAATATAATCATAAATAAACGCAGATATATATATAACAAAATCATAATTTTCGATTGTTTGAAAATAACCTAATTTGGTATTTGGACTGGGAAACTATAATTAACTGCATTTCGTGCAACGTATAAACGCTTATGAAAATTACTTCATTTGAACGAGCATTGCAAATTCACTGCTGATATAAAAATCAATGGATATTTCCCAAGATTCTATAGTTATTCATAAATGGTGTCCAGTAAATAAGTCGTGACTCCCCCTTTATCTCCCTCTCCTCTTCACAATGAAAAGTTACAATTTACGACAATTACAGTTAAAGTACGACATTGTTCTGAATACATCATATACCGATACATCATTCGCAACGAACTTACTTTCAACATTTACAGATAAAATACAATGTAACAGTCTGAAAATCTTTAATGCGTGCATTGAAATTTTGTTGCCAACTATTTTTCATATTGATAAAAGCAATATAACAATATAAGAAGAGGGTTGACTGTTGCAACACTACTGATTATTTTACACAAAAATATATTACAAACAAATCACACTTTTTCCAAAAAGAATATAGATGTGTTATTACAAACTTGAATTAATAATAATACAAATTAGTCATACAAGCTAAAAACTTTCTTGTATTATTTCAAGAAGATATACATTGAAATGGAAACATACTTGGTCAATATTATATAATTCAATATAATATATTTCTCCAGTTACTAGATTTTTTTCAGAATAGTTTAAGCACGATGTAGTGATACCAACAGACTTCCATCCTAATATAAAGAAGGTGTATACCCACTCGGGTCTTCCAAGTGAAGTATTTCCGGGTTCAGAATCTGAGTCCATGGTCCCATTTGCTTGTAGCGCAACTATCGCTTTTATATCTAATTATTTGAAACAACAATGCTCAACAATGCTAAACACGGCTCAATAGAATTATTATGTTAGAAGTGTATTTTATTCCTCACGAAATTTATCTAGATTTTGTAGGTTCAAAAATGTCACCGGTACCGTATACCCACTATTATCTACTGAATCGCGACAGGCAAATGGGACCGTTGGCTCTGATTTGACCGCAAGAAACTATAAATGCCCGCCAAGTTATTATAGTATGGGAGTCGGTACACCTTCTTTATATTATGATAAGGTCTGTTGGTGTCACTACATCATGGTTACAGTATGAATATAAAAATAGCTGCAGCTATATTGGCGAATTATCTCAGTTGTCTTTTGACTTTGCATGATTGCATACATATAGACTGGACTAGATTTTTATCCCTAATTATAATTCCATTCCATCTGAAAAATTATTGGGCTATGAAATTCTTTGATACTTGACTGATAAAAATGTGGTATTCATATCAAGTTAAATCTTACGCTGGTTTGTTAATTATCGTGACATATTTCACAGTGAATAATTATAATAATATTAAAAATATTTCAATATGACATAGAAGACACATTCGGGGTATACGTAATTAAGTTCTAGATTATACAATAAGCCAATAATGATTTGTATACAATTTTTTAGTGTCAATACTTTCTTTATTCGCCGAAAGTTATTGCGTCTATTCGTATCTTCTGGACAAAGTCTGTTTCAATCTATATTTTTTCTAATCTCATTATTAAACACATGTTTGAAAACTTGAATATACCGGTACTTTACATAATAGCGTCATGGTTTCTAAATGTTGAGGTCGGCCCAAATTTGTCGCTAAGCGAAAGCCAATCGCTAACCACGTTCATGTAAAGACAGTTTTAAGCTGTCCTGGCTGTCTACCTAGCGAACTTTTTGCAGGCGATTTGAGTGCTAGCCCGCCGGATGCAGTGAGCGCACCCTATGTTTGAACGTTGGAAAGCTGCTACTTCCGACGGTTTCCGCAAGGCGAAACGCGAGGAAGTTGGACTGAGTTCAACATTCAGAAACCACCCCGTTCTCATACTGATTGGTCGTTTTTCAGCTGAAATATCCGCTTTGCGAATCCTCTTAGCGAATTCCGCGTTCATGAAAGTTCAACTGTAATCGGTTCAATGGGTGCAGTTCATCTATCTAATTTCATTGGGTTTTTAACCTAAAATATAGGCATGAATCGGTATTGATATAGGTAATTTCATAAACCACACATTACAAATTCAAAATCTTCATGGCTCTACCCACTTGCAATGTTCTTTGTCTCATTCTTGATCTAATCCAAAGTTACCCTGATGAGAAAATACACATGGCAGCTGGAATATGATTTTTAATTGATAACATTTTCGATGCTTTATAAACAGGCGCGTAGAAAGGGGAAAAGAAAATGGCCATTCTCCCCACCCTACTATATATGCCCTCGCCACAGTCACTCACAGAGACTGAATACACGCTGACTTGGGTTAAATATGCTTCTAAGATGGTCAGAAAACAGTAAGAGGGCTTAAAAATGAAATGTCCGCCTCCGGTGACTGGGGCAGAACCCTTGGATGACAGCCCCTGAATATATTACATTTCGATCTACAGTCATGCATCATCCCCTCAATTGAATCAAAGTTCCTATACGGCTGTTTATGTCAAGTTTCTCCTGTCGTGTTCACATGTATAGCCTATAGTTTACTTCTATGGATGGGAGACAGTTATTATTATAGTCTAAAATTCAAATACATCACATCATATTATTATACAAATCACCATTATCAGCACAATCGACTGTCGAATTTGTCTTGACTATATCAAGAATATATTTTCATTCTGCTGGTGTACGTATCGAGAAAGATATGATCTCTCGTTGGGATGTCTCTTACAAAATATTAAATCACCTTATGCTGCTTAACGACCCCACCAACAGCTAGGTTATACTGGGTTTAATCACCTCCATTCTTCTGATTCAAATATGACCGATGTAAATCCACATTGTGTTTACTATATGTTTGAGAGCACAACCTTGTTGCTATGGTAACGAGAGGCTGTGCAATGGAATAAGGAACCTATCTTTGATATTCATGTACCGGTAAACAGGATTTATATCTACTTTACACAACGCTACAACAGTATTCAGATCATCATGTCTTGTCGACATTTTTACCCGATGTTTTAGGAACTTCTATGCTTTGTATTACAATTGTTTTATTCGTCTTCGATTCTTTCGAATTCGGTCGCTCCGAATGTTTTTGACTAGATTTAACAGCACTTCGTTCGTCGTCAACTTTTGCAATCGGTGACTTCTGGCGAGGTACTTTAGCAGCTGCTAGTTTCAGCTTTTCTTGTTCGTAATCGTCGATTTCTTGCCATCTCTCCAAGTTCGATTGGCATTGATCGAGGAGTGGCTTCGATCCAGGAATAAGTGTGGACAGAATGGTGTAGCAGGGAATGCATATTCCGGTTATGAACCCAACCTGCAACAAAAAGGAACGATAAATTACATTTGTTAAATTTTTTTAAACACTGCTATACTAAACTATTCATCAAGATATGCATTTATCACAGTGAATTGCCAGTTTGTCACGCAATTCAGTCCACAATTTTCTTAATTTTACAAGTTTTCTTGCATCATTTTTGACAGATCTGATGCACAAACGACTTCAAGGAAACTTCAAGGTGTTCTGGTGTTGAAAATATGTACCAACTTACGGTCCAAATCAAGTCCAATCAAAATGAACCTATCGATCGTGAGTAAAACAGTACGATTTGGAACTGACATTGTTTAAGAAATTACGTTTACGTCGGCTCAGATGTAGCAACAGTTACCAGCTGAGATGCCACTATTTAAGGGTAGCAGAAGACATAAAGCACAGTTCCATATTGTACATATATTGTAGAGCAGCGATCGGTAGGTTCAAGGAGAGTACTCATGAACTAGAACAAGATTGGCAGCCCAGTGCAAACACCATGTTAGTTCGATATATCTTGGTTGATACGTTTCCCTCCACTTCGCCTCAAGATATTGTTCGCATGTAAATAATGTTTTTTTCCTGTTTGTTTGTTTGTTTGTTGGTTGTGTTTTGTTTTGTGATCGTGTTCACTCACCTGTGACATCGCCTGTTGCTCAGGTTGGTTTCTATCCATCATTGGTATCGGCGTCCTGCCCGCAGCCTTCTCAGCATCACCCTAGAATAAGAGGAAATCTTACAAGAGAAACACAGCCTTGTTGATTATTAGATACACTTCATGGCTACAAAGGCACACATATTCCAGTTGCAAGTTACTGGAAGTGTTTCACATCATTATTAAACGTCGAATGTAATTTTTGAAAAAATATTTGAAGCATATAAATATGTATATTAGCATATTTTCAATTACTAGAAATTCAATATCATTTGACTGGAATCCTAAATTTCATCCCTTGAAAAGTTTACAGGTCTCAGAGATATAACACCAGATATAACCCCCCCCCCCCACACAAAAAAAATAGAACACAGATATAACCTAATAAAACTAACCTTGACTTCCCACAAATATTTGTGTAGGTCTATATATATATATAGTTTTTTCTTCACCCAGGAGCCATATAAATCAATATTTTCGTCACATGAAAATTTGTGTCCATATAGCCACTTCGATTAATTTATAATTGTTAATATTATAGAATGTTAATTCACTGACCTGTTCATAGAACTCCTCGAATATAACCTTGACGGTCTCGACCTGCGTATCCCACGGCTTGGCGCTAGCAGAGAGGTCACTCGCAGTCATTGCCATTGCTTCCAGAAGAAGTCTGAAGAGATAATTCGAGAACAATCAAGTTAACACAGCACATGCGTCGAAAGATGCATGGAATATTTCTAAGAGATACTCTTTCTAAGAGACACTCTTTGCTCTCGTTTTGTAGCTCTAGTTTTCGATTATGGTTAAGTGGATACGCCAATATTGCTGATTCCTAATGCACACTCCACAGTGTTAAGAAATATGAGGATGAACTGTTGGCTCTTTCAATTTTGCAAAGTGAATTAGGTTCAGATGATATTGTGATTCGGATTATTGTGGTCCTCGACGTTCACTTGGTTGTGTAGTGTACGTTTTTTTCGATTTGTATGAGATATCTACTACATATAAGACTTCAACGTATATAGAGCAAATGCTGAGCGAAACAAAAATCACGGTCACTTATTTGCCTTTTTGTGTTTATGAATAGGAATACTATTAAGGGTATAATTCCAACTAGAACTTAAACGCGTACCGGTATTGCAATATATAAGAGAGGGTAGTGTAATTTGTACCGCGGTAACAGCAATATTTTGGTTTTTCATATATTCTGGTTACACAGCTCTGGAACGTTGTTGCTTATCCATCGGTACGATAGCTATAATCCAACTCTGATTATCTAGTACCTGTTGATCATTTCAAAATATATTTTCATCTAGAAAAAGTACTGCTTCTCGATTGTTTTCTTTGAAACGGCTGGTCCGATTCACGTAAAAGTTTGTGATGATGAATCTTCATTTTCTTGTGTTCAGATTCAATATAAATTAAAATATTTTCAGCGGTTTTTCCTGATTATTTCTTCATGGGCTATTTTCACGGTACTCTATACATACTATATATACTAAGTACCGATACTGATAAATACAGTTTGGTATTTTAAGGTTAAATTTGTCATTTCTCATATATTTTTTTTTAATGACTACGAAAATGACTAACAAAATGACTAACAATGACTAAAAATGACTAAATGACTGACAAAAACTATGGCATTTCAGGGTTAAATTTGTCATCTTATATACAATTTTTTTCAAATGACAACAAAAGCTTGTTAGATTTTGAAGTTCGTAATTTCACTGACCTGTGTTCCGTATTGTTCCACGAGAACGTGTCTTGTGCAATCAGTTCCGACAGTTTGGTCTTGTTCGGGAAAAACATGGCTAGATCCGTTGCAAGGATACAATGTTTGACGTGACTGAGCACTTGCTTGTACTCGCCGCTTGTCAGTTTACTGAAGATGTTGTGTCCTTTCTGAAATCAAATGAATCAAATACCATATGTCAGTTTTATACACTTTCTATAATTCTATTAAAATACACTCTTTTGTCATTTGACACACTAGCTCTTTTCTAGAGGGCATTCATACGAAAACTTTAGTTTGAGTTAATATTTTAAAAATATACTATATTAATTTTTTCAAAGAGCAACATTTCAATGTAATACAACTGTTCAAACTATTTAATTGTTAGAGGAAGATGTAAGTTGTTTTACTTCAAAAAAATTGTGTCAATAACGAAATGAATATTTGAGTATATGCACATATATCTTATTTTCCGAGGGTTTTGTTTTCACAAGTGTAGAAATTATCAACCTAGGATTACCCATTTGTACGACACTTCGTTTACTCGACTGACCAAATCTTAGAAAATCCATATCTCCGAAAACCCATTTTTCCGACAGTTCGAACATTTGTTTTTTCGAAGATTTGGGTTTTCGGTTTTGTGGGTTTTCGAAGATTTGATATGTATTCAGATATAAGAGGTCTGAGCTTCTGATATAAGAGGCAAGAAATGGCGGTATGTGCTGACCTGTTGCAGTATGGTGACGGTCTGGTTGAAGTGGTGGTGCTCCATGGTCGAGGTGCTGTAGATCGACGCCAGGGGCGACTCGGTGTCCGACATGAACTTGTTGTTCTTGCCGCGGTGGTCCAGGTCGTGACATAACGATCCGATGAACAGCGCCAGGCACTGGTGACACGATACAATAATAGTTGGTTGGATGAGCGCAGCGAACACTCAATTTCACCGGGGTGGCACGATACAATGATGGTTGGTTGGATGAGCGAAAGGAACACTCAATTTCACCGTACTTGAAAATTCAAAGTTAGGCCTTTGTGTTTTTTTCGCTTTTTTATGACAAAAACGAAAAAGTAGGGTCAAATTGAGTCTTCGCTTCGATAATCCAACTGACTATTTTCTTTTAAATCTATCCGATCTCCCCATCCAATGATGTTGGGTTTGGGGGTTGGAGGTTGGATGTCGATGCCTCACAAATATGAATGTAAGGACAATGAAAGAACAGATAATCCCAAGAAGAGCATTTGAAAAGGGTAAGGACGTGGGAGAACGGAAGGCAGGTCGTCCGAGAACTAGATGGAATGATAGCATTGAAGGAGAGGTTGAAGAGAGAAATGAAGAGTGGAGGAGAGAAAAAAGAGAGAAATGATGGGAAAACAGATAAAGTTAGAAGGGATTGGTGGAGCGGCAGTTGGAGGAAGAAGATAGCGAAGAAGAAGGAGAAGCAGGCGACGGGGAGGAAGTTGGAATGGCTCACCAGTTTCAACATCCCAGGCAGCCTCATAGGAACTCACTAGATGGTTCAAATAATCCAAATAATCCGAATTACTATACTTTGGCTCTTCAGAGGTTGTTAGTACATAACCCACAATATCCAATCAGAGTCCTAAATTTCTTTGAGCTAGCTAGGCCTGGCACTTTATAGCTAGGCCCAGGACGTTATTTCAAGTGGCAGACGCAGTAAGGGTCCTTGTCTCTTGGAGCTAGCTAGACCCAGGACGTTATTTTGAATGTCAGTCGCGGTAAAGGTCCTGGACTCAGGATCAGAACCACCCTGAAACAGCATACCTCATTTGATTTGAACGCTCCCTGCGCATGCTTGATGATGCTGTACATGCTGTTGGCGACACTGAAGCCGTGCGTCCAGTTGTGGTACGGCACTCGACGGTAGTTCTTCTTCACGGTCAGTGTGAACCGGATCAGGCTGTCGGCGTCGAACCGAGATAGGCCGAACAGGTCTTTGAACATGAAGATCGAGTGGCGAGCTTTCGCGAAGTCGTCCAGTTTGAATACGTTGAAGTAGAAACTGTTGATAACAATACAGTCAATACAGTGGACGATTTCATTTCATCGTACTCGAAAAAAGTAAAAACGTTTTTTTTTTTCATATTTTGGAGATCTGAGTTAGATCCAATAGGCCTATATATGAAATTATATTTAAAAAAAAAGTTACTGGAAACAAAATATTTCCAAAATTATCGACTTTCCTTGGTGTAGCAATCAAACAACTGCCTGCAAAAATACGTCTACATATATTTTCTGAAAAACACGGCACCTCCACCAACACTAGAATAAAGGCATACTGACTTGACGAGGTTATGTGTATGATTACTTTCAACAGCTGTTATTCTTTTGATTCTCTAACTTCTACAATGAAAAATGAGAGAAAATACTAAAATTCAGATCTATGTGTATGACTATTGTTATTTTAACGACCTCACTAACAGCTAGGTTATATTCTCGGTTCAAACATTTCGCTTCTTTTATTACTGAACAAATGATTACGATGATTTGGACGTATGAGAAGAATTGATGGAAAGATGATAACAACAGTAAAGTTTGAGTCAGCTATAAAATGTGAAACTATAGTTTGATGTTCGAGAGAAAAATGGGAGGGGCGGGAGGGTGGGAGGTCGTTAATCGAGGAGACAATTGAAAAGAGATGGACGATGGATATAGGTGGGAAGATGGAGAGAAATAGTTCGGAAGATGGAGAGAGTGAAGGAGAGGAAAGGATTTGCCAAATCAGATATTGAGAAGCTTTCTACATGATGAAATTGTGGAATTTCTCATTTTTTTCATCGTATTAAATTGTACCATTTGTTTGTTGTGTTGTTTTTTCAATTATGTTTATTCATAATTCTCATTTATTATCACAATAATCCCTTATCACCGTGCGCTGCGTAGTCACAATTGCATTGTTATCATAAATTAAAATCGGGGCTCAGAGTTCGAGACAACTACTCATACCCTAGATTAGATCCCAGATTGTACAAATAATCATTGTTTACTGATGGGATTAGGAGAAAAGTTGATTTAATTCATGAACCTGATCAGGTGTGGGACTGACTAAATACTCGTATCTTTGACAGAAGAAGGTTAATTGTCTATCAGTGAGATATTTGTAAAGAAACTTTGGTGATAAGACAATCTAAATGCAACTGTAAGAATATGCAGTTGCGTTTCTTATCGCAAATCTCGTCATAAGAAATCATAATATCCTACAAATAAAACAAACATATAAATATAATGTTTATGCTTGTTATACTTTGGTAATCGACCTTATTTTACAGAGAACAGATCTATTGGCGTCGGATGAATGATTATAGTGAGATGATGAGATGAAGGTTTCTTAGGTAATGAGAAAATTAAGCCGTAATGATCTTCATTGTTAAAATTATCTCGATATTAGCCTGCACAACTGACGGAAAATCATGAAAAACCACTTTATAGGCATAGATGGACGGTGCCGAATTTACTATTTTTATTAATTCTCATCAAGCTTTAATAAAGACGCTCAATTAGTTTGTGATGACATCGTTCCTGTGGTTTGAAGACCAAGTACCCTTTCGTGATGACCGTGTGGGACCGGTCTTCATCGCAGAAAAACAAATGTGAAAGTACGAAAATCGCGAACTTATTTGGACGTTTCTGCTAAATTTGATCATTTTGAATTTCAGAAACAACTACATACTTAAGTTGACTATGTATTTCATATTACATATGACTGCGTATCAGAACAAATTGTTCCTTCGCTGATCATTAATGTAAAACTATGATTCATATCACTGTCTATTTCAGCACTAGGGCTTAGACCGACATCAGAAAAAAAATACAAAAATATTATCGCTTCTATCACAATATCCACTTTTAAGAGACTCCATGTCCTTTTTTCCTGCCTTGAAATTAATTCTATCGGGATATACAATTACAGGTCCTGAAAAACAGGACCAAGTAGTTCGAAGACCGATCCAGGACCGGTGTAACGGAATATTTGTACTGCTAGATTATGTTTACCCCCGTAATAAAATGCTGGCTGATGATTACTGTACGGTAATCATCAGCCAGGCATTTTATTACTGATCAGTGCAAATATGCTGGCAGATGATTACTCCCTCTGATTCCTTATTACTGATATATTATGTGACCAGATTAATAATAATCCAGCGGATCTTTACTGAATTCCATACAACAGTAGTAATGAGAATCCAGCATTTGTTTACTCCCCCGGGTGTGAAACATGAATGTGAATCGAAATACTGAGGTAAAAATAATCCGGCGGAACTTTACTGTCATTTATCAGATAGGTAATAATAATCTGGCAGATCTTTACTGTCTTGTTTCAAAATACTTTTTTGAACGATACTTGAGGTAATAATAATCTGACAAATCATTACTGTCTTGTTTCTGAATACTTTTTCAACGATTGGGAAGTAATAATAATCTGGCGGATCTTACTGTCTTGTTTATGAATACTTTTTTCAACGATACTTGAGGTAATAATGATCTGGCAGATCTTTACTCTCTTGTTTCTGAATACTTTTTTCAACGATACTTGAGGTAATAATAATCTGGCAGATCTTTACTGTCTTGTTTCTGGATACTGTTTCCAATTATACTTGAGGTAATAATAATCTGGCAGATCTTCACTGTCTTGTTTCAAAATACTGTTTTCAACGATACTTGAGGTAATAATGATCTGGCAGATCTTTACTGTCTTCTTTCTGAATACCGTTTTCAACGATACTTGAGGTAATAATAATCTGGCAGATCTTTACTGTCTTTTTTCTGAATACTGTTTTCAACGATACTTGAGGTAATAATAATCTGGCAGATCATTACTGTCTCCTTTCTGAATACTGATTTTAACGATTCTTGAGGTAATAATAATCTGGCAGATCTTTACTGTCTTGTTTCTGAATAATTTTTTCAACGTTACTTGAGGTAATGATAATCTGTCAGATCTTTACTGTCTTGTTTCTGAATACTGTTTCCAATTATACTTAAGGTAATAATAATCTGGCATATCTTTACTGTCTTGTTTCTGAATACTGTTTTTCTACGATACTCGAGGTAATAATAATCTGGCTGATCTTTACTGTCTTGTTTCAAAATACTGTTTTCAACGATACTTGAGGTAATAATAATCTGGCAGATCTCTACTGTCCTGTTTCTGAATACTGTTTTCAACGATACTTGAGGTAATATTGATCTGGCAGATCTTTACATGTCTTGTTTCTGAATACCGTTCTCAACGATACTTGAAGTAATAATAATCTGGCAGATCTTTACTGTCTTGTTTCTGGATACTGTTTTCAATGATACTTGAGGTAATAATAATCTGGCAGATCTTTACTGTCTCGTTTCTGAATACTGTTTTCAACTATACTTGAGGTAATAATAATCTGGAAGATCTCTACTGTCCACTGAATATTGTAATACTGATATACAGTACAAATACACCAGCATATTATTACTCCCTCTCATTCCTTCCAACTGATATATGAAGTGACCAGAATAATAAGAATCCAGCATACGTTCACTCCCTCGGATGTAAAACATGGATATTGATCTCAATATTGAGGTAAAAATAATCCGGCGGAACTTTACTGTCATTCAACGGATAGGTAAAAATAATCTGGCACATCTTCACTGTCCACTGAACATTGCAATACTGATCAGTAAAATATACTGACATATGATTACTCCCTCTTATTCCTTTTAGCTGATATATAAGGTGACCGGATTAATAATATCTCAGCGGATATCTACTGAATTCCATACAACAGTAGTGATGAGAATCCAGTATTTGTTTACTCATTGGATGTTGAACATGGATATTCATCGTACTATTGAGGTAAAAATAATCTAGCGGAACTTCACTGTCCTCTTTCACGGAAAGGTAAGATACCATGACCATAGAAAAATACCATAGAAGAGGTGAAAAAACGGCAGATCTTTACTGTCCGAATAGTTTCTCAACGATACTCGAGGTAAAAATAATCTGGCTGATCTTCACTGTGTGAATACTGTTTTCAACGATCGTTGAAATACGAAAATATCGTTGAAAACAGTATTCAGATACAAGATGGAAGCTAGATTCTTATCACTTCCCTCATAGAGGACAGTTAAGTTCGGCTAGATTATTTTCACCTCAATAGTAAGATGAATATCCATGTGAAACATCCGAGCAAGTAAACAAATGCTGGATTCTCATCACTACTGTTGTATGGAATTCAGTGAAGATCCGCTGGATTATTAATCATCTGGTCATTCCATATATCAGTTGAGAGGAATAAGAGGGAGTAATCATATGCTGGTACATTTGTACCGATCAGTATCACAATGTCCAGTAGACAGTAAAGATCTGCCAGATTATTTTAACCTATCTGATGAATGACGATAAAGTTCCGCCGAATTAATGTAACCTCAATATTGAGATCAATATCCATGTTTCACATCCGAGAGAGTGAACATATGCTGAACTCCTATTACCACCGTTGTATAGGATTCAGTGAAGATCCACTGGAATATTATTGATCTGGTCACTTCACATATCAGTTGAAACGAATAAGAGGAAGTAATCATATGCTGGAACATTTGAACCTCGGTAGACAGTAAAGATCTGCAAGATTATCATTACCTCAAGTATCGTTGAGAACGGTATTCAGTAACTATATGGAAGCTGGATTGTTTTACCCATCTTATAGATGACAGTAAAGTTCCGCTGGATTATTTTCACCTCAATATTGATATCAATATCCAGGTTTCACAATCGAGGGAGTGAACGAATGCTGGATTCTAATTACCACAGTTGTATAGAATCCAGTAGAGATCCGCTGGGTTATTATTAATCTGCTCACTTCATATATCAGTTGGAAGGAATAAGAAGGAGTAATCATTTGCTGGTATATTTGAACCTCAGTAGACAGTAAAGATCTGCCAGATTATTATTACCTCAAGTATCGTTGAAAACAGTATTCAGAAACAAGACAGTAAAGATCTGCCAGATTATCATTACCTCAAGTATCGTTGAAAACAGTATTCAGAAACAGGACAGTAAAGATCTGCCAGATTATTATTACCTCAAGTATCGTTGAAAAAAGGATTCAGAAACAAGACAGTAAAGATCTGCCAGATTATTATTACCTCAAGTATCGTTAAAAAAAGTATTCAGAAACAAGAGAGTAAAGATCTGCCAGATAATTATTACCTCAAGTATCGTTGAAAAAAGTATTCAGAAACAAGACAGTAAAGATCTGCCAGATTATTATTACCTCAAGTATCGTTAAAAAAAGTATTCAGAAACAAGACAGTAAAGATCTGCCAGATCATTATTACCTCAAGTATCGTTGAAAACAGTATTCAGAAACAAGACAGTAAAGATCTGCCAGATTATTATTACCTCAAGTATAATTGGAAACAGTATTCAGAAACAAGACAGTAAAGATCTGCCAGATTATTATTACCTCAAGTATCGTTGAAAACAGTATTCAGAAACAAGACAGTGAAGATCTGCCAGATTATTATTACCTCAAGTATCGTTGAAAAAAGTATTCAGAAACAAGACAGTAATGATCTGCCAGATTATTATCACCTCAAGTATCGTTGAGAACGGTATCCAGAAACAAGACAGTAAAGATCTGCCAGATTATTATTACCTCAAGTATCGTTAAAAACAGTATTCAGAAAGAAGACAGTAAAGATCTGCCAGATCATTATTACCTCAAGTATCGTTGAAAACAGTATTCAGAAACAAGAGAGTAAAGATCTGCCGGATCATTATTACCTCAAGTATCGTTGAAAACAGTATCCAGAAACAAGACAGTAATGATCTGCCAGATTATTATTACCTCAAGTATCGTTGAAAACAGTATTCAGAAACAAGACAGTAATGATCTGCCAGATTATTATTACCTCAAGTATCGTTGAGAACAGTATTCAGAGACAAGACAGTAAAGATCTGCCAGATTATCATTACCTCAAGTATCGTTGAAAACAGTATTCAGAAACAAGACAGTAAAGATCCGCCAGATTATTATTACCTCGACTATCGTTGAAAAAAGTAATGATCTGCCAGATTATTATTACCTCAAGTATCGTTGAGAACAGTATTCAGAGACAAGACAGTAAAGATCTGCCAGATTATCATTACCTCAAGTATCGTTGAAAACAGTATTCAGAAACAAGACAGTAAAGATCTGCCAGATTATTATTACCTCAACGATACTTGAGGTAATAATGATCTGCCAGATTATTATTACCTCAAGTATCGTTGAAAACAGTATTCAGAAACAAGACAGTAATGATCTGCCAGATTATTATTACCTCAAGTATCGTTGAAAACAGTATTCAGAGACAAGACAGTAAAGATCTGCCAGATTATTATTACCTCAAGTATCGTTGAAAACAGTATTTTGAAACGTGACAGTAAAGATCTGCCAGATTATTTTTACCTATCTGATAAATGACAGTAAAGTTCCGCCGGATTATTTTTACCTCAGTATTTTGATTTATATCCATGTTTCACACCCGAGGGAGTGAACAAATGCAGGATTCTTATTAGGCCTACTACTGTTGTATGGAATTCAGTAAAGATCCGCTGGATTATTATTAATCTTGTCACTTCAGAAAGCAGTAATAATAAATCAGAGGGAGTAATCATCTGCCAGCATATTTGTACTGATCAGTATTAAAATGCCTGGCTGATGATTACCGTACAGTAATCATCAGCCAGCATTTCATTACTGGGGTGTAATAATCAGCTACAGTATAGAAATGCCACCACACCGGTCTACGGGTACCCGGTGTTATCCCTAGCAATTACTAATTGAAATCCATCCCCAGGGTTATGATGTCCTCCATACTCACTCGTCCACGCCGGGCAGTTCCTCCGGGATGCCCTTGCTCCTCGCCTCGCACACCTCCAGCTCCGAGCTCGTGTTGTGGTAGCTGAGCACTTCGAGCGCTACGCGGTATTTCTGCTCGGAGCGAGCGATCTTGTCGTACAGCTTGGCGTGGTGTAATGCTAGCCCGCAGTACACGGCGAACATTTCGAACG
Organism: Brachyptera putata; assembly: GCA_907164805.1. Lineage (NCBI taxonomy): Eukaryota > Metazoa > Arthropoda > Insecta > Plecoptera > Taeniopterygidae > Brachyptera > Brachyptera putata. Next base: position 9,184,716 of record OU015471.1, on the reverse strand, counting down.
CTTCCTCGTCTTCCTGGGGAACAGCGAGCAAGCACGATGTAGTGATACCAAGAGACTTCATCATAATATCTATAGAGGTCGCCCTGGTGGCTTAGTCAATTATCGCTAGCGGTAGTAACTGAAGTCACCGTTGGGTGTGGGTTCGAGTCCCGCATAAGGCAATGGTTTTTGAAAACGTCCTTTCACCTATCATCACTTCATCATACGCTCATTTGAGCCCCCGTATAACCTAGCTGTTAGTGCGATCGTTGAGCATCATTAAAAAAACATATAGGCCTATATAACTTATATCAAGAAGGTGCACTGACTTCCACACTGATAACATGGCACGAAATTGTGTTTTTTTGGTGGCCAACGGTCCCATTTGCCCGTTACGATTTAGCGGATCCCTTTTAAACCAAATTTAGATAAGAGTGGCTACGGTACCGCGGTGACATTGTTGAACTTGAAAAATCTATTTTTCGTTCAAAAAATGCCACCTCTAACACAATAATTCTACTGTGCTGTGTATAGTATTGTATAGCATTGTGGTTATATATATAATATATAAAAGCGATATAAAAGCGATACTTGCACTACAGGCAAATGGGACCATGACCCCGGAAATGCTACACTTGGAAGACGCAAGGGGTTATGCCTTCTTTGTATTATGCTTGACTCTGTTGGTATCACTACATCGTGGTACACGTGAGTGGCCAGTAAATGTGAGCGACAGTAGGCCCACATGTAAGCGGGCAATACGCGTGAGCGGGCACACTATATTTTCCTCAGGGTGCATTTCAATGTAGTTCGATCAACTACTTCATATGACGACCTCCACGTGTACGTACCTTGGTGAATGTGCCCGAGTGTTTGTTGACCATCTGCACGACGCCGATGACGTTGTTCTTGGTGAATATCGGCATGCAGAGGATGGACTTCGTGTGGTAGCCCGTCAGCTGATCGATGGTGCGGTTGAAACGGGGGTCGGAGTACGCGTCGGCTATGTTCAAGATCTCGCCGGTTAGCGCCACTTGGCCAGCGATCCCAGTGCCTACCGGAAACCTGCAATACAACCACGTGGTTACAATAGAACTATACAGTACCGAGTTAGATAATGATATGTGTACATTCCAAGTTTCAATCGAACATTTTCTTTGGTTTTACCTGAGGAACGCGAACAATAAAAAAAAACGTTTGTTCGAGTACGATGAAATTGAGTTTTCGCTCTGCTCATCCAAAATGTTGAAAAAATATTCCACTGTGAACCGCGCCTTTGGAATATGATTTTGTTTCCACCCAAAATACAAGTTAAACGTTTACTGATAAATAGAAACTACAACTGCATGATTTGCATATCGTAAATTATCCCCTCCCCTCTTAACCAAATGCAAAACTACACAGAAAGGTAACAAACTTAATGTGTTATCCATAAAATTATCCAATTTGAGGTATGAAATAGTCGAATTATATCTGTTATATAATATAATTAGTTGCATTTGGTGGAGGTGCCGGGTTCATGTTTGTTCTAGGGTTACTTTCTACATTAAATGTATATCAAACAAGAATGATGAAAATAATTCAAATCAATAATACTCGACCATTTGAGGCTTCAACAATAATTCCTATATAAAATAATAATTCAAAAATTGTAAAGAATTAAAAACAAAAATGGTCCTTGCTCTTTTTTCATCTGATTAAATGTGTCAAAACTATTTCACTGACCATTGGGAAGCGCAAAAAATCTACATAACAGTGAATCATCATGTTTGGGTAACCTTAGAATTGTTGACCAGAGATAACCTTCAGTTAGCATCTAAAGTTAGCTCTAAATCTAAAGCATCTAAAGTTGAAGTTCAGTTAGCCTATAGTATCAATATGACTTCGGTGTCTTAAGTTATAAGAGACACCGTATTTGTCTTCCATTTGGGTCAACATTTGAATTTTTGATACTTAAGAATAATTTTTGCTATGTATGTTCTCATCACCAACATGTACCGAACATATCGGATGACATTATTGAATATGTCGTATTTCACTTTTCTCTTGAGATACTATTTTTATTATTTTATTTTTATTATGAGATACATTTCTGTATTTTCCCAGATCATTATATAGATGTGAAGTGTATTGAAATAATACCCTCAGTATAGTTTCAGTAGACAGTTAACATAATTTCCATAGAATATATATTCTACATTCCTTGAGAGGTAATGTCGCTTGTGACTGAGAGGTTTTCTTTGTCAGAATACTGAAATATCAATAATAATGCTGTTTGCCTATGCATAGCATCATTGTCCTGTCAGTATCGAGAAGACGAATAGGGAAGAATAGGGAAGAATGGAAGAATAAGGTCGAGAAAAGTCTAGGGAATTAGAGGTAAATAACGTAATCGTGTGCGCAGCCAGTTGAGAGCTAGAACGATGAGAAGTAGGTTGGTAACAAGTCGGTTGTGGTGGATTATAGAGTGTTTGGAAGTGAAGAAGAAATCGAAGAAGTTGAAGAAGGATTTTAAAGTTTGAAGAGAAAAGACATTTACGTCGTTTAGCTGTTAAAGAAGTACTTGAAAACAGATTTAGTCAGTTAAACTTTCAGATCAAACTTTTAGTCAGTTAAACGTCAAATTCAATAGTTAAACTTGTTGACTTTGTTTTTTATATTTTCATTTCAATTCGAAGCTGTGATTTACAAGAATCTCATAACATTTGTCATATTGAAAATATCATCTCAATTTTAACATCAAAGACATAAAATAAATACCTTTTATTTTCTTAAAATTAACATCGAAACTTGATACAAAATCTTCGTTCCACAATTAAGGATTTTAAGGCTTCACAATTAAGGATGGAAGGTAACATCGTTTGAACGAGGCACCACAAGAGCGATCATACCACAACAAATAATATTTATTCAAAAACAAATTATTTGATTACCAGAGAGACAAATCAATACGACTTGAGCCCCCTAGTAAAAGACTCCTTCAGGCTAATCAACTGAACAGTCAATAAAATAACTCGGGCAATCACGGGAGATAACGAGGGACCTGTTGATTAACTGTTAATTAACTATTGGAAATCCGAGCTCTCCTGATTTCCCCCTATGTGTATGTTGTACAGTAATCAACTGATTGGCATAGAAGTTTGTCCCAACATTTGAAACAACCAAGATCTAGCGTCCGGTCGAGTGATTTTTATTTCCAAAATAATCGATAAAGATGGTGAATTTTCAAAATAATAAAATGTAAAGAAAATGTTTCAAAATAAACACTTAAAAAAAAAGAATTTGGCGTATGAGTTGACATTATACCTAATACATAGGTAATAATTGTTCAATCAATTACCTTGAAAATATAACGTTTTTTCGGTAATTCAATCGCGTCTAGCATTGGTATAAAAATGTAATTCATCAATTCGTTTTCGAATTGTGTGGAATATAATACGGAAAATCTTGAATTTTAAAATGATTTCATCAAAATTCGACATTTTTCATTCAAAATCCTACTTTGAACAGTGATTTTGTATCAAGTTTCGATATTATCAAAAAAAAATCATTATGTATATAAGGTTCATAAAGTATTTATAAGGTAACTAATGGAATATGTCGAATTTCCTTGAAATCATTTTTAAAATTGAAGATTCTCCTTATTACATAAACCTACAGTGCGTCTCAAATCTCTTTGATATATCAAAACACTCCTGTAAAGTATTACATAATGTCATTCAAATTGTCTTTAATTCAAATTGTATCACATCGGAAGTATACTCTCAAATTGATCCAAAATTGATTTTTCTATGCTCTACTTTGTTTCATCCTGAATGATCCCACCCACCTGATTTCCTTCGCCGACGAGATCTTCTTATCGGCCGAGTCCTCGCTGCCGGAGTCCCCCGCGGCGGCCACACCGCCCGCCAGGCCGACGTCGAAGATGCGGGCGTAAAGCTCCTTGTTCCTGTTGTCGACCAGGAACAGGGACGCCCGGTCAGCGTCGACTAGGCGCTGGGCGAAGTTCATCACCTTGATCACCAGAGCGTCCATGCTCACCATATCCTGGAATATAGACCTGTAACAAGGAACATCGGATGTGACGAAATAATCTAGTCAATTGATTGTATCGTAATATTATAGGTATTAGGCATTGTAATTACATATATTTTTGTATTTATTGTGAATGTGAAAATATAATTAATTTACGAAAATATCCGTCAACCCTTGAAGTAGGTCTATATTGCTATAATTGCTACAATTTGTTGAATGAACTTTATTAAATCGTACTATTTCTTCGGGGTGTTGAGATCCTAAATAACAGTTCAAATTCAAACACTGATTTAATGACCCTAACCTATCTAAACTAACTTAAACAACACCAACCTAACCTATCAAACATCCTACACTTCTTTCATCTAAACTAAAATCAGTCTAAACCCTACTTCCGGTCTGACGAATAACCACGTCGATAAACCATGTATGTACGTACTTGACAACAGCCAATAGGAAGTCGTTCAGTTTGCGTTGCTTGTTCATGGAGAGGTAGAGGTGGGCGTAGTGCAGGGCGATGCCGCCCCAGACGAGGTAGCTGCTGGCGATCTCGTCATCCTCCTCGTAGAAGGGTGTTTCCACGTCACGCCGCCAGAGCTCCAACACGGCCACTAGCTGCCCGTCCGGCTGGACCACCGCTTGGTACATCACGTGGCTGGCGTCGCCCTGAGAGGACAAAACAGGTCATGTAGAGCGTCGCGACGGACAACCGGAACCACTTGGTCACCGGAACTGGAAGGGCTGAACAGGAGAGGACAGGAGAGCCATTGTTTCCATTTCCCAATAAAGGCAAATGGTGAAAGTTTAGGATCGTTTGAACGGAGTGGGAGCATTTTTCTGCTGGTCGGTTTTTAGATGGGACTAAAAACAACAAAAGTCACAATATTTGTGGGGATATATTTATGTTTCTGTGGTCAAATCGAAAAAGAAGTTGACCAAAACCCTGCGCTCGAGAGATTTGATAATTATTTTGCTTCCAAAAAAAAAAAAATGCATGGGGATTACTGCGTCGATTTACTTTTCATACATGTTACATAATGAATCATTCGTCCTTTGGAATGAAATAAAATTGTCATAATTACAATATCTCAAGCTCGAGGAGAAGAAAGAGGATGATGTAAAAGCTCGACTAGAGAGAGATAGGAAATATACTCTAGCGAAGATAAGACAGAAATGAGTATTGAGAAGACAAATTCATTCCCAAATCACATAATTTGTGAATGAACCCAAACCCAATGAAAAACATCAGAGTTTCTAGTCTCGAATCAGTTACGCGGTGGAATTGCCTGACTTTCACCATGGTTTCACGACAAACACGCGGAATTCAAGTCTCGAAACGAATCCACGCGGCAGTGCTCACTTCCACCGGGTGGAAATGTTTACTATAGGGATTTGGTTTGTGATTGTGAATTTCACCGGTGAAAGAGTGAAGCGCAAAGGAAAGAAACAGAAAAGGCGCAAAGAAACAGAATGTTAATTGAGACGGCTAACAGTCAGTCAAGTTCGACCCAATGTTTGGTTTTCCTTATTTTGTCAAGTGGAAACAATTTGAGTCCCCCTCGATTGCGAACAAAATCATGGGCTCAGAATAGATCCTATGAATAATTCAATAAAATGCAAATAAAATGAATTAAAACAAACATGTTCAATATTTTTCTAGACTGATTGTTCTTGTATGATTGTGTATGATTGTGATTGTTGTATGATACGATAAACGTATAATGTTGCTCTTGGAAAAATAAACTATGACCCATAGTGGTTATAAAGAGACATCGTTGGACACACCACACTAATGTGAGTGTTATGAATATGGTTTAACGACCACTTAAAGGACTGGTTATAACAGAGTCATAATAATAATGATAATAATGATAATAATAATAATACTGTTAATAACAGTTGACCTCAACATGTGCATTGCGGGCCAACATAAAACAGCATGCCAATAAACCAGAAGTATCGACAGTAATTTCTTGAAAACAACTTTTTTAGTGCAAAATTAATGTTCACATATCCGCGTAGAAATGATCCATCTAAAAGAGTTTCCAGTCATTAAGTAGATAGAAACATAACACATTTATACATAATTGACCTATGAATTGGAGTGTTTTTTGATTATATATTTGTACACTTTGGTATATTTTTGAAGCCCTCACAAAGGTTTTAGAGTGAAGAAATTTCAAATGAAGACGTTATAGGCTATCATAATTTTATATATGATTTGAATGAAGTAATTGAAATATAAACGAAGTTGAACATTCAAGACGAAAGTCATAACAGTAATGAAGAAATATAAATATTTAATGTTCAATACCTTGAACGGTGAATTCTCCAGAAACCGCACATCAGGCACATCTTTAGACAGCCTCAACGGTTCCCTAGTTTTCGCTACATAACCAGGAGCCGAACCCGGTTTCAATGGTTCCAGCCTCGAGTCCCCGATCTCCGCTCTGGCATCGTGTTCCAGATACAATCCCAGCTGTTCAGGATCTCCTCGCTCGCTGATGTACAGATGAAACCCGTCTGCAGAAACGGCCGACGCGATACAAGCAGCTAGTTCCCAGAGGACGTGTGCCTTGGTCGGTCGTAGCTGCAACGACTTGGTCAGTTCTTGTAGCATGTGACGTTTGTCGGCGTGGACGCAGAACTTCCATCGCGACAGGCTGGATTTGCGACCGTTCCTGCTGTCGCCTTGACGATGTCGCGTGCGTTGAGAACCGCGGATCACCCAGCGTTCGAGTTGTTCCACCTCGATTTCTTCCATGACGTAGCGCTCTAAGAAGTCGGGGTGGGTGCGGAGGTAGGATGTTACTTGGTCGGCCGAGAGGGTATCGTCTATGGGAAGAAGAAACGTTATACTCTTATCAAGGATATCATATTCCCGAAACTAGATTTTAATGAATGATGACGATATTCATTTCCGTAATTTTACTAGAAATTATTATCTCAATTTCAGAAATTATATTTTGTTTTGGTTCTCCAGACTATGAGTCATGATGTAGGCATTGTCGATTCTGCGAAGAAATATGAACAGAATCGAGTAATGTCTACGTCACGATTCGGAAAAAGGGTTGAGTCCTAGAGGACAAATAAATAAATAATTATATTCTGAGATTGAAATGACGATTTCTAGTTTTATCTCAACTCAAGGGAATGAATATTGTCAATAATCGTTGATATTTAGTGTCAGGGTTGTGATGCCCTTTAAGGATATCACAACCCTGAAACTAGATTTTAAAGAATGGAGACGAAATTCATTTCCCTAGTTACGAAGAGGTACTTTTTATAAATAGGTCCTTATTTCAACATTGGTAATATGGAAAGTTGAAGAACCACAATTTCAATACATCTTGGTTGAAACTTATTTTTGTATCAACATCGAAATCTTGATCTTGATCTTTAATTTTTTTTTCGAAATTTTGAAATTACAATCATTGTTTCCCAGTTGATGCTAAGAATGAGTTTGTGAGACAGTTTTGAAGCGGCACCTCTAGGTTGTTTTACGACTTCGAGGCGGTCTTGTGAAAAATGTGGTAGAAACTGAATTGAAATATTAAAACTTACATGATTCTCCACAGCACTGCATCATCACTCACCAAGTGGTTACCATACAGTTTAATGAGGAGGATCTTCATGCTATGTCTTGTGCCATTGGACTTTGATCGAGTCTAGTCAGCTTTGTAATGAAGAGTGGAGGAAACAATTGAGGAATGCTGACATTTCACTCAATACGCGATATTATGCGTAGTGCTGTTCCGATGCATCAGGAGAAATATTACGATGCAACAATTATTGCATACAATTGATTAATGTATTAATGATGCACTGTACTGATGACTAAGATCTATTGGCGTCGGTGAATAATATATGAGATGATGTGATGGGATGTTATTTTTTATTAGGCGTATGTGTTTTTGGATAGTGGGATGGAGTCGGTCGAGGCTTACTGTTAAGAAACCATCCCAGTATTGACCAGAATGACAAGAGGAAAACCTCGAAAAAAACCATGTCAGGATGGTCGAAGATAGCGGGAATTGAACCCCGATCTCCCAAATGTAGACTCAGTGTGCTAGTCACTCGACCACTCGTCTCAGTCCAACAATTAAAAAAAGCGTTCGAATGAATTTATCGACTCAAGCCAACTTAATTTGGAAATGTTCAAAGATGAGTGCCTTGGAAAAATGAATTAAGAAATTATTTCATTCTACTTAATCTATTTCAAATTATCATATTAATTAATAGTAGCAACACACTTATATTCATGTGTCATCAGTATCCAAATAGCTACACCGTATAGTAAAAATAGAACAATGATTGACTCATTCAGAATACCTACTCAAATATGGGAACTGTTGAATGATTAAAATCCAAAATTTTAAAATTAAAACAGAAGTTGACATAAAATCAATGATGGCTAAAGAATCTTACATTTCACATTTTGTCGTATTATGCATCGTAGTGAATCATGCTGTGGTTGAAAATGAAATGTCACCAGTAGACAAAGGTAACATGATCAATAAAAAATTTGAAATACAGATGTTTTGTGCCTGAAGAGCATATATACCAAAATAAAATCGACTTAGTCGTGTGACATGTGTTATTTGGGTGTCTAACCCTAACCACATTTCACCACCATACATTGAAAAGTAGAAAGTACGCCGATCGAGTCGACTTTATTCCGGTATACGCTCTTCAGTGTCCCTGTTTTGAGGTATGCTGGCAAATGTCGGATTCAAGTCTCACCTCCAATCGCCTCGTCGTCCAGCTCCGAGGTGAGAGTACCGCCGTTCATGGTCTGTGCTTGAAGACTAGCGCCACCTGTTGACATGCACCTACAGGTAAGATTGAGGGTGGCGTTGGTCCACAGCGTAATGGTACATTCTTAAAACACCTAATATCATAACACCTACACGGTTTACCCTTTTCTTCTCATAACACCTACAAGTTTGTTTCCCCTCCATACCCCACCATGCTTCTCGTATGCTTTCAGCCAACCCTTTTTATTCTAATAACACCTACGCTATCTAGATTTACCATCTATTTCAATATATATTTCCCACTATTTTCCCTTTTCGCTAGAGCTGACAATTCAAATATAAATGAACTTGTATAGTATTATGAAACCGGCACATGCAGCGCAGAGGTTGACGCGCTCGCTACATGTGATCCGGGAGGCGAGGGTAATTCCGAGCCCAGTTCGATCTACATCTTTACAGTTTTTTTTCGTGGTTTCCCTCTGTAGTCTAGGCCAATGCTGGGATGGTTCCTACAATAAGTCGGCCATGACCGCTTCCTTCCCACTGTCCTTCCCACTAACCCAAGAACCATCATCTCATCATCCCATCATCTCATTAATCATCCATCCGACGCCAATATATACATATATATATATATATATATATATATATATATATATATATATATATATATATATATATATATATATATATATATATATATATATATATATATATATATATATATATATATATATATATATATATAGTAATATGAAGCCCATATATCTGATCAACTAAATCTGAGCAAAATGCATGAGTCTCATTTTGAAAGAGATGAGAAATGCAACTGAGACGAAGATTTCTAGTTTCCTCTAAAATTAAGGAAATACATATCGTAGTAATTCATAAAAATCTAGTTTCAGGGTTGTGATGTCTTTTGAGAGGAACAACAGCCTTCTTTATTGGATAAGACAGTTTCTTCTTATAACAAAGAATGATCTGAATAAAGAAGGCTGTGGAGCGAACACTCACGATGTTGACTATTATTCCGAAGACACTGGCGTCCTTCCATTACTAGTTGACACAACACTCCAGAAAAATAGTTTCTCAGGGATTTTTTTATCTTTCCAAGAAGTAAGGATGCCAGTGGGGGGAGGGGTGGAAGCGGGTAGTGAGTATGGGGGATTAAGGGATGGGAGGTGAAGTCCTCACGTATTTACACGTCCGTCGGGAATGGGGTTATAACGTCCCGAGAGGTGCAGATGACTTGGGGATGTCGTACTGCACTTTATTTGTTGCACGAAGGGAACTCGAGGTAATATTGAAGCACACGAGATTTATTGACATACTATGACGATAAGTGTTGATTCGTATACCATTTTATCGTGTACAGGAAAATTTGTAGTTAGGTTTTAGCCAATTCGAATTTTTTCATACATATATATATATATATATATATATATATATATATATATATATATATATATATATATATATATATAGAGAGAGAGAGAGAGAGAGAGAGAGAGAGAGAGAGAGAAAGAGAGAATCCTAGATATGGGGGGATATACGGGTTGGTGGGTCGAAGAATGATGATGAGACTGTTACAATAATTGCAACTAAGAAAACGCTACATACACCTTGATTTTTTGAAATTTTAATCATTCGTGTGTCCAAACTCCGTAGAAATTTGAATTTATCTGATTTTTTTTCCAATATCCTGAATTCAAATTCATACGGAGTTTGAGTACATGAATTATACACCTAATTCCAAAGTTTCACATGCTATAGGATGAGCTGTATCAAAGATAAAAATAAATATGTATTTTTTTACATCAATTATAAAAAACCTTTCAAAATATGATCAATAGATAAACCAATCAGATCGTGAAATTATTGATTTTATCAAAAGGTGAATCAGTCTAGGCAGTGAGTAGGCCTATTTAGATTGAGAAGCAATTTGTGTACACTTTCGACTTTTTTTCCAGTACATTCCATATAACATCTTGCTCATCTTACAACGCATATGCTGCGTTTCCTCAGAATATATGATAATAAAACATGTGTATTTATATGTCTATGTCTTTCTATGCCTATGTCTTTCTACTTCCATGCCGTTCTATTAGTATGTCTTTCCATATCTGTTTATCTTTATAAGTAATTATAGACTTCGCAGTCTTGATTTTGTTAAAGTAAGCTTATCACAAGTTTTCTGAAGAATTCATTCCTTTCAAGTATTTCAATTAAGAAAACCTTCGCGTTCAAAGAACATGTTCTCTGTCTTTCAACTTTGAACGTGAAAACTCGATGAAATTGAAAACGTATTTCAGTAGGCGGAATGGCTGACGTATAAGAGTTACTGTGTTTTAAATGAAGTGTATGTTTATTGTGATACTGTATTATGTTAGTTGATGCAATTATCTTGAGGACTTGAGAGGCTTCATTTGATTGCATTTCCTTAGCTTGACGAACACTTTAGTGGCGAGCATACGTTTAGATTGTGTGGTACCAAAAGTATAACTATTACGCAACTTTTACTCTAATCCAGGGCCGTATCAAGGTCTAGGCCCACGAGCCCTGGGTTCAGGGTGGCAAATTCTCAAGAGGCGGCAAAGTTTTAACGGTAAAATAAAAATGAATAAATAATGAAATAAAATAATGCATGAAAATCGAATAATACCAAAAATAATGAAATGATGAGAGTAAAAAAAATCTTACATTTCCATGTATAATATACATTCACATCTTGAATAATAACATTAAATTCTAGAAATAAAATTCTTCAAAAATAATCAAATTATCCACATAATAATACACATTATTACAGATTTGTGAAAAGAATACAAATTTTCAACAAAACCTTGAATAGAATCAGCGACGAAGCAATGTATATATTTGAACAAATTTTAATATTAACATTCGCATATAATAGTTATAGTAGCGATCAAAGTTAATACAAATATCCTCCTCCTTGATAGGTCTAGTAATGCCAACATAATAGTTTTAACTGTGCTTCTAAATAAAAACCTAGTGCTCGTCATATTTCTGAGCTATTGTGCTATTCTGAATTAATTACTATAATTGATGGGGGTGTGGGGGGGGGAGGGGCAAAAAATGTCGGACCTAAGGGTGCAAAATGTTCTAATACGGCCCTGTTTTGATCAATATTTCATTTTTGAATTATGCATTGGACTGTATTATCAAATATCAGCACACAATGGAAACGTAGGCTTTTTGTCGGGAAGGAAAACAATGAAATAGATCTACAATTAATGTCAATGATCTTCGTACGGATGATGGAGAAAATCCCCGGCCCACTTGATTGGATGTCATGTTTTGTGACGTCAAGGGGGCAAGAAAATTAAGTGGTCAATTTTAAGGGGCTTAACCGCAACGAGCTATAATAGTAAACCATGGAGTGGCGATTGCCCTGCGATGCGCGCTGCCAAACTGCGTGAGCAGGAACTAACGTTTGCCATGACAGAACGTTATTCTATAAATCTAAAACGAAACGAAAGCAGACCATCTTCGATTTGTCTCAACTATTTCGTATACTTTAACACGGTGTATCATATGGGCTCTGACACTTTCGTCACGCATCCATTTCGGTCACTGTTATGAAATACGGGCCCAGGGGAAGAATACATTGTTGACATTCCATTGTTGACATTTGTTCCATTGTTGACATTCTATCAAAGATGAATATTTGGTATTTTGTTCGATCATATAAGGTGATTACTTTTGCTCACTTTTCACAAGATTCACGGACCTGTTACTGTTCAGATTTGTGATACTGTGATCAGTGCTAATTTCTGCACTTATTGTGATGATAGATAGACACCAATTTCTGTTCATTTTGAGTTATTACAATGAACTATTTCAGTATTGAATTTTACACATTTTGACGACATTTCAAATAAAAACGTCCAGGCACGGCCTTCTCTATCAGTGACACATTTCTTGAGTTGATCATATCTCGCACTCCGAACAAGGCCTTCTCTATTATTGATGTAGGGCCTAATCATAGAGAAGGCCTAGTTACTTTTGTCATGTCAGTCAAAAAAACGATCATTTCGGGTGGTTTGCCCCTCTATGGTTTACAGCTGGTTTATAGCTCGTATAGCCATTTCTACTATTCAATGGTCAGTATAATTCTCTGCTGTCTCTTTATAAAGAACCTTATCATTCTACGAAGAAAATAGAAATACATTTTTTATCAACCACATCTAGTTTACTTTATACGCTTATTACCAGATCAAAGTTTTACTCCATGCTCGTATCAAATAACGAGCAAAACTATAATTGCTTTTTTAATATCCGTCCTAAGCATGGTCGCAATCACTCATGGATGGATCAACAAGGAACGAAGACTAAGTCAAGCGATGGACAAAGTGAAGGCCTCATCTCTGGCCTTCATATATATATAAGTTATATATATATATATATAAATAAATATATATATATATATATATATATATATATATATATATATATATATATATATATATATATATATATATATATATATATATATATGTATATATTATATATCATGAATATTTATATATATGGAAATTGAATTATACATGAAAAAATGTATACATATTTCTTATATTTTCTTAATTCTTACTTAGTCCTACCTCTTTGGAATTGACCGTGAGTGATTGCCCCGCTCCATTTTTGCTTAAAGCAAATATTCAATCATGCAGCAGGGCTGTTCATTTAGAATCTCGATAATACCAATCAGAGTATTATTTCAGTTTAATGCTCACATCATCTGGGTGATACTGATACGTGATACACAAACTGATAAGCCACGCCCATATATAGTGGTCAATTAATGATAGAGTTTATACTTTTTCCCCAATACTTCGAAACCACGGAGGAAGATTTAACTTACTTCGTGATTGATATTGGCAGCAGTGCCACTTTAAGAATCCAGTATATTTATGGTATTGGGAATTTTGACAGGTCTATCTCTCCAGAGAGACATATACCAATATTCCTTAATTTACTGAAGTAATTAAAAGTAAAAATAATTACGAGACGATGATATTGGCAGTGGTGCCACTTTAACCAAGAGTCCAGTATATTCGTGGTATTGGAAATCTTGACAGGTCAATCCCTCCAGAGAGACATGAATATTTTTTAATTTTACTGAAGTAATTAAAAGTAAAAATAATTAAGAGACGGGACTGTGAAAAGTTTTTGTAAAACAACTTCACATTTTACAGTCAACTTAATCAAGTCTTTCTCCAGATTAATTAACAGTGACATTATTAGAGCGCATGACTGAGTAATCAAATGAAAACCTAAGGTAGTCTACCTTCATGCCACTTAATTGGAAATACAATTCTTATCGAAAAGACTTGTCTGATCGCACAGATGGATGAACAACGTTTCGCGTCGAATGTAATCAATCTTTTCTCAGCTTTTATTGCATGTAATTTATTATTTTCTACGTTTCTTTGAATAAAATAATGTAGATGAGGTTCAAACTCCACACTTCACCTTTTATATTGGGGGAAACATAAAACTTCAAAGATGAAAATACACGATGATATAAACAGATATTCGGAAAAACGTTAGTCAAAAATTCTCATATATATATATATATTCATTAAACTGTATTCCTATTGCATGTGTTAGAATAAAGAGTGATACAGACAGGTTATTAGTAACATGTGGTTGGACAAAAGTTGGACAAAATCGTGTTTGAAGATTTATATAAGTTTTAGTTTGAAGTAAGATTTTGCGCAGACGAACAAATAAATGTATACACATGTATATAATATATATATATATATATATATATATATATATATATATATATATATATATATATATATATATATATCAACATTGGCATTGACAGAAACCAACGTTCAAATGATCTCAAACAAATTATGTAGATGTATAATGAACATCAAGTAAAGATTAAATCAAATACACGCTCACTTGACCGCTAATTTTTTCATTGACTATCTTTGGAGTGCGTATGCACATTGTCTTCTAGTGTGAGTGTATACACTTATACACTATCAGTGTATTTTCTTCAGAAAGCATTTTATTGTAGCTTGAACGACCGTTTTATGTGACCGCAACCGTACTATACTAGTACGTCTCTAGTACAAGGGAATCTCGAGAAGTCGAGAAGGAAGTGGAATTGGAAATGTTTGACATCGTATTGGAGAAAATGCTTCTTCTGCCGCGTTTAGAAACCGTGTTTCGGTCCACTGTTCGATTCTAATGTGCTTTCCAGAGAGTATTGGAATAAAACTCCAAACACTAGACAGAATATACTATTGTAGATGCCGATCGTCGTTGTAAATATCGATATATATATCGATCGATAATATCGTCTTCTTTTGGAGACATACACAAAGCTAAAATCAGGATGATAGTCAATTTGCGATTCAATTTCTGTCACAAAAAAACTTGGAGTCGCTTAATAGTTGACTGAGTCCATTCTGTAGGCCTACTATTTCTATTCTGTTCTTTTCTTTATCTAAATTATCGAGATTCATTGCAACATATTGCAACATATTCATGCAACACACGACTGTAGGTCCCCATATTTATAGTCACTGTTCATTCCATTATTATCACCAATCATTTGTGTACTCATTTACATTCGAATTATTTATGGATAAGCAATTCCTGCTCATTACTCTTTCTTTACTCACTGAAACTTGATACAGAATCATTTTTCCCGAATTAAGGATATGTACGACAGAAAAAGTATCGTTTGGCCGAGGCACCACAAAAGCGATCTCACTATCTCATTTTAATTATTTTGAATAAAAAACAATTAACTCTGACACCATGCATTTTGCTTATTCCCCATAAGCAGACTCTCTAGAGCTTGGAACCATGAGGGTGAACTGTTGAACCTTTCAGTTTTGTGTGGTGATTGAAGTTTAAATCATACTGAGAACGGGATTCTTGTATCTTCGACATTTACTTGGTTTAGTAGAGTGTACTACTTTTGTGTTGATTGGTTCGAGATATTCCACATAGAAGACGTCAATATAAACAGAAGAAATGCAGTGCGAAAAATTACTTGAAACTTATTTTTGCTCTTCTGTTTTCAAAGATTGTATTGTATTGTATTCCTCATTCACCGTCGATTAGTACCTAGTAATAATATTGGTTTCGTCAGAAAGCTATGGCTAAATATAAGACAAATATGGTAGTGATAGCATTAATAATGAATAGAATGATGATAGAATAATATAAAATAGAACAGATGATTAATTTGAAAAGATTAAAACTAAGAACTGCTATTAGTGTATAGGGTCTGCCCAAATATGATTGAGGGTTCTGAGTCTGATGTAAATCTAGAACGGTTCAGTTTATGGCCAAAAGAGAGGTTATGGGTAGGCTGGATGGTGCCAAACAGAAAGAGAGGTTGTTGAAGTTAGGTGTGGAAATCAAGATTCAAGCATGAACTCATCAAGGTTGTAATAGGGGTTTTGGATCAGGAAGACTTAAAGATTGTGATTGAAGGTTTAGTCACTGATGGATTGAATGATGCATGAGGGAAGGTGATTGTATAATGTGTAAACTAATTGAATCTAAATGCTATATAGACACGTACTGCAATATATAAAACTAAAAGTAACTATAGTCTTATGTGTACCGCGTTAACAGTGCACTTTTGATTCTTAGTATAGCAAGTTGCACAGTTCTGATAGCAGTTGCCTATCCATCGGTACGATTACTATAATCGGAGCAATAACCAAATTAACTTCAATCATAGCAATTGGAGCAGTTGGAGGTTGATATTTTAGTTTCAATTCAGCTTCACTGCGTCCCATAAGACTTAGACGAGCGGCTATGAAGAGGGCTAAATAATCTACGGTAACGAATACAAATTCAGTAATAGAACAATTGAAGGAAAACGATATAATAGCCCTACGGGTTGTTTCGTATGCTCACAACGAGTATCTTCATTTATGACAACTAGGGCTATACATGGTAAGCGTAGTTTTCTCATGATGTGTAGACATCTAATGTTCAAATGAATGTTCAGTATTTTTATTTCATTTTCATGGTTTATGATCCCTCCCCCCCCCCCCCCCCCCCCCACCACCAACATCGTTTCTTGCTATAAATCATACGGTAATTCACGTTAACTTTGTACGGTGGCGGTCACATGATGTGGTCTATCAAGCTACATTAATATGCATACTGAAGAAAATATACTAATATGTTCCGCACTACAAGTAGCAGACAATGTGCATACGCACTCCACCCATAGTCTATGTGCATAGCCTACGCATAGTTGGATAGGCTGACAAATTAGCATTTACATGGGCGTATAGCTTCTGTTTAAATTTGAATCCTAATTTCGGATTATATAATTTCCACGTATGTAGGCTATACAATGGGAGACGAGTGCACTTTTATGAAGTAAAAATGTTGAATTGAATAATTTCTATACAATGAGAGACAAGTGCACCATGCACTTCTATGAATTATAAAATGAGGGATTGAATCATTTCTACGTATATATTTAATGAGAGACAAAAGTGCACTTTTATGAATTATAAAATGTTGGATTGAATAATTTCTACGTATGTATATAATGAGAGACAAAAGTACACTTTTATGAAGTATAGCATGCCAGCATGTCAGCATGCCATTGAGTTTTTGCCTCTCCTCCGGTCTTCACAGCACTTTATAGCACTTTACTTTAGTATTAAGGCTCAGATTATAATTATAATACTGCAATACAACACTATAATACGGTGCTTAAATTCAAATCACACGCAAGGAAGATTATCACAAATAATAATTTGGTCTTAATTGGATTTACTTTCGTGAATGATGCAAGTGACTTACGTCGCCTCCTTCTACCCCTCCACATCTTGGATAAGTTGTGCGCGACGCTGCTCCACATGGTCCTAACGAAGCAATTATCCGCGTCAACCGATCGCCACTTGTTGCAGACAAAGCGTCGCGACGCCTCCCCCCCCCCCCCCCCTTCCCCCCCCCCCCCCCCCCCTTCCCACCAGTGAGCTAACGGAACTCGACCGATAGGAAATTAACGAGCTTCTGGTTTTAATTAAACTTTTGACAACAATTGAATCATGAATACGAAATGGAATTGGTATTAATTGGACGTATACGTTTTGATTGGTTGAAAACAACAAACAAACGATGTGAATGAGAAAAAATTGATTAAACAGATATAATCAGAATAGCAGACCAGTTTTTATATGGATGATATAAATGAACAAATGGACGAATGTTCTAGTTCATTAAATTCCGTTGATTTTCGACAAAAAAAAAAAAAAAAAATTACTAACTATATGAAAACGGAGTTTCATATTCTATACACGACATGATTCAATTGAGCCTATACGGAGAATAAATGTACATTTTCATTTTACAATTTTCATTTTACAATACGCATTTTAGATTCATGACATAACGTGTCACACACACGCACTGCACGCACGCACTTTTCAACTGAATGCAGGTTATTGATATCTAGCACGAGTAGAAGACACGTGTGATATCGTATGACGGACGAAACTACCTAGCAGCACAACAACAATGTGAGCAGACCGAACGCAGTGTGGCAGTGACCACTGGCCATGAAGGTCAAAACTGCAACCATCTGATGTGCAGAATTATTAGAAGACGAAAAATACTTGATTATTAAATGATTTTTTTTTTAAGTAAAATTAAAAGATGATCGTCATGATTATTATCCAATGTGAATTAATGTTTGAATGAGAAAAAAGCAGAAATACCGGTAAATTCTTTCACATACCGGTGTAAACAAGTGCGAATATAATTATCCTAATAAAAAAACAAACAGATTTTTTCTCTACGATCAAATTGATTCAGAAAATATTTGTCCATGATGTTATAAACCACACGTCGCAGTCCTCGATCACAATACCATCATAATTGATCCGACCCAAGTCATTTCATCAATGTCATTAGCTTAGTTATGTGTTTTAAACTTTATATTTATAGTTCACGTTTGGCAATTGACAAAAGTATTTATTCGTATACCGAAATAGCTACGGTTTGTTGCTTCATGCGGTCGATCACATATCTATTTTAATACGCCACTGAACACATACAAGACGAGGAACGATATGAAGATGTGAAGGAATTGCTGCCGATATCCATTGGTTGATTGAGTGTATTGGAGATATAGTCATCGAAATCACGATAAATTAATTTTTTTGTTTGTTTCTCAGGTATAAAAATTCATACTCTAACTTAGCCCTGACTTCATATCGATGAATCTTAATCCTAAACATAATTTACCTTGAAAACATTATTTAAAATTATTTGTGAAAATATTATAAAATCGGACCCAGTTAATGATGGTCAACACTGACTTTCAAACGACTCGCCCGAGGAACGAACCGAACAGCGAATCAAAACCTCTACTCTAACCTAACCCTATTTCATATAAATGAATCTTAGTCATAAACCTAATTTATCTTGAAAACATTATTAAAAATTATTTATGAAAATATTATAAAATCGGACCCCGTTAATGGATATGGTCAACAATGACTGCTAAAAGACTTGACCGAGGAACGAACCGAACAGCGCGCTGTCGACTGCATGGCATTACGTACTGACAATCAACACGAGTCCCGATATCGCCGATGTTCGGAGACGTCTAAACTGCTTCCCGATTGGATCGTCACTATCCCAGCAGCTGTACGGGTCCCCGTTCCCTACCCTCTGACGGGAAGATTCTGCGCGCGCAAAGCACTGCCAAGTAACACGCATTTTTACACCTGACAATTGTATTTATTATCAATTAATAATGGTAAGCTAATGAGGATTAAGTGATTTAATTATGGTTACACATTAACTCGACCTTGGTCGGCTTTCCTTGCAAAGTTAAACAGTGGAATAACTGTTTAACTTGGGTCTGCTCTTATCTTCACAGCTAATTATGATAATTGTTAAATAAGTCAAACATACTCAGTGAAGCTTGCACACACTCACTAGAGGTAATACAAACTCAATTTCGATGTTGGTATAATTCTTCTTGTATACAAATACAAATATACAAATAGTAGGCCTATATAATATAAAAGTGAATTCATCACTGGAAAAGTTCACATCATTTTCCACATACGGTTATCAATAAATAAGAGAAAATGTAGTTAACAATTATAAAGGGCAATAATAAGTTAAAATAAATTTTGCAATAATAAGTAAACAATAAACCATAAAGTAATATGTGCTTACATAATATCAATTTAATTATCGAACATGAACTAATTGGATGAAGAATATGGGGCAATAAATTTAATTGAAGAACATCGGAGAAAAAGCAATAAACGATTAGTTCTGATGGTATCATCAAGTTGGTTAATATAATTCCAGAAAATGAGTAATAAAATTTAATTAGTGACAAATCATCTAGTGAATATAAAAGAACTATAAAGGCAATGCAACGAGAATAGCAAAATAATGAAACCATATAAACTCGTATACGAAGTACTGAATTCTATATAATTCAGGTTCAATATTCTTCATATTTTGTCGCATTCAAGTTGCCATATTGTCATGAACATCTGATCATAAATTCTTCTATTTTAGGCTTATGAGCTATGATTTTTCATACTGTAATTAGTTGCTATGATCATTGAGAAATTTACTTGTTATTTGAATAATTTTCACCCTCGTCTTCGGTTGAGGTTAGCCAAGTCCTTTCATATCATGTAAAAAAAAAAAGTTTATTTTAATGGATTGCAACGACCAACCAACCGCTAGGTTGTATGGGGGTACGCGAATGAGCTGGTGACAATGAAACAGTGAAATGATGATAGGTGAAAGGAACCCCACTATCAAACCCATACCTACAGCGGGACCCGAACCCGAGCCCGCCTGGGTACAAATCATTCCATATATATAGCTGTACCTAAAATGAGCCAAACGGAAATCGAAAAGTAATTTTTCCGTTCGAATCGACAATCAAAAAAGGTAAGATCTAACTAAATATAACAAGAAAATTTCCCATTGATCAAACAACCAATTTGAAAATCAAAACTCATAGCTCAAAATGAAATTAACTCATCCATTCAAATCAATCTTTCTCGCTAGAAATCTTGAATCCCAATTAGAAATTTCACACCAGTAACACATTTCACTAATGAGAACACGCTAATGCGCCGCTATCCACAGACGTCCTTGCGCAACGTCCTAGTCCAGATAATGTCTAAAATTGATTAGCAGCAATCAGCCTCAGTCCTATATATAACACCGCGCACATGTCAATCAACCAGGAAAACAAAAAAAAAAGAAAGAAAAGAATCCTTTTAAAAAAATCTATCAGGTCATTTCCAATCTCACCTACATTTTTATCGGTCGAGGATGAAAGAGTGCTTGCCAACAGCCAGCTAACAGGTGGTGTCTTATCGAAACCAGTTAACAACTCATATCAACGTGTCGTAAGCAATGGTGTGACGTCATTGATTACACAGTTTCAACCTCACTGGCATTGCCATGGTAACGGAATAAGGGATCAAACAAAATTGGAGTGCTCATAATATGTTAGTATAGGCCTGAATAGAGTCAAGAGGGATGCTCTAATTATACAAAATAGCAAATGTATTTATTTATATATATATATATATATATATATATATATATATATATATATATATATATATATATATAAGCCTATGTATATTTATATATATCTATATCTATATCTATATATATATATATATATATTTAAGCTTATAGTTATATATATACATATAAACTTCAACTAATGAGATGGGAATAGTGATTGAAATTAAACGAGAAAGACAATATCACAATTATAGAGAGTGCCCTATAAGGTCCATTTGTACGATATGTGACAGACGTATATATAATTATATATATATATATATATATATATATATATATATATATATATTTATATATACGGGATGCTTTAGCCATGTAATAAAAGATACGTCTTGGCCGGGACTCGAGCCCGGGACCTCCAAAGTATAGCCATGACATAAGAGAAATATCTCGGTAGCTCAGTGGGAGAGAAGCTGACCGGCAATCAGAAGGTCCCGGGTTCGAGTCCCGGTTGAGACGTATCTTTTATGACATGGCTAAAACATCCCACATATCTCGATATTGGGTCGTATCCAAGAAATAATGATCATATATATATATATATATATATATATATATATAATATATAATATATATATATCCTTCCCACTATCACAAAACCCCCAATAACATCATCTCATCTTTCTTACATCTCATCTGGATCCTGGTATTCAGTACATGGGTCGATAAACCCAATATTAACAATTAAAAAAAAACATACATCGAATGGAATACGTAAGGCAGGCTGGACAAACAATCATGTGAATTGGCATTTAATATTTATCAATCTATAGTAATTTAGACTTTTCATTTTGTCTATCTGAATTTACTAATGCATATCTATAATTCAAAAGTACCTCTGTTTAATTTGGACTCGGCCAAATATAGTACAGTACTATATTTATACAAAATTCAGAGAATAATTAATTAAAAAAACATTTAATGAGCTTCAGTATATATTCTCCAACTTCACTGACCTTAATCATACTGATGAGCGTATAGAAGTAATTATATGATAATTACTCTGTAAGCTATTAGGTCTAGTTAATTTAATTGGTTCAGCCAATAATAATAAAATGTCAAGTAATTACTTCTGGAGGATGAGTTGCACAGAGCTGTGATCCGGAGTGTAGTTGGGCAAGAGTTCGAGTCCTGACCACACAACAGTTGTTTTATCTTTTCTGCTGTCATCCAGTAAGAGCGAGTGGCAGCGGAATATTTAGCGAAATATCAGTTTTTTTGGTGATAACTTAATTTCGAACGGTTTGAGATATCAAAATTCGTATAGGGGAAAACGGAGATATTTTCAATTCCTTCGAGATATTGTATGGGTGAGAGCTATTAAAGTTTAATCGCATAATTGTAAAACTTGATTTGTAAAAATTTGTAATTCAGAAACTGAAGTTACCGTTGGGCGTGGGTTCGAGTTCCGTATAAGGCATGTTTTTTTTAAACGTCCTTTCTCTTATCATCGCTTCATAGTTTCATCATAACCTGCTCATTCATACCCCCAGATAACCTAGCTGTTGGTGGGGTTGTTAAGCAAACACTAATCATCATCATATGTACATATATAAATAATAACTCATACAATCTTGAAGGTATTAAAATATCTATGTTTCCTCCTATTATAGTTGTGATCCTATGCCGTTAGAAAGTTATCACCAAAAACTGATATTTCGCTAAATTGACACCCATGGGCAATCTTCATTTCCCGTGAAATTGTTATTGTATGTTGAAGACCATAAATTAGCAACATCACTCATTATTCTACATAACTATAATATCTTCATTCATGACTGCCATCAAATACAAATGTGTGTTATAAAAGCCCAGATAAAAGAATGGGTATTAAAGATAGATGAACTGATTAAGAAAATTTAATAAGTGCTGTCTCTTATGTGTATGTCATAGTATGAAACCTTATTTCAGGGCAACATTTCACTTTAATGAAGATATTAATTTAGTTGGACCATTAGTCGACTTGACATTTCTTAGTAAAACTAATGGTTATTCAGTATATTCTTTGGTAGTTTAATAAATCACATTTATTCAATTACTTGGCATAGGATATAACTATTAATATCAATTTGTGATATTAAATGAGTGACATCCAAAGGCCAGCATTCTGGAAATGAATATTTTCATTTTACAAATACATATTGTTAATACAGATTAGTTAGAAGCTTAATATTTTTTTATTGAATAGGCAACTCTTAGGAAAAAACAAGACGTCTACCAGTCGACATGGTGTTGAAAACAATATTGAAAAGAAACTGAGAAATATATTATATGTACGAAAATATACAATGAATTCAAGTATATTCATGAGATTGATCGTGCACTGAAATTGCAAAGATTAAAATGTGGGTAACCAAATAAATTTCCCGACAATAACTCGGTTTATATCTTTTGTAATGTTGATTTCCTAGTCATATATTGTTCGTTATATTTTGCTCATTTTTATTTTTGATGTGTAATATATATGATATTTTATGGCAAATCATAAAATTTTACATAAAAATATATAAATATATAAACAAATATATATATATATATATATATATATAGAGATATATATATATATATATATATATATATATATATATATATATATATATATATATATATATATATTTATATATATATATATACGGGTCGATGATCGAGAACCTGTGAATTCCCAGTATAGGATACTGTATTGAAACGCTATAAGTTTTTATAAAATAGCCTCAGAGTTTTCCCCGGGTTATTATAATAGTTACACAAACTAAAAAAAAAAAATATTATAGTGATTCGCTCAGTTTAGATGATAATGAGGTCGGTGGTCATGGTAACGATCAGGAAACGACCAACAGTCAACCTCGATTGGATGAGCGAAGTGAAGACTCAATTTTATTCTACTCGAAAAAGCTCCGTGATTTTTTCGCGCAAAACAGGTTGAACGAAAACAAATTGTTTTGATGGAACTTGTATACGCACACATGTCATCACCAAACTAGATACTGCATGGACAGTTTTGAGGGGAAATCGGTTGAACCACTTATGAGAAGAACCATTTTCGAATTTTTGAAAAATCTCACAAGGATGACCCATAGAAAAAAATTAGAAAAAGAAATCTCTGAATAAATTCGAATTCTTACGGAATTTAAGTACGCGAAATATATGTATATATAGTTATATACCAACATAATTCCAGAGTTCTATTCAAATCAGATAAGCCGTATCAGGAATAAAAATTATGAAACAATTTTTCAACATGAGTTAAAATTATCAAGAAAACTATTGAAGAGTTCAAGAAGTAGAACTAATTACATCATGAAACCTAGGACAATAGCTATCTACATGAAACGATAGAAATAATCGACAGGTGAATCAGGAAGGCAGTGAGTTGAATAGGCCCTTTTGCCTTTACTGAGAACAAATGTGCTTTCCATTACATTTCATATAAAATCTCGCTAATCTTACGAAACATATTTTGCGTTTTCTTAGTCATCAATTGAACATGTTCTATTGAAGCGTTATAGCTCCCATAAAATAATGGGCTCTGGATGTCACTCCCGCCTCCAGGGCAAATCACTCCCTCCCCCCTCCTCATTCACGGGAATACCACAAATGTAACATGTGCCGGGAGCGAGTCGTCACAACATGAGGGAAGAATAATTTTGCGACTGTATGTTTCTGATAATGCCTGGTAGAACAACCAATCAATCATATTTACCGTTCATGACTCTAGGAATCTACAAATATCAACCCTATTCGGATAATTTTGATATATTGGTGCTTTTTTTTCTGAAAAAGCATGCACATCCGATTTTTTTTCTTCCAATTATTGGTTATTTGGATGTTTCAGTGCATATTATATTGTAGTAGTGATTTATGAAAATGATCATACTTTATACTTTACGAATAAAAATATTGTAGATTAAAGTCAAGCGAACGTCAAGTATTTCTTGTTTGCATTGGTCTACTGCATGCCCAGAAATTAATCTATGAGCACATTGACAAGTCGATAGATACAAGTACTTTGTTCGAAGTTTTTAACCACTACAATTCCTATTCTCTAAGTAGGTCTGTACTGTAGGCTACACATAGACCCTATACTGAAAAACCTAGTGCATGCATATTTGCGTCCTCTCACGGTATTCAGTGCATATGTGTAGCTTTCATAGTGCATTAATGTATGCATATTTGACTTTTTGTGCACATCTATCTTATCTTACGTCACAAGGTGCAGTTAATAATTGTGTAACAAATGAGTCATATGAAAGTACATGTGAACAGATTAATTGACGTTTATAGGAAACCAGATATCTACATCCATCATCACCTTCTCACGTAGCACGTGTCCAACTGCATCATTAAAACGTTTACATTAATCGAGAGTATTTTAGACGATAATTCCCGGAATTCTATGAAATAATTCAATCAAGTTCAGGTGGAGAATCATGCAATAGTTCATGTGTTTCCCTCGAGTTAGATTTCATATAAAACACCTTGATATAAATCCGTGTAATTTAATTGTTATGTTTGAAGGAAATGTATTATTATTTCGAATTCGACAAGTTGTTGTAGAGTGTATGAGATCATGAAAAGACTGTTGGAAGAGCGTAAGCGTAGATTCAATTTTACCGCACTAGAAAAATGTTATTCATTTTGTAGTTGTTCACGGGCCACTCTGGTTACAAGTGTCCCGGATAATTATATGCATTTTCTCATGAGGCTAGACGTAACCACATACCAGTTATAGGGCCTACTCTGGGTACTCAACACGTCGCATTAAAAATATCGAAATTCAATGGAAAATCTTCAAGGTAAAAAGGGAAAATTTCAGCATAGGATTTTACTACAATTTACTCTCCATTTTTGTGAGGAAAATCCAGAAAAACACGCACGAATCAATGTTAAAACAAAATGGATACATATTTCCAAATCAAGTACATTTATGAACGAAAATAAAATGCCGAATAATTGAGCATAATTCAATACGTTGAGTCCGTTCTGTCGATCGGTGATTAGCTGCCATGTTGCCTTCACGAAAAATGTTGCGGAAATTCAAAGTCTACATAATTTTCAAGCAACCTGATCAAACAACCTAGCCAAAACTAGCTCAATGATGTTAGTTGGGACAACTGAATACTGTCATAAGGAACACGGTATAGTCGCACTGAATCATCTGCATGATCTCTAGCGCAATATCGTGTTTTTAATAACTAATTCCTCGAAAAAAATATACACGAAAAGCAGGCTGAAAATGAAACAACTCATATGTAATTATTGGAATATAATGAAACTTTGAAGAATTTTTCAGTTAGTCGGCGGGCCACAAAATATTTCATGGCGGGCCGCGAGTTGTGCACCACTTACATTTCGATATCATTTTATGTAATAATTTTACCAACATCGAAACTCAATTGAGGCTACAGATGAAAGGTAGGATCGTTCGGACGGGGCACCACAGGTACGATATTAACAATCTATAGGATAATTAATAATACTATAACTCTTCTAACAAACAAACCTTTGATAATAATTTTAGGGCTATAGTAAACAATTCAAACGTTTACATTGAGTACACAAATCCTCAAATCTTATTGTAGATTGAGGGTCAAATCTAATCCCAATAACGTGATTAAGATTCGACAGTTTTAATAGGTCCTATACTCGTAAAGAATGCCACTTCAATTGACTGACAAGTACCACGTAACACTGAACATGTCATAAAACGTGTATCGCCTACGAAAATGTCAAGATAATTTGTAAAGTCACTTTGTCGGATCTACTTCAAATTTAATTCTCTACTTATCGAGCTGGCTTTGAATGAAATACTTGAATGATCTTATCGACATGATTTGGACAGATCATGCTTCCGTCCGATTAACTGGAATTGATATTAGTAATTAAGTTATAAACGCTACTGTAATAGTTATTTCCTCAGAC
The DNA here is from genome assembly GCA_907164805.1 of Brachyptera putata. Taxonomy (NCBI): domain Eukaryota; kingdom Metazoa; phylum Arthropoda; class Insecta; order Plecoptera; family Taeniopterygidae; genus Brachyptera; species Brachyptera putata. Next base: position 9,157,414 of record OU015471.1, on the reverse strand, counting down.
TTTTATCTTATATGATGCTTGATGATCGATTTTGGTGAAGGTCTATTATTCTATTATTTAAATCAAATCAGATATTGGGACTACGACCCAATTGATACTTATATCTTGGAACTTCCCAATATTGGAAACCATTTCAGTACAGCACACGTAGCTCTAATATACTTTTGGAAATTGATATTTTTTCTGATCTATGTTTGATTTATAAATCTTACATATATCATACCGAAACGTTAAAGGTATATTTTTTATTTAAATGAATACAGATTCCACTTGATATAGCGGAAATTGAATGTATTACATAACTATGGATCAAGGAATAAACTTCAATCATATTATATATATATATATATATATATATATATATATATATATATATATATATATATATATATATATATATATATATACAGCTGATGTGGGCACAATATCCTACTTGAATATTGTTCTAAGCGAAATGTGGATGTCGACTCAAGATCTTCATACATTACACTTGGTGATTATAGCTACGTTCTCTGTTATGTTTTGACGCCTACACACTTGCAAGGTGCTTGATAGCAACGTAAAAGCTACTAATTAGCTCAGTATACATCATTAGCCCTTGCTTTCAGCCAGGGAGATTGATTGTATGATTTACTTGGTTGCTCCTACATGAAAAGCAATCAAAGATTTGCTTCCCCAGCTTTTCTATCCGAGTTTCTCGAATTAAAATACATTATTTAAATTAGTCACTTCAACATACAGTTACTAATTCACTGAGTGTGTGTAGCAATTATTAAAAAAATGTGAACTCAGATAAATGAACGAACAATAATAAATCAGGGAATCATATATAATCATTTATTTAATCTCGAGTTATTTAAGGTCAATGATATTAGATAAGGTACTGTGGGTCTATAGACCAAACGTGACATGAGAACCCTAGATATTTATAATGTAGGCCACACTATACAATTACGAAATGCGCCTGCAATAGGTGGTTGAATATATATATATATATATATATATATATATATATATATATATATATATATATACATATATTTATGATAATAACACACTGAATAATTTTATAGACAAATTGTACCTTTTGATAAAGTTTCAATCATATACCTACATAATTGATCACTATAAGATCAAATTTAGTTACATCAAATTTGATAAGTGTAATTTTTCAAATATTGTTATTGACACTGAATAACCATAACAAGATACGAACAGGTATGTAATGCACAATAGACAGTTGAAAAAATGAGAAAAGTTCAAGTAGATCTGGTGTCTCTAACAGAAATGTTGAATGATACACATACACCTAATGAACAAAAAATTCTCTCCCGAAAACTTCTTCCATGTGCATATTGTCCTTCACGTATGACTAATGTCTATGTGTTTCAGGACTTCGGAATGAAAACACAATATACTCACTAACGGAACGGATCATCTGAAATCGTGATTGGGCTCAGCAAAAAATTGGGCTAAAACAAAAATTGGTATAACTTCCAACGAAATATGGTAACTGAAACGTACTTTCAGCTTCTAAGATAATACGCCAAAACTAGTCTGGCTTAACTGATACCTTACAACTATAAAACAAACCTTTTACTTTTACCCCACGCCATGGAGAATATATATATATATATATATATATATATATATATATATATATATATATATATATATATATATATATATATATATATATATATATATACGTAATCCTAGCTTGTCACCATGACGAGTTATCCCTGAGATAACTTATAAAACTCATTACTCAATGCTGTCACTACTAACCTGTTTCCATAGTTTCGTGTCGTGTTTTGTTCTTGCTGTTTTTCGACGATTTACCAGCGCAACAGCAGAGAAAACACTTCATAACCCGATTTCCGACTTGTATCAATAGGTATACGGATGTGGATTGTAGATATATATCCAACCACAATACCACACGACAAAATTAAAATATATGTATTCAATCTCATTAAATACATATATTATAGAAAATCCAGACGATCACCAAAATACGAGTTGTTATATTCGTCGCACATTTCGCCTTTATGGAGCGTATAGACCTGACAATTCACGGAGACAACGTCACTATGTCGTGACGTCACGATTGAGGGTGATACCAATTAGTGATATTATAGTCGGTTAGATATTCATCACTTGATCAACTCGCATGGAACTGGCTGATTGAAATGAGAGTGCACACGGGACGCGACTTCCATGTGCTCTCGTATGGAACGCGAAATATTTAATGCAGTGCAAGACAAATTTTGACGAGTTTATCGCAATAACAGTGGTGACTATAATGATAACGGTGTGTAGATAAAATGATAAGAGATTACACTATATGAGACGTAATCTTTTTTTGTTGTCGAAATCTATGTTTTACGAAGTTTCCTGAGTATACCCATTTTATTATTCTTTCACAATATACACATATATATATATATATATATATATATATATATATATATATATATATATATATATATATATATATATATATATATATATATGGAGAGAGAGAGAGAGAGAGAGAGAGAGAGTGAAATAAACATGAAAAAAGATCATCTCAACATTCTATCTTAATTTTATTCAATTTATTATATTTTCGAATTCAATTTCAACTTCCTATACACTGAATATAATCCATATGTCTTCAACTATAGTTTTATCCACGAAAGAAGTTAGCGAGAGGCCATTCTGCATAGGCTTAGGACTTTCTACCTTCTTGGGTACATGTATGAAGCAAGTATAGTGTCTAGTTTGGAGACACCAATTTTGTGCCAGCGCAACCTGAATGTTGGTAGGGTAACTATAAACACCATTACTAACATTTTCAGGACATATTATTGAAATTTTAGTTCATATTGCACTTATTTTGTAGTTTATTTTGTAGTTCATTTTGTTTATAGGCTATGTATATATTTTTGTGAGTTTGCTAAACGATTACATTAGCTTGTTTATTTTCACTAAATTGTGAACCTAATTATATCAATTCGATCCACTGGATGAACGAACACCGCACTTTATCAATCGAGTTCTCGGTTTCAACTTTAGTCCTCGGCATTATACCTCTCATGACAGATTATTGGTACGGTTCAGATTGCTTTTAATCTTGTATATAGCCCATCAAAAACCGATTACATCCAATTATGTCTCAATTTCTCAACGGTCCAAAAGAGGCTAATCTCCTATCAACCTTTGATCTAATCTGAGAAAATAATTATGTATTAGTTAAGTATAATTGAAGATTATAGATCCTCACTTAGCCACTACAGTATGATTTTAACTAGGTGATCATGGCGCAATCATGGGATGGAATATTGTATTGGGAAATGTGTACAAGGAATTGATCGCTCGATTACTCTCTTTCGAGAATTCGGAAAAGCGAGCAGGCCCGGATTTGAGAATACAACGCCCCTATAGATTGAACATAGTTTGGGCCCCTATACGGTAATAAAAGTGAATACTTATTTCATAAATGTGTGTAACACATAGTGTCACGAATGTAAACAATCTTTCAAGATCATAAAGCTTGAACCATGCGAGATGCAATATTAATAATCACATCACAAAATGCAGACAATATTTGTCGAAAATGCTAATGATTTGATTATTTCTAATAATATAACAAATGTGGAAAGATAAGTTGTATGTATAACAGTAATGTTTGACATTTTAGCCACCGATTTTCACCTCACCGCTATACACAAATAACATGCAGCCTATTGTGAATGTTCATAATGGATCGACGGTATTTGATGAGATCATTCATATGCATGGTATGAAGCAGTTTCATGCAGCCATTGCGAATGGAAAGCCATTACGATTATTTATGTGTAACGTTGACACTGAAAGTATTACGCTGTGTGGGTAGATCCCCCTCGACTGTTCTATTCTTCTGTTCCATGAGATGAATGACAACTCACCTAGAGGAAGATGTGCAGGGACCGAACGCGTCCTGGGGGCTCTGATGCCAGTATGCCGTGTCCTGCCGCGAGGTCCTGATCCTGACAGAGGGTCCTGCGGGCTCAACACGGGCGGCATCAAGTGGTTGCCAGCAAGGCGAGAACGGCCTCCATTCTTGTTTCCGTATCCGGTGCCTGGGCCAGACGGAGTTGATCTTACCTGGCGTCGGTTTCCGTCACCTATCATAACAAAATAGTCGGTATAATATCTCTCGTTCGAATTATTTTACGTTATTTTTCTAAGGAAGAGTTCGAAAATTTTCCATTCCAGAATTTTACACCGGAGATCAGTCAACTTACTAAAAATCGACTGTTCTAAAAATCGACAACTGTCCTAAAAACCAATTGTCCCAAATGTTTACTTCTCGAGCAACCTGCACAGATGTCAAAGTGGCTGTTCAAAGTCAAAACGGAGTTCCCATTAAATGTAAATGGTTTATAGTTTTTTTTAGTGATGGTGAAGGTTAGGTGGGTAAGATTTGAGTCAAATTAACTTTATGAAAGGGAAGAGCCAAACCTTCCACATCGACTTCTGTATAGGTTGCACAAGAAATAGATGTTTGGTTCAGTTGGTTTCTGGTACAGTTGATTTCTAGAATAGTTGGTTTTCGGGACAGTCGAGTTTTAGGACAGTTAGTTTTTGGGACAGTCGAGTTTTAGGACAGTTGGTTTCTAGTACATTTGGTAACATCTTTTTTAAAACTCACAAAATATAATTCAATTTGTAATTCAATACGAACAATGATTTGGAAATGAGTTGGTAATTTGATGGAAATCTCAATCCCAATTTAATCTTATTCGAAATAAGCCCAATTGAGAAAACTGAGGACGAATAATTTTCTCGAATTTTGAATTGGGTTCATTGTGAACTCATTACTTCCAAATATGCTAATCCAACAGCTATACATTACATTTGTCTTAGTTCGAACAGACAAAAGAGTTATATCTTTCGTCTACTAAACGAACGAAATTTCCTGAAATATTCTCCATTAGTCTAATCATGGAAATTCAACCCAATTTAAGTAGAAGCAAAGTCGAGAGAAATATAGTAAGTCACTCGTCTATAGTGGAAGTTGATAGCTTATCCCATGGGAGTCGATGTAGCGAAAAATCATTTGTTTTGGTGATAACTCTTGAACTGTACGAGCTATCAAAATGTCACAGATATTTTTATTTCAATACATTCAAGACGGTGTAAGTAAAAACTATTCGACTCGTATCGCTTAGTTGTCAAACGTATACAGGACCCCTATTCCTGAGATAAATGAGATGTGAGAAAAAAAAATGAGTGAGAAAACGAGTATCTCACATTAAATATGAGATGAAATATGTCATTATTATATGAGATAGTTTTCTCACTGATTTTTCTCACATCTCATTTATCTCAGGAATAGGGGTCCAGCTACGAGTAAAGATTTTTCAGATGTTCACTTTTGAGTTTTGTCAATATGTGATGGTAGTGAATAGTGTTTACTCTTATCATTGTGAAGGTAATAAGGCGTCCCCAGTCACCATGGGGAAAGAAGTTCCCACCAGGGTGATTATTTTTGAAAATATTGTGAATGCTTATTACGGATCGACCATATTTTAGAAGGTACTTCTCTGAATGGTGTGCAGCAGTTTCACAACAATACGTTCTTTCGGAAAGAATGAACGATAATTTACGGTGATTTATGCTTTAGTTGACACTGTTTTGAAAATGGTCACAAAACATGCATCTTGCGTTACATACACCATTAGATTAGACAGTTAGATTACTACTAGTTTTTCCAACATTTTCTCGGAATTTTCCATTTTATTTTCTATTTTGAATTCTTGATATACTATTTTAACTTTGATACACCAATAAATATCCAAACATTTTATAGATTTTTGTGGATGGGTTCCCATTAAACATATCTCTGGTTCCCCGCATTATTATTTCGATACCTCCTACCATTCAAAAGTTAAAAATTAGAAACCAAAAAACTGATATTATTTTTGCAAAAATCAATTCGATGCACTCTTACTAAGTCTATGAATGTCTATACCGTTTATAATTTGACCATATTTTATAATTTGACTGATATTATTTTTGCAACAATCAATTCGATGCAGTCTTACTAAGTCTATGAACTTCTATACTGTTTATAATTTGACTACTGAACCTTCATTCCACTAAAACAATATTCATCCAATATGAGGTCGTAATATTATTTAACAATAACATGTTTCAGAGAAATTGTGTGCATGTTTCAATAGTTTCGTTCATCGATCATTTTCTGTTCCCAGGAGAACATCTATTTGGGAATATTCCAAGAAAAATGGCAGCACGTGCGTTTAAGGATGAGTGAGATATTGACACGAAATATATTCGAAAGCTATGAACACATCTTGGTTTGTAAATCATCAAGCCTAACTCATAACATAACTGACAACCTACTTGAGCTGTTGATTAATGTACTATACACACTTTATACCCAATAAGACGTTTTTCCAATATAATAATCTATCTTCTCGAAAAAGAAAATTCCAACTTTTTCAAAACCAGTAGAACTATGTACTACAACAATATGAACATTCTGTGGAAATTTCGTTCCAATCTGAATGAATTGAAAAAATGAAAATTTAAGGCTCTGGCGATTCTCATGAGGATATTGCAAGCTTTCAGAATTTGCCAGAAACCCTATTGAACCTATTTTGCTCAATAACAGTATTTTTACTGCCAATTTTCATACCAGAATAGGCCTCCTATTCTGGCATAAAAATTGGTCGAAAATTTTTTCAAGTCGATTGGTTACTTTTTCAGACCTATATGCCGCTTAAAAAAACGAAAAACGAAAGATAAATAAAAAAATTTGACTATTTTTCTGGCATGCAGGTAAGAAAAAATAGCTTTCGGCTCGAAACTTTTTCTGCACATTGGTATCACACCAGAAGGGTGTTATATAGGATGCTAAAGGGGAGTATAAGAATACTGACTATATAAAACTAATAAACATTGGTGTTATAGGCCTATAGCAACGATTCTTACTCGAAACACTTTTTTTATCCAAATAGTACAACCAAATAGTTACTAGAGTACTCACGTAAAAAGGTACAACACATAAAATCCCTGAATGTGGGCTGGTGATTCCCTATAAAAGAACTATAAAAAGTAACGAAAAGAAAGAAAACAGAAGAAGAGATAAAATAACTATAAAGATGATTGCAGCATGTTTCCAATGAATTGCATTATCTTCAGATCCCTAGAGAATTTAATTTTATTGATGGCTATTCATCTAAGCTTTATTACCAGTAGGCCTATGATGATATTATATGCTATAAATTATTGGAATAATATAATATGATGTGCTGTACTATAATTATATAATTGCAATTTGATATAATATAGTGTAATATAATATGATATAATATAAAATGAAATATTATATTATATTATATAATATCATATTATATTATAATTATATAATGTATAATGTTATGTGATATAATATATAATCTCACCCAAACCCCGCCGGGTAAAAACTTGAAGCCAATACCTGAAATATTTTAGCAACTACAAAAAATTCTTCATAGGCCTATAAAAGGTGTGAAATCAAAACTGTATGCCAAGTGAAACTTATAAATCATTCATCAATACAGCTGAAAAGTATCAGGAAACATTTGGCTCATCGCCCCCCAGTCTAAGTCTCGATATTCCTAAGTTCCCCAACAACTTGGATGGTATTAAGTCTAGGTAGTAATTGAGAGAACTTATAGTTAAAGGCCTACATTTGCTTTAATATAATGAGATATTGTAATTATATAATGTTTAATGTAATGTGATATAATATAATATTATATGAAATAAAATATAATAGAATGTATTATAATATATAATGTAATATAATACAATACATAATTAGTGATAACATAGGAAAATGGAACCCCAAAATTAATATTCCCAATATTTTCTTCGTGTCATTATTAGACCTATATTATATAAGCCACTTTTGATTTACCAGTAATAAAGACCCTATAGTTTGATCTCCTTTCGAGGCTTTTTATATCCAATCAATAAATTATTCTGACTGAGATGAGGCCTTCCATGACGCAAGCTTATTAAACTGACTAGCTGGTATTCTATTCTCTACACAATCAACTAGTAATAAATAGATTGGATGGGAATTATGATACTATAAATATGGCGTATTGACGTCGGTATCTGACCTTGAGTCGGCACGGCAATGGGGGGAAGACGATCCCTAGGGACACGACTCTGTGCAACTGCGCTACCTGTTCCCCCGCTGATTGTGACGTCAGTCCCACCCAATGGGCTCACCACTATATGGATCTGTAACAGAACAAGAGGGCGTATTGAGGACACGATCTGATTGGCCGGAATAGCATTCTAAAGTTATTACTGTATTGTAATCAAAAACAAAAACTTGTAAAAAGAGATACTATAGCTCGTGTTTATATTTATTATTGGGTTTAACGACGCACGGTAATGATAGCGAAGATCTATTGGCGTCGGGTGGATGATTAATGGGATGAACGTTTCTTGGGTAATGGGAAGGATATTGAAAAGGAAGCGGTCGTGGCTATATTATGGCAACCATCCCGGCATTAGCCTAGAATACAGAGGGAAAGCACGAAATAACCTGTAAAGATGGACGGCGGTGGTGATCTATTTAAATACTTTGGCATATAAAAGTAGTGATATAAAACTTTTTCGTCCAGCTAACTTTTTGAGAGAGGGAGAATGCAATGTGTAGATAGATATCAAAGGCATATAATGCAAACGTTCGGTAATTATAACCAGACCTAAAAGCTTTTGACATTATGGAATAAAATGTGTATGCCAATTTTATTTCATTATATCAAAAGAAAATGGGCTTAGTTATAATTACCGAACGTTTGTACATTATATGTATTATAAATATTCACACATATTGTGCATTTCCATTCCCTTGAAAAATAAACTTGGCCAAAGCTTTTTGTATCACCATTTTTATAATATGTCAAAGTGTTCAAATAGCACGGACTTGCCTCCAGCTGCTTCTACAAGTTTTTGTTTTTTGTTCTTGATGGGGATCACAGCATTTTGTGCTTCACATTTGCTATAGTATTGAGGAACAAGTATTCATAATCGATAGCCACATCTATCGAATCATATCTTGATTATATTTTCACCGATCGATCCAGAATACATGTTAACCATTGCACTCGTGAAATTACTTTTAATTTTCTTACTATTTAGAATTAATTCATGTAGAAATATTCAGGATTAATTATTATTATTTATTAATCATTTCTTATTTCGGGCTGCTGCATATTATCTATCTTATCTGTAGGAAAACAATTGTACATTACTGTTATTATTATTATTATAATTCATTTGGTAATGGGGCGGCGAGATCGCCCTTGTGGTGGGCTGGCTTGAATTTGGCTCATCATATGGACGTCGCATTACTATGGACACCTAGAGAAGTGCAAACAACAATATTAAATAAAAAAGTTATTTACCCAAAATTATCAACATTGGACTCAAGCATAATTACAGGTAAAAAGCTTAAAAGTATATTTTACCTGTCAAAATTATACTTTATAAGTTGTCTTTACGGATTCCGTCGTGAAGAAACGTTCTAATGGAAACGTGTAGAAAACTCTACACAAATCCCGATTGGGATATGAATTGGAAAGAATTCGTCGAAGTTTTATCCATTTATAAAAATTGCGTACGGTTGCAGTCACATGCAGTGGTCAATCAAGTTGCATTAAAATGCATCCTGAATAAAATATATACTGATATTATACGCACCAAAACTAGAAGATAGTGCGGATAAGCAAACCACGCATAGTCTGTGAATGTATTAAAAGATAAATGTCGTATAGATTTTTTTCTATCATTTTATGTGACCATAAGAGTGTGAATACATATTATGTTTCTCTCTAATTAAAATATTTCTCTATTTTTATTAGACTACTCTATTAATTTTCAACCTGATTTTTCGAATGAATCAGGTCAAGTTGTATAATGTCTCCACTACCATAAAGTTTGTATATCGTTCAATATAATATGTTCCATTAAAAAGGCTATAGCAATTGTCTGACGTCTAATCTAAACACAAGAACTTGAGGAACCTTGAAATTTCACAGTCTTGCATTGCCATAATTTACCGCACAAGTGGCTTAGTTGCTAATGAGCTCACTTCATGTGATCCGGGAGGTGTGGGGCATATCGGACCTGGTTCAATCTCCGTCACCATCCATCATTAAAGTTTTTTTCTGTGGTTTTCGTCGTTAGTCTAGGCTGATTCTGGAATGGTTCCTACAAGGCTACGACCGCTTCCTATCCTCCCCATTACCTAAGAAACCATTGTTCACCTCATCTACCCATATCGCATTGATCGTTAATAGATATTTATCTTTTTCGTTAATATCCAATAGATATGTTACCATTACAGTGCGACATTGAATCCAATATAGGCCTAAATACATATATAATAATATTGCCATAATTATGTTGTCAGAAGTTATTTGTTGGAAAGGGAATTGGTATTACTTTTCATCAGTTTTCAGTATGAGTTTGAGTGAAAATGAAGTCGTGTTCTGATTCTGAGAATCAAAAATGACTTGGATTTTCTATAAGCGATACAATTGTATTATTTCTTTTTCAAATTGGAGAACGAAAAATATTAAATTTTCAATATTCTGAGATTAAAAGAGTGAAAACAGACTCATCGAAATATAATATGTTATATTTTATTCAATTATATTTCAAAATGTAATGTAATGTGGTATGGGAACATGATGCAAAAAACGGAAGATAAGAGAATACGTACTCAAAAGAGATATTTGATATGGTAGAAAACAACACGACGAAGAGACGAGTCAGGAGAACGGGAGAAAGGTGGCATGAGGGAGTAAAGAATGGAGTAGTCAATCGAGGGGAAGGAAGAATGGAGTCAATGAAAGAAGAGATGCGGTGGGAGAATACAGAACGGTGGAGGAAACTCGTAGGAAGAGAAGAAGCGGATGATAATGAAGAAGAGGAGGGAGAAGTATAGAAGCTAGACTCGGAGTTGGCAGAATCCGTCAAATGATACGCATGCCCTAGATAATTTGGTGTTACACACCCTGACCCAATTAATTTGGCTATCTGGGATTGATATGATATGTCAAAATATCATAGACGTGCATTTTTTCATTATTATTTTCGTTTAATCAACTAATGGCTAGTAATGGATCTGGACTCTTTTAATCAACATCGAAAACTTGACAGCTAAGTATTTTGTTCCAGATTGGTGCCAAGATGATGGCAAGATGGGATCGTGTGAACGGGGTATCACAAGGGCGATCTTACCACCCTGAATCTTAAATATTGTTGAAATATAAAAAATAAAAATAAATATTATTGTATGTAATAATTGATTATTGTTTGCTCAACGACACTTACACTTACCACTTACAGCTAGGCTATACGGGGGGATGAATGAAGAAACTATGACTTGATGATATAGGCAACGTGAAAGGACTTTTACAAAACCCCATGCACTATGCGGGATTCGAACCCACGCCCAAAGGTGACTTCAGTTTCTAAAGCGGTGCCTTACTTAACTGAGCAACGGAGGAAGGCGAACCTGGAATATAGTATAAAAATGAAAAGAAAAACATGCTTTTCAGGTTATGTAGATCAACTTATGAATATGTAAACAACTGTCGAGTACCAATGCTCATTATTTTCTTATCTTTAGATTCCATTTTCAATTATTACGAGTTTTATGTAGATTTGTTTATAAGGAAATATGATGCATACCGGTAGTCTTAGTTGCCATCCATCCTTATGAGAATATATTTCTTGCGAAGGAAATTTTGAATAAATTAAGAAATACAAATATTATCAATGCATCTATCAACAACAGAATGAAATATAGGCCTACTTGTCTGTTTGTCTGTTCAGTAATAGTTCACATTCTACGCGATGGATGATTGAAAATGTTGTTAGAAGACAAGGGAGAAATTACAATGATTATATTGAGGTAAAAACATTGTAAGCTTCGTCAAGTAGGCATACACATACACGATTTGATGAGATCAGGAAAATCGGGAGCTCAATATTTCGAATCATGAAATGAAATAATCATAATCAATCAAGTACATTCTTTACATCCAGACATTGGTTGGACGAACGAAGAGGCCTCCTTCCACACTTGAGTAGGTAATGTAGGCCCATATATGTTTAGTTTTTCAATTTATGATCGTTTAATGAACTTTTTCGTCACATACGAATACCACACATGCATATTACGAAGTTTTCTTATCGACATCGAAACCTTGATAAACAATCATTGTTTATCAATTGAGGTTTAAGGGTGGGTAATTGAGATTGCTTATAGAAGCAGCGCACCTCTGTAATTTCAATGTCAAGACTTCGAAGCGGTCTAATGAAAAATAATTCTAAATAAAAATAATCCAAAAAAATGGATATTACATTTCAAATCAATTTACGTTATCCGCGTACAGACTCCGGGTTCAAACGTCCTACATTTTTCACATGTGTAAATCCACAAAAAGCATTTATTTTTGTATAAAGTATCAGTAAAAGATATAAGTTTATATGAAGTTTAAGTTAAGTATGAGTTTATATAGGTTATATAGGCTCATTATTTTTTGTATGTCATTTTGCAGGTACTAAAATGACCTATATTTTCTACGATATAAAACTTTGGTTTCTCGTTTTGTTCAAAAGCTAAATCTATATTAAATTGATATTTTGCTAAATCGACTGTTATAAAATCTCTCCTTGTTTCCCGCTTGTTACGAGAGAAATAAAGATAACAGCAGAGTTTAGTATTGTGTAATATTACGTCTGTAGTCTCCAACATCGCAATAAAATCTCCGGTTCTGTAATGTAATATTAAACAAGACTAGATGTTTGATATATCAGAACTTCATCAATCACAGACAATAGTGTGAGATTACGATTCAACCTTCCTCGTATAGGCCTACTTCTTCGAGCACAACCTGATCTTATTGGCATGTTATTTGATTCGCAATCAATTCTATTTCATTTCGCCTCGGGCTTCTGATGAGCGAGGCAGCAGTGGTGCGGTAGCGCTACGAGATGCCATGAAATTAAGAGTACTTGATAACAGTTTACGAATTGATAGTTAGTGGATAAGGCAACAGTTAACGGATAAACTTGCTATCACCATTGGTTATGCTATTTTCGTTCCTTTAACTAATAACAACCTAACACAATACAAATAACAACAATCCCAACTTATTTTGGTATAACAGCAATTCGAAAAAAAAATTTGAATTGATTACTTTTCCTGACCTGTATGCCGCGTACAAAATTACACACACACACACACACCAACACACAAAAAAAAAATCCAAAATTTTTCTATATATGGAATGAAAATCTTCGCTACGCTCATCTAAATTAGTTGATTATTACTTAACTAAGGCCCTGTATTATCAAGTCCAGTTAGCCTTTATCTGAGAGTTGGTAAAAACAAATAGCATGGGTAACCATTGTGATAAAACCTTTGAACTGCCAGTTAGAGCTACTCCCACGTTGGTAATACCGGCACTAAGATTCGTAAAACTGGGCCTTAGAGCCGGTATCATTCAGAGTCCAGTTAGCCTTTATCTGCAAAGCGGCTATTCGTTGGAGTATAGGGTAAGATTGGTTCAATTTCATATTAAATTATAGTTAAGGAATTGTGTTCGGTTAGGTTAATTTAGGTTAGTTTGGTTGATCAAGTCAGTTAGACTGAGTTTGTTTTGGTTAGTTCAGGCTGCGCACAAGAACAACAACAACAACAGCATCTGTATGTGGTGACATAAACCGATGGTCCGATGAAAAGCGGCTGCTCCTCATCTTTTATCTGAGGGTTGGTGAAAACAAACAGCATAGGTTGTCATGGTGATGACAAATTCAATCTGCCATTTGGAGCCACGCCCACGTTGGTAATTCGGGCACCAAATTGTTCATTTTTATATATTTTTCATCAATAGCTTTTTTAAAAAATTATTTACTTCACCTATGGTGCCCATCATGCCCCTCAATTGATGCACCCACCAATTAAAAACCTACAGTAGACCCTATAGTAGACCACATATATATATATATATATATATATATATATATATATATATATAGGCCTATATATAGGATTTAACGACGCACTGTAATGATAGCGGAGATATGTTGGCGTCGGATGGATGATTAATGAGATAAAGGTTTTTTGGGTAATGGGAAGGTTAGTGGGAAGGAAGCGGTCGTGGCCTATATTGTGGGAACTATCCTGGAATTAGCCTAGACAATAATAAAAAAAAATTGTTGATTACCTGGAATTGAAGAGGATCAATATCTATTTGCTGAGATTCTTGCATTTCTTCGTCCAGTTCGTCGACGTCGAAGAGGTTTCGATTGACAGACATTATTCAGCAATACTTGTCTCTACTGGTCTTCTTCATATAACAAGCAAAGGGCGACCTATACCGAGGATCAGACCAGAGCCATCTGATCACACGGCCGATCACCACGCGGCTTAATGCACTTAGTCAACGAATAATTGAATGGCTATTCCATTAGTATATTACGAGAAAGTAGTTTGTCAGGTAGTTACGTTCAGACGCATGCGCATAGTTATTGTCGAGCTTTTAATATCATTCTCTAAGCTAGTCGTTTCTTATTTGACTAAAGGTAGGCAGAAATTAATTATTTTATGGACCGTGCTGTATGAAATGTAGAACAAACTGATAACGAAGCCTCGAAACTTAATTGCAGAATAAATAGAAAATGTATTTTGTGCGGAATTTAATTATATTATGTGTGTGAAGTACTACGTTATTAATTGACTCTTTGATAAAATATTAGAATAAACAAAGGATTAATGAAGCAGAGCTTAACTTATCATATTGTGTTTGGTAAACATGGAGGAAATACTATTTCTGGAATAGTATAATCCTTTGGTGGTGTTACGATTGTTATGAATATGGAAACAAATTTCCGGAGTTTTTTTGATATTATATCAGTATACATTTGGTGATCTGTTGAAGAAAGACAGCCTCTCTTTGACTATCTTTCTTTCTCTTTCTAACTTCTCTTTCGTCTCTTACGGAAAATTCATTTCACGTATTTGTATAGCCTATCCTCAATACACTTGAAATATCCACACATTTAACCCGAGGTTTCTAAATTGAAAATGCGATGGTTTATCTCTTCAAACAAAAATCATTCATGTCACTCGAATTCAGTTAATGGTTTTTCATTCTAATGAATTCAATAGAACATATTTATCGTGTTTGCTGAAGTGTAATATTCTCCCACATCACTCACTCAATTCACTCGAATAATTAATTTGCAAATTACGAATTGAAGAGTAATTTTGTATAATGAAAAATGATTAGATATATGTATCAATATTATTCATTTTCCACAACATACACTGAAATCAACTTGTATTCCAACCACACACATAACACAAATGAACACATTATTGTGCTCAACCTAAATGTCACTATATAATATACCGGTATTCAACTTGTCTTCACGTATTTCAGTTAGTGGGCAACACAAACGTAGAAAGTCCTCTACAGGCACGTCAACTTATTTCGGTGCAACACACTACCTTCTACGGCAGATTATCAGCCGATACACATCACTATGTAAATAACAACTCCCGTCTCGAATCCTGTGCTGTGCACACTGCCTTGTGTTATTATTATTCAAGGTGTCGACTACGAGTATACCAAATACACTGCAACGACTTGACTTGACTTGTAACTTAAACCCGCATGAATAATGCAGGCCATGATTCTAGCTTGGATACATATTTGTCATTTCATTAGTGTCATATTTTGATTTGGATAACTCTTTCTATACAGTAGGACACCTTGATAATAGTCTCTGACTAAGTTACTATACTTACTATATATTAGGAGTAGAGAATGCCTTGAGTGTTATTTATTCATATTGAGTTTTAACAATGGACTGTAATAATAACTAAGATATATAGTCTAACTACCATGAATAATTAATGAGATGATGGGATGATGAGATGAAGGTTTCGTAGCCTATTATGGTCGTGAACCATCCTGCAACTAGTCTAGACTAATTAGAGGGAAAACCATGGCAAACCCTTGTTAAGATGGACTGATGGACGGTGGCAGGGATCGAACCGAGGACCGATATGCCCCTCATCTCCCGGATCACATGGAACAAGCGCGGTAATAACATCTGCCTTGAGTCAGATTGTTGTAGACGAGTGGGGAGTTATAGCTAATTCAGCTAATTAAGCTAGTAGCTGTCAGCTAAGTCAGGTTCGATCTACGTTCGCCGAGCTGCTGAGAAGAATCCCTGATGATGGCAGGTCACATCCTGCCGAAACGTTGGAGCAGAAGACAAGGTCCCGAATGGGACCGCACCGCAATTCAAAGAGCAAAGGCGGTCAACCCGAGAAAACGACATTATATATATATATATATATATATATATATATATATATATATATATATATATATATATATATATATATATATACAACTTATATAGGCCAGGGACCATACCACATATCTCATATCATTGTGATCACATATTATTATCACACATAATTAAATCACACATTTTTAAATGGATGAGATGTACTTATACATATATAGGCCTACGTGCAGAGTATCGTAAAGTTGTTAATTGATTAAAATTAACATTAATTTGGGTTTTAGTTGTGATTCTAGAACCTATGTATGTTTGTCATGTATTGTGTTGTCATAAGTGGTTGTGCATACGAAATGCTAATAAATAATGTATTCAATTCACTACAATAATACAAGTTGCATCAGCCAACTTTTGTCCGTTCCTTACTTTGATTCTATTCTGTTCACGTTTTTCATGTGTGCAGAACATTTCAATAGGTCTACGATTCATTACGAAAAATTGTAAATACACCTTCTAGCAAAGCTATGTATTTATGCAAAATAAATGTTAATGTTATCCCAGTCTATCCTTCTATGTATCCCAGTCTATGTTATCCTATTCTATTAGGCCTACTCACTTCAGTAGTGGAAACACAAACAAAAATGTAAGCTCAAAACAAAATTTTTGCCCAAAATGACCATGCTGTCGACGCAGACATTCATTCAATGA
This sequence comes from Brachyptera putata, assembly GCA_907164805.1. Lineage (NCBI taxonomy): Eukaryota > Metazoa > Arthropoda > Insecta > Plecoptera > Taeniopterygidae > Brachyptera > Brachyptera putata. The sequence continues at coordinate 9,140,317 of OU015471.1, read as the reverse complement.
ACATTCATTGAAAACATTCATTTATTCATCATATTATTATACATAGACCCTACACGCAAATTTACGTTCGAATGCTCAAATATCAACAGGGCTGATGAAAATAATTGATTCGCAGGCGCATAATATCCATTTTGCTACACCCTTCATAAAAATGTGGCTGAGCCAATCATGGGGGAAACCTTCATTTCACCCCGCAAGATCATTTTTGTAGATTGAATGAATTGAAATAAGCATGCAGTTTTTGAAATACAGAACACAAGATACAAAATATGTATCTAAAGATACATGTATCTATATAATTTTACTGTCCATGTCTGATTAGGAACGGTTCCGCTTATGTATAAAAGTGATAATGCATAATGTCAAGAGTAGAACCTAGGTAGAACATACACAGAAAAAATAAGATTCTTTTCTTAAATTCAGTCTCCAACAGGTTAGTCCCAAACATTTCTTTGAATATAAAAAATGTGTTGCATAAATTGCATAATCTCTAGTTACCTCTTATCGATCCTGCAAAGACAAAAGCGAAGAAATAAGGAAAGAAAAGTTACTAAATAACCAATAATGTAATAAAATGATCCGATAATCATCTAAAATAACTGATCAGTACCTGCACTGTAACTTTCGTTAGCACACCGAGCATAAGTACTCGAGACGATAGCCGTGACATGTAAGGCTCCAGGTTCGAATCTTGGGAAGACGTGGATATTTGTCCTCAATATAAACGTACCACACCCAGTAAAATTATTAAATTACTATTCACGAAGTAAAAATTCGAACTTGAAATTGAGCGCACTTAGCGCTTTTGCTATTTAAACCAATCACACAGGCCGTGGATTGATTGTTTTTGGTATTGTGCGCAACTACTGGTGGATTTTTGAACCGATGCAAAGTGTCAACAAGCTTGAAATGCCGGTGCTCTAGACACTGTGGTGTAGATGAGCGTCGTGTAGTTTAAACAGCAATACTATATACTTGATGGTTTAAATAATTATGCAGTAAATCTAGTGTTTTTTTGTATACACATCAGTGTGTTCAAGTGGTGATGAGTGCCCACATTAACACGTTTTTATGTTTGCAATGATGGAACAGGACTTGAAAATTACGACAGAGGCCCAGATTATTAATATAATTAATGACATATTGGTAGGTTTGCCGGATTGTTTTGGCTGTGGCATTGGTCATTGAGTTTGTAGGTCTAGTAGCCTAGGTTACGGTATTTCTTCAAGTACTGACAAGTAGGCCCTACTAGTGGAGGCCCACACTAGAACTTGTCAACTAGGCTCTACTGTGTCTAGTAGAGAGAGCTTGTAGGCCTAGGCCTAATTTAATATGACTAGGCCTACTTGAAGCCTACCTAGGTCACGTTCCTAATTAGGCCTATTGTTTGAATACGAGATATCTGCCACCTGTTGTAGGTGTTACAGAAAATAAATAGGACGAGTCTATTTCCACGAATTAAACGTAGGCTACTATGCCCACGAACCATCGGTCGGGTTGTGGCAATAGCAGAGTCGCTCTGTCACTTTGCGTGGTCTAGGCCTGCAAGAGTTGTAGAGAAAATTTGCTCTTAAACAAACCTATACTTTAAGCCGCTTCAAATGTCATGTGTAGGCCTACCTATAGGCCTACATGTGTAGTAATTGGCCACTGTATAGAGGCAACCCGATTTTTTACTTAGGTACTCTCTAAATACAATGTATCCCAAGACATGATCATCCTGATTATATTCTTTTCACTCGCATCTTGATGCATATAGACCTGTCTGATGCATATAGATCTTCATTAAAAGTACATTAGTCTCTCGATTAACTTTACCGAATGTTTTTAGAAAATCGAAGGCATCGAAGAAGCGTTCAGCTGCTTCTTGGTCCATCGGCCTGAAAATGAGCTGGAAAAGGTGCAGAATTTCCAAACGGACCTGCAAACCGTTCTCGCAGGTTTGCCAGCCGAACAGCAAGAAGCTGGAGTCAAGCAGTACTTAACGATGGCGGCTGGGATGACGAATTACAGCCGTCTTCAACTGTTGCTCTCGTTGCTGGAGAACTTGGTAGCTAACGGAACGTTACCGGCAAGGTAATTCCAACTTTTGTTTGGATAGTCCTACATGTAATGAGTCTTACACAAGGGAGGAATGGAATTGGTTGAAATAGTTATAGATTTTTCCGCTAGGTGTCTCATTTACCGACTCGCGGTACTATGTAGTACTATGGCAAAAATAACGATAGGCCTGTGTTTTTGATGTGAATCATTGCAACACATTTTGTCAGCATGCCTCATTCATTTACCAGGGGTCCACAGTTCGATTACCGCTGGAGAAACTTTTTTCAACTTCATAAATTGGTGTCTTGAGTGCAGGCTTATATATGAGCTTTGCTAAAATTGTTTTTGTTCTCATTTTTGTCTTCTACATCTACCAGAAACAAGAAATAAAATTTGTAGGTTGCATGTATTTTTTCAGTAAGCCCTATTGGTGTCTGGTACACTCTAGTGATGACGATTAGAACTATTTTGACCAACTCCGTTTCTTCTTTATGTGAGATTCACATGTAATATGGTGTTCATGCATGTTTGGTTACTATGTTAATTCTGTTGGACGACCGGCTTTTCCGGATAAGGTGTAGTGCAACATCGAATCTAGGCCTAGGCCCCTATACGCAGCGCTACTATAGATAGTCTGATATCTATTGCGTGCTCTGTCACTCACTGTATATTTACTAATTAATAGTTGACTACCTTAGTAATGGGCTTAGTTTTTAATTCCAATTCTAGTTTTTAATTTGGAGGTACATAACATTTGCATGTTGCAGGTTAGTTTGTGAGTGTATCCTCGCCTGCGATAAGCTGCAATATCAACAGGAAGAATTCTGGGTGGAGTGTTTCCACTTGATGCGGAAGATTATCGGAGGGGTTGATTACAAGGGAGTGCGTGAAGTTATGAAGGGTTGCCGCGAGAAAGCCCAGACCGTTCCTACCCGTCTGAATGCAGCAGTCATTCCACAACTGAAAGCTTTGGAAATAGTCATCGAGTACATCTTCGATAGGAATGCTTGTCTCTTGCCGGCTTACTTCATTGTTAATGAGATACAGAAGGCATACCCTGAAAATAAGAATTGGCCACATTGGGTAAGTATTCTTTATGTAATTTGATTATAGACCTACAGTCTACATTTCTAAGTATCGTAACAGTTTGACTTGAAAATGCAGCAAATGCATTCTAAGATGAACAATCCCTATGCCTATGTATATGAAATGTATATGTATGTGTAATGGAAAAATCCATCAACTCTTGACCTTCCTGTTCTACTTGTTTCATATGCTCCACAACGAAAAGTTTTGAAACTTTAGGAAAGTTGAAAAATGAAAAGTTCCAATTCCCCGTCACTACCCGTTTACATGGTGCAGATGTACGGCTTGAAATCATGCATTTTTTTCAATTCAATATCGCTTGAAAATCAAAATATCGATAGGTTGAATCAACATTTGATATACAAATTTCAGTATTGTGTGCAATTTGTGTATCAAATTGTAATGTAACGTTAACTAGGCTATTTGGTTTATATTTAATATAAATTTGATTTGCATTCGCAGAAACTGGCTCAACTCCTGTCTAGCTTCGTGGAAAGTTTTCGTCCGACCGCCCAGATGGTTTCGATCATCGGCCATTCCCGAATGCTTCCCGTCGTCGAACATTCTGGTTACGCCGATCACCTGATCAACCCGTGGAAATTGGATCCGTCGACGTTAAAGTTCTCTCTGAAAGGCAGTCTTCCGTACAACCGCGAGCTTCTCGAGCCTCAGACTGGTCTCCTGCGCTACGTTCTAGAACAGCCGTACTCTCGCGACATGGTCTGCTCCATGCTGGGACTTCAGAAACAACATAAACAACGTTGTGTTGCATTGGAAGATCAACTTGTCGAGCTCGTCATCTTGGCGATGGAACGTTCTGAAATGGAGACCTCTGAAACAGATGATAATAATACAAATAGCCATTGGCTTTGGTTACATTTGTCCAGTCAGCTGATCTACTTCGTACTGTTCCAGTTTGCCACGTTTCCTAACATTGTTATGGCTCTGCACGACAAGGTAGACTAAGCCATATATATTTTTTCATTACTAATGATTATTCACTTTCATACTTACAATGGACAATTTTAGACTATACCGGTACAGTGAAATTTCTGTCCATCGCTTTTCAAGGGACCTGGAAAATGGAATCATCCATGCAAAAAAAAAAGACGATTAATCTAGGAAATTTTATATTGAGTGTAGGACTGTAGGAGTAGGGTAGGTGAAAATGAATGAATACAAGCAGGAAAAGAATGGAACCGGAAACGATGCATAGAAGTTTCACTGTTCAGTCTGTACCGGTACTATAAAGTAAATGCCCACGTAGGGCCTGAGATAGCCTACTATATACTTTGTTTGGGGACATTATTTATTTCACCTTATTTTTTGGGGTCCATTGAATTTCAAATTCATGAGGGTTTACTGTAATTGACAACAACACACTCTCTGATATTAATACATGAATTGGATGAAAGGGAAAGAGAGAACAGTAGCTTACCGAGGTTCACAAGTAGATAGGACCTCTTATGGTGGTGGTGCAGCCATTGATAATTAATATTAATACGAACACCTACAATTTTGTTGCAAAATTTCAATAAAATTTAGAATACACTGTTTCTAGAAGCTAATAATAGTGATTTGAAAGTGTTGTTTGATATTGTTTGTATCAATAAACTTCTTCCAGTTGGCAGGCCGCGATCTGCGTCGTGGCCGAGACCACCTGATGTGGGTCCTTCTCCAGTTCATCTCGGGCAGCATCCAACGCAATCCTCTCAGCAACTTCCTCCCCGTGCTCAAGCTGTATGACCTCCTCTATCCCGAGAAAGAGCCGCTGGCCGTCCCCGACTTCAACAAGGCGCTCTGCACTCACCAGATGGCCATGACGTGCATCTGGATTCATCTCCTTAAGAAAGCTCAGTCGGAACATTTGAACATCCATCGTCCGATACCTCACACGCTCAAGGTTAGAGTTGTGGGAATATAGTATTCACATTCAGTTTTGATGGTGTATTTTTATGTGAACTGTAACATTTTGTAGAAAACTACCGTACTAAAAAAAACTTGAACTGAAAACTCTGGATTCACAACTACGGGATTATCAATGGAAATTCTTTGAACTTTTAGTCTGACACTGTCCGATTAATGCTTACTGTTCATAGTTATTCGAGGAAAGAGAAAATGATTATTTTCAACTTGACCATTGGTGTCTAGTTAGTTTTATGTCTGGACACACTTTTTGGAAACAATTTTGTACACAGTTGGCCTACTGTTCATTTGTCTTCAAAACCGTGCATGTTTCGACGAAATAGCCAAATGTAGCTAAATGCTCTGATAACGATATTTATAGTGAAAACTAGTGAAATTGAATATAATGGCAATGTCAAAATATGAATAGAAATACCATGAAATATGAAGAAAAACACATCCTCGTGAAATATTTCAAAGATTTAATAGTCTATTTAATGTTAAATTCTGCCATCTCTACTCAAGGTTCATCACGAGTTCCTACAACATCTGGTCATGCCCAACAACACCAGCCTGTGTATGGGTTCCGATTATCGTATCGCTCTCCTCTGCAATGCGTATTCGACCAATCAAGAGTATTTCTCTCGACCAATGGCTGCTCTGGTAGAGACGATACTCGGTACTCAGAAGAGCACCCAGCAACCGCCGTTGACACCTTTGGCCAACGGGCCCACGACTCCACTGTCTATGTCCATTTTGGATTCATTGACAGTCCATTCGAAGATGAGCCTGATTCACAGCATCGTAACTCACGTGATTAAGTTGGCGCAGTCGAAATCGAACATGGCTTTGGCTCCTGCGTTGGTGGAAACATACAGTCGTTTGCTTGTCTACACGGAGATAGAATCGCTGGGAATCAAAGGATTTATAAGTAAGGAATTTCAAAGTTTTTTTGCCTGAAAATACCGGTATGTTTTTCTAGGGCCTAACTGCTGTTTTCACATTTTCAGCCCATGTGGATATTTCAAAGGCATTGTTTTTAAATAATAATATTTTTTTTGGTGAGGTTCTACTGTAGTAGACCCATCTTTAGACACTTTAGTTTTTTCAGTTTTTAGCCCATTAGCATTTAGAGTTTAGACCCTACAATTATTAGATCACAGTGAGATCTCTGTCGATCATTCTTCAAGGGACCACGAAAATGGAACCATCATGCAGAAAAATGATCCATCTAGGAAAATTTAACATTGATTATATGGGAGTGGGGTGATAAAATGAATGCTACAAGCAGGCAAACGATGGATCCAGGAACGATGCACTGTACATTATTTAGCAATAGAATGTATGATTTCCTATCATAGACTGTCAATTTCATCAATCAATATACAATCATTAATTATTTACGCTTATTCTCACACACATTTTTTTCATCCCAGGTCAACTTCTGCCGACCGTGTTCAAGTCTCATGCCTGGGGAATTCTGTACACCCTTCTGGAGATGTTCAGCTACCGCATGCATCATATCCAGCCTCATTACCGCGTACAGCTGTTATCACATCTGCACAGTCTCGCAGCTGTGCCGCAGACCAATCAAACGCAGCTGCATCTGTGGTAGGTCGGAGGATGGCTTCCACTATTCCCACCCGTTGTCACACACACAGTCATGCATACTTCCTTTAGAGTTGGTTGGGTAGAATAATACAATACACTCAGCTGTTGTTTCAGCATCTTGTTCTAGGCTTCCCCATCGTATATGTGCCGAATTGACGAGCCTCTTGATGCTAATTTACAGTGATGAACATTCATTGTTTTACATATCAGGTACAACAATAGGTTTACGTCAATGTCGCAATATATCCACGTCTTAGATGGTAGAGCGGTTGCAAGACAGAACCTCACCTTTTTGATGTTTACATCCCCACATGCATACATGCCAAATAAAGAACTTGACAACAACAAAAATAACAACAACGTCATTGACGGGTCGTAAAACCCCAATACAGTAGGCTTAATCAATAAACAATACGTCAGTAGGCCTACTATAAAACCATTTGTTTCCATTTGTTTAATTTGTTCATAAAAGGCCATCTCTAAACACGAGCATCTGTGCAGTATAAAGTGAAAATAACCTGAAACGGTAGTGACTTTGCGATCCAGCTGTCATGTGTTTAATGAGAACATGTTGTGCATTGCTTGCAGCGTGGAGAGTACAGCTCTTCGCCTGATAACCGGGTTGGGAAGTGCGGAAGTTCAGCCTCAGTTGTCTCGTTTCCTGAGCGAACCCAAGACGCTGGTATCGGCCGAGTCCGAGGAACTGAACCGAGCTCTCGTCCTCACGCTCGCTCGGTCCATGCACGTCACCGGGACAGGTAAGCAAAGTCCCGGGATAAAGTCATCGACTTTTTTGTTATTTACTAGCAGAGAAGAAGTGGTTAGAGGGGGACTATAGGGGTGTGTGCTAGGGGCAGCCAATGGACTAGCCTGCCATGAACGCTGGTAATTCTCTTTCCTATGCTTGAATTGAGATATTTGGGATTTTCATTTTTTTCCGAAAATTATAAATTTTTCTCTAGGTTTAGACCAGCACAAGTTTTCGGTATTTTCTATATGTAAAATCTACATGTTATTATTATTAATATTATTTATTATTCATGATTCAAAGGAACCAAGGTCTCACAACTGCCATGTAATAAGAGTAAGGCCTACATACATCACATCATAAATATACGTCACAGATGTTGGTATTTTATTAAAATCTGCAGGCAATCTGTAGACGACAGTGTAGTGTGAACTCTTGCGAGGTCTCGAGATTTATCCCTGTCCACTCTATTGTCTTGTTGCTAGGTTGCGAGACGCTGTCCGGTACTTGGTGCAAGGACCTGCTGACCACGATCATGCAGAACACGCCTCACAGCTGGGCCAACCACACGCTGCAGAGCTTCCCGCCCGTGCTCAACGAGTTCTTCCAGCAGAATCCCGTCCCCAAGGAGAACAAGCAGCAGCTGAAGAAAGCGGTGGAGGAGGAGTACCGGAACTGGATGTCGATGAACAACGAGAACGACATCATTGCGCACTTCTCGGTTCCGGGAACGCCTCCGTTGTTCCTCTGCCTGCTGTGGAAGATGATCTTGGAGACAGATAGAATTAGTCCGATTGCATACAAGTGAGTTTAGTCTTAACCCCCCCCCCCCCTCAGCGTACTGTATTCCTCCTCTGAATCGATTTATGTGAGGTAAATGGAATTCAGGGTTTGGTTGCTGTTCAATCAACAATCTATAAACGATAACAAATACATATGCCATATCAAAAATCGATAGAAAATTTCAAAAAAATATTTATCCCGTTTGATTTCGTTCATACAGTTAGGCCTATGACTGAAGTCTACGGTTATGCTCGTCGGATAAGTTGGATAACGCATGGATACACCTTTGTTGACAAGTGTTCTGTTCTTGTTCTTCAGGATCCTGGAACGCATCGGGGCGAGAGCGCTGTCCGCACATCTGCGCAAGTTCTGCGATTATCTCGTGTTCGAGTTTGCCAACTCGGACGGTGGCCAACACGTCAACAAGTGCGTCGATGCTATCAACGACATGACGTGGAAGTACAACATCGTAACAATTGACAGGCTTGTGTTGTGTCTGGTAGGTTGAACAACATTTGACAATGACTAAGAAAACGCTTGAGAAGCCATAGGTGCCCAGGGTTCTATGCCACAAACTTTTAATACTGTATTATGGCACTTTTACTTTCAACTCTAGACGTATCAATTTGAATAGAGATGAGTGGTCGGGTGACTATCCCACTGAACTGTCATTCGGGAGTCTGGGATTTGAGGTTCTAGCACAACTTGGATTCAAGCCAGCGAGTCTAAAATTAATGAAGTTCAATCAAATTACCTAATCGAGATCCAATTTGAGTACCGGTTATGAAAAACTAACAAGTTTATACCTCTCATCTTGCTACTATATTGAGTTTGAGTCTCGATCACAGAGCTGCAATTGTGTGAAAAGACAATTATCTATAGGCCTACACGTTCAAAAGTTTGAAATTCAGATCTCATCCTTCTCGAAGATATTCAGTTGGGATCTGTCATTGTTCATATCATATCATGTATCATATCATTGACATCATTGTTCGAACTGTGCCCGGTGTTCGAATTGTGTCGAATTATGAAACAAATAATTAGTTATAATGATGCATGATTGAATGATGTTCCACTTTTGTAAACCAACAACTTGACGATTGTACCGTATCTATTCTCAGGCGCTGCGCACACAAGAAGGCAGTGAAGCTCAAGTGTGTTTCTTCATCATCCAGCTGTTACTGCTCAAGGCAGCCGAGTTCCGTAATCGAGTGCAGGAGTTTGTTAAAGAGAACTCTCCCGAGCACTGGAAGCAGAGCAACTGGCACGAGAAGCATCTCGCCTTCCACCGGAAGTATCCGGAAAAGTTTGCGCCGGAAGGGATACTGGAACAGACGGGCGGACCTTCTTCTCCCTATCACTCGCTGCCGGTTTACTTTGGCAATGTCTGCCTCCGTTTCTTACCGGTATGACAAGATTTAATAGTCATCGAACTTGGTTTTGTAGGTTTTTCTTTTATGGACTTGTAAGGAAAATACTCTCTCAATGTGAAAACAAAATTGCTGACAAAGAAGTTTATATTTGAGAAGACCTCTATGTTATTTTTAAAGTAGCGTGCTCGGTAGTGAACAGTTGATCTCGTTAATTCGAAACTGAGGGGAAAACGAAATTTAAACATTCTAAATTTGAAAAGATGAAAAAATTGAAAAATTACTGCAAATGTTATAAGGATGGATAATACACGCTTCAATGTCAAAACAACGCTGTTTGTAGCTCCCCGCAAGTTGCCTGTATCGTGTATGTTGATATGCTAGTGCTGAACGTAGGCCAACCAAAGGGACAGGGACATGGTATATCGGATAGGCCCACATTTCGGTTTCGATCTCTGAAATAATCTTTCACACTTTCATTGTCATTCTCAGTCCTGATTACTATGGGCATATGTAATTTTATTTTGTTATCTGTGTTCTAGGTGTTTGACATTGTAATACATCGATATTTAGAGCTTCCGCCTGTAACAAAATCGCTTGAAACTCTACTCGAACACCTAGGCTGTCTTTATAAGTTCCACGGTGAGTTTGTCAATATGTTATCAATTTTTTATCTATATGTATTGCACTGTAGGCCTACTGATGACTAAGATCTATTGGCATTGGTGAATGATATATGGGATGGGTTGGGATGAAAGGTTATTTTGTTAGATGGTTTTGGATAGTGAGAAGGAGTCGGTCTGTTCCTATTGGTAAGGAACCATCCCATTATTGACCTGAACGACAGATGGTAACCACGAATAACCTCAATCAGGATGGTCCACCATGACGGGAATTGAACACCAGTCTCTTGAATGACGGTTCAGTGTGCTAGCCACTCAACCACTCATTTCAGTATTGTCAATATTAATTTCTTGAATTACATTAGTCATTACTAGAAATACTTTTTGTATTATGAATCAAAGCGTACCAATTTATTAGGGTGGTTTAGACTCTTTTTCTTGACTACTTTTCAAATGTTTTCACCTAGACCGTCCCATAACGTACTTGTACAACACTCTCCACTACTACGAGCGTAAGCTGCGAGATCGTCCGCCACTAAAGCGTCGTCTAGTGGCTGCCGTGCTGGGCTCGTTGCGTGAGATCAGAGCCCCCGGGTGGAGTCTGTCAGAACCGTACCAAGCCTACATGCAGCGCCAGAGCGATGACATCAACTGGGTGCCGGAGCTCGATTATTACATCAAACTGGTGCGGAGGATTGTCGAGAGTATCCTTTTTCTTGTGGGTTTATAGTGGGTTAAACAATGCACTGTAATGATGACTTGGATCATCATTATGGTATCGAGGGATAATGAATGTTGGGAAGATGAGATGAAGGTCGTTCCATGTCAAATCCACACAGCTAAAAACTTCTTCAACTCAGAATTCAATAAAATTTTGGTTGCAGGCTAGGAATTATGAGTAAAATATGTTTGTCAAATTTCAGCGTCGTTGGTCAAACGGTTTATGAGATACAGCGGGTCAAAGTTTGCCCGTTTACTCGAATTCGAGTCGGTGCACGTCAGCGGTGAATGCTATAACTTTGACCCCAATTGTCGTTGGAACATCAACATGGTGTCATTTGAAAACTATTGAAATGCTCTACAAAATAACATCATTGTAGACACACTTGTAACATGGTGAGCATATGACTGTGTTGGATCAAAAATTTAAATTTAGAGGCCTAAAAATGGCATCTATATAGTATCTATATATATCTATATACTATATAAGTATCTGTGCAGTGTAACCTGAAAATGGCCCGGCCGGGGAAGAAGGATTAGTGACTTCGTAAACCTGGCTGCCTAATAGTTATAGAGGCTCTACTGTACATTATGTTACTTGAATCGAATAGTGTAGTGAGCGATGGTAGTAAATCTCCTTGACGAATGACATCGCAGCAATGTCAGGGAAACCTCACTTCCCCGCCACCGACTGGCGCTTCAACGAGTTTCCGAACCCTGCCGCTCACACCCTCTATGTGACGTGCGTGGAACTGATGGCCGTGCCCGTCACACCTGTCATGGTCGGTAACAACCTGCTAGACGTCATCACCAAGGGGTACACAGTCATACCGTCGAACCAAATACATCTCTGGATCAATTCCGTATGTACCGTATTTTATTTTAGGGTAACAATGTGTGATCTGAATCTCTGTGGAACCAGTTTTTGTTGCTTAGTTGGGAGCGTTTTTTGAAAAATAATTCAAACATTTCCAGAACTTTGCCCATCTATTGAGACCGCGTTTTATGAATTTAAAAAATGTATTATTAAGCTGATTAACAATTAAAGTACGAAAATAGCATGGGTAACCAATAGGGATAACAAGTTGATCTGTTGATTAATACTCATCATAATCATCACCTTTGTATCTTATTTTAATTTCCGTACCCTAATCAATGATTAACAAATTAATGTTTAAAGCCAGTCCTGAAATAACGAGGTTAAACATGAACGTTATCTTGAATAATATGTAAAATCACATTATTGATGAGGACGTTTATTTTTGAAATCAGAATATAATAAAAATAGAAATTGGATGTCCATTTAATCGATTTTAGAATCACATTCTTTAATAGGCCTATCTGATTTTGGCATGAATCTGCATTTTGTCCATTTAATCGATTTTAAAATCACATTCTTTAATAGGCCTATCTGATTTTGGCATGAATCTGCATTTTATTATAGGTGGGCTTGTTGATGGCTGCCCTGCCTGACTCCTATTGGTCGGTTCTACACGAACGTCTGGTGGAGGTGATGACGTGCCCTCAGCTCACCGAGTGGACCTATCGCAACAGTCCGTTCCAAATGTTTAACTTCGCCGTGACCCACGACTCGCTGCTGGAGAACAAGTTCTCGTACACGCTGGCGCTCGTACATTCCATGTGGCACCACGCGGGCGTCGGGCAGATCACGACGGTGCCTCAGTGAGTAATAATCTCGTAGTTCTCGTAGGTTATTCTTACGAGTTATTCATTGCTATTCAAAATACATGGCTGTACAAAACACTATTTGTTATCCGTCACAGGTTTGTGAAAGAGAAGCTGCACGGCGTTGTGAAGACGGAAGAACAGTACTTGTTCCTGTGCCACATCGTCGGTCCGTTCCTCCAGCGGTTCAACACGGACCGTCCTCGTTGCGTCATGGATCTCACGGTCGAGCTTTACGAGCTACTGGAGCAGGTCGACAAGAACGTGCCGCATCTCAAGTACATGGACCCCATCTGCGACTTGCTGTATCCTTTGAAACAATTAGATCCACCCGTGTGCGAGAATTTTTTGAAAGACAGTTCAAGGTTTTTAAATGGGACTAAAAGTGGCCAATGGCAATGCCAAGATTTGTGACGTCAGGAATCGATCACTGACCCGTGCTCCGCTGGGCGTGGGTTCAAATCCTGCATGCATAAGACATGGGTTTTTGTAATCGTCCTTTCATTTATCATCACTTCATAGTTTCATAATCACCTGCTCATTTGTACCCCCGTATAACCTAGCTGTTGGTGGGGTCGTCAAGCAATCAATAATCAATCAACCGACCCGTGCTACAATGTAGTTTAGTAGCAGTATGCACAGCATAGGCCTACGTTACTGTGGGGCTATTGTTGGTATAGCTGCTTCACATACTCAGGGTCCATGGTTCGACTCCCGGCGCAATAACTTTTTCAAGGAAATAATTACCTAGGTCCTAGGTCTACTAAATGTTGTCTTGGGCGCAGGGTTATGGTGAAGGTTGATTTTTATTTCAATTGAACCACAGAAACAAAAATATCTACACAATTGTTGTGATTTTCAATTATTGTTTTTTGTTCCATTTAAAAACCGATTTGCAGGAAAATTCTCGCCACCTATTTCCGGAGGCAGCAGCTTACCTTGATAGATTAGCCATGCAGCTAGTGATGCTGGCTGAAACTTTCCATCTTGATATTTTATCTGGGGCTTCTCAAATACCAATCCTATTGCATCGAGGAAAAAAGTTTTCTTCCTTGTCTTCATCCTCGTCTTCACTTTGTTCTTCCAGCTCTACTAATATTTGCCATGCTTTCCGTTCTTCTCACAATCTATCCTCTTCTTCATTTTCCCATATACCTCCTCAGACTTCCACTTATCTGGTCCCTCCATCTTCTTTGTGGTCTTCCAGCTTTTATTTACACTCTGATATTCTTCTGAATTCTTTTCTGGGTATTCTTTCCGGTTCCATTCTACTCAAAAGTACTCATATATGTGTACCATTTTGGTCCATATCAAAACTTCTGATATAGGGGGAAAAAAATTACGGTAATTGAATTTCCAATGTCATCCTTAATACTTGTAAACAGGTATCACATCAAGTACATGTTTGTCGGCGATATGATGAAGATGGAAGTCGAAGGCATCATCCGCCGCTTGCGCCCTGCTCTTCAGATGCGATTGCGGTTCATTGCGCATCTGAATATCGAAGAAATCAACGCTGCATGACGGATTGCAAGTCCGGTTTAGGTTTACCATCAAACGTATTCTAAGTTTCCGGATTGACATTAAGGACAGATATTTTGGAATTTGCATCGAAAGTCAATTAAATTAATCCAAAGAAAATGTATCACGTTAGTACAGTAGAACCTTGTTAGTACTTCCCTCATTGCAGCGTCCATCAAGATGTATCATCGTTTTTATAAAGTCTTGGACAATTCCCAAAATATAGCGACCTTCGTGAGAATACGGCGCTTTTTTGGTTCCCATGCAAGGAAAACCATGAATAGTACGACGAAATGTTTAAAATCTTCTATTTCAATCAAAAAATAGAGTGGTTAATAATACCGCAGGAAATAATTTTGAAACGGACTATACTGCTCGCTAGCAACACTGACCGTCACCACGGATCTTTGCGACACAAGCACGTCTGATTGCTGTCAAGCGAGTGCCGAAAGTAAGCTGGTGACCCGAAGACATCAGATACTACGACAATAGATCACACAATAAAGAGGAGTACCGGTACACTAAAAATGTTACTACTTTGGGCATTGAAATATTGCCAGTAAAACATACAGGGACTGTATATAAGACATTGGGACGAGGAGAAAACTGAAATGAAAGTTGAAAACCAACACAGTTTGTAATCTTGAGTAGAAAATATTTGTGGTAGGGCCTACAGCATTCTATTTTTGGAACATTTTCCTCATTATAATGATGGTCCAGTGCGGTGAGGCCATCTACCAGCTGCTCGTAAGTCGTAAGCCACAACAATGATTCTCTGTTTGGAACACAGACTGAAATATCATCGCGGAGATTAAAAATACGTAAACTGTAAACACTGAATTTATTTTGTATTTTTTGTCGAAAGAATCACTTCAAATTAAATGATCATTTTACGTTATGAATTAGCGATACGGCCTATCGCCATTGGCGAGTGACGTCCGGCAATCTCGAGCAAATGATCTATTTTTCGATTTGTAAAACAAGCAGGAAAGTTCGATTTTAAATTTACTTGTAAAATATAACGACGATTAGCCTCTCCTCCCTCAACGTCACACTAACAACGTTCTACTGTAAGTCGATACCCCAAAATGCATAACCAATTGATTGCTTGGACATTCATAAGGATCTTTTGTACGAAGTAGGAACTCTCATTCTGATCATATCAACGACAAGAAAAAAGAAAATGAACAGACATTTGAACTTGGATCTATCTAGTTCCGTATCTATTCGCAGGCGTTTTCTTGGTATGTAAGCTTTCACCCTTTCAACTCCGACGACCATATTTTGTAAAATCAATTTAGTGTATTCATCAGTTTGTTTCTGAAGAAATGAGCTAGGATTACTAATTTGAATTTTATATCAGCTTATTAGATTTTTAGAATTTTATCAAATATGTACCTACATTGATCTTGGCTTGAGATAAATTTCGTTTGAACTTCAATCACCACGGATGCAGGAAAATCCAACAGTTCACCTTCCTAAATCATAATAAATGGCTCTGTAGAACGTATTCATCAGAAGTAGCATACATGTACTTCACAGTTGGATATGTTCCATGCTACCACTACTGTACTATGTATTCTAAAAGATGGATTATACAGACAACAATTCGGTAAACACAAAAGTTAATTCCGTTACCCTTCGTGTTCTTGGTTCGGCAACGTATGACATTCATGTCCTCTTTATAGGCATCTATGCAGTCAAACTATTGGAAATATTAAATTGCTCATCATTTGAATTCACAACTTGTGTACTGTACATAAAATACTGTAAACAACAAATTGACTGGATTTGTGGATTGTCAATGGTTCTGTTGGAAAAGTATAGTGCTAGACCATGGCAAACCATTAACTGGGAAAAATACAGATAGAGTGATTCTCTTTGATCAGAGTTGGACTAAATAGTAAATACTGTATTGTATTATATTTATCATCAATAAAAATATACCGTATATGTAAAATGATAGTTGTTGTAATTATTTAATAATCTCTCCTTCCCTTTTCTGCAACTTATTTTACCATTTACAGTATCAGCATGACTTGTTTATGTAAACTGTGTTGGCATGTAATGTTGTTTGGACATACGGTAATTCCAACTACTGTATATAAAGTGAACACATAAAGGAAATTGCTGCCCTGCAATTCAGTCTCTTGAGCAACTGCTCCAGAAAGTGAAGTGAAGTTAGGCGTGAGTTCGAGTTCTGCGTACGGCACAAGATTTTGTAAACGTCCTTTCACTCACCATTGAGCAACGGTGAGTTTTCACCTGCTCATTCATACCCCTGTATGCCCTAACCACGAACCCCCCCCCCACTACCGTGTATAAGGAATAAGGATGGTAGAGGGGATGGTAGCACCTCTCAGTTTACATGAAGAGTGCACGTTAGCAACTGAGCTACATGTGCTGGTACGAGGTAGTACTCCCTAAAGAAAACACAGGTTTGCGAATGTAGTATTTACAGTGACTGTATTTTAATTCCTCATATGGAAAGGCAAAATGACATACAGTACACAAACATTGTCTACAGTTAGGTAAGTCCAAACACTAAACAAAGTGTAAACACATTCTACAGAAGTCATTTATTATGAAATTGAAATTACACTGCAATATAAGCTTATTACTCCTATCATGGGTTTACATTGATCCTAATGCATTACTGACCTAGAGGCCTACTCTACAGAAGACTACAGAAAATACCAGGTATCGGTAAGAAGACCTACGCAATTTTATATTATAGTCTCCTCCATAATGTTGTTGAACACTTTGTCTAAATCAGGAAAATAATCAACACATTTTAAGAATTTGAGAGTAATTTCAATTTTAAATTGTCAATAATTTCAAATGACAGCAACTCATCAGCTATTCCCTGATGATGTGAGTTTTCATAATGCAGGACATCAAATGTAACGATACAATTTCTTCAACATAAATGTGCTGAACCTATCATTGTTCAACTGCTACCAGTATATAATTGCTAATAAGTAGTACAATTGGTTAGTTACTAAATAGTAATTTAGTATAAAATCATGAGTTTACAAACTACCATACTCTCGAGTGTTAATAACATTTCTCTAAAATTTCTCTACCTTTTTTACATAAATATTTAGTATCTATATTTGCAATATTATGGTTTCCGTGGCTTTTACAGCCCGATTTAAACATACTAGGCCCATATTATATAGGAGCTGTTTCTCAGAATCTTGTGTAACATAATTAAGGATGAAAGTTGTCAATTAGTGTGTTGATAACTTCGGTCCTTTATCAAATTAATCGAGATTTCTTGAAATCATTCCATACAACACTTATTACAGTAATTAATATTTGATAATATAAATGCTCCATAATAAAATATTCATTAGTCTATGGTTACATAAATGCAGACATTTATTTACTCTCTCTTGAAACACAAATTGCAAAGTAGGCCTACACAAACAGCTGAAAAATAAGTTCACATAAGAAATATGTCAATATATATACTTTAAGACTTCACATTCTATTTATAAATTATAATCCAATTTGACAACAGTTTCAAGTGGGCATATCATAATATAAAATATAAAATAACATAATAAACACAAATAAAAAAGAAAGTTCTGTCAACTGAAAAATGTTTTTAATCAAAGACAATAAAAATGTATATTCTACACTGAAGATAGATCAAGGCGTGGATGATAATTATGCAAAGATTTCCTTCGAGATCAGGCTAGTCAGAACAGTTTGAGAAAACGAAATGTAACAATACATGGTCTAGGTAGACTTAACAATAGAGGAATGGCTAAGTTGATGCGTAGAAATTGAGAATACCGTACATGAAAAAAAAAGTAGTGTTCTCTGTTTATAGTTTGTCAACTATTTAAACATAGGCGCTAATGTAACACTGGAACAGTATACCAGTGTGCAACACTTAACTAGGTATCGGTACGCTGTAACTATTAATCTAAGCCTGGTGCTCAGGTATCAAGTCATACACACATTTTTCAATGTTCTGCAACTGTCACTTACTATATTTATTTTATTCGAGTGCATATTTATTTGTATTAAAATTATAAACATAAAATATTTTCTCCATTTTTTTCAAGTACGTACTACACAGTACCTACTAATTTACAGTTAGTATAGTAGGGAAGGCCACCTGTATTTATAACTTCTGTAGTCATTCACTGCAACGAACTACAATCGCGCCAAAAATCACATCCTTAAATACTGGTAGCTATCAGATCAGTCCAAAACTTCTACGAGTGCAAACTTCTAAACGTCAAGCACTTTCACACATTCACAGTCAATAAAACGGTACAAGCTCTTCGGTAACCTCCCCTTCAACGGTTGTAATTCACTGTTTGACTTGTAATTCACACGGTGGGATTCATTGGCGGTTAGACTTGCTAGGGCCAGCTATGTTGACTTCAGCTGAACTTGTAGGGTAAGACGTGGAATTTTACTTCCATTGCTGCACCATAATACTCATCTAGGGCAAAAATAAAATTATGATTATTTTAATTAATTTAAAAAATACAATAGGCCTATATATAATTAATAGTAATTAATGATCAGTGATATCAATCTAATGTTTGCAAGGATTACATCTCAGTAATGCAACTCTAGCAAAATTACAAATGAATGAACTAGGGTAATTTCCCAACTCTGTACAAGTCTAGGTATAGAGCTCTCACAGAATGTGCTTTCACAAAATTAAAATCATCCATAATGAAAAGGCAGGTACAATTACTGTCTATATCAGAAGACGTGTTTATTACTTCTAAATCGGTACCACTGTTCAAGTTCTATGAACATTTACAGTTTGTAAAATACCCCAGCAGGAACTTTTTATCCTCAGCTTACTGGATAAGCATCTGGAAACAGTAACCCTGTTATTGAAAGCAAATCTCACGTACCTTGACTAGAGTAGGACGAATTAGACATCAAGCGCGGCACACGTTCACAGATCGTCATCATAAGCTTCAGCAGAGCACGATGGCCCTCCCACCGAGTCAATCGCGTCACAGTTGCCGGTCGACCAGCTCTCGTGCAGCGGCACGTTTAGAGGGTCGCACAGCGGATCGTCTCCGAGAGAGAGCAACGCGTGCATGCTGACACTCTCGTCCGCCGTCGCCTCCAGCTTGACGCGGGACATGTCAGGCTCGCGGTCGGGTGCGTAGCACTGCATGCAGAAGTAGTCCTCATGCTCCTTGATGTCGTTCTTCACCAGTCCCAAGCAGTGCAGATGGAACCACATTTTGCAGCCACCGTCACACTGGACCCAATCCACCGATCCCGTCGGACGAAGGCAAGACTGGGCAGCGCAATCCTCTTCTACTTCGCCTGCGTCTTCCTCTTCGTCCTCTTCGTTGCTTCCCGTCTCGGTATACTTCACGACTTTGTTCGGGCCACGTCCGCGTTTCTTCTTCTCCTTCGATACGACTACAACGGGTGGGTTCAGAGGTTTAGTTGCTAGTTTCTGCAACTGTGTCTTACGGATTTTTTTCATTGCAGTTTCCTTGGGGTGATCTAGATTTTTTCTTTTCGTACTTAATGCCTTACTTCGAATTCGGTCCAAAAATAGCTTACCGGATTTCTTAATTTTTTTCTTCTGTCCCGCTTCTCCTGATTCCTTCACGCTCACCTTACCCGACCCTTCTTTTTTATTACACGACAGTACTACGCCGCCATCATTATGCCTAATGTCCACAGGTAAGTCTTCGATATGGACAAACTCTTCATCTGTTTCAAGTGACGTTCGCTCCGGGTGTGCTTTATCGGCCTGGGTGATTCTGAAGATGAGCTCTAGCTCGTCAAGTGCTACTTCCAGGAGGTCTCCTTCGAACAGGAGTGTTTCTAGAGTGACTAGTGCCTGAGGGCTGAGTGGGGGCCACGGATCAATTTCGCTGAACGGATCACTTCCCGATCTGATCGGTAGACTGTCGCCATCTTCTCCCAGAATCACGTTTTGATCCAAAATGCCGAGAATGCGGCAGTAGAGATTGGGATTACGCGATGCTTTGTCCAGTTCAAAGGTTATCAACGCCTCGGTTTTATCAATGGCAGCAACATCGGTTAGTTTTTGCGAGAGTAATAATAGTTTGGAAAGTGCAGCCGATATTTCGTGAGTAGCTAATACTTGTCGAGCACGATCTTGCCAATTCATGGCACGTTCCGTTAGACACTGTAATGCCTCCCCTTCCGGAATACGAACTTGCAGCTTCTGCAGGGACACGAGCAAGAGGAGGATGGTCTCTAAACGGGGACGTCGCGATCGTAAACAACACGGACAAAGGAACTTGAGATCAGACATATTATTTTGGTTGTCCGACTTGTTGACTGCACTATTAGGTATGGAAACACAGGTAGTATGAAACCAGTCATTGCATAATTTACACTGAAGCATAGAACCTGACATGCGTTGACGACACACACAAAACTTTGAATCCATCGATTTGTTAGCACGTTTCGAACAGTTTTCCGCTCTCAATTCTTTCATAGAACTCATCTCCAAGGCTTCAGCATCTTTAAAGGCTTTGACGACGGTGGCAGGATCTACTTCGGCGTCGAGAACTACGTCGCATATCGTGGGCGGATGGTAGGTGGGCGAGCTGTTTCTCTCTCGCCGTTTCTTCAACTTCAGCGCCTCTAAGCCGACAATCACTTTCGGTGACAACGCTTCCATGAGAGTGTAGTTCGAGTTCTTTTGGAGGAAAGTCCGAGAGGTGCGATCTCTCCAAGTGTTCCCGGATAGTAGGTGGGCCTCTAGCAGTGGCAGATTATCCTGACGAATGGGTATTTCTTTTCCCTTGGCAACCAATCTTTCTAAATATTCTATATAAGGGTAGTTGTCGTTACGATGTAAATCGACGACCTTTGTTGACCACTCGATTCCCTTTCTCAAAGTATTCTGAATGACAGCTAGAGTCGGTAGGAACGCACCAATGCTTTCACCTTCTTTAAGAAGTGCTTCCATAATAGCAAATGTTGGCAAATTCTTTGAGCTAATGATTTTGTTTGCTTTCTCTTCAAAGCGTTCAGCTTGAGTGATCAATACTTTGAGATCGGTAAGTTGTTTATCTATAACTGGAGAAGACGGTAAATTATTACCAGTGTCTAGTTGTTTTTTCAAATGATCTATTGAAGGGTGTTTCCGATCATCGAGATCACTCTTGACACTTTCAACCCACTTTGACTGCTCCAAAGCTTGAACGAGTCCTTCCATCTCAGGTAATTCAATATCTAGTCCAATACCCGATTCAATGTACTTGTTTAGTGATTCGGAATCTGTAGGCTCTTGCTTATCTAACAACAGTTTGGCATTTTGTTGAAATTCAACAACCAGATCCAGCAAAGCTTTAACATCATTCGCTTCTTTCAACGCACACGGAAGGGCAAGTATCTCAGTGTAGAATTCGGAAAGTTCTTCCACCGTCAGTTTGAAACGGCTCACGGTACCAGGATTTGTCCTCGTACGAACTTTCTTACGAGTCAGTTTCTGTGCCAACTCTGCACACTTCTCACCCTGTACCATAGCTTTAGCCAAGCCGTCTAACAAGTCGCATTGTGGAAACTTCTTCTCCTGAGCTTCGATCACCAACGTCCTCATATCCTCCAGATCTATTTTCTTGTCGACAGAATTCAGAGCGTCTCTAACGGCGGTAATCCAAGTGTCGAAGGATTCAGCCTTGGACTTCAGTTTGTGCAACATGGCGGGAAGCTCGTCAAGTGTGTAGCGATACCGCAAGGTGTGCTTTCCCGGCGGGCACTCGCACAGCTGATCGTAGTGACGCAAGCAAACGAGCTGTTCGGGCGAACACTTGCAAGTGACGGCCGAAAGAAAACAAGTCGTCTTGCACGTTTCACACTGTCGCTCATCGTCCGGCAGCAGTTCGAAAGCTTCTCGTTCTGCCTCCGTAACGCCCCAATCCAGCAGACTTTTCCTCATCGTTTTCTCGCTGTCCACCATCTTGATCATATCTTGAAACGCAGCCCCAGCTTCGGTTAGATCCAAGTTCTCGGGATTAACGGCCATTTTACAGACAAGTTCGTCGTGCGAGAAAACACAGAATCGTCTAAGATTGGAATAATGCAATACACACTCACGACCCATTTTCAGCCAATCTGCAGGTGCAAAGTTTACCGCTTCAGCAAAGTTATAACCTTGATTGAACCCAGCGTGGTATGCCCTTGGAAATGTAATAATAAATTCTCCGGCTTGCTGGTCGGTGCGACAAACAGGAACACCTTCCTGCATGAGAATGTTAGGGTTCATGATGGTGACCAGTTGGTGTAGAAGATCGGGCTGCGACTGGAAAAGTTCCGGAGCCGCGGTCCGCATAGTCGCCTCGAAAACCTCGGCTTTGGAACCGGGAACGCCGTACCAAGTTTTAGGTTCACCCCAGTGCAAATAGTTGATCGAGTAACTCCAATGGTCTTCGTTGTGCCAACAGAACGCGGCAAAGCACATCCCCACATACATCCACGGAACTTTCATCCCGGATATGTCGGCATTGATATGGCCAAGCACTGATCCTTGAAGCATCGGCAAATTGTTCAAATTCCACCCCGAGTCTGCGTACACCTGATCGACAGGGTGCATATCTTGGATCGATTTGGTGGGAAACCCAGAGCCGTGGTCCATGGTGTGAAGATCGGCACCGTACTCGACGGTGACATCTTCGTCGATCGAGGACACGATTCGCCAGAACTCTCGTTCGACCGTCGAGATCGGGACGAGATGAACGGGCATGTTGTAATAATCCGACTTGAACTGATCTGCCATCTCGCCAAACTGCTGTAGTGTGTACTCTCGGCGCGCCTGCTCGAAGCCGAACGCTTCCATCGGCTTGCTCACCTCCAGAGCAATGCACTTGGGGCAGCGCCAGTCCCCGACCGGGATGGATGCCAGCGGGGGCATCAGGCAGTGCGTGTGGTAGCTGTCATCACACCCGTCGCACAGCAGCATGGACTCTTCCGCGTCTCCTCGGTTGCACTTCAGGCACGAGTACTTGGCCAGAGGATCAAATTCGTAGTCCACCTTCTTGCGCGGTGATTTACTCTTTCCTTTCGGTTTTTCCGCCTCTCGAGTCTGGTACCCTGCCATTTTTGGGCCGGCCCCGAAAAAACGTAATCGTTTCAGCTCTGGATTTTTCCCCGTTCCTCCGGGTTCTTCTTTTAAATTTATAAGCGCTTCGGGAGAGAGGTCTGATTTTATATTGGAATGTAAGGGGTCGTTTGAATCGCATCGTTTTGAGCGTCGACTGTATTTTGCCTGAATTTTTGTATGAAGAGTAACGTTGGGTTTGACATCTAGATCAGCAGTCTCTTCTATTTCCTCGGTTTTTATCTTTCCCTCCAACTTTTCTTGTTGAAAAATGTCAAACGGATATAATATCTTGTCGTAATGGTGTTTCAGGAGAGTTCCAGAACCTTGCATGAATCCCATTCTTCCACACACCTTGGACCATTTACGGTCTTTGGTCGTGGCTTCTAACCCACCCTCTTCTTGTACTATTCGATGTAAGGTATATAGATCTAATGCCTTTTGTTCCATCATAGGAATTTTTAGGGTAGACCCTTGAAGTTCCCAAAACTTGGCAATAGAATCTAAGAAGTTGAGTTTAACGCGCGTTTTAGCTTCGAGCTCGTTCAGACGTTGGATTCTAGGGGTGAACTTGAATCTATCCACGTCTAGAGCAAAAGGAGGTTGCCAGTTTGAGGGTGGTTTTATTTTGCAAATGCCAGACTTTTCAGCTATTGGTCTTATTTTTCTAATGTAGCCTAGAGGATCTTTCCATTCTTCACTACTGGGTGAAAAGACAGGAGCTTCTGGTGGTACTTCGAACTTGAAATCCATTTTCTGAAATCATTTGAATAATATATAAATTAATTTTATAGCAGGTAGGGCCATCTAGAATTAGCAGGCATACACCTTCAGTGGATCTACTGGAAGCTGATTCAGATTTCACTGATCTTACCATTTGATTGAAAAATAAAAAATGCGGGGCTAAACAAAAGCTAGTTCAACAACTTAAGATGACCGGTTACAATATACCATGTAGGCCTAGCTAGATATGAACCGGCTTGAACATTTACGAGTTACGTTTAGACAAAAAATGTAGGCCTAGGGGAAAATAATCAGTACTGGCACTGGCAGAATACCGGCCTCTCTGATACCGTGAAAAATTGAAAGGGCTTAGAACTTAACCATCACCTACAATGCTCACAAGGCCTAGACCCACATTCCAACAATGTTAGAAATAGTAAAAAAGTGATTAGACTATGGTAGGCCTATATTCATCACAAGTTGGAAAACAGTTATCCAAATAAACTCGGCCTGAAATGATTCAAACGTCGCGATACATGTCAATTTTTGGAAAAATATATTGAGTTTCAATACGGAATGCAATTTTGCAATGTGATAAACAGGTGAAAACAATCGAATACCCGCAATTTGAAGCTAATTACAACTGTAACACCAAATAAACAAAGATGGTAGAATTTTTTCGATTTCCCAACTGTTTAGACTACAACGATTCAGGGTATTGCCTTGAAAGGGCAGATATCTGAACCGTTTCAGGCTAGATCGATTTGGGTTTTTACTCGTTTCCCAGAGCTCCGTGTTATAGCCATAGGCCTACCACCTACTGCTCTCGTAAGCCAGAATTAAAATTTAACCTACCGGGTACCAAGAAATAAGAGCACAATAGGCCCTACTAAAAATTGAGAAATTATTCTGAAGAGCATTGGTCATGGATGAATGACAAATACAGTGTAGTATACGATATGGGCCTTCTACCAGATGGGATTGTCAGAAGAGAAGATGTCACTCATCCCCACTTCAAAGAAAATGGAAAATTGGCAGCTAGAAGACATGATTGACTTCTGATGACATTTTCTGATTGACATGTTCCAAATAGGCCCTAACAAATGAAGGATATTCTACCCCCCCCCCCCCTTATTTGAGCTTCAAGTTCAATTTATCCATAGGCCTGATTGGGATGGTAAGCCCTAATATTGCTCTTGTGGTTCCCCATCCAAAACGATCCCATCTTTTGTCCTAGCCTTAATTGGGGAACACTGATTTTGTGTCAAGTATCGAATAATAATAATAAGAAATTATCCTTACCGGTAGCGTTTTGTTACGGTTATTTCAAACAATATGAAATCTAAATTATTTGCTGAGAAAAGCAAGTCCTCACATATCAAACAATATGTCACGCTCACTCTTGCATGCATAAATTATTTGCTGGTGCAACTCTTTTCCAATAGTAAACAATCCAGCACACTTGGTCATAATTCCATAAAATGAAAATGATGAAATTTTTTTTGTAAAAAATTATGAGTAGGCCTACACATATTCTCTTAGAAAGAGCGAACGACATCTGCTTTGACATGAGGCACTCATTTTCCGTCAAGTAGCCACACACCACACACACACTGTCACCATTTCACCACACTTCAAATATATAGGCCTAGGCCTACAATGTGTTTAAAGTTTATAGTTCAATGCTACCGGTAATGAAAATTTTAATTGTAGAAATAATGGAATGTGTCGGCCGGAAACTGGGGCGCTGACCTAGACTATTGAATTTGTAGTGAATTCAATACCTAGGCCTAGGCTAGAGCTATAGGCTATAGCCAGGGTCTAGAACTAGACAATAGTTATTTAAAGGCCCAAACTTACCTTCGGAGATTTGCTCATTCCACTCATCTTCATAGGAGAATGTATCGTCGCCATTGCTACGGACACAGGATAGGTCCTAGCCTAGGTTTATAATCTAGATCACACCTCGGTGCTAGGCCTTAGCCCTACGCAAGTCTTATGTGACTTGACTATTTCAGTTGTGTAGACTTGGCTAGGGCTAACATAGGCCATTGAAACTTAACCTTACTAAATCAATGCCTAGGCCTATACTATTAGTCACTGGCATAGGCTCCAATGGCATAGAGCATTTAGGGCATGTAGGCCTAGGCTAGGCTCTAGCCTATTTGCCTAGGTCTTCCTGAGGGGCTCAAGTAGGCCTAAACAGATTTGACTTGGGCCAAGATGTATGAAACCGAAATAATACCGAAACTGATATCAGATCTATAAGTTCCAAAAATATAAACGGGTCTCTAGGGCTGTAACACCATACGACCATACGTAGGCCTACGATAGGCCTACAAGCTCGAGTTTGGACGTTTACTAGGCTCAGGCCTAATCACAATTCAATATTCAGACTGGTACGCCTTGCAGGCTTTCGATAGCACAAAAGAGATACAATTCACAGGAACGTAGCCACAACCACTGAAATAACGACTCATTAAAAAAGACTGACTTTATAAAATAAGCCTGCATAAGCCTAATTACTCCCAAAAACACTGAACAGTGAATACACATAAGTGGAAACTGAAAACATTTACCGTTTACGAAATCTATGAAGTTAGTGAGTTCTACTGTTATCACCAGGTTAACTAAACACCAGTTGGTGCTATCTTCTTCAGCTTCGGGTAACGTCTTGTCATGGTACGTCTACTAATTGAGACTGAAATATTTATTCCATTTCCGAAAATAGTATGAAGTTCCAGTACAAACTAGGAAAATAGGTACAAACTAGAGTAGACTGAAGTGAACATTTATTCCGGTTAGCGTTGTGAGAACTGAAAATTTGAAGGCCTTGCCTGTCCGTATGTCATTATTACATCCTGCCAGTACAAATATCGCACACCATACATGATACATTGATCAGCCAGTATAAGTTTGTCACGTACGCCAAATAGTCCAACAACAAGAGGGGCTATCAAGTCCAATTTTGAATGGACGCCAGGCGTGTGTAACCTGTGAATGCTAGCGAATTTGAATTTTAAAGTTGAATCTTGAAGTGACAAAGAGACGGTAGGCCCAGGCCCAATTTTACTATTCAAACCTTACTCCACCTAACCTCTTGAACATCACCCACCGTCGCCCAACATAACCCTAAAAAAATTAGTTCGGCCTATAGGCCTAGGCCTACCTAGGCCATGCCTAGGCCATTAAGTATATAGGTCTAACCTATATACTTAATGCCTAATGCCTAGGCACCACTACAAATTTAGTGGCGTAGGCCTAGTAGGCGTCTGTACAATGTTGGCGTACTCAATCACGTAGGCCCTCAATAAGTCGCGTTCCAGAATTAGGCGCTTAGCTAGCGCTAGATTAGCGTTGTCGAAATGGCGTTCCAATTTCTAGCGGCTAATTCCGCTAGAATCTAGCAAATTGTTCCAGAATCTAACCTGCCAAGTCCGCTGACATAGCTCATCTAGCGGTTAAAAAGGTTGCTAACTTGCTAGGTCAGCCATAATTTTGAGCGCCAATTCAAAGATCATGGGGTCGCTTGATATGGTCGAGCTGCAGATTGAGTATGATAATGAAATAATGACAATAACTGTGGAGAAAGTACTGCAGAACAATTAAATAATGGGGAGTTTAAATATTTAATTATAATGAGTAAATAATTGTAGGAACAAATTCGACTTTGCGGTTACCTATAGGAGATGACCAAAAAGTTATTGAAAATATTCAATTCTATTGGCAAAGGGTGAAAACTTCGTCATCCTCTTCTGATCCACTGGAGGAGGAATCAGAAGAAATGCCTGCATTCAATACAATCACTGCAGTTCTCAACACCATTTGATCTTCCGCCATGACTTTTACAGCTAGTTGCAAAAGATGCTCGTGGTCGTTCCAGAATTGCAAGCTAGCTGATCTAGCCGTGACGTATGCTGGGCCAACCTAGCGCTAGCAAAGCGCTTGATTCTGGCACGCCACTATAGCTCGATGGCTTAGACCCATAGACCCATGCGATTTAGCATTCTCAGTGTATATATACATAGGCCTAGTAAGCCGCGCCATTGAGTTTATACTAGGCCTATAAACTGTTCTACTTCTACGGTTACCGTTATCACTGGGTAAACAAATATCCTTACAAGACTTCTTTATTTATGCTGGTATGTTAAATATGATTAAGGTTAGGTAGGCCTGTTGTGAGGTTTGAACCTTGAAATTACAGTCTTGATGTCCGTTCCACACAAACTTTATGGTAGTCCCTAACCTACCTAACCCTCCTAGGCCTATATTGTGCGAGTACTTTTGCACTTTGGTTTAAAGGCAAATATAAAGGCCTAGTAGGCCTAAGCCAACTAACGGATAGAAATAGAAAGTTGAACTAATTACTGGCACTAGTAGCTCAGTCTAGTGTGCTTGCTTTATGTGACCAGGAGGTAGGCCTACGAACTACAGGTGCCTCTTTTCGATCCTCTCCACTGTTTATCATTTACAGAGTCTTTTGTGGTTTTCCTGACGGTGTAATTTTTCACAAGTGTAATTTTCAATGCATTAGACTAAATTTATAGAGCTGCCATAGACCTAAGTCTGCCATTCTCGAAAATAATCGTGAATTTGAAAAAATCTACGGTACCACTGTTTCTTATAACGTTGCTCCAAATGTAGGATCAACTAGAAAAAAAACAATCGGGCAAGATGAAAATGTAATCATTACCAGTAGGCCTATCCCTTTCCTTGATTACCGGTACCTATCAAATAAGTGATATTTGACCCACTTAGATAGCAGGGCTAGCATTCTGAACTGTCATTCAGGAGAAAGGAATTCGCGACCGTCCTAATATATTTTCGTGGTTTTCCTCTATCATTCAAGTTGATACTGGGATGGTTGCTTAACTAACACCACGACCGTCTCCTTCCCTCTATCCTAAAAAAAACATAGGTCTTATAAAATAACCTTTCATCTCATTATACCATCATATCATTTATCATTCACGAATGCAAATAGATCTTGGTCGGCAGAACCGGTACAATGCGTTGTTATAGGCCCTTACCCACAATAATAAGAGGTATATTTTATTGACTTTGCTACTTTTGATTGTGATTCCGAAAAAGAATTGTGGAATTTTATTTGAGAATCATTTGTTGTTGATGAGAGATTTGCTGCTGCCTGCATCGGGAAGCTAACCACTCTCTCCCGCGATCTCACAATCCCGTAGAGTCCCCAATGCAATTTAGATATCGTTGATCTTTCACGATTTGTTCTCACTTTTCAGCGGCTACATAATGATGATGGAAATATTAATAATATCTGCATTCATTGCACTGATACTTATCTTGAAGATGCTATGCAAATCTAAAACACCGTCTTTAGAGGGAAGGCACGTTGTCGTTACGGGGGGATCAAGTGGCATCGGCAAGTGTGTCGCCATCGAAGCGGCTAAGAGAGGAGCGAACGTCACAATAATAGCAAGAAACGTAACCAGACTAGCAAGTGCCAAGTCGGAAGTTCTGAAAGCGTGTATATCTCCGGACGAGCAGAAAATTCAGTATATATCTCGTAAGTAGACAATATTGATGATGTGTTTCATTCAGCATCGTCAGTCCCATTGATTATTGTAGAACATGTACCTATGTATTTAATAGGCCTCAAGTTTCTCGTTAGCATATTCAGTACCATAGTAAGTTTTATTTTTTAATCATCATGTGCTGTCTCTTGTTGAATAGTTTTCACATAAGTTTTCACTTTGTCACTTGTTTTTTTTAGTCTTGTACCCTGAAAAACATATTAGGGCCTAAATACTCAATTAGGGTCCACTGTAGTAAGTTGTATCATATAGAATAGATTGTCAGGATGCACTGGTACTAGGCTATGTGACTACGGTTGTTTAATAGAGTAGTAGGCCTACATGACTGATGAAATATGGTAGGGCCTACAATTGATATATTTATATTTGGGCCCAATATTTGATTGGAAGACTCAAAATTTGTCTTAATTCCGATTCTTAATGAAATGATTTTTTTGACTGTTCTGTGGACACTGATTTAAACTAATTTTGGTTAGTATATGATATCGATTGAATCATTCTGAAACTTATTACGAGTTACAGTTGATGTAAGCGACGACTACGAATCTATCGAGAAGACCTTGAGCGAGACGGAAGATCACTATGGACCAATCTATATGCTAGTCAATTGTGCAGGCCTGGCAATATGTGGCAAGCTGGAAGATACAACGGTTCAAGATATTAAGGTACCGGAAGTGACCCGTAGAGGTCGTCGACACTGTAACTATTCAGCAGAATATTCAGCAAAATATCAGTTCTTTGTTGATTTATTTTAGTGGGTGTGAGACCTAAAAACTCCTTTACGAGGGAAACACATACATGTAGGCCCTATATTCCAAGGTGATCGTATAAGCTTTAACTACATAGGCCTAGTCAACTCATATCACATAATTTTTAAATACACACCTTTTTTAATGGTTTTCACTTGAACCGTTCTGAAGGTATTAAAAATCTCTGTGTTCTCCCCTTATTACCGGTATTTTGATAACTCATACCATTCAAAAGTTATCACTAAAAGCTATTATTTCGCTAAATCGACTCCCATGTGCAACTCTAGCTATTTCCTATGAGTGTGATTATCAATGTACTAAATATCGATTATCGATATATCAAGTACATGTCACTAAACTAATATTCATATTGTTTTCAGTATCTGATGAGCGTCAATTATTTAGGAACAATCTATCCTACGAAAGCTGTAGTGTCACGGATGAAGGGGCGCAGAGAGGGCAAGATAGTGATCGTGTCGTCACAAGCAGGCCTGCTGGGTATATACGGACTGGCCTGCTACAGCGGGACGAAGTTTGCACTGCGTGGTCTTGCGGAAGGACTGCACATGGAGGTACAAGTTATTGAGCTAGATATAGAAACGGAGATTGGTCAACTGTACTGAGAATCAACTGTACTAAAAACTAACTGACCTAGAAAAACAACCTAAATATTAGGGATAGCTTCAGTTAACTGGACACCAGTTCTGAATCGGTTCTAGGTTCAATCGGTTCCGAAATAGAGAATCGATTTCTTCTGTGATGATTTTTTAAATCTATTCATCATGTTGATTGAGTTATTATGTACCGTACCGTACGCCTATAGGCTATAATTGATGGATGTTTTTCAAGTGTGTTGTCACAATGTAAATTGTCTAGATATAATATACTAGTTCACGCATGCATTATTTATTTGTCTTTTCTCCTCCATGCCCAGTAAAACACAAAATGTGAAGGAGAAAGACATGACGAAGAGGTACACAAAATTTGCCGACGATAACCTAATGATATGATGACGCCTAAATACAAGAAACAAAGTCGCGCCAATGTAAGAGAGGGTCTAGATGAAAGTTCACTCTCATTTTCGACCAAAAAATGTCGGAGAATCGGTTGTCAACCGGTTCTGTAAATAGGTTATCCGGTTCTGATTTTTTGGAACCGAAGTTATCCCTACTAAATACCAACTGACTTTAACTTCTATTTATTGAGCAACCTGTGCAGAAGTACGATTGAGTTTTTTCGCTTCCCTTTACACATTGTTACCATCATTGAGTGTTCTGTAAGTTCTAGAGATGGTTAGGGTTGGGTACGTGTAAGGTTTGTGTCAAATGAAATTTCTGAAGGGAAGGAGCCAAACCTTCTATTTTTACTTCTATACAGATTCCTTAAGAAGCAGAAGTTGGGTCAGTTGGTTTTTACTTTTTGAACATTTGATTTTCAGTACAGTTGGCACATTCTCATAAAAACAGTTAATAATGAGGTGGGTATAAAGTGGAGGAAACACATTAATAGGGCATTAAATAATACAGAATGGACTGGAGATGGAGTTCTGGATGGTAGGTTCCACAAGAATCAACAAACTCAAGTTTTAGTACAGTTTTAGTGCCCTCTACTCAACTCTTGAGAAACTTCTTGCAGTGGATCAGTCAACAAATGAAGTAAATGGCGCCAAAACCGCGCGATATACGAAAAACCCGATTTCAGTGTTACATGAGTGTCAGATCGGGTCGGTCTCGGGTTGGGAAAAAAAAACCGACCCAAAATTCCGGGTACCCGAACACCCCTAATAAATTTGTTTGCAATTTTTCCCAGACTAAGCCGTACAACGTATCGGTGACGTTGGCTTTGCCGCCCGACACGGATACGCCCGGGTTCGCAGAAGAGGAGAAGTCCAAGCCTCTGGAGACGCGACTGATCTCCGAGTCGGCAGGCCTCATCTCGCCTGAGGATGTCGCCAGGCAGCTCGTTGACGACGCGTTGGTTAGTACAACGCCATACTCACACAGTTATCAACTACTCAAGGGCAGAACACTAAATCCTCGTTAGTGCATACTCGGTTAAATGAAAATTTGACATATTTCGCACTAGGAGGTCGATCTCTGCCTGAAGGCATAGCCATTTCTGCTTATTATTAAATCTTTATTACCGTAGTAGCAGTGCAAGCCCCACAAGTGGAATGTAGTAAAAACGTTGAAAATGGTAATTAAAATGGTTAATGTTAATCATGTTGACGGTACCGGTAATACACTAACTGTAAATATCTCTATACTTCCCTTTACCGAGATACGGCAATGGCGGGACCTATAAAGTGGACGTATAGCCTCCCTCCGTTGCTCAGTCAGCCGAGGCACCGCTTTAGAAACTGCAAAGTCACTGTTGGGCGTAGGCTTGAGTCCCGCATTAGGCATGGATTTTTGTAAACGTCCTTTTCACTTATCATCACTTCATAGTTTCATTATCATATTCATACCCCAGTATAACAGAGCTGTTGATGGGGTCAAGCTGTTGGTGAGGATAGTCAAGCATTGATACATACTCAATGTAGGCTTAGGTGTATTGTGATCGAAAAAGTAGAAAGATATTCCTTTTCCATTGTTGAATGTCAACATGTTTTCTTTAGAATTAATCAATGCAACCTCTCTCCCCTCCCCACCGCTCCTTCTTTCCCATGGGTGGCACAGAAAGTCATTACAAACCCATAGCGCACGATTATGACAGAAAAGCAAGAATTGAAAGTGATGATGTAAATATGAAAAAAATCGTATGCCCATATTTTTTTCGCAATACTCGGGTAATTTTGGCTTAGTAACCGGGCTGCTGAGTTGTTACCCACGAATTGAAATAACGGTGAATAATAAGGTATATTTATTGATTGTCGTTGCTCTACCTATAATTATCTATACACCATGTTGTTTGTGTTTTTCAGAAAGGGAAGTTTTTTAGCACCGTTGGATTTGAAAGTTTCATTCTGAAGACTCTATGTGCGGGAATGATTCCAGTTACGTCTGTTCAAGAGTTGATTACCGAGGTTCGTTGATGATCAAATGTATTTTTCGTTTCATGTATATCTACGTCGTGTTATAAATCGAATATTAATGTCAGTATTTTATTTTCCAGATCATGCTGATGGGCGTTTTACGTTTTGTCAGTGTATTTTACTTGCTATCGTTCCAAAGAATTATCAAGAAATGTATGAAAACGCGAGATCAAAACAAAAAGTCGGAATAACAAATTGTATTATATTGATTCGTCCGTCTGCCGGTATATCAAATCGAGCTTATCGATATTGCTACCTGCATAGGTTTCATGATACATTCCACGTAAAGGTATAATACCGAATTCGTCTGCATTTAATAGCTTCTCTGCTGTTTTTATTGTTTTAATCACTTGAAATTACATACATAGCACTGACTTTAAAACTGTAGCTTCACCTGTAACTACTGACCAGATGGAGGATAATAATCCAACATTTTGGGCAGCTAATCACACTTCTATAGAATTGTACAATATGGACTGCATTATTTTGCACTGTACATTTTTCATTATCATGATTGCTCAGGAATATATCAGGGGTGAGAGTATGTTTGGTTCGTGTGCATTTTTTTCTCGACGGCCCGTTGAACTGTCGAATCGATTACAGCTCTTGCCCAATCTTGTGCGTGATCAGGACCGACAGAAGATCGGTAATTCCATTCTGTTTTATCATCGGTGCAATTCAATCAACTTCAACTTTTGTTGATCATCACTCGACGGCTGGAAATGAAGTCGTGAGGTACCCAGTATTTAAACTCATGGTCTTGCAATGTCATACTCCTGTTTTCTTAAAGTTTACCAATAAAAAGAAGACCAAAGGCACTCGGTAATTAGTTATTAGTTAGTACTGCCAATTAAGAGGCCTATATTATTAGTTCTTCACGTTGAAAACATCAGCGTGGAAACTCGAGGAGACTCAATTCACTGAGCGATATCGATTTGATGGTGTGACTGCCGTTAAGAATTATTTGACTTTTAATCGGTTGAAATAATGCATTTTATCGTGCATTCAAATTTTGGACCTTGTCCAGAATGATGTGTGAGCTTCTGTTCTTCACTATAGGCATAGTATAATTATATACTGAACTGTAGTTTTTATTGAAATATTTCAAGCAGTTAATCAGGATCTAGTCACTTTGTTGATCTCAATTTTAAACCTGCTGAGAGGTCAACAACAATGATAGTCATTATAAATAATTAAGTGAAGTGGTCTTTAAATGGATTCATTTGTTTTTGACAAACTGGATTCATGAAAAGCATTCAATTAAGTAAAAGATAATGAAAGATATTGAGCATTTCTTGTTATCTGAAAATGCACTTGCACATATTATCAAGTACTGTATTATAAAATTTGCTTTCCGTGTGATTCAAAATCATGCCGTTTTTGCATATCACAAGCTAAGTTGGTTGACTTGTCAGTCACTCATTGTACAGTATCTTATTTGGTTTCATGGAAAGTAAGTTGAATAATCATAGGTCCTTGCTCTGTAGCACATTTAGTGATAGCATCCACACTTAGTGTTACAACAATACAATGTACTTA
Organism: Brachyptera putata; assembly: GCA_907164805.1. NCBI lineage: Eukaryota > Metazoa > Arthropoda > Insecta > Plecoptera > Taeniopterygidae > Brachyptera > Brachyptera putata. The sequence goes on along the minus strand of OU015471.1, from coordinate 9,105,530 downwards.
TACTTGAATCTATTTATAACTCCAAAGAATGTAACCAAAAAACTCATGACGTCGTTTGGAATTCCCATTCCGTCACTACTGTACACTTGCTATTGTATTACATTCCATTTGCATTTAAAAACAATTTACGGTAATACGGCTGTCCGCAAATACCAAAATGGTACAGCGTAAATAAAATCAATTCAATAATGTTAATTGGTAAGGATTTTACAATAATAATGGATAGTATTATATAATTACAGTACAGTAGGCTACTACTGTATTGATAAATAAATCCTAATTGATATTGAACCAATCTAATTATATTCAGTGAAACCTAAATGCATCGTTCACGGATCCATCGTTTTCCCGCGTCTGTAATTAACTTTGTCCAACGTCACTCCCATATTACTTATATTCAATTTTCATGGATGTTTAATTTGTCCTGGTTCCTTTGAAAAACAATAGATAGAGGTTTCACTGTAGAACAAAACTATTGAATTATTCTAATATTCATTTATCTGTTTTTTACAATATACATTGTTTGAACATTCCTTTATGTGCAAGTTAGTGATGAGGTGCGACATTAGCTTGTCACTAACACTCGAGGTAGCACTGTATAATTAATATAACTAGATATTTATTAGCACTGATTAATAAATTACACATATGTTGTTAGAGATATCTGATTGTTCCAGTGAGATATAATGATTACATGTTGCAAGTCCAATCACTTGTAGTGAACTGATCTGCCTATAGGCTCCAGGCTACTCTTTTTTTAGTAGCTGTCAGGGATCCCCTTCAGGATTCCCCTGTAATTGGCATATAAAAACAAGGAATTTCTCCTGAGGGATTTCCACACTGGAGTCCCCTTTAGATAGCAATCTCCAGGAATTCTCTAAAACAAATATTGCATTAGCATACACATACAAATTTTGCACACATCGTTTGTTCTCATTCACATCACACATTTTGTTTTGTTTTGCTCAACCTTTGTCATTATCACATCATCACACATGTAAGCTCTGGTCCATGTTGAACTAGAGCAGGGCATTGAATCCTGAATGCTTGTTCTGCTTGTTGGGCAAACTGTCTGTTGGCTATCTTGTTTATTTCAGAATAGGCCTATAATAAAATAGTGTTTTAATTGGTTACTTATAACGTATATTTTATAACATCATAGGTTATAACGTATATTGATATGAGACATTCAACTGAGTTAGCCATAAAATTCCGATTGTATGGAATTTTCTAAAATTAATTGTGAAACCATTCAAGTGTCATATGAAATGTAATAATTAATAAATGCTTGATACAATATAATTACATAGAGGTTTACTTCCTTTACCAACCTTTTGTGAATGCTATGAATCAAAATAATAAATTGTGTGAATGTTAATGAAACTATTGGAAAAATAAAAAGTCACCAGTGATTCATCAATTGATTCTTTTGATTTATAATTATGTAATGTTACCCCAGTGTTACGAGATGACCTTTTACTTGAAACAAAAGTGCAAAGTATGGTTTGGGTTGTTATCGTTTTTTCTCGACCACCGTCTTATTTCTGACCGATTTTGACTCGACCTATCACAATCGAGAACTAGATCTGGTCGGCTTTTCGTTTCGTTTTCTCGTTGATTTAATAAAAAAAACTTGAAAAAATATTGATTGATTATTAATAATCAATCAATAAATCAATAAAAATCAATCATTAATTAATACATGATCTGGGAAGTATTGATATTGGATCTTGAAAGTCACTACACCTGATGGTCAGTTTTTTGATGTACATTATTTTCATTACCGTGTTTTAAATTAATTAATTTAAAATGATCAACAAGTACAATTAAAGATATACCAATATAAAGGAGAATTGAGTGACGATGCAGTATGCACCCAATAGTTCCAAAACCAATATCAGTACATTTCAAGTACATTTCATTTCGCTCATGAAACATAATAATATGTGCTGTGTTTATACTTTATAATTTATGCCCTGTCTTAAAATACACTCCCAGTGGCCTATTTTTAGGAGATTAGAATTCACACGCGCGGTGGGCCCGAAAAAAATAAAATCAAAGATGAACTTCAGTCAGTATGAGAAAATGAATTCCATTGACACACTAAGTGTGTCAATGGAATTTTGATAAAATTTTGAAAACAATGAAATTTTGATAAGTCTTATCAAAATTTTAAAACTATCTGTAAAATCACGTACAGAGCTCCTCAAAATGTATGTAATCTATATGCCTATAAACGAGTAGGGCTATAAATAAAATAAATATTTAATAAAAATACCCAAACTCAATGGAGATGGTCTTACTCTCATTGTAACTATATAACAATGTACGACATTCTCTGTCCATGGACTTATTATACTGCGTTATTATGTGTCCATGTAGGCCTATTTAGCTGGTGGTCATTATTTTAACACTCGAATTCCATAGAATTAACTAAATTAATTACCGTCGAAGCATTACAGGTATAAATCCTGAAACTAATCAACTGTAATAATCTAATTTTGATTGATGTAGATCAAGGAACTTCAGAGTCTTCAGATGAATACAGAGGTATTGTTCTCCCATCATATAATCTCTTCTGCGGCGCTGGATGAATTGATTAATTGGTTAGTAATTAAACTGTAGTGGGGGCCTATAATAAATAGCACTGGGACGGGTAGACCATGTGGCTAGCACAAGCACTCCCCATTCATCCATCCCTTCATCCGATCCCAACCATCCCTCCCATCCCTATCACCTCTACCATCCCTATCAACCATCCCAACCATCCTAGGAATGGATATTCCTACCCATCCATTCATCTTACCCATCTCTCTATCCATCTTTCCATCCATCCCTTCCCATCCATCCCTCCGTCCATTCCCATTCCCATCCATCCCGGCTCAATCCATTCCGATCATCCATCCATTCCTCCAACCCTTCCCATCCATCCCCTTCATCCCTTACTATCCATTAATCCATTTCTTCCCATCCATCCATCCAACCTTTCCCATCCATCCCTACGTCCATTCCCATCCATTCCCTCTATCCCTTCCTATCCATCCATCAATCCATTGCTTCCCATCCATCCATCCATCCATATATTCCTCCCCATCCATCCATTCATTCCATCCCGTCCATCTATCCCCCCATCCCTTCCCATCCATCCATCCTTACATCCATCCATTCCTTCCCATCCATCCATTCCTCCGTCCATTCCCATCCATCCATCCATTCCTTCCCATCCATCCCTCTGTCCATTCCCATCCATCCATTCCTTCCCATACGTCCCTCCGTCCATTCCCATCCATCCCTCCGTCCATTCCCATCCATCCATCCATCCATTCCTTCCCATCCATCTCTTCGTCCATTCCCATCCATCCATCCATCCATTCCTTCCCATCCGTCCCTCCGTCCATTCCCATCCATTCCATCCATCCATCCATTCATTCCTTCACATCCATCCCTCCGTCCATTCCCATCCATCCATCCCTTCCATTCCATCCATTCCATCCATCCATCTATCCATCCATTCCTTCCCATCCATCCCTCCATTCCTTCCCGTCCATCCATTACTCCGCCCATTCCCATCCATCCATTCCCATTTTTACATCACCCTTACATCCTCACATCCCTATCTCTATAGGCCTACCTCCATCTTATATCCATTGCCCCAAATGAAGTGTCCCGTACGTGACTATGTTTTTAGACTGTTTTTAAACAACTCTATTTTGATAATGAAAATATAAATATTATGAATATATTTCATAAATATATTTTGCATTTAAATGTTGTCTGGAGTATGAGATTATGAAAAACTTTGATTTTTCCACATTATATTAGAGAAACCACAAAATATCTATAAAACATACTTAATATCTTAATGATCACTTTGCGAAATATTGAAAACGCATCAACCCTCTCTACCGTTCATTTTGTACAGATCGTTTGGTGTTTGTAGCCTGAATAAAATAATCAACCTCTCTATAAGTAACCCTATACTCTAGACACTATTCGAATAGTTATTTTATTTATATTTGTATCTTCATCAGCGTAGTGCCATAGATAAAATAACTGCAACCAGCGCATGTAGCTAACGCGCTCGCTTCATGTGATCCGGGAGGCGAGGGAAATTTCGATCCTCGCCGCCGTCCATCTTTGCAGGGGTTTTTCGTGGTTTCCCTCTGTAGTCTAAGCTAAATGCCGGGATGGTTCCCACAATATACGCCACGACCGCTTCCTTCTCGCTATCCTTCCCATTACCCAAGAAACCTTCATCGCATCATCCCAACATCTCATTAATCTTCCATCCGACGGCAATAGATCTTCGCTATCATTACAGTGCGTCGTTAAACCCAATATAAAAAATAAAAGAGCTACATAAGTCGTGGTAGTAGTTCAGATGTTTGCGGCGTACCTTAGCTGCTGAACCATCGAGATCTTGTATAGTTACTTCTTACTATGCCTGCTAGGTTACACTACTTGTTACATCTTCATCTCGAGTTCTAACGAACACGTTATGTATTACTTTACATACTGTATGTTGCATTATTGATCAAATATTTTTTCAGAACTCGATATCACATATTTTTAAATATCCATGAGATTGAAAATATGAATAGAATTGACGAGTAAAGCTTGGCGTTGCTTACAAATCGGCCAGTTAGATCCATATCATTTGTGTTGATTCAAGATACTATGATTGGACCACAATTTGAACAGCATAAAAAAAAAACATGAATATGAAAAAACATGAAAAAACATAAAAAACATAAATTTGAAAAACTTTATCATATATATGACTATATTATTTCTATATAATTATATTATTATTATATATATCTATTATTAACTATATCTATATTATCTATAGCTTATATCTATATCTATCTATTTCTATATATTATATATTATATATTATCTAGATATATTATTTCCATTAATTCGATGAATAAAAAACATGTATGACATTATTTTCTTCAAAACGGCTGGTCCGAATTGCATATACACATTTTTAATGATGTGTATGATTTCCATGTTCACATTTAAGGAAAATTTAAATCATATTGTAGAGATTTTATTTCTCAATTTTCTACGCTCGGTGTAATCTTATGGGTTTTTTAGAAACTTTGAGATGATGTTCTCAAAAATGGTCCAACCGATTTGACCCCAAAACTATAGGCCTACAGTTCCAAGTTGGATAAGTTTGCGTATACAGAAAAAGTTTCATATCGATCGGTCAAACCCTGCGATCTGTGCAGTGCCCACAAATAAAGAAACAAAAACAGACAGACAAAGCTCCGTAAGAGTAGGATGGAAATCTTCGCTAACGCTCATCTAATAAAGAAGGTGTAGACCAAAGTCCTAGTATATCGGATTGAAAGCTCCATGGTGTAGACTAACGACTTCCATACTAATAATAACATATATGGTAGGCAATTTGTGGTTTCTTGCCACAACGGGGTTTGTGGGTTCAGAGCCAACTGTCCCATTTGCCTGTCGCGATTTAGCGGATTCTCTCATGAACTAGAAGTAGATGACAGTGCATGGCTATGGGGTACCGATGATTTTGTTGAACTTAACTTACAAAATCTATAATTTTTGTGAAAAACAAATGCTACCACTTACATAATAATTCTAATGAGCCGTGTATATTGAGCATCGTTGTTTTATATAGTTCGATATAAAAGCGATAGTTGCGCTACAGGCACTTGGAGGACACGATCGGTACCCCTTCTTTATACTATGATAGTCGTTTAGTGTCACTTCATCGTGGTATTGATGTCCATTTCACACAATCCTTACGGTAGGTGGGTACAGCGATATGTAGGTCCATTCATTAGATTGCGGAAATTTTTTATCTCGTGTCGATCCGATGTCTGGTTCTCCCGAAAAAAATTCGCGACTGACCCCATGTGTAGGAGGGGGGCGGGAAAATTTACCATTTTCTTCGGAAAATGCTCCACATGGTCATGTGTGGTATCAATATGTAGGTACATTCATTGGATTGCGGAAATTTTTCATCTCGTCTCGATCCAATGTCTGGTTCTCCCAAAAAAATTCGCGACTGACCCCATGTGTAGAAGGGGGTCGGAAAATTTACGATTTTCTTTGGAAAATGCCCCACATGGTCATGTGTGGTATCGATATGTGGGTACATTCATCACATTGCGAAAATTTTTTATCTCGTCTTGATCCGATGTCTGGTTCTCCCAAAAAAAATTCGCGACCGACCCCATGTGTAGAAAGGGGTCGGAAAATTTACAATTTTCTCCGGAAAATGCTCCACATGGTCATGTGTGGTATCGATATGTAGGTACATTCATTAGATTGCGGAAATTTTTTATCTCGTCTCGATCCGATGTCTGGTTCTCCCGAAAAAAATTCGCGACTGACCCCATGTGTAGGAGGGGGGCGGGAAAATTTACCATTTTCTTCGGAAAATGCCCCACATGGTCATGTGTGGTATCAATATGTAGGTACATTCATTGGATTGCGGAAATTTTTCATCTCGTCTCGATCCAATGTCTGGTTCTCCCAAAAAAAATTCGCGACTGACCCCATGTGTAAGGGGGGTGTCGGAAAATTTACGATTTTCTCCGGAAAATCCTCCACATGGTCATGTGTGGTATCAATATGAAGGTCCATTCATTAGATTGCTAAAATTTTTTATCTCGTGTCGATCCGATGTCTGGTTCTCCCAAAAAAAAATCGCGACTGACCCCATGTGTAGGAGGGTGGCGGAAAATTTACGATTTTCTCCGGAAAATCCTCCACATGGTCGTGTGTGGTATCAATATGAAGGTACATTCATCAGATTGCGGAAATTTTTTATTTCGTCTCGATCCGATGTGTGGTTCTCCCAAAAAAAATTCGCGACCGACCCCATGTGTAGAAAGGGGTCGGAAAATTTACGATTTTCTCCGGAAAATGTTCTACATGGTCATGTGTGGTATCGATATGTAGGTCCATTCATTAGATTGCGGAAATTTTTTATCTCGTGTCGATCCGATGTCTGGTTCTCCCAAAAAAAAAATCGCGAACGACCCCATGTGTAGAGGGGTGTCGGAAAATTTACAATTTTCTCCGGAAAATGCTCCACATGGTCATGTGTGGTATCAATATGAAGGTACATTCATCAGATTGCGGAAATTTTTTATTTCGTCTCGATCCGATGTGTGGTTCTCCCAAAAAAAAATCGCGACTGACCCCATGTGTAGGAAGGGGTCGGAAAATTTACAATTTTCTCCGGAAAATGCTCCACATGGTCATGTGTGGTATCGATATGTAGGTCCATTCATTAGATTGCGGAAATTTTTTATCTCGTCTCGATCCGATGTCTGGTTCTCCCGAAAAAAATTCGCGACTGACCCCATGTGTAGGAAGGGGTCGGAAAATTTACAATTTTCTCCGGAAAATGCTCCACATGGTCATGTGTGGTATCAATATGAAGGTACATTCATTAGATTGCGAAAATTTTTTATCTTGTCTCGATCCGATGTCTGGTTCCCCCAAAAAAAATTCGCGACTGACCCCATGTGTAGGAGGGTGTCGGAAAATTTACGATTTTCTCCGGAAAATCCTCCACATGGTCATGTGTGGTATCAATATGTAGGTCCATTCATTAGATTGCGGAAATTTTTTATCTCGTCTCGATCCGATGTCTGGTTCTCCCAAAAAAAAATCGCGACTGACCCCATGTGTAGGAGGGTGGCGGAAAATTTACGATTTTCTCCGGAAAATCCTCCACATGGTCGTGTGTGGTATCAATATGAAGGTACATTCATCAGATTGCGGAAATTTTTTATTTCGTCTCGATCCGATGTGTGGTTCTCCCAAAAAAAATTCGCGACCGACCCCATGTGTAGAAAGGGGTCGGAAAATTTACGATTTTCTCCGGAAAATGTTCTACATGGTCATGTGTGGTATCGATATGTAGGTCCATTCATTAGATTGCGGAAATTTTTTATTTTGTCTCGATCCGATGTCTGGTTCTCCCAAAAAAAAATCGCGAACGACCCCATGTGTAGAGGGGTGTCGGAAAATTTACAATTTTCTCCGGAAAATGCTCCACATGGTCATGTGTGGTATCAATATGAAGGTACATTCATCAGATTGCGGAAATTTTTTATTTCGTCTCGATCCGATGTCTGGTTCTCCCAAAAAAAAATCGCGACTGACCCCATGTGTAGGAAGGGGTCGGAAAATTTACAATTTTCTCCGGAAAATGCTCCACATGGTCATGTGTGGTATCGATATGTAGGTCCATTCATTAGATTGCGGAAATTTTTTATCTCGTCTCGATCCGATGTCTGGTTCTCCCGAAAAAAATTCTCGACTGACCCCATGTGTAGGAAGGGGTCGGAAAATTTACAATTTTCTCCGGAAAATGCTCCACATGGTCATGTGTGGTATCAATATGAAGGTACATTCATTAGATTGCGAAAATTTTTTATCTTGTCTCGATCCGATGTCTGGTTCCCCCAAAAAAAATTCGCGACTGACCCCATGTGTAGGAGGGGGTCGGAAAATTTACAATTTTCTCCGGAAAATGCTCCACATGGTCATGTGTGGTATCAATATGAAGGTACATTCATTAGATTGCGAAATTTTTTTATTTCGTTCCGATCCGATGTATGGTTCTCCCTAAAAAAATTCGAGAACCACCCCATGTGTAGGAGGGGGTCGGAAAATTTACGATTTTCTTTGGAAAATGCCCCACATGGTCATGTGTGGTATCGATATGTAGGTCCATTCATTAGATTGCGGAAATTTTCTATCTCGTGTCGATCCGATGTGTGGTTCTCCCAAAAAAAATTCGCGACTGACCCCATGTGTAGGAAGGGGTCGGAAAATTTACAATTTTCTCCGGAAAATGCTTCACATGGTCATGTGTGGTATCAATATGAAGGTACATTCATCAGATTGCGAAAATTATTATTTCGTCTCGATCCGATGTCTGGTTCTCCCAAAAAAAAATCGCGACTGACCCCATGTGTAGGAGGGGGTCGGAAAATTTACGATTTTCTTGGAAAATGCCCAACATGGTCATGTGTGGTATCAATATGGAGGTACGTTCATCAGATTGCGATAATTTCTTATCTCGTCTCGATCCGATGTCTGGTTCTCCCAAAAAAAAATTCGCGACTGACCCCATGTGTAGGAAGGGGTCGGAAAATTTACAATTTTCTCCGGAAAATGCTTCACATGGTCATGTGTGGTATCAATATGTAGGTACATTCATTAGATTGCGGAAATTTTTTATCTCGTGTCGATCCGATGTCTGGTTCTCCCAAAAAAAAATCGCGAACGACCCCATGTGTAGAGGGGTGTCGGAAAATTTACAATTTCCTTCGGAAAATGCTCCACATGGTCATGTGTGGTATCAATATGAAGGTACGTTCATCAGATTGCGATAATTTTTTATCTCGTTTCGATCCAATGTGTGGTTCTCCCAAAAAAAATTCGCGACTGACCCCATGTGTAGGAGGGGGTCGGAAAATTTACGATTTTCTTTGGAAAATGCCCCACATGGTCATGTGTGGTATCGATATGTAGGTACATTCATCAGATTGCGAAAAATTTTTATCTCGTCTCGATCCGATGTCTGGTTCTCCCAGAAAAAATTCGCGACTGACCCCATGTGTAGGAAGGGGTCGGAAAATTTACAATTTTCTCCGGAAAATCCTCCACATGGTCATGTGTGGTATCAATATGAAGGTACATTCATTAGATTGCGAGAATTTTTTATCTCGTCTCGATCCGATGTCTGGTTCTCCCAAAAAAAATTCGCGACTGACCCCATGTGTAGAAGGGGGTCGGAAAATTTACGATTTTCTTTGGAAAATGCCCCACATGGTCATGTGTGGTATCGATATGTAGGTACATTCATCACATTGCGAAAATTTTTTATCTCGTCTTGATCCGATGTCTGGTTCTCCCAAAAAAAAATCGCGACTGACCCCATGTGTAGGAGGGGGTCGGAAAATTTACGATTTTCTTTGGAAAATGCCCCACATGGTCATGTGTGGTATCGATATGTAGGTACATTCATCACATTGCGAAAATTTTTTATCTCGTCTCGATCCGATGTGTGGTTCTCCCCAAAAAAAATCGCGACTGACCCCATGTGTAGGAAGGGGTCGGAAAATTTACAATTTTCTCCGGAAAATGCTCCACATGGTCATGTGTGGTATCAATATGTAGGTACATTCATCAGATTGCGGAAATTTTTTATCTCGTGTCGATCCGATGTCTGGTTCTCCCAAAAAAAATTCGCGACCGACCCATGTGTAGAAAGGGGTCGGAAAATTTACGATTTTCTCCGGAAAATCCTCCTCATGGTCATGTGTGGTATCAAAATGAAGGTTCATTCATTAGATTGCATGAAATTTTTATTTCGTTCCGATCCAATGTATAGTTCCCCGACAATCATGTTTTGAACACCCCCATGGGCAGGGGGAGGGGGGGGAAATGATGATTTTCCCCGGAAAAGCTTCCAGAGGGTCATGCGTGGTATCAAAATGAAGGTACATGCATCAGATTGCGAATTTTTTTTATTTCGTCTCGATCCGATGTCTGGTTCTCCTGAAAAAAATTCCTGAATACCCTTCCGGCAAATTTGTGATTTTCTTTGGAAAATTTTTTGGAAAATTTTGAGGGGCATCAAAATGCTCACGTGATCGCCAGCTTTCCGAAAATCCAACAATCAGCTCGATCGCATCATGGGTTCTCGAGCAATCCCCGATCGAAGATTTTCTTGTCGGACGGGTACTAGTATGGGGAAAAAATCAAAATTTGAAAAAAAGTCAAAGTCTTTTGCCGAAGCCGTGATTGGTATCAAAATGAAGGTACAGAATATCTGATGCCAAAAATGTTGATTTTAGCTCGATCCGATGTCTGGTTTTCTGTAAAAAAAATCTTGAAAATGAAGCCAAATTTGCAATTTTCTTCGGGAAAGTTGCTACACAGCCGTGTGTGGTATCAAACTGAAGATAATCGAAATTGATGACGTCCAGTTCTGATTTCAGCCCGATCCGACGTCTGGTTCTCCGGCAAACATGTTTTGAATCAACCACTGCCGATCGGGTGTCGGAAAAACATGATTTCCTCGGAAAAGCTCCAAGAGGGTCGAGTGTGGTATCGAAATGAAGCCACATTCATTAGATTGCGAAAATTTCATAATTCGATCCGATCCGACATTTGGTTTGCCGTTAAACATGTTTTGAACAACCCAATGTGTATAGGGGGTCGGAAAATCATGATTTTCCTCGGAAAAGCTTCAAGAGGGTCATGTGTGGTATCAAAATGAAGCTACATTCATCAGATTGCAAAAATTTCAAACCTCAACCCGATCCGACATCTAGTTTGCCGGCAAACATGTTTTGAACAACCCAATGTGTATAGGTGGTCGGAAAATTATGATTTTCCTCGGAAAAGCTCTAAGATGGTCAAGTGTGGTATCAAAATGAAGCTACATTCATCAGATTGCGAAAATTTTAAACCTCAACCCGATCCGACATCTAGTTTGCCGGCAAACATGTTTTGAACAACCCAATGTGTATAGGGGGTCGGAAAATTATGATTTTCCTCGGAAAAGCTCTAAGATGGTCAAGTGTGGTATCGAAATGAAGCTACATTCATTAGATTGCGAAAATTCCAAACCTCAACCCGATCCGACATTTGGTTTGCCGGCAAACATGTTTTGAACAACCCAATGTGTATAGGGGGTCGGAAAAACATGATTTTCCTCGGAAAAGCTCCAAGAGGGTCGTGTGTGGTATCGAAATGAAGCTACATTCATTAGATTGCGAAAATTTGAAACCTCGACCCGATCCGACATCTAGTTTGCCGTTAAACATGTTTTGAACAACCCAATGTGTATAGGGGGTCGGAAAAACATGATTTTCCTCGGAAAAGCTCCAAGAGGGTCGAGTGTGGTATCGAAATGAAGCCACATTCATTAGATTGCGAAAATTTTAAACCCCAGTCCGATCCGACATTTGGTTTGCCGTTAAACATGTTTTGAACAACCCAATGTGTATAGGGGGTCGGAAAATCATGATTTTCCTCGGAAAAGCTCCAAGAGGGTCATGTGTGGTATCGAAATGAAGCTACATTCATCAGATTGCGAAAATTTGAAACCTCAACCCAATCCGACATTTGGTTTGCCGGCAAACCAAATACCTAACCCTAACCATCATGAACAACTCCTAAAAACATGAGAAAGTTCACCTAACCCAACCCTACAAGAGATCAGCACGGCTTACCAAACGGCACGGCTTTGTTTTTCATCTTGGGCCCGGTTTTACGAATTGATAGTTAGTGGATTACGCAATAGTTAGCGGATTGACTTGTTATCACCCTTGGTTACGTATGTTACTTTTTTACCTTTAACTAATAGTTAGTGGTTCAGTACTTATAACTAAGATTAGTAAAACCGGGCCTTAGTAGTTTATTTTCCTATATATTTGTGACTTGAATATTGTTCATATAAGTTGTATATTGTAACATATAACATTTTGTTATAAAAGTGTCATATTTGCTTGTAAAGTGTATGAAATTATATAGTGTACAGAACTTGCTAATGAATAACAACTTCTACTTCTACAAGCAAAACAATGTCTCGAACGCAATGAGATGAACTTACAGGATTGTTTTGAACCATGCTGTATAGTTTCCCATACATTTGTCTTCGCCTTCTTCGCCTAAAGCCTTATTTCAGGTGGTTTTATCTTGTTCAGAACTGTTTCTCTCTATTTTGGCTCATAGCTGATTAGACGGCTCAACAGAACACAACTTTTTTAATAAACCGACGGGTGAATTTTTCATTCTATCGTTTTTTTTCATCTTCACTCTTATAGACGCACAACATTGACTGTTGGTCTGTAGAAACCGAACTGCTGAGTAACTTTCCGACTTCCGAGATTCATATACATTTAGGTATTACAAGTCTCACAATTTCTTAAAATCCTTACATTATTTTGACACTTCGCAATTCTGATTTGAAGAAATTACTTATTTTATCATTGTATATATTATACGATGATTGAATAGTTTTGTGAGAGCTGGGTCTTCTCTTGATATTATGTTTCACTAAAACCAGCTTCTCTGCACCAAGTTATTGAAAAAGAACAATACTTCAATTCTTACATTATGACATTATGTTTCAGAAGAAAAAAAATCAACTCTTTATGGTATCTATGTTGTAGATTTCCAATCCGAAAAAAAATGGAGAAGCATAAATATTCTGTGATAAAATTTTTGTAAATGAAAATATTAGTATATTCCAATATTTTTTTCATATATTTTGATGAAAATTGTGATAACGGGTTGTTCAGGTCAGCTAATTAATAAAGTGCCGGTAAAGAAATTGTAATTTATAGGCCTTAACTTATAGACCTACAATTGCTGCCACGATACGATGTGGTCGATCAAAGCCACCTCAAAACACATCCTGAAAAAAGTATGCTGACATTTCACAACTTATTTCATTTTCTTTTCTTCAATCGACTTTAAAGTTTAATCGAAAACTACACACCTTGATCATATAAAATATACTTCATTCGGTTACTATCGAATCTAGGGCGCCGTGAATCTATCACTGTAACATTTATCTGCTATTCTTTCTATCTATTCGATCAATAACAAACATGTATTAGGCCTACATTATTTTCTCAAATAAGTTGAATAAATAAGTTGGATAAGTGAAAAACGACTGGTCCGAATTGCATACAAATTTTTGATAATGTGTATCATTCTCCTATTCACATTTGAGGAAAATTTGAATTATATTGAAGAGATTCTATTTTTTAATTTTTCCAGCCCAGCCAAATCTTATGGGGTTTTTATAAATTATGAGATGATGTTCCTCAAAAATGGTTCAACCGATTTGACCCAAAAACTGTGCAGTTCTAAGTTGTATAAGTTTGCGTATACAGAAAAAGTTTCATGTTGATCGGTCAAACCCTGCGACCTGTGCAGTGTTTACAACCAAAAAACACACATACAAAGCTCCGTAAGAGTTGGGAATTGAAGTAAATGTAATCATGTACGAAAAAAAATCTCTCCGGCGGGGAATCGAACCCCGGTCTCCCGCGTGACAGGCGGGGATACTCACCACTATACTACCGAAGACTTGTTCTTAGGCACGATTCGATCCTTTTATCTATATATAGTGTAGCTGTGCTATTTTTATAAGTGTGCATACAATCGGCAAACGCAGAATATACGTTGTAAGATGAGCGAGATATCTATTATAAAGGATTATCGAGAACTCTACACACCTTGCTCATATTAAATATATTTCATTCGATAACAACGAATCTAGGGAGCCGTGAATCTATGTCTGCGACATTTTTCTGCTATTATATTTCTATCTTTTCGATGAATAAAATACATTATCACATCATTTTTTTCACAACGGCTTGGCCGAATTGTATGTACACATTTTTAATAATGTGTATCATTTCCGTATTTACATTTGAGGAAAATTTGGATAATATTGAAAAGATTTTATTTCTCAATTTTGTCTGCCCAGCCTAATCTTATAGAGTTTTTAGAAACTTTGAGATGATGTTTCTCAAAAATAGTCGAACCGATTTCACCCAAAAACTGTACAGTTCTAAGTTGGATAAGTTTGCGCATACAGACGAAGTTTCATGCCGATTGGTTAAACCCTGCGACCTGAAAAAAAACACACACAGACAATTAGCTTCATAAGAGTGGGATGGAATTCTTCGCTAACGCTCTTCTAAAAATTGAAATTTAAACGTCGGAGCAACATTTCATGTCAACATTGTAAGTGTACAATGAGGCAAACCGAGCTGAGTGAAGCAGGCATTCAGGCGAGGAGATCCGGGTTCGATTCCCGTCATGGTCGATCATCCTAACTAAGGTTTCTCGTGAATTTCTTCCAATTGATGAATATACCTCACTGAGTTAATTTCTTGATAACAGGCCACGACCGCTTCCTTCTTACTGTCCCTAAAACCTAATTGAATAACCTTCCATCTCCCTCTCGCATCATCTCATTCATCATTCATCGACGCCAATAGATCTTTGGAATTAAAATAGTGCGTCTCCAGTTACAGTCATGAATCAAACATCATCGACTTTCGTTA
Organism: Brachyptera putata; assembly: GCA_907164805.1. Classification (NCBI taxonomy): domain Eukaryota; kingdom Metazoa; phylum Arthropoda; class Insecta; order Plecoptera; family Taeniopterygidae; genus Brachyptera; species Brachyptera putata. The sequence continues at coordinate 9,090,429 of OU015471.1, read as the reverse complement.
CTTTCAAGCTGATTCAAATCCACATCACTTTCAATAGAAATCAGAGATTAAAATCAAAATTTTCCCGAAGTAAAAACAGGGCTCCTCCACCAATTTATTGATTTATTTTGACGATACGATCACACAAAATGAAACGTATTATACTATTTCCTCCCATCTCTTGACTTTCGATCTCATGTGTCATTCTATCAATGAATGTTCCACCAAATCACAGAGCTTTCTATACAATAAATCCATTCATTCAAATAAGATTAAACCGAATAGACACGGTTGGCAAGCCATGCTCGTTGTGCGGCGGTAGAATAAGTTTCCAATCCCTAGTAGGCACGATAAAAGCAATTAATCGAGCTGAGTCACGAGAGGCAGGTATTGGTGTTCTACATTTCAGAAGCTCCCTCAAGACAAGCGGGCCACGACAGGAATAGAACCTTGCCCTCCGAACTTTACCCTCCGAATATTCTTATATGTAGGAGCAATGGTTACTTTGTGCCGGATCGCACCGGAACGGCGTTCCGGTTTCTTTTTTGGAACCGGTACGCACGTTCTAGTTTCAAAATGATGAAAAATCAATGATAGAATTGATTTTTATTCATTCGGTAATACTTTCACCGTTCTATATAATTTTTACAGATGAATAAATATTTTCTATTCTAAAAATGTTTTTTCATTTTTATTGATTATAAATAACTATCGTTGAATAAAGCTGAAAATAATTTTGAATACATTCTTTTGAATACGTTATAAGGCCATTTTAATTAATCTGCTGAATTTTTCTGCTGAACATAGCACGGGGTGGTAACTGAGTCATGACGTCACACATCTTGGCGTTCCCATCAGCCACTCATAGTCCCATTTAAAAACGACTAGCAGAAAAATTCTCGACCCGTTCTGTTGGTGCTGATGAGCAAACGCAGAATATGCGTTGTAAGATGAGCGAGATTGAGTATAATCGAAAACCCTACAACCCTTGATCATATAAAATATATTTCATTCGATACCAACGTATTTAGGGAGCCGTGACTGCAACACTGCTATTTCTATCTATTCGATGAATAAAGAACACTTTCTTCGAAATGGCTTGTACGAATTGCATACAAATTTTTAATTATGTGGATCACTTCCGTGTTTACATTTGAGGCAAATTTGAATTATATTGATAAGATTTTATTTTTCAATTTTTTTCGCTCAGTCTAATCTTATGGGGTTTTTAGAAACTTTGAGATGATGTTTCACAAAAATGGTCCAACAGATTTGACCCAAAAACCATACAGTTCCAAGTTGGTTGAGTTTGCGTTTACAGAAAAAGTTTCATGTCGATCGGTCAAACCCTGCGAATTGTGCAGTGCCCACAAACAAACAAAAAAAACAACAGACAGACAAAGCTCCGTAAGAGTATGATGGAAATCTTCGCTAACGCTCATCTAATCAAGCCGTCCAGAAGACGCGAGCACGATCAAGTATCACAGGGGCGGTGTGAAGTTACGATACTTATAACATGAAACTTTCATTATAATGACGAAAATGTAGTGTCAAAGACTTGCTTATTTTTCATCGTGAGTGACGTAATTAGATGTTTGGGGAGGGTGAATGGGGTGGTGGGGGGGGGGGGGGAAACCAAACTCCATATACTTGAACATAACCATGGTCTTACACGACATAATAATCTTATGAATAAACGTCGTTGAATTTAATTAAAATGTTGACGCTTGTTGACAAGGTATAGTACACTCTAAAGCAATTATAACTGATCTTAATAACGCAGTGAGCGATATTCCTTCCAATATATGATTATAGGAACGTTCAGAAGGATAACAATTGTCCAGAGTATTTCGAAAAGACTTTCTGCTTCCATCAGGTGCCAGAAAATTATTCACTCACGTTGTTTCGAAATGCATGTCAAACACGACTTTTAGTGCAGTTCAACCACGATGTAGTAATATCAACAGACTTAACTCATAATTAGATGAGCGTAGCGAAGATTTTCACTCAAGTCTTACGGAGCTTTGTCTGTGCGTTTTTGTTTTTTTGTTTTTTGTTTGGAAACACTGCACAGGTCGCAGGGTTTGACCGATCGACATGAAACTTTTTTTTTATATGCAAACTTATCCAACTTAGAACCGTATAGTTTTGAGGTCTAATCGGTTGGACCATTTTTGAGAAACATAATTTAGAAGTTTCTAAAAACCCCATAAGATTTGGCTGGGCGGAAAAAAATTGAAAAAAAAATCTCTCCAATACGATTCAAATTTTCCACAAATGTGAACACAAGAATAATATACATGAATAAAAATTTGGTTTGATATTCGGCCCAGCCGTTTTGGAGAAAATAATATAATAAATGTATTTTATTCATCGGAAAGATAAAAATATTAGTTGAAAAATGTTGCATTGTCGAAGTCACGGCTTCCTAGATTCATTGACATCGGATGAAGTTCATTTCAAATGATCAAGGTTTGTAGAGTTTTCGATTATACTTTATATAGACATCTCGCTCATCGTACAACGCACATCCTGCGTTTGCCTAGTGTAAAGAACGTGTACCCACTCGCGTCTTCCAAGTGAAGTATTTCCGGGTCAGAATTTGAGTCCTTGGTCCCATTTGCCTATAGCGCAACTATCGCTTTTATATCGAACTATATATAAAACAATATAAAACTACAATGCTCAACAATGCTATACACGGCTCATTAGAACTATTATGTTAGAGGTGGCATGGCATTTGTTTTTCACTAAAATTGTAGATTTTGTAAGTTCAACGATGTCACTGGTACCGTGAGCCACTCTTATCTACATCTAATTCACAAGGGAATCTGCTAAATCGCGACAGGCAATTGGGAACGTTGACCGCAATAAACCACAAATGCCTACCATGTTGTTATAGTATTAATAAATATTATAGTATTCATATTATGATAAAATCTGTTGGTATCACTAAATTGTAGTTCAACTTCAACTTTCTTTAATTATATTTGTTTCCCTCTTCGAATTGATTCAACCCAAGAGCTTGTTTTTCAGGGTCCATTGGTGATGACCAATTTAAACTTGTAAAATGGATTAAGGATATATCATACTGTTTTATAGCCAGTCCTATATGAGCCCTAAATAACAGTTGCATAAACTGAGGACAATATTGTAATATTGGAACTGGTCCAGAATCATGCAGTTAAATTAGTTCAATATATTCCATACGAACTCGAAAGAACGCTTCTGCAGGCAAGGCTCAGTTAAAATGTAGTTTTGTTCTATTGCAAATATGATGCAAAAACTTTGTCTGTTTTACTTTAAGAAGATAAATGTTCGTGCAAAGAGGTAGTTATTAAAAAAAAACACATATGAGAAATGAGAAAATCTATAACATAGTCTAAAAGTTGTCACGTATATTGCTGCTCAACAATGCCATGAGAAAGAGTGAGAGAGAGAGAGGGAAGTTTGTTAAAGCACTGTCTTTGAAAAGGTTGCCACGTATATATACTACATTTCATTCAATTCAATTTAGTAATTCTTCCGAATTGATTGACACATTTCTGATCTGAAAGCTAAAAAACACTATTATCAGGGTAATGCACAACATATGGCAGATTATAAATATAATAATACTACAAAAATAGAATATGAAAAGGAAACTAAGTGTCACTTTTTTAAGTGTATCTTTATAAAAATCACATAATATAATATTATATGTTTTATAGTGGTAAGATCGCCCTTGTGGTGCCCCGTTCAAACGAATAAAAACCTAATTGTTTACGTATTGGTACGTAATGACCTTAACCTTCTCAGAACAAAACTTTCAAATCAAATTGAAATATATAACATGACTGAATTTTCCAAAATTGCCCCTCAGGTCCTTATCTGCACCCCTTGAAAAGGCTCCGTACTTGATCATATATCCAAAAATAGGCTGAAAAGTTTCAACCACTTAATATTCAAAATCATTTTCATCAAAAGCGTTGTATTTTGAAAGATCAATAAAACGAACAGTACAGTTGATGAAGATGATGAGTGATGATATCTGCCAGTCGATCCTTTTCAATAGGTTGAGTGATACAATCAGAATCAAGGATAAGAAAAGAACGAATAAAAATAAAGGCTTATAGAGAGGATGGACGAGTAACAGATGAACTTCTTCATAAGAACCAATTAACTAATGAGATGAATCGTCTCTAATTTCATTGAGTAGATGGTGATGGTATTTTTCACTCACGGTGGTCACATGAAATGATTTGCTCCGAAATTGAAAATTTAATAACATAAAATCTAATCAGGCATTCTACAGCTAATTGTTTTAAATGCATGAAGTGCGTATGCATATTGTTTTCTCGATGCAGTGTGCATAATATCAGTATATTTCAGGGGCGGACTGGGAGGATATAAGGACCTGGCCAGTAATAGGTTTGTTGAAATATGTTGAAATATGCATATGCATATTCAAGTCAATATATGCACGTCAAGCTGCAACTTGGCATCCCATCGTAAGCCAACAGATCCTCTTGTCATGAAGTACCTACACTTCAGGTCATATAAAGTGGTGGATCAGACTGCATTAAATGCATCCTGAAGAAAATTTCCTGTCATTGAACCCTCTGAACCTAGCAGACAGTGAACATGCGCACTTCGCATTCACGCTGTGACAACATCAACGGCAATTATGCGTTGATTTTTCAATACCCATAATTGAAATTACTATAATACTTTGTGACCCCAAGTCTTGGAGTGAAAAATAAAATTCGTCTTTCAATAATATCAGAACTCATATTATTCATTTTCACTGACTTTTAAGAATTATTTTAATGCGATTTTATTTGAACTCATACTTCGTCCAGGGGCCCGAGATAGGTCAGGGGTCCAGTCGGGGATCCCCGACCCGCGTACCTGACCAGTCCACCCCTGGTCTATCTCATTCAGAATGCATTTGATGTGGTTTGATCGATCACTTTACATGTGACCACAACTTTACATACAAATCATTAGACCGTTGCTGCACTGCTTTATTATGTGACACCATTCTTAGATGTGGCGTCACAAGAGAATATTGCTAACGCTCGAGTTTATTCACCTTTCTAGTTATACTTTAATGATCAATTGAAACCATTTCCAAGAACAACTCTATCAGGTATTAAACTATTTTCTGTAGGAAATGAAACATGTGCCATAGATGTGACGGTTTATATAGAATTATATAAATTAATTGGAACAGTTCAAATAACATCTCCGTTTATTGAAATACTTGAAAGTAGAACATAATTATATAAGTCTACACCGAGTAACTTCCCACAGCTTTCTTTATTCTTCGAACTTAATTTCTGAATAATATTTCAAAATCGAAGCTTTCTGATTATGATTATTGCCATCTTTCTTTTTCACGCTTCCAACAGCTACAAATTGTGATTCAATTTCCTAGAGCACCGATTTCGAATTCTGAATAATATATTTCTCTCGTAAATCTGGTTACGGTTGCACCTTGAATGTGATGTGACCTTTTCCCTTCCTACATCATTTCCCTCTACCATTTTCTTCCCATCTAACGTCCTCATTGGCCGCATCACCTACCTCCCCCCACCCCTCTACCACCTACCCCTTCTTCTCTCACGACGAGTGCAATAAAACACGTCGATCGGAATAAATCGTAAGACATGGAATATTTCATCTTACATTGATCGGAGGTTGTAAAGGATGTGTATTTCAGTGGGTTGGGAAGAAGGTTTTTCAAGTGGCTTTCCGTTTCGATTGGTATTAATAATATGAATATGTGAGAATAATTTCTTTGTGGAAAAATCCATTTTTCGAATGTGTGCATTCGGTTGATTGAAGCATAGAATTTCGTTTATTCCCCTATCTTCTGAATTTCATTACCACACATTCTCTAATGAGATTCATATTGCTATAAACATTTGAGAAGAAAGTATAAGTGAAACCAGGTGGATGCAGTAATGCATGTCTTATATATATATATATATATCTTTATTGAAAAACATGAACGTCATGTACAACGTACATGAACGTACATGAATGAACATGAACGTCGAGTAAGTATACATTTTGATTTTGGTGAAATTTCCATTCTTTTCCTTAGCTTTTCAGCTGCATGCTCGAGAAGTTGAACTGAGAAATCTTCCTATACTTCAAGGATATTCTCAACATTAGTCCCACACATAGCAACCAACAATACAAGCTCAACTGAAGTAATTGTGAACCAAATTCCTGTGATACAATTAAAATACTTATTAAAACAAACGAAAACGTTGTTCAACTGTTTCGAAAACTCAGTTCATTCACATAGATCACCTTACATATATGCCTACACATAACACCCACACACACACACACCCATATATATATATATATATACAGTTTATACGCGCAAATGGGAAACATTCAATTTCACACTGGTTGGTCTTCGCCCATGCTGCTCTTCAATCGATGTCACTCTGAAACGACACAATGACTCTTTGAATTTCAATTTACATCTGCCTTAGACCCATATATACTAGGAAAACGCAGCATTCGCGTTGTAGGATGAGCGAGATGATATATGAAATGTACTGGAAAAAATTGTAAAGGTGTACACACTTTGATTTTGAATCAATCAACTCACTGTCTACGTGCATGTTGATCATATTTTGGTAGTTTTCTTAATTAGTTAAGCAATAGAGAGAGAATACTACCAATTTCCCAGTAATATGGGGTTCTTTGTCTGGAGTTATGGAGTTTATGTAGTTATTATGGAGTTTATGGAGTTATGGAGTTTCTGTTTGTACGCTACGCACAGGTCACACGGTTTGACTGATCATCGTGAATATCTTTCTAAACATGATGACTTATCCAACGTAGAACTGTACAAGTTTATGGCCGAATCAGTATGACCACTTTTTAGATTGACCATTCCAAAATTTTGAGGAACGTAAACATTCAATAACATCATAACGGGCGGGAAAAATTAAACACAAATTATTTCTCAAAAAAGACAAATTTTAACTGATCTTGAATATAGATTATTATACGTTTGATTAAAAAATTCCAATCATGGAATCGCACTAGCCGTTTAGTAGAGAATAATTATTCGATGAACACATTTCCATAGCTAAAAATAATGGTTGCATGTTCTTCAACCAAAAGATCTTGAGCATGCGGTGATGCACGGGTTTGTAGACTTGACAGTTCCCATTTACATCAAGGTGTGTAATGTTCTAAAGTATATTTCATATCAGTCAAGGTCTGTGATTATCAAAATTTCGAAATTGTTTTTCTCAAAAGTGGTTCTACGAATTGCTTATCGAAACTGTGCAATATCGAGCTTGATGGAAAAATTATGTTTATGCCAAGTTTCAACGCATTTTTCTATCTAGTTTGAACAGTGCAGCTCCGGTGAAATTGAGTCTTCGCTTCGCTCACCCAATTACAGAGAACGATAATTTCTTGGTGGAATGTTTACTAGTTTGACCTCTTGACCTCGTCTCATCACAACGTTTCTGTGCTCCTGTTACTTCAGCTGAACGAAATAAGGTGTTGACTTGTAATTACTATTTACTGATTGAAGCTTTAAGATAAGTAAACCATTCAAAGAACATTACACTTGCGGCTCCAGTCTCAGACTAGATTCATGATACGCCTGTATATAATATCCTCTCTACTCTATGTACTAGCTACTACAGTCAACTTGACATTTCACATTATCTACAGATATGATGAGGAACTTGTAACTTCCCTTCACACTTTATATCAACATTACAATCACAAAGCACGATGCATCATCCTCATTTCCTTATTTTTTTTGTTGCTGCTTAACGACCTCACCAATAGATAGGTTATATGGGAGTACGAATGAGAAGGTGATAATGCAATGATGAAGTGATGATACGTGAAAGGACTTTCAGAAAAACCCATGCCTTGTGCGGGACTCGAACCCACGCCCGACGGTCACTTCAGTCTCTGACGCGTGCCTCAGACTAACGAGAGCGGCCATTTCCTTTATCTTCTCCATTTTGAATATGGTATGAATTTCACATTATGCTCTTTCCTTATTTTTTCAATTACACAAATATGTACTTTTTTTTATCAACATTGAAAAGTTGACACACAGTCGAGGCAAAGGATGGAAGTTTAGAATTGTTTGAACGGAGCACCACAAGGGTGATCTTACTACCCCAAATGAAAAACGAGATATGTACCAGCTCATTCAACACATTGTAGAAACTATGGTGATGAGTTACGAGATGAAGAGAAATTGAAAACTCGTGTTGGGATAAAAGTTTTCAGTCTTATTTCTGAATATATCTTCCCTTTACTTCGATTATTCTTTCTTCTTATTATTTTCTTCCGAATTTTCCTTATTTCTTCTACATAATGTATATATTCAACATAAAATTAGAAATATATTTTGTGGGGAGGGGTGGCTAAAAACAGGGAATATTATCTGACTCTTATATACTTTTTTCAAATTCACTCATCCAATTAATTAACGTTTAAATCGTTTCATTTTTCTAGAAGTTCAGTACTTGAAGCTTGCTCAAGTCTATGTTATCAACAGTGGATCCTAATTAATTGAAAGTCAAAACAGGAATGAAAATGTAACAACATTCGCGATCAAAAAAACAGCTTATAATGATGTATTTACGACTTGACAGATGATAGCTAATTCTTCTGCTCGAAAGGTTTTCAAGTGGCTCGAAATGTCTAATTGGTGGGGCGCGATACACGACGAATCTTTCCTCAGACGTTTTCAGATGTTTTCGGCTCAGTTATTAATCTAATGAGGGGTTGCGACGCTGTCTTAAACGTTACAAATTGCTCATGCGTAAAATAAATGTAAGTCAATTCAAGAGGGTTGAACAACTCGTTTGGCTGAATTTCAATTTTTTTTATATATATTTAAATACACGTTTTTGAACAATGTATTCAAATAAAGGTCATCACGCAATTAACGTAATGTTATCGAGAATAGTTTCAGGAAAGTGTAAGAAGGAAGGTGCCAGAATCTTAAGCCGCGTTAAAGGACATCAAAACCCTGAGACTAGATTTTTACGAATAATGACGATATTTACCACCCCAATATCAGAGAGAATTACTATTCATCATCATCTCAATTTAATAAAATATAATCTTTTTTTTGTCCTACAGAGACCAGAGTCATGACGTAGGCATTACCGATTCTGTACAGAAACATGAACATGAATCGAGTAATGTCTACGTCACAGCTCAGAAAAAGGGCTGGGTCCTGGAGGACAAATGAATTAATTAGGAATTCTGTAATTGAGATGATGATTTATAGTTTTCTCTGAAATTAGGAAAATAAATATCGTAATAATTCGTTAAAATCTTGTTTCATGGTTGTGATGTCCTTTAAGCCTATGATTAGTGGAATATCACAACATGTTGACAATCCATGCTAGTCAACAACTCCTTAATCTGGGCTTTGTAGCTAGTGCATGCGTTTGATGAAACGCACAAACTTAGTATGATGAGCTGTTATTTTACTAGGAAAACGCTATAAGTGTTATTTTTGGGCTGCTGTATAAATATGGTGTGAATATATCTTTTCGAATATCATGAATCGAAAGTAGGCCTACTTTGTGGATTGACAAAATTGCTGCATATTGAACAGGGTTGGACTGGCCCACCGGGATACAGGGAAATTCTCCGCGAGGGAGGCCTCGACCATTTTGGAGGCCTCTGATACCATATTTCGAATTATATTCATGTGAATATGATTGTAATCATGATCCCATAAATGTACGTAAGGAGTCAATTATTGAAAATAAGTTCGAACATATCCGTAACGGTTCAATTATCGGACTCCAAAACTGCTTGTAAATCGCAAAAATCACTTGAAAAATGACCATATTTTCACATTTTTAATTTTTATATTGAATCATGTGATGAAGGAATATGAAAGTATGTATATATATGAATATATATATATATATATATATATATATATATATATATATAAAGCCTAATGAAGGTAAATAATATGTAATATATTTCGAGATATTCAGTAGCAAGACTGTATACTAATACCAAAACTACTGAATCTCACTCACCTCAAATACTATTTATGGACTGACCATTGTTGATGCAACTCTCGTTTTTTTCTCATTGGTCCTTGACCTCCCCTCACCCTCTCCCCTTGGCGTACTCACTCTGTGACTTTGAATGATTTTAGTGCGTGGCACTGGGTCAGTGTAGGTTACCACAGAGGGAGCTATTCATTATTGACATAATGTTCGTGCTTCTTTCACTAGCATACACGCTATTCAATCACGCCAAAGTAACAAAAACCTGATGAAATTTCTTTGTTTTGAGAGTGTAGAGTCATACGAAATAACGGAAATATGATATAGAAATAAAATGATGAAACTCGAGCTTTTTAGAGTTTTAATAATAAATTCTCAACACATTTTATCAAATAAATGGAAAACTGTGAAACCAAAACACACGCCCACATAATATATTATTTAAATATATATTTACCGTACACAATATATATATATATATATATATATATATATATATATATATATATATGTATATATATATATATATATATATATATACACATTGAATATGAAATGACACGTTTTTCTGAACTACCACGTTCAATATTATTCCTTTCATTATGACGTGTATGACATGTCCATGCAAATACCATGCAAATATGTGACAAATACGCATATTTGTCACTACTTTTTTCATCTGATAAAACAAGTGAGAGTTATAAGCTTTTAAATTGCCGGGTATGATTCTTGACGTAGGATCAAAGTGAAAGATAAAAGGATGTATACAACCGCGAAAGGCGAAAGAATGGAAAACTGTGCATAGCGCTCTAGGTCGCGTTATTACATTTTCAAGCCCAAGCACTACAAGGTAGGAATCTACTTTTATGGGGAGATTTTCGTTATATTCCCCTGGGAATTGGAATGAGTGATGTTTTCAATTTGTCATGGTTCGTAAGGCTGTTTGCGTTGTATGTGGTTTTGTGTCTTTGTTGCCATGTTCACATCGCTTATGTATAACGTTAGAATGAGTTTTGTACCGATATATAACAGTTCATGTGATATTCTATTTGCCGCTTTTCTGATTTCTGTTCGAAGGGCAAACTAGATTCAGACTGGAATCGAAGACACGATAGCGTAGGTTATAATACGGGACAGTTCTCTAACTCTTTGTTTTGGAATGAAGACATAGAAGTAAGAAAAAACATTTACATGGATATCTATTCAGATCTGGCTTGATATATGTTACACGTTTCTATAGACCAATTTTTGTGATAAGAAAATGGCTTGAAGATCATATCTGCATGTAGAAACTGTAGCCAGATTGAACTTTTTCAAAATGTTGCGTAACGACCCCACCGACAGCTAGGTTGTACGGGGTTATTGAACTATTGGTTACCTCAATTTGATAATTTGATGAGCTAATGCGATAGTATGCTATTGCTATTGTCTCCCTACATTTGAGGACTGATATTATATTCCTGATGATAAGGGACGCACTGGATCTCTGCTTTTTTGGTTTTGTTTGGGGCCTCCAAACATTATGCAGCTATTTGAAGATGGAAATAGACAGGTTGAGTGTTACATAATATTTCAATATATTATTTACAAATGTGATATGATTTGTTTTGTGTCAGTGATTACAACATTACCTACAATAATTATTATTATCACACAAACCACGTCTTGTGGACTCATTTTTAAAAAATATTGATCAATGCGACACGACACTAAGATTAATGTGTAAGTGTAATCCCAACGTCTAACGTAGGACGTAAATATGAAATCAAAACGTCTGTTCACAAAACACATCAACATTAACGTAGAACACGAAAATAACAGTTGATAAGAATTCAAAGTTATTGTTACTGTCACTACAATCTCAACCGTACAACCTCAGCCAAAGGAAAGCTTCCTTTGTTTCTGATCAAACTAAACCTGGCGACCAGTAGAGGTAGTTCGGTTTACCCGCCACTTGTTTCTCATTGTTCCGAAATTGCGGTTTTCTATTGGCTGAGTCTTATTTTTCACAGTGACGTCAACATGAAAGCTTGGAGCTTGCAAGCTTTCATGTTCGAGTCCAGACTTTATGGTTAGTGGTAGTTCTTTATTCATATCTATTCATACATTTTTGACGATATCTATTTATCATCTACTATTCAATCAATTGTTTCATGAATCATTTAGAATTTTTTCCCATTCATTCATGCATCCATTTGTTCATTGATTCATTTATGCGTTGATCAATTGAATAATTGATCAATATATTCATTCGTTCAATAATAATTAATTATTCATTCATTTAATTGATATTGATGCACCCATTCTTTCAATCATTTATCCATTCACTAATTGATTGATTCATTCATTTGTTCATGTTTGCATCTTCAAGGTATTCATTTATACGTATCATTCAATTCATATATCCAGTTATTCACCCAATTATTCATTCATGCCACGATTCATGAATGCCTTTTCTTCATTAACTCATCTATTCATTCGTTCATTTATCCTCCATCAATTTGATTGATTGATCAATTCGTACATTCATTCATTGTTCTCGGAATGTACATCTTGTTTTTTTACAATATTTCGTAAATAACCTGAATCCGATTAAGCTTTTGTTCAAATGCCAACTCCTTTGTCGTCAACTATTTATTGGCATAATCCGTTGGCCGTGTAGATCATTCGTTACATCTGCGTTAGTTGGTTTTAAGAAGGACGGTTTTCTTAAGTGGATGTACATGTTCCACGTTACTGTGTAGCCTCTCCTCTTTCCGTCAATTCCGTCCCCCGCGCGCCCTTTTTCGCTCAGTCGACATTAATTTCCAATTAGTGAAGAAACAATTAAGCTTGGCTCCTCCCCACAATACCCTTCCGTTTCTTGCACTCTTCGACGTAAACTCGTCAAGTAGGCCTTCTAGATACCAAATTACGATAGAATAGAGAATTGTTTTGAAATCCGTTAATATTTCTGTTTCTTATCGGGATGTCGGGATTATATTATTGTACTCGAGTGTGATGTTGTTGTTTTAGGAGTGTTGGTTTGTGTTGAACATTTCTTCATGGAATCGATCCATTACCGATAAGTTTGAACGTTTTTGTCAAATCATAAAAATGTGCCCACTCTGGGACTTGAACCCAGGACTTTCCGGTGATATCGAGCTCCAACCAACTGAGCTGAGCAGATCTTGTGTGTCTGCTTATAGCTGAGTTGGTCAGAGGATCGGGTTCAAACTGAAAAGTCTTGGGTTCAAGTACCAGAGTGGGCACATGTTTACAATTGAACAAAAAAAAATCATGTACACACACACACACACACACACACATATATATATATATATATATTCATATTCATATACGGTAGCACTTACATAAAATGATTAGGAAAATAATTGAATCAGATTCACTTTTTATATCATAAAATCTTGAATAGAATAATACAATTTTATTGAATGAAGCCGTGATTTGAGAACATATCTTTTATAACATAGAATCAAACAATTTAAAACAATTCAATTCATAACGTTGTTAATATGTTTATTTTCATTATTCAAAGTTTGTCGTCAGAATGGCAATATAATTAAATATTTTACACTTACTTGGTAATGTGCACCGTATTTAATTCGCATCCTCCGGCTGAGATTGCGGCTATATAATCCATACAGCGAGCTCGGTTCGAGTATAAAATTAATTAAAAGTTATGTCTACGATATTCTTGTCAAAGATAGATTGAATACAGTTTCATGGAATTAATATTATGATATTAGTATTTAGCAGCATCATAATAGTTTAACTCTTTTGTCTTTGTAGATCAAAGCTAGATTATCATTATATAGATATATACCAGGATATCTATTTATATTCGCTTGCTTTTCATTGGCCCGTGTAGAATAGAGCTCTCGACAGAAACAAGCTGATGTAATTATATTATATATTATAATTAATCCATCATAACCAATCCACCTTTATGTAAAATATAACATACATATGTACTTTTATAATTGATAAAAATATTATTTTGACGGATAATTTTGAAAATATATCACAACCTTCAAACTGGATTTTAACGAATAGTGACGATATTCATGTTCCTGATTCTAAAGAGAACTAGAAATCATCATCTCAATTCCAGAAATGACGATTGCTTAATTTTTTGTCCTCTCGGACCTGGCTCTTTTTTCTGAGTCGTGACGTATAGACATTACTCAATTATGTTTTTTTTTAATGTTGCTGAACGACCCCACCAACAGCTAGGTTATACGGGGGTACGAATGAGCGGATGATTATGAAACGATGAAGTGATGATAGGTGAAAGGACGTTTACAAAAACCCATGCCTTATGCGGGACTCGGACCCACGCCCAACGGTGACTTCAGTTTCTACCGCTAGCGATAGTTGACTTAGCCACAGGGGCGGCTAATTCTGTTTTTTTACCCGATTCTATACAGAATCGGTAATACGTCATGACTCATGGTCTCTGGAGGACCAAAAAATTAATTATAATTTCTGAAATTGAGATGATGATTTCTAGTTTTCTCCAAAATTGGGAAGATATATATCTTCATTATCAATTGAAATCAGGTTGTAGTTTGGGATGTCCTTTAAATACTATTCTAAACGTATCCTGATTTCGATATTATATAGGCCTACATTTTAATTTCCACATTATCCGTAATATACATATACCTTCTCGGTCGAGATATCCGAATATAAGAGTAATTTCGAATTCTGTTTCCGATCTTTTCGATCGCTATTATTGTTCTCTCGACCGAATGTATACTTACTTTATATATGTATACCTTCGTTTTACTTTGCATTCTATTTGTTCGTCTGAGACGCGATCTCTGCCGGCGAATAAACACGTCTTCCCCCTTATTCAGCTTGAGTCTATTTCTTGCGTTACTTCATCCGCTCGAATGAATAGAAATGTTGTGTTTACAAAATGGTTGACCTTTATATTCGAAGAATTTTGTATATTTTAGAATACTGGTAAGATAGTACGATCAGTATGGTAATCAATAATGACATAATTTACTCGTGTGTAGGAATCGAATTGAAAAGCATCGTGCCGGGAATATGCCACCCACAGATGATCTTGTATAATGCCTTTGCTACGCAGTATGTAGATAGGCTAGATATAATATACCATATACACTTTAATATATAGACTACGTTAGCTGCAAAACGTAGCACGGGAAGCATTGAGGAGGTATGATGCCAACGTAGCTTGACTGACCGGAGCGGAAATACCACGTGACATGGATGGAGGCAAGCATACTGGTATAGTGGTATACACAGCGATTACCGCACAACGTCGTTTCATTTTGATTCTCAGAGGATACTGAGTAAAAAACGTGGAGGTAAGTCACATGAGAAGACGCGAAAATATATGCTGATTGTCATAATTGATTGTGATTGACTCGGAGCTCCACCATATGCAGTTGCGCACGCATGCGCGGTGGCAGTTTTCAAATTTACATTTCCCATTAGTTTTTTATTCCCCTCTTGAATTCTGCACTAGTTTTTGCTCTTCTTGCCTCTTCTCCCAGTCCATTCCAATCGAGTAGCGTTTTCTGAATAAAACCACCTCTACCCATTTCTGTTTTAGCCCTCTCCACAGCAAGCTGCTCTCCAGTAGTATTGCCGCATCAGTCAAAAGAGTCAATAAATGAAGTCATTCATTAATTTTGGTCTGACTCGGAGCTCCACCATACGGATAACGTGTAACGAAATATTCTCAAGGCTGGTATATCACCGAAGCACGTGACTCACGTTGACACTCCGCAGATCCCGCGCCACAGAGCAGCAAAATCAATGCGCTCTTGACTATAGTTTTGAGCTCTATGAGATATACTCAGTATCTAGCTCAATAAGGCTCAACTAACGTAGAGTGAACTTTTATTGTTGGGAGGATTCAGAACGGAATACAATGATCAAGCCCAGCTTTTAAATGTAAATTGAAAGAATATATAAATGTTATTATACTGTATACGCCGAGGGGTTTACAACTCGAAAATTTGGTGTACACCTGATTTCAGATTTCAAGATTTCAGGTGATTTCAGGGATTTCAAGTGATTTCAGGGATTTCACCTGATTTCAGGGATTTCAAGTGATTTCAGGTGATTTCAAGTGATTTAAGGTGATTTCAGGTGATTTCAGGGATTTCGGGTGATTTCAGGGATTTCACTTGATTTCAGGGATTTCAAGTGATTTCAGGTGATTTCAGGTGATTTTAGGTGATTTCAGGGATTTCAAGTGATTTCAAGGATTTCAGGTGATTTCAGGGATTTCAAGTGATTTCAGGTGATTTCAGGTGATTTCAGGTGATTTCAGGTGATTTCAGGGATTTCAGGTAATTTCAGGTGATTTCAGGGATTTCAAGGGGATTTCATGGGATTTCATGGCAAGTGTACACCTGATTTCAGGAGTTGTTAACCCCTCGGTATACGCTTATTCATCAGAAATCTTAACTTTTCAAATTCAGAAACTATTATTTAGAAAATTCCAATAGGAACTAATTTTAATTTTAATTATCTTCTAATATTATATCATTAACACCTTAAATATTTTACAAAGTAAAATCGAATAATTGCCAATCAACAATATTATTATCATCATTGTGAATACACGCATATCGCCGAGTAAGATCCTAATCTCCGATGCGTGAGGTTATAATCTTCTGAAAGTTCTTGCTCACATCAACGACGCATATTCAATTTGTTGCCACCTCGTGATCCCATCTTACTACGACACAGTATAATATGTGAGCTTAAGAGGGTGTATGTATGCACGGTGCTTGTAAAAATAGAAAAATCCATCTCTACTATTTATTTCTAGGTTGTTGAACCAGTCTAATTCAATAGAAAGTATATCAACCCCGAGATGATTCAATGCTCTTTAACTAGGAAAACGCCATATTAGAACGCCGTTGTTAGACGAGCGGATAGTTATAGTATGGGTAAAAATGGGTAAAAACTGCTTCGAGTGGTACCAATTTAGCACATTTTATGTTTTTTCTTCAAAATGGCTGACCCGATCAAGTTGAAAATTTTGAGAAGTTGTGTATCAAAATGTAATTCAACCTCACGCAAAATTTCATTTTTTTGGAAAATAAAAATATTTTCTTTTTTTTCCGCTACCTATGTTATTCTAAGTGGTATTTTTGAAATTTGTAAAATTCATAAAAAAAAAGTTACCCTCCGATAATGCTACAAAACTATACAGATCTAAGTTAGATGAGGAACCATATTGGAAAAAAGTTTGAAATTGATAGCTGTAGCCGTTTGACCTGTGGAGAACCGACAGAAAACATGATTTTTTTTCAGTATGTCAAATTGAATCCTCGCTAAAGGACATTCTATTTTTGTTAATTCAATCCGTTTTAAAAAAACACGTCAATGAATTATGTCACATTCTTGGTATTCATTGGATTATTATTTCAAAACTGATTGAATTCACGTGAATAGAATGTCATGTTGATTAGAGAGCATAAAATTATCTCGGTTTGATATATTTTCATTCAATCATACCGGTTCGTGAACATAGAACAAAATAGTTAAAATGGATCTCTCTATTTTTATAAGCACCGTGCATACACCGCCTCAATACTCTGTTGAAATATTTGTATACGTAGGTGTGTACTTCGCATTTCGCCAAGATGGATGTGTTGACTGAATAGTACGTGGTAGATGGAAGTCGCGAAGATTCGGTTTTACTTATTGAATAAAAGGCGGTTCGTTTGTGTGTTTTGTTTTGTTTTGCCCTTTCGTCAGACAGAATGCACGGAGAACCAATCAGGTTAGTAAATGTTCTCAACATTATGCTGGAACAGGATTGGTCTGCATGACTATAGTTCGTGGGACGAATCCTGGAAATCGCTATTCGGGAAGGTGTGTTTGAATTCTTTGAAACGTATAAGAAATAATTTTTCGGGAATGGTTTGAGAAAGATGTAGTTGCCGAAACCGGAAATGTTTAGTTATTCCAAAGTTTCCAACATGTCTGGATACTTTTAAAATACAACGGCTATTTATTAGATTTTTCCAAATAGATAAAATTTTTCTCTTTAACGCAACTGTTGAATTGTTCTTCTTCCCTTGACATTTGAGTGTGATTACAATTTGTTGAATACGTTATAATAATATTCGATTTTTTTTTTCGGGTGGTCAGATCGCCCTTCTCATGCCTCATTCCAACTATCCTACTTTGTCATCATGAGTATTATTTAGAGAACAATGATTTTATTTCAAGTTCTAGATGTTGTTAGAAAAAATCAAACATATATTTCCCGCTTGATGAAACTGATTGATAGGCTATTTTCCCTTCTAAAAAAATATTCACTTGGTTCAATTAGTCCAATATCATCATGATATCGATACATGTTTATTACTGACGTTGGCCAATCAGTTTCATAGCGTGCAAGGAATGTCAAAGCGGGTTGATTGAATCACTTAATGACCATTGATTCTACATTTTATCCTATTATTTCTAGCGACTGTATGAATTCAAACGTGAACACATTCCACATTGTGATACACATGTATTTATTGAATAAGAGAAGCGAAGACTCAATTTTACCGTACTAGGAAAAAATGAACATGTTTTTTTTCAATGTTTTTATTTCATATAAAATCTCGCTTATCTCATAACGCATGTGCTGCGTTTTCCTAGTTTGTAATCATTTGTATTCACTGTTAATACTCAAATCAACTTGTACTCGCAACATTTTGTATGATACATTTTGTTGATAATAATTAATTTTTGATAAAACTTGGCTCCTCCACCAATATCCATAACTGATCGATTTAATTGTTATTTCTCCAAATCGGACACACGTATTAACATAACACAATATGGCCAGAACGTGAGTCACATGGACCAATGTGTGTGGGTTTCTTATCACCTTCCAATCCAATCCATATAAATATCTCGCTCATCTTACAACGCATACGCTGCGTTTTCTTAGTTAGAATGAAAGGATAACAAGTCACGATGAAATTCCCCGCAAGCGGTTGGGGAGAGAAGGGGGGGGGGGGGGGGGGTTGGTGGAAAGAGGAGGGGGTAATAATACCAACACTGATGTTTCGGATACACTGCTTTGTGTTGCTTTTAACTTGTAAACTTTATTGCAGTCACAAGGATTCATAACATACTGGATGATTACTAACTCTGCCTGCTTTGTTTTTGAATCAAGTTATTCATGCCACTTCCGGTCCCAATTCATACGAAATTCGGTCCCATTTTGGGGGCTCACAACTGCACATACAACCACACATACAACCTGAGAATTGCTTCATCTATATACTGCATGATTTGATTCGATACAATAAGGTCTTGAATTTTCTCACATGAAGTTTCCATAATTTTGAAATATATTTTATATTTCTGTGTATTTCCATGATAATGAAGCTGAAGTAATATAATGTGTGGAGAAAATTAGATGAAGGAAAAAGCGTTAAAGAATAAGAAGATAAATAATATCATGATAATAAGAAGATTGAAGAATGTTGTCCCCAGTGAAAATGTTTGACTGGCTAACTCTACCTAAAAGTATATGACCGGAATATGTATAGTTTGTTTGATAGGCTATTACATAATTCATGATTAATTATTCGTATGGGTGGTAAGATCGTCCTTGAGGTGCTCCGTTCGAACGATCCTACACCTTAATCGACAAAACAAGATTTTGTGTCAAGTTACGATGTTAGTATAAAAATGAAGGCCCTAAATATGATATTTTGAAATTTCTGGGCGTTTTTGTAATTTTTGTATGTAGGATCATACATCTGCTGTAACTTATTTCCCCCTTAACTCAACGCTTGAACTACACACTAGTTTCGAATTTAGAAGTAATCGATACTTCTTTCTGGTCGTATGAAAAAAATGGCGTCTGGGGCCTTGAAGGACCCTTAAAACTGTTAGTGCGAGCTAGTTGAACGATACCAGATAGAAAGTGTATCTTCCCTAGGGATCACTTACACTATGTCTCGTTTTACAGCAGAAAGTGGCACCTTGTCAAAGGAATTCCTGTTCGGCTCTTCTGCTTTTCGTCGCCGAAATGTGCACATGCCGTAGGATCTTAGGGGAGTCATTGCTCCGCAAGGATCGCGAGGCACACCAATCAAATGAGCTTAGATGCTGTGACTTATCTACATAAAAGTATCTATATTTTTTATCTCTCATCCTATCTATATCTTATATCTATATCTCATCTTATCAACATATTTGTGTAGCTAATAATTTTGTTAGGTGATCATATTCAACGACATTATTTCTAATATCCGTAGAGTTTTTCTAGCAAATCCGTCCGAAATAGAAAAAGATCTATAGGCCTAGTCGAGTTGGAGGCTTTAAGAAGCTTTCAGAATGACTCTAATATCACTGTTTGGTGGATTCTAGGAACTGCTAACTCATCAGCTAGCCTCTATCAGATTCTTGACAATTATCATTCATCTACGAGAAATATAAGTTATTCGTATTAATTTCATTATTAACCGTCATTTTCAAGTCCAGTTTCCGTTATTTATTTCAGTTTCAGTCCAGTTATTCATATTTCGAGTTATCTAAAAATATAGCATGGTGATCATGGTGTTAACAGCTATTAACTCCCAGTTGAAATTAATCCCATCTTGATCATTCAGACACTAACACACATTTATATTGAGAAATCATGGCACCTCCATCAATAAGTCGGGCGTGAGTTCGATTCCTGCATAAGGTAAGGAATCATAAAAACATATTTCATACATCATCCGCTCATCGTCCCAACAAATAACCTAGCTGTCGGTTGAGCCGTTAAGGAAACAATACTCAATAAGCAATGTATATACAACATACCCTATACATTCAGACACTAACACACATTTTTTTAATGATAAACTATGGCACCTCCACCAATAAGTCTGGCGTCGGTTCGATTCCCGCATAATACATGAATTCATGAAAACATCTTGCATACATCATCCGATCATCGTCTCACCGAATAAACCAGCTGTCGGTTGAGCCGTTAAGGAAACAATAATCATATAGGCGTATTATGAATGTAATATATTCACTGCGTACAAACTTGAATTTCATGGCTCATCAATATATTCACTGCCTCATGCTCGAACTGGTCGATGAAAACGGGCGGAAGAGAACAAGATTATACTCGGTTGTTTCGCATATATTGAAGACAATCATGTTCTTATGGGGCTTGGGCACGACACAGATTGGACTATATAGTTACAAATTATGGATGTTCGTACCAATTTGTCATCCAGATAATGCAAGTCGATAGTGTTTAATAATGGTGGAGCACCGAACGGGAGGCAAAGCTTAGTGAACCGTGCCCAATTTATGACTCAGACGGAGATTTTTGACTGTTCATTTTCACACGCTTAGTCAGCCGAGTGGAAGTTTATACAAGTTCACATGCAAACAAACTGGTAGCGTAATATCAACCTAAAATGACACATTTAGGGCTTTACATGCGTGCGTTCCATCGTGTTCATACATGGGAATAAAATGTTTAAAAGGATGGAGGGTCCTGAGCTGAATTGGAAACCTACCCGCGTACGAAAGTCCGTCCCCTCCGCCTAAACCAATAGGAAAATTGTCGTCGTCCAAGCAATTCAGGTGAATTATAGTCTAACCATGTTACCCCCGAACTTAAAGCTAAGCCCACGTTATTTTGGTTAGGGTTGGTATGTTTGCCCCCTGGCATATCTTTCTTCTGCAAAGAGAAACTGAATTCGTTTGTGCGCCATCTTGGCTGTATTTGAAGACAAAGAAAAAGTTGGAATTTGAGACAGATCGTTACTCCTGTTTTTTTGTTTGTGTACAGTTTCGATACATTTTCACAAAATATATTTGATATAAATTATGGATTTTTGTATGTTTTTCGGAATAAATTCTGGTACCGTATATATAATGATTAGTTGATTTTGTAAATCTTTCTACCAAATTTCTAACAATATTGAACTCTCTTCACGTTATTTTATTGATAGACATTTGCGTTCCACGAGTGGTCCAGTGACTAGCACACTGAACCATCATTCAGGACATCGGGGTTCGATTCTCTCCATAGTAGACCCTCCTTATAGAGGTTTTCCGTGTCTTCTCTCTGTCGTCCAGGTCCTTAACAATAGGCCACGACCGAAACCTTACACTATCCAAAAACACCCAACAATATAACACTTCATCTCATCATTCCATCAACTCATCACCGAAGCCAATAGATTTTGGTCATCAGTACATTTCATCGTTAAGACCCAATTTTAATGAATAATTCGCCTTACAACGGAAGATTTGATGACGTATAGTTGAGTTCATTGAACTTTCTCATTAGGCCTGATTTCTGAAGTAAACCAAATAATTTTCATTCAATTCCAATATAATATATATTTGATAATTAACCACTAGGAAACGAAAACAGTACCATAGGGTTCGGTTCGCATAATATTCGTGACTTTTCCACATGCCCCGGATTCTATAAGTCCGTTCTCCTTTAAAGATTATTGGTTTTCTGCATTTTTTTTCTGATTTTCTCACATTAATATATACATCTCATGTTTCGATATCATGGTTTCATTAAAAGTTGTTTCGGAGCGTATGACATTTTTTCCACTTCTTTAACATCTCTCCGTTTGAATTTGAATTGAGATCGACTTAAATTACATCGTACTTAAAAGTTGGAAGTTTAAATGTTTGGTATAGAATCAGTTTCACGATCTAGCGTTCTTGAATGTCGGCACTTCGTTTGATAGGCTTAACTCAATAAGGGTTTAAACTTTAAATCACCTTTTTATTACAATTTTACTTCTCGGTTTATGAATGCTGTATATGTAGTTTAAACTGGTTTCTTGTATACCTATAAAAACTTGAGTTACATTTCTATTGATAACATAAGTAAATATCCAATTCATCATGAGCCTTCCGGAGAAATGTAATTTCATTTTCTCTTTGTATCTGTCTCTTTTCTCCCAGAATTCCCAGAAATCAAACAGATCTGACCTTTTTTTCAATGGTAAAGTTCCACCTCAGAAGAGATTATAATATGTTTTTCCGCCGAACTAAAAACAGATTATCGAGATGATTTCTTGTATTCAGAATCTAAGTATCAGAGACGCATTACTCCTACCCACGCGTGCGCATTGAAGGCAGAGATGATTTCTAAATTCCAAATCAACGACCACGCCATAATTCTCAGTTTCGGGTGACTTTGTTGAGGAAATTATCTCTTCAATATGAAACCTAATGTTGAATATAAAGATGAGGACATTTGGAATTATGAACGCGTGATATAATATACATGATGAATATAATGATATAATGATAATGAATAATATATAAAGAATCCCGAGATAATTATCTAGATAATTTCAAAAGATAACTCTCGTATTGGCTACACAGTTGAACATGCAATTTCTGACTACGATATACGTGATATTGTTTGAAGGACATCAAAAGCCCGAAAATAGATTATAATGAATAACGATGATATAGATATTTTCCTAGTTTTAGAGAAAATTATAGAAATCAATATCTCAATCTAGGAATTATAATAATTGATTCATTCGTCCTATAGGACCCAACACTTTTTCTAAGACCTAGACACTCGGTAGCTCAGTCAGCTGAGGCACCACTTCAGAAACCGAAGTCACCGTCAGGCGTGGGTTCGAGTCCCGCTTAAGTCCCGCTTAAGGCATGGGTTTTTGTGAACGTCCATTCACTTATCATCACTTCACACAACTACTACAACTTCAATAACAAACTAATTGACTGATGATTGACGGAAGTTTCTGATCAACAGCTAGGTCATTTGCGGGTGGATGAGAGATGGATGGATGGATGGTTGATATCAAATCGAGATCTGTAAAGAGATTTTTTTCAAAATTCCTACTATATTTTTCTTTTCCTCTTCTAGTATTTTCCTCCAGAATTGTTTCAATTGTTAGTTCAGTTCTTACTCCTCTTCAAAAACTACTGTTCGTGCTGCGTATACTATATGTGTTTCAATTCCTACCATTCAATTTGATCTTCTTGTAACAAGATACTTTTTTCATTTCCTTTATCAATTGAGAGAGAGAGAAGAGAGAGAGAGAGAGAGAGAGAGAGAGAGGGAGACATATGGTAGTGGAGGAGAGGTAGGGGAGAGGGAGGGGGAAAGAAAACTATAACTCTTGACTTCATCTTTTGTGCTAGTCTTACTGACAGCGTCTTTCTCACCTGACTTGAACGTGACTTGAACGTGACTTGAACGTGACTTGAGCGTGAGCTACGTGAGAACGTGATGACAGAGATTTGCCAAGACAAGGAAATGTTGTTAGCATTACGAACACCTCCGCGAGTTACAGCGACCAGTAATTCAATTATCAGATGATGGAGTTAAAGATGAACATTTTGCTCTCGTCGAGGAGAGAAAAGTGGAATATACGAAGTGCCGAGAGGAGTTGTTAGAGTCGGTTCATAAGTTAGTTTAGATATGTATTTTAGATAAGATATTCTGTGTAAACATTCATTCTTATGTTATTTTCATTATATTTATTTTTTGTACTAGGAATTTGGGCATATTTATGTGCAATCTAATGGAAACGCTATATATGCATCTTGAGTTCAAAACAATTTTGTCACTGTTTTCCTGTACTATTAGTCAATCATTTTGATCGTTCTAACATGATTGATTATTCTTGTTGCTTAAATTCTTGGTATAGCTTTGATTAATGTAAAAAAATTGCATTATATATTTGTTTTCATCGAAACGGCTGTTCCGATTCATTTGAGCTTCCAGAATAATGTGAGACGCATGTCAGTCGATTGAGCGTAATATCCGAGTGTTTGATTATAACATTTGAACAGTGTGAGATATCAAAATCCCGATGAGACAGAAACACAGATATTTCCAATACATGTTCGCTATAATATTTCGTAATTCAAATTCAGTATTTTTCTAAGATGGTATACGTAAAAGCTTTTCACCTAATCGTATGATTTTCATAGGTATACAGAAAAAAACATCACATTTATCAGCTGTAAACCTATCCAAATGTTAGAATCCACGGTTGATAATTCCTTTTCGAATCATTTCCATGCACTCACAATGCACTTGACTGTCACTCATGGCCGCCTCTACTTGATCCGTTCTTACTGTGAACCGTATTATGTTCTCAACGTTTTACATTCACGCAAATGATTTATGTGATTGTCGAGTGAGTTTTGTGTACATACTGGTAATTGAATATTTTACTCGGATAGTTTAAAGAATGTGGCATGAGATCAAAACCGATATCACCGTCTCAAACGGACCTTCTTGAGGAACGAAATAATAGGAAGTTTGAATAATTTACCAAACATGTAAAACAACTTCGGCTTTTATGAATTGGTTTCAAGTAGTTTCTGCTTGGAAAAATTCCGTATATTCTTGATTCAAGATATCACCACTTATGAACGCATGATTGTTGTCAAATAAAACGCTGCTTTAAAATGCGTTCAGAAGAAAATGTACTGCTATTAGACGCACTAAAACTAGAAGACAATGTGAATACGCACTGCACGCAAAGTCTGTTCCAATTTATCGGTCAGAAGTGCGTAGATTTTATTTAAATTGAAACTTCAATTTCTAATTATATCATTCAATTTGTCTGCAATTGTACTAGATAATTCAATGAATGGTCGATGAAGTTTTCCATTCATAGAGATGAATAAAAAGTAATGTAATTCTATTCATGCAGATCATTATTCTTAAAATATATTCCTATGACATAAGTTATAGTTTATATCAGTCTCTATATGTGCCCCATGAATCTTCTTGAATTACGGTCACACGGAGCAATGCAACAATGGAAATGAATATGGTCCCGAGCCCCTGTGCAATAACTTCTTGCTAAATATACGGGTTTATCTCTTAGACCCTCTTTTATCTGGTGAAATACTCGTATATCTTATGTTATATCTACTTTTTCCATTCTATGTAGGAAATGTGAGCTAGAATTGAAGAATGGCATATTTGGACTGTGTTTGAAAAACTGTACTTCGTTTCGATTTCAGCTTCAATTGTTAACTACTGTAATATGAGATCATATTCACCTTCATAAAAAAAAAAACGAATGACATTATTTTTGAAATTATTACAATAGAGACGTATTTTAAAATGTAGTTACTCTCCCAATCAATATTTTACTGCCTCATTTAATTGAATATCGTTTCAATCAGGTTCTATCCATTAGATAGTGATGCTTTAGCACGAAAGGACCAAGCATTGGCAATAAATTTCATAGCCGTCTCCGATTCTTTGAAAACATTCAATCTACTTTTTTATTTCTCAGCAACTCATGTCATTCAATTGGCATATTAATTGTTCTGATACATTTGACACCTTCTCCAAACTTATAACCTGAGAAAATATCAACAACGGCGTGATGATCACACTGCATTAATTCCAACTAATTCAAGAGTACAAACACGGGCACAATTTGTCACTTTCAAATCTAGAATCCAATTAATTTCTACTTTAAATTATTTCAAATTTTTTAAATTAATTTTTTATCTCATATTTGTTCATCCAATCATATCTGGATATGAATGAAACATTTTTTCGTATAAGGGAAGCTAGAAATGATTATCAGAAGCGAACTGTAAATTTGTCTGATAAAGTCATGTCAAACAGAATTTTTACCTTACGTTTCATGTAAAATCACCAATTTAAATATCACCTCGCATTACTCACATTCATATAGTACAAAATCAAGTTATCTCGAAGTCTAGGCACAATCGAAAGCACTCTAGTTCTAGCCCGTACCCCCTCCCCCCCTCGCCCCCCCTCTCCCCCATATCAGCGGCATGAACCAAAGGAAAACTTTTCCAGCAACACTTTCGTGAGCGGTACGGCGTGTGAAGTTGAGGTGAACTTTGACACGCCCGCGTCTTCTCGTCCACACCACTGACGGCCGGTAATTTCCGGTCGTGTTTCCGGCCGCCTGAATCACGCAATCAACACAACTATAATTACATCAGCTAGATAATCGTGAACATGAATAGTCTTTTTTCTTGCTTCAACTATTAATCTATAACTTTTTTAAAAATACTGCTTCAAGAAAATGACTGGATCGTGTTATAGACGCTGTGAAAAGTTGAACGGAACCTACCCATAAGGCTACATTTCCCAAGCATTGTGTTGGCTTTACGTCTGAAAATATTGTAGTAAAACAGTAACAGCTTCACATCATTTAGAGAAGTATCTTATGAAATACTATCGATCCATAGTAAACATTCACAATATAGACCTATATTCGGTGAAATATATATATATATATATATATATATATATATATATATATATATATATATATATATATATATATATATATATATATATATATATATATATATATATATATATACATATATCTTAGATATGCAAAATT
The DNA here is from genome assembly GCA_907164805.1 of Brachyptera putata. Lineage (NCBI taxonomy): Eukaryota > Metazoa > Arthropoda > Insecta > Plecoptera > Taeniopterygidae > Brachyptera > Brachyptera putata. Next base: position 9,063,035 of record OU015471.1, on the reverse strand, counting down.
GAAACTGTTCAAGAAGACCTCCGTCTCTGGCGTAATGGGTGGCGCGTCAGATCGGAAATCTGGAGATCCGAATTCAAGTCCCGGGGGAGGTCGCGATTTTTGAACAGTTTTGAATCATACCATATATATATATATATATATATATATATATATATATACGCCTATATATAAATATATTCCTTGAATTTCAAATCTGCGGTATTTGGTGGTATCACGATTTTTTAAAACATGGTTCACAGTAGTAACATTATTTGAAAGCATTTGAAATTGTATTTCTCTCGTATGCAATTACAACAACCCGCTAGTTTTGTTTTTGTTTACAATTACCATCAATATAATTACACATTAAAGTTAATTACCTATTAGGTACTGAGACTTCTCCCAGCAACAAACCCGTCTTTATCTAGATAGTTTGTTCATAGTTCGGACAATAGTTTCAAACGCCAAGTTACGTGAATTGTTGGCGGTTCCTATCGACAATCTCCTGTGACTAAACTTCGAAACTAAAACGTATCGACTTACGGGAATTGCAGTGAAACTGCAAGACCTGAGTGTAACATCGTTCCATTTTATATTTAATGCTGTCATTTCATGAGATTCTTCTAACGCTATTATCCTGCCAAGACTCATTGAAAAACGTTAAACGTCCGGTAACGTAAACGTTTCCTCCACTAGCCCCATAATACTGCAGGGTAGAAGTAAGACTATGAATTATTTAAACGTTTATAGAATAAGTCGATTGACAGTCCTCGTAAAACGACTCTTGGGAAGAATTTCTTAGCAGACACTTTACAATAGAAATTGAGGATAAAACATCAAATAGAAATAGTAAAATTGAATTTCGCAGATGAGTGCATGAGTTTATAGGCGTATAGAATTCATAGAATAAGCTAGTCAGGATTTCAACGGATTCTACTAGACTCTCAAATATCTTTCTCTCTTTTTATCGCTCTTTCTCTCTCTCTTTCTTTCTCTTTCTCTCTCTCTCTATCTCTCTCTCTCTCTCTCTCTCTCTCTCTCTCTCTCTCTCTCTCTCTCTCTCTCTCTCTCTCTCTCTCTCTCTCTCTCTCTCTCTCTCTCTCTCTCCTTCGAAGATCTTCGGTGCCAATGATATCATGCTTTGAGAAAATGTGACGCTGTTCTATGTAATCTTCTTCATGCATATCATATCATATCATATTCATATCATACCATATCATCTCATGATTTTACTGATTGATTTTCACTGTATGGAATTGTATGTTTTCCTAGTGAAGTAAAGTGTTCTCTCTGTGTATTTTTACAATAATTTGTGACGTACCGTACAGTTTATATTTTGACCTCTGACCTAATACGTCGCTTGGGTCAATGTTCATTTATAGAGTCATAAGTTTCTTCACCCCGAAGGTAGTTTTATAAATTGAGTGTGTTCTAATACAAGGTTTTCTTCACTGCGAATTTGAGTACCATTTGCATTTTATCGTTAATAGTTTTGTTTGTACGTAGTAGCATTTAGTAAATGTTATTTGTAAAACTTATAATAATAAATGTCATGACGTTTGTTTTAATTACACTAGAATTCAGCCACTATCACAGAGAAATAAAGTCAAATTATAGCACCCATTAGTTTTTTTAGTACGAAGTAGTTTGGTGAAATATATGGAGTTCACGATCGAGTGTTTCTTGTATTACACAAAACTTAACCATCGGATGTTTCGAACCGTCAGTACTTCGGACAAGATTGGTATGTTACTTTTTCGTACTCATAATATTGTTCTAGACTATACCAATAAAATGTGATGGACGTTTGCATACTGACCCACTTTTACTACATACTAATATTTTACTACATTCGGTACTGTAAGTGATTCCATTGAGTTTCAGATGGAGAGGATGGATCATTTGAAGAGATTTTCTAGTTTTCCATGAAAGCGAGAAAAACATGATAATTTGAAAGTGCGATAGCGAAGACTTCCATGCTACTCTTGCCACTCTTTGTATGTGTGCTTCTGTTTGTAAGCACTACACAGGTCGTGCGGTTTGACTGATCAACTTGACACTTCTTGTGGGAACGAGGACTAATCCAACTTAAGCTACACAATAAAAACCAAAAATGTCCTGTTAGTGCAGTACAAATTATGGTAGTTTCTTCTGTAATGCACCACCCATTCATTCAAAGTACACACATTTTGCCATCCCGCGGGAGCTCAAGAACAAAAGTCAGTGATGGTGCTCAGGAAGTGACTATTGTGTGTCTACTGTGGTTAGAACTGTATAGGTTTGGGGTCAAATCGGTTAGATCATGTTCGAGAAACAACAACATCAAGTTACTAAAATAAATTTCTGTAGATAAAATCTCTCAAAAAAACTCAAATTTCCATTGAATGTGAGTACGCAACAGATATAAACTGTCACAAATTTTCCCAGATATAAACTATTACAAATTTTTATTCAAATTGGATCAGTCATTCTGGAAAAATTAATGAATTAATATTTGTTATTGTTCAAAATGATAGAAATATTAGCAGATACATAATTATCATGGCTTCCTAGACTAGATAGTTTCCAAGTCAAGTGTAGTCTATTTTATACGAGTCAAGGTGTGTAGTTTTAGATCACACTCCATATAAATATTACAACGGAAGTTGCGTTTGCCTAATGAGATCGCTCAATATATATGATTATGTCTGACTCAAGTTATTACCTTGAGTAAATATAATCTCATATATTTTCTAAATTGCCAAAATTTGTTTGAAATTAGGTGTAAGGCCAAACAGATTATTCTATTGATGGGAACTCTCACCCTCTGAGCTTATTAAAAATGTTCCATCTGAAAAAAATCTATACAATTTTGACAAAAAGTGGGAAATATTTCAACATAAATTCTGAAAAATGTAACATACAAAAAATGACGCTTCCAAATTTTCATCAGAATTTTCCAAAATAATTTCATAGAGAATTTTCCCAAGAAAAGTCATGAAACATTTGACCAAAATTTGAACAACATATTGTGAAAATGTTGTGGACAAAACGCTTCTGTCCCACCTCGAGTATAAGTAGGTATGAACTCGGCACCTCCACCGATATCATCATATATTTGAATTTGAGAAGCATGTCTGTTCTTACGTCTCACCCCTGGTGAGGGAAGATGAAATGGGATAAAAGGGGAAGAGAGGAAGCCTTGAGACGCTAGGAAGCTAGGAAGAGGGTGGTAGAATAAGAGTGAGAAGTATTGAGATGCATGACCCGGTGGAGGAAAGAGGGAACACACTGTATGATATAATACGGCGTGAGTGTTTCGACCTAGGAGGATTTCGACTGACTCGACTTTCGACTCCCAGGATTCGACTGACGGGACTTGAAGGGAGGAGGAGGAAGGTGGCGCCTATGAAGGCAGTCGTTTCATAGGATTATTTGTCGTGAGACCCCTGATTACTAGCAGGTAAGCGGAGGATCTCACTCATGTGAACATGGGTGCAAGCCACAGCACTCGAATATGGGTACGGAGGGTAAAGAAGAAAGAAAATCAAATAGAAGAAATTTGAATGCGTTTTAATTAGGGTTGTCAAGCGATCAAGAAAACGATACCGATGTGTATTTCGAAAATCGATCGAAAATATCGAAATATTAGGAATTCCATACGATATCGAATCGAAATGTTGATATCGAAATTGATCGGAATATTCGATATCGATTGGCAACCCTAGTTTTGATTAATATGAAATTATATTTTGAGGAATCAATCCGTTTTAAGACCATACGTCAATGATTTTCATCACATTCTCAGTATTCATTGACATTTATTATCTTAAAACTGATTGTATTCATGAAAGTAGAATCATCATAATACATAAAACAATGTTATGCTGTGGGTAGGTCGCGCTTAATGATATCTGAAACTCGATTCTCTATTCATGGTAACGATAAACGGTCAAGTTTCAATTTATTGTGATTAACAAATCGCATCCGAAACAAATCACTAACGAGCACTTTAATAGTCACACTCAATCAAAGGACCGATTGGACCCTAGCTGACGTCACGGCGACTCGGAAACACTCGGACTTTCGGAATGTTCCGAACAGAAATCACCATTTACTGATTATTTGTTAATTGGTTGTGATTTTTTTTTTTTGTTTAATTAAAAGTGGAAACAAGCATTGAATAAAAATTCCTTCTATTTCTCACTTACTCGATTTTAAATTAAAGCAGAGTAGGTGGGAAATGGAACGAAACTCTGACAGATTTTGTTCAGCTCCACTCCACCCATTTGACTGGGGCGACAATGCTTTGTTAATTGTCCACTAATTGATAACTTTTATGTGATAACTACATAAAAGCCTTGCAGCCCAGTCAATTCGTGAAGTACAGATCTTGAAGTATACAATACGTATACATATTATATATATATATATATATGTGTGTGTGTGTGTATATATATATATATATATATATATACATATTTATATATATATGCTTGCGTATGTTCTCGTGGCCTATGGTAGTTGGTAATACACATTTTTTGGTGATACCAAGCTGTTCAGACTCTTCATGTCGACGTTTCGGCAGAATTTGCTCCGCCATCTTCAGGAAAGTTCCAACTGGGTCGATGGTCAGCATTTGAACGAAATTCGTAGGTTCCATGCTTCGTCTTATACCAAAACGAGAAATCCAGCTATCCAATGATCGCTGTTCGTCAGTCGAGATCGGTGTTGATTTGATCGTGTGAAGTGAAAAGTCTTCCGATTGTCTTAGGGATCTGGACTTGATCTCAGTCGGTCAGGGAAGTTCATCATAAGCTGGTCGTCTTGTTGATGTTGAGTTTCGTGAGATTTCTGGTGATCGGCCGGCGCACCAGTGGTTATATTAGTGAAAATTTAGAACTGTGCATATTAAATCAATTATATGAAGAGGTAGTCTCTGTGCGGATACAGGGAGTGGAGGGAGAGGGGGGAAGGCGCATCACAGCCCCGCAGGGATTTTTTTGAAAAACTTCACTTTTTTTAGTATCTTTGTTATTATATGGGAATATGTAGGCCTAGGCTATAGTGCATTATTTGCGCCAAGTATACGCGTATTTATTGTTGGGGGAAGAATATTGAGGGAAGAATCATTCAAATTATTGAGCATAAACATGAAATAATGTGGTTTGAAGAATATCGATTGACTCACTGTTCAATTCTTCTTTGATAATGTTCATTATTCAACATTATTCGTTATTTCACAACTGCGCAAATTGAAATTAAGAGCTGCATTTTTGAAGTTAAGAACTGCGCATATTAGGGTCAACTGCGCACTAATATAACCCCTGCGGCGCACCTATGTATGTATGTCCCATGTGCATATGTACATATGATATATGTATGTATATCAATACTTATACGTTCCGCTCTCCGTAGCTCATTCAAATAAACCACAGGTTCAGATAGTCACCGATGGGTGGGGGTTCGAGGCTTGCACGCGGCATGGATCACTCCATAGTTTCGTTAACACTCGCTCATTCGTTTTCCCAAATAACCTAGTCGTTGGTGGGGTCGTTGCGCATACAATGAACATTGTCTGATGTACACATGCGGTTACATGGACGTTTTTTTTGAATTGTTACAAAATCAACACACAAAAATGAACCCGTCATATTTGCACATACTATGCGCGGGTTGCGTGGGCACATTGTCTGCTAGTTTTATTGTGTATAATATCCGACATTTTTTCTTAGGATGTATTCTAATGGAGCTTGATCGACCACTCCACATGCCAGAAGCCGTTCATATTCCTCTGATCGAAGAGCGAGAGGAAAGGAGGAGAGAGAGAGAGGGAGAGAGAGAGAGAGAGAGAGAGAGAGAGAGGCAGAAGGGGAGGAAGAGTTAGAAATAGAGAGAGAGATATCGAGCGAGAGAGAAAGAGAGAGAGAGATGGAGTGAGAGAGAGAGAAAGAGAATGAGAGTGAGAGAGATTATGTTTGTGTGTACTGTGTAGTATATACATTCGGCACCATAATCAACTAGGGTATATGCGGCTATATGTACGTGTATGCAAATAAGATATTCAATATTATGTAGCAATAATTATTAAAAGGTTGTCATTACATGATCCAAACCACACATACAAATTGGTAGACATACATATGCAATTGCAATATGAATTCATGTAAAACTGTAAATATCTACAGTAAGTGTATAACTCAGTCCCAACTGAGTCACATTAGCATTGAATACATTTTTGATGGTGCATATTTTAAAAAGTTCATGGTCAAAATAGTTTACTAATACATTTCTGAATTGGATAAAGGGCTTCTACTTAAACATACACATTTCCTAATTACTTACTAGTAGCTGATTTGCCTATCCATAAGGAATAAAGTGAGATAAAGAGAGGAAGATATATATATATATATATATATATATATATATATATATATATATATATATGTATATATATAAATATATATATATATATATATATATATATATATATATATATATATATATATATATATATATATATATAGAGAGAGAGAGAGAGAGAGAGAGAGAGAGAGAAAGAGAAAGAGATGGTGAGGGGCAAGCTCTACGTGGAAATTCATGGCTTTACATTTCCGGTTCCGTATTGCTATATACTCCCACCCCAATCCTCTGCCCCTTCTCCCTTCTCCCTTCCCACCCGCCACTTGTTTTATTATATACGCTCTATATATAGCATCACTATCGTTTTCGTCCACGGCAATGTTTCCCGGCATGTAAACTTATACACTTGGAAATGGCTCCAATACAGAGAAAATGTGGGCTATACCCTATTTTACAACATCCAAAGTGAAGTTTTAACGATATATTTCACATATCCGGTGGCGGATTTCGACGAGAGGGCGGATTTTTCTTGGGTCGAGTATTTTCTCCTTCTTAAGTCACGTTTTCTTTCAAATCGGTTAGGGCTGAGCAAAGAGTTACGAATACTCATACAAGATTCCTGGTGGTATACAAGTTTCAAACACAGTCTGAAATATCTTTGTGTACTAGAAAGAAACACCAAAACAAAGGTCTATAATATTATAGAAACAAGTTATTGAAAAGTTACCACGGCAAACGTCAAATAGATAAAACAACGTACATGAAATAAAAAATGAGTATATTATTCGTTCTTTCATATAGATATATACATATATATATATATATATATATATATATATACATATAAGTTATATATATATATATATATATATATATATATATATATATATATATATATATATATGTGTATGTGTGTGTATTTGAATGATGGCATATATTATGGCTCTGGGATTAGTGGAATGAGTGTTAATTAGTATAATTAACATATGATGACCTATTTCAAGAGGACAGTCGGGACATCTAGATATAGTTGAATCTGACAACTGGCAAAAGCAATAAAACTTTACATGATCGAATAAAGGAATACATGTAAAATCCATTGGATGGCTCCGAAAGATGGTGTCTTGTCAGTCCTCGTACGTGCCACATATAAAGGGAAACCATACAGCAAATAGCTATCAATGAGTGGACGTACAACTATACACCTACACCTGCTGCTACTGGGTTCATGGAACTGTTGGTGGCAAACTAGAAAATAGATTAGGGTCTAATCATAGAGCTTAAAAACTAGTATAGAGGGCGCATAGATGATGCCAACATGCTTGGCGACGCGGGGTCTGCGGGGTGGAAGTAAGTCACGTGATGCGGTGATACTTGCCTGACTGGGAATATTTCGTTACATGTTATCTTTATGGTTGAGCGCTGAATCAGACCAAATAAATGACTTTGTTAATCGATTGTTATGACTGATGTGGTGAATCAAATGAGATATTTACTTTATGATAATCAGCATGTATTTCTGGATCTTTTCATGTGACTTACATCACGTTTCAGTATCCTCAGAGGATCAAAATGAAACAGTGTTATACGGTGATCGGTGATTGGTGGTGATCTGATCTAGCTGGAGCTGCTTGCCTTTTCCCGAGTCACGTGATTCCTTGCCTGATTTCCGCCCGCTATGTCGGCTACAAGCAATATCAAGGCTGCCCGTGCTACGTTCTGAAGCTCGAGCAACGTCTTAATATTAAAATGTCTATGTTTATAATATATTTGAGGTTGAAAAAGTTGAGCAGTTTTTCAATTCATCAGTATCCGTTCTTATTCGTATTGAATCACATAAATATTGAACAGATCATTCAATTTAAAACTGACAAAGATATTGACAGTATACAAATTTGGTTCGTATTTTGTAAAAACGTCGAGCGATCGTCAAGTCAAATCAACGTCGAATTCACTTTCCGTAACGCATTGTTCGCATCTGCAAATCTGTTGTGTATGCCTCGGGGGAAATGTCATCCGGAATACGCTGCGTAAAAGTTTTCTTTTCATGCAAAATCGTCAACATGAAACATCCAATAATAAGTTCAGTTTAAGCTTGAGCGTAATCAACCGCGCGAGCGTTCGGTTGTAAATGTTGGCGAATATCAAACAGGCTATCCGTACGCAGGCGCGTAGGAATTTCGATTCAAGAGGGGGGGGGGGGGAAGGGGGAGGTCACATAATTGTGAATCGAAAGGTAATATATATCCAGTGGCTCTCGCACATACGGGCACATATTAGGGGAAGGGAGGGGGGGGGGGGGGGGGGGGGTGGCTGAGCGCTGAAAATTATTGGTATTTTTATTGTTCTTTGACCATCTTAGAAGCATATATTTAATAGTGATGCATTCGGGTAACCAGGTACCTGCCGAAATAACCCGGAAAAACGTTTTCTCTTGAAAAATAAGCGTTCATATTTTAGGATTGATTTGGATTGCAATTATTTATTAGTGATAATAAATATTAGCAGTAGCATTTTTGCATATCAAAGTGCGGTTGGAAATAATAGTTATGCAGAATCATGTCACGGTGACTCTCGCCTTCAGATCAGTCTCAAAGTCAATGTGTGTAGAGTTATCGAGCATATTTCATAGTCTCTAGCATCTCACATCGAATTAGCTGCGTTTGCTTCATCCGATTCTGCATAGAAAGGAATAATTTGCATCGAATAATCTTAATAAACGATTCGTTAGATAATAAGTGAAAGAATAAAGCTATATTATTTCAGATAATATACTTGATAGAATACAAGTTTATGATATAAGTGAAATGGACGTTTACAGATGGCCCATGCCTCATGCGGGACTCGAACCTACGCCCAACGGTAACTTCAATTTCTAGCGCTGTGCCTTAGTTGAATGAGCTACTAAGAGTGGCATTCTGAACTCAGGCACCTCCACTTCGCATAAATAATACACAATATAGGCCCCATGTATTATGGTAAACGTAATGGGATACATAAAGTACGTATATATTTAACGGAATGATTCGCAATATACCGTTCTGATATGTTAATTGAAAGCTATAAAACCGCTTATCAAACGTCGATCGCACGCCGTTTACGACCGCTTATGTGTTATCGTTAGAACCACGTAACAGATATCATTTAATTATATTTAGATACAATAATAATGGTGTATTCAATATATTATCCGCTGAGAATTTGGTGAAGGTGAAACCAAACACGACAGTTATTAGTAATGGCTGTATTGACTGTATTGCTGCATGCACGGTGTTAGAGAAATTAATCTTCACTATTTTCTCTATGTCCACGAACAAGTCTTATTGAACGAGAAGTGAACTGAATCGAAAATATAATATGGAGCAACTCCAAAATAATTGTGTGCTCTTAAATTGATGTGACATTAAATTGTTGTGGATTCAATCAGTTTCAATACAATACGTGAATGAATCTCATCACATTCTTGATATGCATTCGAGCACATCTTAAAATTGATTGAATTCACAAAAGAAGAATGTCGTTTTAATCATAGAGCATAAAATTATCTTAGAGATGATATACTTCTCATTCAACTATACTTTTTTGTGAACATAGAAAGGTAAATAACTCCAGTACCATGCATGCACCCTTTGAAGAAAAATCGCGTGGAAATATAAAGGCAGTCTAGATGTAGGGAGTTATTTACCGTATATTTTCTCGAAATCAAAGTACCCGTTTTCATTTCGATCTCAACTCAACGGTAGCACTCAATTTTGCATCGGAATTTATGTGGTCTAGCTAGCTATTATTGTAACCGTTAAGTGGGTATAGTGTTGTCACCATTCATGAAAACCAACTGACCGCGAGTAGCAGAATAGAGATCTCTCTCTCTCTCTCTCTCTCTCTCTCTTTCACTCCTTTTCTTTTCTTTCTTTTACATACTGAAGTAAATAAATAGTTTGTCTGCAGCCGAGCCAACTACTGCGACAGTTTCCTAGTGAAACACGTTCATGAATAAAAGTTGGTCGAGCGGCCGACGGGGTTGACATCTCTGCTCGCACGGACCCCCCCGTACAAAACATCCGTTCCAGTCGGCATTGAGCACCAGCAGCCACCGCCATCATTTATAAACCGGGCAGACTGCGAGACAAAGAGAGCAAGATGCGAAAATCTATTGGATTGAGTGAGAAAGAAACTTTGATATTTTAGGTGAAATTGCGAAAGTTTGAGAGAGAGAGATATATATAGAACGAGAGAGAGAGAGAGAGAGAGAGAGAGAGAGAGAAGAGATGAGAGAGTGCGATAGAATTAAAATTTGTAATCTACGAAGCTATAATTGGATGGCAGAAAGTGGTAGGGATTGAAATATTCTTCGTATTTATATTAGATTTTAAAACTGTAGTTTGAACATGAAGATTAAATATTTTCTGACTGACATAGAAAAGTAAATATAAACAGAGTTTTAATGGAGAATATTTTGGCTTCTTCAGTCGTATTAATATTTTATAGTTTTAATTCTCATGATTGCCAACATAATATAGAACAATTACCGGGAACCCGAAATTTTGTATTTTTGTACTACCGTATCGGTTTTGGTTCCACCTACAAGAAGATGAGGGTTCCAGTATAAATACAAATCAGTATTGAGGTTCCAGTTCTTGGTTCCAAACGGTTCCAGTTCTAGCTACGAGCGATATATTCTATATTATTATCACTGGATAACTAGAATAATGGGTGAGCTGTCGGAATGGAAAGAAATAGATTTTATTTTTTCAAATAGGATTGTAGTTTTCCAATTGAATGTCTCCATTTTTCGTGATTCATTATTCTCACTTGCAATTATTTCTTACCCCGTATTATATCTCAATGCTCTCATATAATTGATAACTGAAATTTATACAATTCGAAAATTAATTCAAGAACCTTCTGGAATCTTAGAGAATCGTTATAAGAACGAAAAACGGAGATTCCGATTCTGGTATAATGGTGAATATGGAATACAAATAAAGGTTCTAGTTCGCGTTCCGATTTCAGAAGAATAACTGTTATTAAGGTTCCGGATTCCGTTTCCGATTTTGGATGCCGGACATTTCACCATGTCTTTGCATATGACTAATATGAATGACAGAATTTTTGTTTGAATGATATTGAACTTTATGATACATAAGTGGACACGTGTTGGAGTTTCTAGCTATTTAAAAGCTATTATTTCAATAGAAGAAATGTATATGATTATTTGCATAGTATTGATTGATCCTACCAATTTTCTTAACCCATAGGAAGCACAAGTAGAAATAATAGCTCAATCATTGTTATGATAAATATTCAGGAAATCCATGTCTATATTGGACTAGCTTTAAAACAAGCTCAAGGTTCGGTATTACCAAGTCCAGTTAGCCATTATATGAGAGTTGGTAAAATCAAATACCATGAGTAACCATGGTAATAACAACTTTAAACTGCCAGTTAGAGCTACTTAGCAAACAAGATATTTATACGTATATCTTGTGCCCTATAACTACTAAAAAATGCCGTCCGAATGCGCTACAAGCTATACACCCTTCCCCCTACATCCCCCTACAATGTGTTTGTGTCATCGTCTCTAGCATACGTCGTCTTAGATCCTGTCGCTAAAATAACTGCTTTCCTAGTTCTGTGTATTTCCTCCTATACACCAATAATTGTTTAGCGTAGCTCTATTGTTGAGGCTTGAATGATTAATGAACGAGGTATCAGGTTTGTGGTAGTTTCGTGTTGGTGTGGGGAAGGGAGGGATGTGGCTAGACTTAAGGTTTCAATAGGAGAATAACAAGAGGATGTTATGTTGATCAAAGACTTAACGCAGTTGATGGGGGGAGGAACGGGGGAGGAGGAAAGGGGGCGTGAGGAAATTCTGTCAAAGACAGTATGTATAGAACGCTGTTTTCCACTATTATCCCGCGTGTCATCAGCAGAGTCTTCCATGTTTGTCCCGCGGCGCTCGAGGTGTGCCTCTCACGTCTACAGCCTCTCGGAACCGGTGATCATTGGAAAAAATCATAATTAATAACTTATTGTTAATAGTGAGGATGTGCTTTGGACAGTTGTCCAGTTCTGATATAAATGTGACAGTTTACTACGATTTCAAAGGACGTTTCATTGGAGAGAATGTGAAAAGTAGATGACTAATTACATTAAATCCTTTAAATGAGAATCTGTTTCACAATATTCAATAGAACATAATATCATACAGAAAAATATGACAGCAAATGTATGTAGGTGATTGGATTGTTTGGTTTGTTTATCATTCCGCCGTGAGACAGGAGAAAAGTGGCTCGCTCGCTGAACCTTTCAAGAGAGCGAGGTTCGATTCCCTCATTGATCGACCGTCTATTATCGACAGATATTGAGGACCAGTGGCTTTCACGCTGAACCGTCATTCAAGAGTCCGAGGTTCGATTACCGACATGGTCGACCATCCTGACAGAGACGAGTAGATAAGTCGTTTCTTGCTGAACCGTGATTCAAGAGACCGGGGTTTGATTTCCACCATAGTCGACTATCCTGACAGATACGGGTGGACAAGTGGCTAGCACGCTGAATTGTATCAAGGAGATAGGGGTTCGATTCTCGCCATGGTCGACCATCCTGATAGAGGTGGGTTTTCGAGGTCCTGGAAGTACCTGATTTACCCGCTTGACCTCCTCGCTCAGTCGTCATTAAAGATACCGGATTTCCACCATGGTTAACCATCCTGACAGATACGGGTGAACAAGTGACTAGCACCTGAACTGCATTCAAGAGACAGGGGTTCGATTCTCGCCATGGTCGACCTTCCTGACAGAGACGAGTAGATAAGTCGCCTGTTCGTTGAAACTTCATTCGATAGAGCGGGGTTCAATTCTTGTCATTGACGATCATCTCGTCATCCCATCATCTAATTAATCATGCATTGGATGCCAATAGATTGTAGTTGTCATTATAGTTCGTCGTTAAACCCAATACAAACAGATGAAAGCTATAGTCAATCATCCTGACAGAGTTTTTTTCGTGATTTGCTAAAATCTCTTCTAGTTCAAACTGGATTATTCATAACAGTATAACATCATCAGAACTGGCAGTGAAGTGAAACAGAAGTGGTATTAACCTCAATTATTATCAAGCGTATTTCAAACTTGCACAAATGATCAAAGAAACTTTCAAAGTGAAATTGAAGTGTTTCTCTACAAACTATTTACGCGTACATAAGGGAGATGAAGAACATGTTAAGAGTTGAATATGTTGAAGTGATAGTTATTCAAGGGTGAATATGGGATAGATGGAATATATACATAATTATTAGTATTCGGTACAGTTTATATAGTAACATTATATATTAGGTGGGTCTACTGGATGATAGTTATAAATCAATGAGCTGAAATACTATAAAATGTAGAGTATAAATGTTATATACATCTGATGTGAACAGCTAGGTTACATTTATTTTTGCTTGCTCAAAAATGATTTGACTCGAAACTACGTTCCTGATGTGTATGATATCAAATTGAAAATGAATTAATATTGAAATAGTGTCGTGATATTTTTTCGGATAGAAATAATAATAATAATTAATAATAATAATAATGATAATTGAACAAATAATTTCACTGGGATTTGTCTTTATCGGCCTCCATCTTGGATGTTTGAAACGTGCCAATGTTTAGTTCGTGTTTGGTTTATTGTTTGTTCAAAAAGTGGATAGTTTTTTGCTTCATCAAGTAGACTAAATCTGATGTTATCATCCAAAAATTCGTCTTCGGAGTCGAAGACCCGCCTCCAAAGTGTAGTCTCATTTAATAACTAATATTATATATTGTATAATTTCTGGGCCAATCAATATATTGACGAGTTATGGACGTACTGTATCTCAAGACCAGATCAAGGTGCGTAGCAATTCTTTCTTTCTCCGAGCGCCTTGAAATTATTCAGGTATTAGATTCCATCAACATTTTATTCAGTCATATATATCTGAAAATGTTATACTGTGTATCGGTGATATAGTCATAATCATTATAATTTCATTTTATTTTTTCATGGATCTACATGTTTCAACGTTGTTTCTCTTGCCAATAAAATGTATTAGATCAAAATTCAGTTTCCTCTATTATTATATGGGCTCTTAAAATAGGTGAGGAAGAATTGTTTGTAGCTGGGTGAATCTTTTCCAGTCTTCACAAACTGAAATTAAAGAAGACTCTAATATCTGTTCCGAATAACTTAATTCTCTTCTCGTATCCTAAATTGGTTTTGGCCTTTATAAAAAACATATATCAGTTAATACATCATTGATAATCGTTCAATAATGATGCGAGTTCAAACTGAAACGATGCGAGTTCAAACACATAGACGCATGAAGTTTATTCCCGAACAAACAGAAATTAATATACTTCTACATTTGAAATCGAACGTATAACTCTTGAATGCAATATAATTTGTTTCGTATTTTCAGGAAACCCAATAACCTTTTACTATCATGTTTCATTTTACATTGCATGTTTGAATTATTATATTGACAGAAAATATCCGAACGACATTGCTTCAATCGTAAATAACGATTTGCATGAAGCCTGTTATTGGATTGTGAGCCCTGTGGCAAATTGTAGATGTACGTGCGCCACCAAAACACCGATATTCTACATAATCCTACAATTTATCTCATAGAGTTACAAATAATCATTATGAACGAAAACATGGCGATTCTATTGATATATAACTATATATAACTATATATGTTATAGACTATGATATGAACTTATTTCACTTGAAATATAAGAATTATTTTAGATCCCTTGGATGTAACATGTATAACATGTAACTTAGAATCTACAGAAAATACTATATTCATTCAGGAATTCAGACGTTATTCTCTCAGACTTTTCGAAATTACGAGGTGATGGGGTGATTTTAATATTTACAGTTGGCAAAATGCTTGGAGAACCGAATATACTTATTTTCTTCTCATCAATGGAAATAAATGTACATCATACTTATGGTAAACTTGTATTCACGAAAGAATGAAGTTATCCACCATCATGACAAACACATCTGTCACAATTTATTGGACAACTGTGTCATAGCTTATTAAAGATCAACTTGAATATATTAGTGGAGGTGCCGGGTTTTCATCAGTCATTGTACTGCATCTTCAGCAATAACGTGTGAAGAAGTTCTGAGTGTCTGACACCCGTGAAGTGCACGTTGAACCACATATATACGACGGTGGTTGAATTGACTGTTCCATCGATCTCCATCAGGTCAATTGTTAGATTTCAACCGTCAATTATTATTTCAACTAGTTTCGTTTCAAGTCATACCACTAGTACACGTAATCATATACTTTTGTCTTTTTTTTATCTAATACGGAAACTTGATACAACATCATTTTTTCCCAATTAAAGCTATTCAATCGAGGTTATTATTAATAATAACAATAATAGAAAGTCTTTATTGATCGTGTAAAACAATGTTATTACAGTCATTAAGGGCGAGGTTCGGTCAGCCGACCGTTCTACCACCTAACCTTACCTAGGAGAGAGTGGGAAATTTCAGATTAGAATACAGTTATTAACAGGTTAAAAATTCAAATAAAGTCCAGATTACTTCTTATATCATAAAAAATGTTCTTCTTCAAAAAGTTGCAGACATTTGAAATTAGCAGCTGAATTGCTGTCTTCGACATAATATTGTGGCAAATGGTTATAAAGTTCAGGATCGTTAGGACGAGACACTTTATTCTAGCCCGAAAAATTATTAATGATTATAAGTTATTCAACAGAACGGCGAATGAATATCAAGGTGATAATTTCACGGACAATAAGCAGTTCGAACATTTGCATTGGGAAGAAGAAAATGCAGTTCATTATATTGATTTGCTTTATCGTCTCATCACCGAATTCTTCTTCCTCCTCTTCGTTCTTGGTTCGTCAGATTCAATATGTTGATTATTTTTTTTTTTTTTTTAATTCTTCTTATATTCCTTTTTGTGTTATCATATATTCATGTATTTATATATATTTTACTTTTTTTGGTTCCCTTTTTATTGGAATGAATGAGAAATGAAAATAATAACCATAAAATAAAATATACCAAAACAAAAAACAAGAAAAATAATATATATATTGAACTGAAGCAAAAACACTTTTGGAACTGTATGACACCTTGAGCTATCAAGTTTTGTGTATATTGAGAGCTGATAATTATTGTTTGAATTATTCTCCTCTGATTCCATTAAATACACAAATAGACAATTCCGATATGAAATTATTCCTATGTTTTTTTATCGGTATGAGAAAAAAAACAAATCTTCGGAAATCGCTTGATGACATTCATATCTTAAAAGCTGACATTTATTCTCCGGCTTACTCATCACATCGAATGTATCTTCTTTTTATATACCATTACAATATAGAACAGTTCGAAAATAATCTTCCCCAAATGTGTGAAATTCTCTTGGCCTAGATATTATAATACAGATAATATATCTACTGTTTTAGGTCCGACGTACGAATGTATAGGAAACGCTATTGTCCCACATTTGTGGTGATTGTGAATAACGATGTTTCGTATAATATGCAATGTATGGAGGGAGCTTCATCATAATGATTGATGACCGTTCATGAATCATTCAACCTATTATAATGAAGCCTCATACCCTTCCCATCTCCTCCCCCCTCTCCCCCCTCCCCCTACTTCATTGAATGCACGAGATACGTCGACATCCAGATTATTTCAACATACATGACTTCTCTGAAAACTCGAAACTTGCGATATGTTCGCACATGTGTTGCTAACTTGATCCGCATCAAATACTGACATCATTTTCACAAGTACATTCACGCATTTTGATTCGATCAAAATTGAAAATCCATTAGGTATGAAGTTATAATTATTTGCAGGTATTAATTAATCAGGTCACCGATTGCTGTCTGCAGTTAACATACGTAACCTATAATATAATTTTGACAATAATTTCCATAAGCGCTTAAATCAGCATTGTCATTATTTCATTAATAAATTACAGTGTATGGATATCAGTGACACTTTAATCCTGCATACAGGAATATTATGTTGCATCGGCATAAGGATAAAATATGATAAAATCAGGGACATTATTATTAGGGAATAAAATAACCGGGATGAAGTTTGTGTATGGGTAATAACTAATATTTAGGAAAATGTAATTATAGAGTCATATATATATATATATATATATATATATATATATATATATATATATATATATATATATATATATATATATATATATATATATATGAATGAGCATCATATTTTGTTTATGGATGCGATCCATTGAATCAATATGTATGCACGTTTTTGGTTAATCATTATCATTTTAATAAATAAATCATTTTCATGATTGAAAAAAATATATATATATATATATATATACATGGCAGTATGAATGTACAGCCGCGCGTACATGTATATATGTGAGTGTCCTACGATCAGTTTCAAAGTTTTGCCAAAATACAATATTCAATGAAGGGACTATAATTTATGGTCGAACTCCCTTGGAAATAAGACAGAGTTGCACCCCCAAATTGTTTAGAAGGGAGTGCTGCGGATTAATTAAGAATACAAAATTGGTCCCTCTCCCACATGGAAATGTTGAGTTTTGGTTATCATATTATAATAATAACTATTAGCTCCTACCTCCTTAATCTATGGTTCCTATGTAAAATAGAATTTTATTAGTTATTATTAATGTAATTGTTTAGATGCATATATTATGTTTTGTATCGAAATGCACAACTTGGGCATTAGGTTGAAATGTATTGCAGATTGTATTATGTTATATTGGTTTATTAGTATATTGCATTTTGTACTGTATCAATGACTGAGCATGACTGTATTACTGAAAAATGTGAAGTATGAAATGTAATGAAAGAAGGATAGCATGATGCTAAATAAACGGTTCACTAATACTTTTACTACTATGTAGAAATATATATAATGTATAATTGATATGAAACAGACAAATGACGCATCAGTATTTTCTTGATACTGACTTCATAATGTATATAGATCTCAGCTCGTTTTCGAGGTACAACTTTCCTGTCACGGTTTATACTCCAACCACTTAGGTGGATTGAAAATCCAACTTTAATAATTAAAGCAAGCTACGGAATATGTTCCAGAAGATATTTATGGACCTGGCGAAAGATTGAATCAAATAAATCAAATATGTTCGTCATCAATTCTGTGCTGATAGTATACTTCCAATATTTGTAGTAGTTGAATAATAGAGACTTTCCCGAAAACGTACAAATATTTGAATTTCATATTTTTACTTCTGAAGTTATTATTCGAATACATCATATCTTACATCATATAAAATGGAACAAATGAAACACACTTACCCTGTCGAGCAAAGTGATTTGGACGTGATTTTTCTTCTTATTTTCATTAATGGTTTTTATCCAGTTTTTGTGAATTGATTGGTTCGAGTTTATCCTGCATTTATTCGCATCGTAACGTAAAGAGATCTTGGCCACTTCGCAACAGAGGTGATTGCATCAACTACTTACTGATCGAATTGAATTGAATTAACTCTCAGCCTTTTCAACTCTCATTACATTCCCATTACTATATCGAGGGTGGGAATTAATTTGAAACAATATATTCACCAGTAATAAAATATCGACAGAATGCGCTCCTAAATGCAACATCGACAGTGAAATGTAGACAACATGAACCAACAATATGACTTTTCATGAGTCTATGACTTTTGAATTTCATTGTTGCAATTTGCGCCCTTCTTTTCTACTCTTATGGCCAGTTTCACGAATCTTAGTTAATTGAGTGTTAACCCGATAACTATTAGTCAAGGTACGAAAATAACTTGCGTAACTAACGGCAATAAGAAGTTAATTCGCCAATTATCGCCTGATCCACTAATAACCAGTTGGATGAAAGAGGATCTTGATATATTCTCCGTCTAAGCACAAACAGCGGTAACTTCAGCCTTTACTGCAAATTTGTTTGTTATTGAAATCTATATGCCTAATATACTAATCTTAGTTTGTTTATTATTTAGCTTACATAATCTTCAATCCTCAAATGAGAAACTAACAAGCACAACTAACAGTGCACACTCTAATTGCTATGTCAGTAGTTATACAGAACAGTGCTGGTTTTATTTCCATCTTCTAGCGATTCACAAGCTTCCACTAACTTGATCGAGTCTTATCTTGAGTGCTGAGTCTTTTTGAGTCTTGAGTCTTCCTTTTATTTTATGTTGGGTGGATGTGAGACTTCATATAAGTTTCTCAAGCATAGCTGATGCTTGCAGTTGAAGTTTCGCAATTGCATCACATGTGCTGAAAACTATAACCACATATATTGTTTTAATTGGAACTCATGATTTTGATGAATCACAAAAAGCGTCATAAAATACGGTATGCTTTATTTCAATGTTTGGTTGTGACGTGTTCAGCGGAACTTCGAATTTATTATATTTATTATGTATTGCATTAGAGTAATTAGATGTAATTAGATTACACTGGTGTGATCAGATACAAGTGAGAAGTAAGTATATCTCAGTGTTCCTACACATAATCTAGGATTTGGTTGTAAGCCGTGGTTTAAAAAAAGATTTCGTTCAATTTTTTTTTTTTTTTCATTTATTTCAATCTGATAATTTGCTGTGATAATTCATGTCTTCATAAACCTAATTCGATGACGCTATTTTCAGGAAGTGCATTTGAGTGGTATTATTTTATTCCACTTTATTTCAGCAGTGATGTGTTGCTGTTATGGAACGGTCACACCATTTATACAGAAAATCGTAAAAAATGAAAAAATATGCTCTCGCTCGAAATATCGCTTCCTTGAGACATTGTGTAGTGATTCTCATTTTGGACGATCAACAGAGTGAATGGTTTGTTGAATCGAATGAATATATATTGGGTACTTTTACATTACTTCAAACCATTTGTTGTTCTATTTCCTCACATATTTATTATGATTGTGGTTATCTATAATTATCCATTAGGTGTTATCATTATTATAATATATAAAACTTCAATTAATGATAACTTCACATCCGCTGTTAATGGGAAGAAAAGGAGTGAACATTGCCCAAGATACTTATTGCATCCACATAGTGGAAGGTATCAACAATATCCGTGTGTTTGGTTTACTCTTGATACCGATGCTTGGTAATGTCCGGAAAAATCACAATAACGATTTGTGCTTATATAAATGTGTTCCGGACTTTAGGAAACGGAAATATTTTTATCTGCGTTGAAAGTATGATCACAGACAGCGCAGTTCTGCTGTCACAGTTCATTGTTTCATATTTCAAACAATCAAAATGAGATGGTAAGACCAATAATTACTTGTTATTCATTCTGGGGTAAGATTACCCTTGTGGTGCCCCGTCCAAAAAACTATCTCATCTTTCAACCATAGCCTCAATTGTGAAACAATGATTCTGTATCTAGTTTCGATGTTAATAACAGGAACATATGTATTTATATATATATATATATATATATATATATATATATATATATATATATATATATATATATATATATATATATATATATGTGTGTGTATATAATATATGAATATAGATATAGATCCATAAATTATTGGATTATATTATATTTTAGACGAAAATGATTATTGAATAAGCAAGAAACATCGTAACATGAAATGATTCCAGTATGCTGGTTGGCGATTACACTTTTTATTTGAATAACTGACAGATGGTTCATGTTGTATCGAAATTAAGCTAATGATCCCAGACTGTAAGGTAGGTCTACATGTGAAACAATAACTCTATCGCAAATTATACGACACATTCAACAAATGTGATTCCACTCGACCGTATATGCGTTTTTATTAAAATCCCAATATTATAATTCAATGATACTTCGAAATTACTTGACTGAGCACAAACACTGGCGTTAGCTTTCTATTCTATTTCTCTATTGATTCAATACTCGTTCTCTCTGTATTACGCGTGAGGTATTTCTACCGTTTTCAAATATTCACTTCTTTTTGTGAATGTTTTTCATTTCTTTTTAATTGCCGCTCGAAGTGATTTATATAGGTCTATATTTCTATATGAATATCTATACATATATATATATATATATATATATATATATATATATATATATATATTTATTTATAGATGCATTCATAAATATATATATATATGTATGCATATATATATATATATATATATATATATATATATATATATATATATATATATATTTATCACGATTGTCTAGGTACAATTCACTCATTTCAATGATTCAGTAGCAGGCAAAAGTAATGAAACACAAGCGTTTTGATGCTTTTTATCATCAGAATATCTACATATATTCATCTCAATCCATTGGTATTTCACAATTCTATGGTTGTTAACGATTTTTAGTATTTTTTGGAAATGAAAAATGCTGGGGCAACTCTTCAACGCGTGACATTCTTCAAGTTATCCAGCTATATGAAAATAATCGAAGTCGATTTTTTAGATATAATATCGTAATAATATATAAGTATATGTTGAATTGTTGATAGGTGGTTTGGTAGCAGTTCAAATTCTTGAAAAACCAAATCCTAGAAAACCCATTCATCCGACAATTCGTTTACTTGTCTGATCAAATCTCGGGAAATTCGACTTATATTTCATAAAAAAACTAATCTTGAAGAAATCCATATCTCGGAAAACTCATTTCTATGACAGTGCGATCATAATTGGTTTTTCCAAATGAGATTTGGGTTTTCTAAGCTTTGGTATGTAGCTGCTGGCTTCCATTGTTTGCTGATGAGAGTTTTACGGTTCAGATCAACGATTTCTTCAACAGATTTCTTCATCATAATCACCATTTTCTCTTACTGCAACTAATTCAGTTATCACAGGTTCCGAACAAATTTATGTGAGTTCATTTTCTAGAGAATGCTTTTGATTACAATATCATCAATAAAATTGATTGGATAATGGTGAAACAATGGAATAGAAACGGTAGGTATATTTATAGTCTAGCGGGGCTATGTATATATCCAGATTATTGATAGGCCTATATCTATTCAAATGTTAAACTTTTTCATCATTCAACATATGCAAACTTCAATTTGCATGCTCTTTTATTATTCAACAGATTATTAGATTATTCTCAAAATGTAGCCGCCCTCGGTAGATCAGTCAGCTGAGGCACCGCTTCAGAAACTGAAGCCACTGTTCGAGTCCCTTATATTATGCATGAGTTTCTGTGAACGTCCTTTCACTTATCGTCACTTAATAGTGTCATAATCGTGTTACCTGGCTGTTGGTGGGGTCGTTAAGAAAACAATAATCGATCAATCAAATCAAATCTAAACATAAAGCTATTGAATAAAAAAATCACATCGAAGATGATGGTATTATCAATAGTAATAGGCCCCTACACAAGAATAAATATATGCACATACTCTTTCTCATTTTCACATTACATGTAGTTCATATGTTCACCCGAATATAATCAACATAATAACTTGATATTTCTCTCAACTGCTATAACTTCATGCAAATAATAAAAGAATAAATATGACCGTGTCTTTGATCCAATCCCTTTTCGGAATATACAAAGTCTAAGTTTCATTCTACAAACTGAGAATTATTTCAGATTTTGTGTCAAGTTTTTCCGCAATATCCAATTCGAGTAGCTACTTTTCCGTTCAAGATTACGAAGCCACAATACAATCTCCGTTGTGGATGTCATTTTATGAATGAATTTTGCCTCACCTTATCATGTGATAGCTTCCATATCGTACCCCAAACATTCAGAGAACACGATAAACACTTTCTGTACCGGAGTACATTCCAAGCTTTTCATATCGAACTGACAATTTTTGGACAGTTTTTAATTTCAAATTTCCATTTGAATAAAATTCGAACCAATGTTATTGACATTTTGTCCGTAGAGATTTTTGGCCAAATAGCAATTAAAATACTAGTCTACACTTACTCGTGGGATGACTAGATATATAGAGATAGATATAGTGAAAGACAGAGGTAGATGGAGAGTGAGAGAGAGAGAGAGAGAGAGAGAGAGATATGGAAAAGAGAAAGAAAGAAAGAGGAAGAGGGAGAAAGAGAAAGAGAAAGAGGGAGAGAGAGAGAAAATAGAGAGAATGTTCCCTGTATAGTTTACAGACGCTCTTATTTTTACATTGCTTCATTGGTTTTATCCTTCCTGATGTTACAAGAAGATAATGGAATTTCTCTTACGAAGTTATAATGTAGTTTTGTATTCTCTTATTCGCTTGAGAGTATACGACATTATCAGGGACACAAGTCGAAGCGAAATATTGGAATTTGCTCTTTGCAAAGATTTATACTTTATAGGAGATCTTACATAATACACGTTTTAAGGAAATGTAGCGTTGTAAAGTATATTGCTAGTAGAAATTACCGTCGAATTCATGTAATACATTTATAGCTTACACCATGACATTGCGAATGTTTCGTTATTACTCGTCTTATGTTGGATACAATTCGTCGTGACGGAATGAATTTCTCATTTTCGATACATCATTTCAGTCATTATCACATCGTAGTTTGGATTATAGCTATCGTACCGATGGACAGGCCACAGCGGTGACTATTTTTGAAAAGTCGGACAAAATGCGAAACTTTTCTCGCGGTAACGTCGGGGTGTATTCTCCGGTGATTTTTCTGAAAAATGACTATTTTTGAAAAGTCGGACAAATTTAGTACAACTTTCCAAAAATAGTCACTTGTGAAAAAATCACAGGTGAATGCACCCCGACGTTGCCGCGAGACAACTTTCGCATTTTGTCCGACTTTTCAAAAATAGTCACAAGTCAGAAAAATCACCGGCTAATGCACTTCAGCGTTCCAGAGCTGTGCGACAAGTCATAAACTGAAATCCCAGAAATGTGCTTTCGCCACTGTATAAAAAGTAATTCCTGATATATTGTACCATGCATCAGAACGTTACTGTAATGTTCAGTTTTTATCATACTTCATAATATTTTCATTGATGACAACAAAAAATCAAAAATAGTTGTTCACGTGGGTTTTTCGCTGAGCAATTCTTCTGTCCACATTGAAGTCTTCTTCAACAACATATATTGCATGAATCTAGAAAAGTAGTATTTTATAGCAAATGAGGATATACTCAAGAAATACCCACCGTCAAAATCTCGAGCTCGGACTTTTTCACCAAATAAAAGGACTCGTACTTCACAACAACAGCCCCCACGGAAGAGGAGTATTTTGGGGGTATTTTTTGGAATATGAAATGAGTAAATGTTGAAGATCAAAATATTACAATTTTGAATATTATTTGAACTTGAATCATCATGGAAAACTGAAAGATCCAACAGTTGACTCAGCTTTTTCAGCTCTGGGGTGAGTCTGCATCAAGAGTCGCAAATTCATACAGCTATGATTCATGTCATATACCAATTCTGAATAATATATTTCGTAAAAATATGTTCTTGTAATCGATAAAACACATTTTCTCTCGAATTTGCTGGTAACTTGGAACAGAAATGCGTGCCTATTAGTAATAACAACTGACGTATGTAATTCATGATTATTACTGAAGAAAAAGAAGATAAATGGTACTTTGACTATAGTGGTAATAATTACGTCGTTCTTTTTCACCGGTTTTAGTCACAAAACATATATAAGCGTTTATTATGTTGGAAATGGTATTTTATTCAATGGGTAATATACAAAAAAATCACAATAGCACTAGATAAATCATTGTACAAGTGTTTGTAAGTTGAATATTTTATCTTTGAAGAACTGTTTATTTCGCTTTATAATAATTCTTTGATGAAAACAAGCTTCTTGCTATCGTGTTTTATAATATTCGACCAACAACAATTATAATAAACTAGACTCAAGAGTTCATTCCATTATTTAATCATATTTCAATCATCTCTATGTAGTTACCAACTGAATAAACTATAAAAATTAGTTATAGAAGAACATTTTAATAATTTGTTTCTGTATTTATATATTGAAGGTAATTACAAGCGTGCACAAAACTCCAGACATGTCATGCCTTATAAATACTAAATGATGGACAGTAAATACTACAGAATACAAAACACAACTCTTGACGAGGTTCATCATTTGATTTTGTAGTATATATAAGATGTTTAGTGTTCGTGGAAAACATTTCAGTTTTTCTCTGGTGTCTTACGTACTCCATTAGGGATGTGCTTCCAAGTTTCACGATATGTTATGATATAATATATAAGTTTCTAATATCAATAGGCATAGCATTATTTATTCAATCTCTCTCTCTCTCTCTCTCTCTCTCTCTCTCTCTCTCTCTCTCTCTCTCTCTCTCTCTCTCTCTCTCTCTCTCTCTCTCTCTCTCTCTCCCTCTCTCTCTCTCTCTCTCTCTCTCTCTTGGGTATGGAATTATGTATTCAATGCTGAAGATATTGACAAAAGGAAGTAGATATTTTAATATGCCCGTAGAGTTGTACCCAGAGACCAGGACTATTTGGCTGTCCTCAATAACTCAACATCAGCATTTTTCACCCAGACTGATCGTTTTTCGTGGTTTCCCTCAGTCGTTAAAGTGAATTCTGGGATGTCAAACTCACAAATTCAATCGGCCACTACCAAATGAAATGAAGAAGGCAAAAATTGAATGAGTTGATAAATTGAAGGAAATAAAATGAATACAAGAATAAAATATTAAATGAGGATAAAAATAGGGATTGGTAGATACTTGTATATGTATATGGATGAATGATACACAAATGAACGAATGAATAAAATGAGAACGAAATCGAAACAAAAGTACAAGAGTACTGTATAAAATTGAAAAATACATTTTAATAATGAATTATATTATACGATTGGAATGAATATTATATTATATTATAATAATGCGGAAACAACGAAGGACTGAAAAATGAGAAGAAAACAAAGATTGATGAAGATTGAGAATATGTTTTCTCCCCAACGAGAATGTTTGAATTGTTCACTATCCCTGATATTATTCCCCCAAGTTTTATGGTTTGTTTATGAGTTATCTCATCTGAATTATTCTTTGGGGTGGTAAGATCGCCCTTGTGGTGCCCCGCCGATACCCTCATTCATATCCTTAATTGGGAAACAATGATTTCATATCAAGTTTCGATTTTGATAAAAAATACATTTTAGAGCTAAAATATAACTTCCGCACAAAATGAGTAGGAAAATAATATATCAAAGCTCGGTTTCACGAATTGGGCAATAGTTAACGGATTCACCCTTGGTTACATACGCCATTTTGTACCTGTAACTACGTAAAGCCGGGACTATAGCTAAGAACATTTTGCTTGAATTTGACAAAAAACTAATTTTATGAATTTGAATCAATCACTGATGCATTTTATGAACAAAATTCATATCTCGCATGAAAAACAACAAACAAATTGGCACTATGTAGCGTTGGGTTGATGGAGGGAAGGGAGGGGGGGAGATGGAAAGGGTCAACGGGTGACGTTGACGGGGAAATGTTAATCGAATCCATGAGTAAAATCTGATGAAACACGACTTGGCGGATTACCATTGTCCACGTTCATTCACCCTCATAGCTAGGTTTTACATCTTCTTATATCCCGTTCGGCGTGGGTTCGAGTCCCGCATAAGACATTGGGTTTCACACATTCACGTCCAAGTTTCGTTCGGATCGTATAGTTAGATTTGATGCTAGAGCAAAAAACCACATTGTCATTTGTCATTTTTTTAACATTGTATTCCTCATAAGTGAACTCCAAATCGTTATTGTCGGGGAACGAAATTTCATATCGACACTGGGTAAGCAGTGGTGGATAGATGATCACAGAGTACACGCTTGGTATCAGTTGCGTCCGGATCTGATGTCAGGTTATCTGGCGAGAGCCAAACCGCGATCGACCGAAGTTGAAAAAATCAATGGCCTAACTTAGGTTACGAGCGATAACGGGAGAACGGCAAGTCGGATCGAGACACGATCGGTACCAGCAGATAGGTATTGACAAGACGAACATCACGTCGTTCAACCCATCTCGTTGTGAATCTCCGTTTCTGCACGGCGGCAGAAACAAAAATTTAACATTGTTTCCCATTAGCGATATTTGATACGCGATTGCTGGAGAACGAATCGTTGGATCGACACCGGGTCAACGGTGGCTGGTAGAAGTTTACTGAATACACCTTCACGTCTGAGTTGCGTGCGGGTCGTATGATTAGATTTTTTCCTAGAGCAAAAAACCACATTGTCATTTGTCATTTTTTCAGCATTGTATTCCCCATAAGCGAACTTCAAATCGTGATTTTCGGAGGATGAAATTTTATATCGACACTGGGTAAGCAGTGGTGGATAGATGGTCACATACTACACGCGTGGTGCCAGTTGCGTCTGGATTTGATGTCAGGTTCTCTCGCGAGAGCTAAACCGCGATCGAACGAACTTGAAAAAATCAATGGCCCAACTTAGGTTATGAGTGATAATGGGAGAATGGCGAGTCGGATCGAGACATGATTGGTACCAGCAGATAGGTATTGATGAGACAAACATCTCGTTATTACACACATCTCGTTGTTAATCTCCGTTTCTGCACGGCGGCAGAAACAAAAAGTTAGCATTGTTTCACATTAGCGACATTTGATACGCGATTGCCGGAGAACGAATGTTGGATCGACACCGTGTCAACGGTGGCTGATAGAGGTTCACTAAATAGGCCTTCTCGTCCAAGTTACGTTCGGATCGTATGGTTAGATTTTGTGCCAGAGCAAAAAATCACATTGTCATTTGTCAGTTTTTGTATGATCCACTTCCTTTTTCGCTTTTCTCCGTAGTTTTCCCATCATTTTCAACCATAACTCTATTTGGAAGTCTTAGTCGACATTCTAAAGGCGCCAAGTACAGTGGTCCAAGTGGGCGATAAAGTGTATCAGCAATCTTTGTCATTGAAATTATGTGGATGTTTCATAATTTCAATGGCTTCACCTATCGCCCTCGACCACCGCTTTTCTTGGCTATCCAATTCAATAGTTTCTCCATACAAGATATGTCGTGTTGCTTCTCCTATAGAATGTTTCGCGATGGCCGACAAACTCGAATTCTTATTCTCATGTTGTTTTCAGGCAATCAGTAGTGGTTTTTCTTGGTCTGACCAATATTATTAAGGCCACACTCGCATGGTACTTGATGATGGTACAGTCGGGTGAATGCCGAAATGGCACTCGAAAACGGCCCTGTCAAAAATTAAAAAAGTGACCCCCAGGGACGAGGAGGGGGAAGGTGGGAGCGGGGGACTCGCACTTCGTAAATAATATTTTTGTGATTGATGACTGAGGCGTGTGGTTGACTGCAGTCAAAAGGGGTACACGTTAACGGAAGGTTGGGGGACCCACACCTCTGTGCCCAGCAGGGAATTTTTCAAAAAATCGTGATTTTTTAGGCATATTTCTTCATATTTGGTAGACGTCTACACTTGGCCTAAGCTTATTGATGTAATTGCAATAGTCATCCTGGATACAAGTTGAAGTATGGGTTATTTTTTGCAAGTTATTACATTCCGACTACAATCTAATTATACCTATACAATCGATTGCATATATTTTACAATTCGATTTCATCAAACAACAATATCATAAGAATCTCAAATCTAATAGGGTGACCATCTTAAATGTGTGTATCTTAAGTTGTTTCGGTGGTATACCTGATTTAACGAGGTTATATTCGTTATAACGAGGTTCATATACTCGGCTACCGGGCATTGCCCACCAGCACAGGTCGGGACACCACATGACCCCAAATGTATCTTGTCTATCATCGATCTGTACTCAGTTTGAAGCTACTATGTAGTTGAAACGTCGGGCAATTGGATACATATTTTACGTACGAACACGAATTTCAATTAACCATAAAAAACTAATAACTGTTCATAATTGGAGTTGTGAAAGCTTTCAAAAACACACACACACACACATATATATATATATATATATATATATATATATATATATATATATATATATATATATATATATATATATTTGTATACAACTGTTATGACCATATGCACTATGGTTTAATTATATTCACGTTTTCATGTTATGTTTTATTTTGCAAGACATTGAATAATAATCCATCAAACATACATGTATTCAAGAAACTATAGTAATATTAAACAGTTAAGCCCATAAATAATTATGTGAAAACATTCGTTGCGACTTCTCATGTGACACCTGGGCCGACCTTGCATGTCATGGCGCACGCGCACCGTCACAGATATTGACTACTTGGTACATTTTATTTGATAAAAATAATGAATAGAAGAACCAGACGGGATCATGCAGAGCAATCCTTCTGAATTCACTCGCGCGTCATCTTATGTACTGAAATCACATGACTTGTGTTCTGGGGTGAAACATTTTAACTATGACCTTATAGAGAGAGCAAAGATTCACAGTTACCAACACACTGAAGCATCGAATATCTTTTCACTCGATTTTTTTTTGCAAAGACCTCGTTGCACTTGCAAAAGAAATCATAAGCAGATGCCAGATACAGGCTCGTGTATAGAAACTCCGATTTCCTCCGGGAAATTTATATAAAGTGAGAATAAAACGTCTGCAAAAATATATAACGTTGGAGAGGAAACGTGTAATGAAAACATGGAATGCTTTGAATGTTTCTAGCATACGTCTTAGCAATTTTCGTGTATATATACTCTAGTTGGCTCCGTGAAATGGGATTGGTTTGAGACCGGATGCTGTTAATGGCGAGGCAGTGGTTATAGTTGAGTTACAATGAAAACGTAGAATATGCGATGTGACATGAGCGTATTCATGTGAATTGTAATGAAAATCTATGAACACACCTTGATCTTGAAACTAGTACGTCAGTGACTTGCTGTTTCACCTGTTGCTTTTTTGATTGTGTCACGTACTAATTGGTTCTACCTGTTTTTTCAAGAGTCATAATTGATATAATAAAATTGTATCAAAATTTTCATTATATTCGATTTATGTCAAACTTCGGAATATTGTGTATTATTCTTGTGCATGAATTACGAGGAAATGTTAATTGAAATTCGAAGAAAATATGTACAAAATTTCATAATATTTGACGTTGTGAAGGAGGGGGAGGAGTGTGTATTGAATTTCAGAATGTTTAATCTCGGAAGTGATTGAACAATGACCCCTCAAATATATACAGTATCGAATAAGATGATAACATACGTGCATATGCCAAGTTTCAACAAATAGTCTGAATCCGTTTGATCTGGGGAGAGCGAAAGACCCGCTTCCATATTTTCAAGTACTATAAAATTGATTCTCCCTTCACGATCATTAGATTATGGGAATCGATACGTTCGCCATGATTCATCAAATCTGCAATTGTGGTTTCCAATAAAAATTATGATCACATGAATTATGATTAATCCGAGTATATGGGCCCTGGCAGCTTGTACAGTGTGCCGTCCATATCTGTGGCTTGTAATCTGTGATAATCAGAAAGACGAAAGTAAGGCGCACTTCTTAGAGTGTATACCTGTAAATATCGAATACTGAATATGTCATAAAACTGATAAAAACTGATAACTGATAAAATAATTGCAATTCCAGATTGTATTATAGAATTCAAAATTTATCAAATTATCAAACTTCCTACCGATCAAATAGGAACCTATTTGGTGGCTAAGTCAATTATCGCTAGCGGTAGTAACTGAAGTCACCGTTGGGCGAGGGTTCGAGTCCCGCATAAGGCATGGGTTTTTGTAAACGTCCTTTCATCTATAATCTCTTCATCGTTTCATTGTCATCCGCTCATTCGTAAACCCCGTATAAACCTAGCTGTTGGTAGGGTCGTTAAGCAACATTGAAATATATATATATATATATATATATATATATATATATATATATATATATATACTTTACTCTCTCGTTTTATTGTGCGCTGATAATTTCTGGTCTTAGTAATTCTCTCCATATCTAGATACTACAATAGTAATCCACCTGTCACTGACTGTAGATAAAGTTCATTATAAGTAAAGTTTTCGTCATTTTTCTCTATATTGAACGAGAATATACGTGAGCTGGAACTGTATTGAACTGTATTTGAGTTACTGATTTTGGTCGCCTGCCGATTGGAACCACGATTCTACATAAATACAGTGTATCAGTGCAACATCATTTAACTTTATGTCTGTCTCGGAAGCGAATCGACAGATAACAAAGCGCGTATATTCTTTAGCGAGAGATTTATTTGTCTGTTTAACTTCGTCCTGGTCTCTGGGGATGAACAACCGTCAGATAAACTGGATGGTGAAAGGAAGAAAAAGCGCGATTCACGTTTTTTTCTGCTCCCAACTTTTCAAGTAGAAATATATCACCTGAATCTATAAGATGGATTTTTTAAAATTATTCACAAAAATAAATCTTGGTGAAATATTACATGAATTTTAATGTGAATTCTATTGTGTCGATTACTGATATGAATCATCAAAACCCCCGAGTAATCTAGATATTGGTGGGGTCGTTTAAGGTGAACAATAATCAATTATCAAATAATATTTAGAGATTTTAAAGGAAGAAATAGAGAAAACAATATCGAAAAAGTGAAAATTATTGGAAATAACTCAGTCGAGGAAACATCACGAGATTGAAAAAAGAATATGGTATAGTCGACAAGGAGTTGTTCATTGAATGAGTCAAATTATTATTGATTATTCTTTGGGGTAGTGGAATCACTTTTGTGCTGCACCGTCCGAACGATCCTGCCATTCATCATTTGCCTCATTTGGGGAACAATTATTCTGTATCAAGTTTCCATTCTCAATGATCGACGAACTCACCAACAGCCAAGTTACATGGGGGTACGAATGAACGTATGATCATGAAACTATGTATTGATGATAAGTGAAAGAACATTCACGAACCCATGTCAGTATTTCTTCACATAACAAAGCGCTTTATCATATCCCTTGTGCCGTGCAAACTCGACATACTCCTATGTACTAGACTCTCAATATAACTCCTTGTTACCTCATAGTAATTATAGTAATTGTGGTTAATTCCCTGTGGAGTGTCATTATTCTTGCCATGTACTCATCTCGACCAATCGACGACGGAAGATCTGTACCTCAAGCCACTTGATCCATACATACAGGAGGCTGATAACGTACACTAAGTAGCTGTCTGTTACGAAGCAACGTCACGGGAGGTCGTTAATCAAGGTAACGACTTGGAAACTCGCGTTATTCACGTTGCTACGACACATTTGCACACTTATATGAAGGGAAAAACGTTTTGAAGAATAAATTATGTGTGTTTGAATGCGTATTTATATATTTTATTATTTTTTTATGTGTGGTCCAAGATGTATTGAGGGTTGCGTTGGTTTGCCGGTCTGTTATGGTAGTTCAACTTCGCATCTCACCAATGTTAAAAATGTGTACCAATTTACCATCGCAGAATCTGCATTCTAATCGAGACGGATGATCCCACTATAGAAAATAAAAGGCGGGATTTCGGAGCATTTTCCCGCGTTTCAGTAATACCGATTCGTACTAACAATTCGTACCAAGCTCTAGCACCAACTCTAACTCCAAAACATGTAACCAAAAGCATTTATATGAAATTGAAAATAACAAATCACTAGCTCACTAGCGTAGTAATATTATATATTAAGAGATATCTTGCGAAAAAGAGAGAGAGATAGAGTGTGTGTGAGAGAGCCAAATTGAGATATAATGTGTAAGAGAGAGGGAGAGAAGAGAGAGAGAGAGAGAGAGAAGAGGGTTGTAGAGAACTTCTTCACTGTATAGTAATCAGACGGAGTAGCGTTGAGCTATGCAGACACTAGTGATGGTTATAAGAATCTGCGGAAGATCACTGAAGATATTCTGTGTAGTATTATATTATACACTAGGTAGAGCAGTGATCGGTGGGCTCATGGATAGTAAGTTCATGAAATAGAACAGTTTTAAAAGTGAACATGAATCGCCAAGTAACCTCGATACACCTTGGTCACGTAACATTTTTATCTCTCAAATTGTATGTATTTAAACTAAGATTTATTTGATAGACAAGAATCAAACACATGATTGATGTTGTGAGATAATATAGAAGTAGTTATGGAACTCCATCTCACCCGAATCAAATACCATATGTCCAATCTAGGAATATACTTAGGATAGGCAACAGCGTTTCAGAACTGTGAAACCAGCCATATACCAAAAACCACAATGTGCTGTCACCGCGGTTCAAATTAGACTATAGTGTCTTATATATTGCATCACACATTAATTTTGAGATATGTTCGAAATGATATACTTCATAATCTTTTCATGCATTTAAACAAAGGCCAAACAGATATGTGTGCCCGTAATCTTTCGCGCATCTGTACAGATGACGTACAGTGTAGACGTCTACGTTGAAGTCTTCTTTGTGGACGATATCTCGCACAAATCAGAAGAAAACAATACACTAATTGATCAAGTAAACGTCAGGGATTACAATAATCTGATTCAAAATATAATTTGAACTTTATTCACCATGTAATACTCGAAGACCCAAGAGTTCACCCTCATGATCCCAGCTCTGTCGAGCGCCTGCGTTAGGGGTAAGCAAGAGTTGCGTCACCATGTAGATATAATCCAAGATTCAATGATGTATTATCAGATCGTCCATGCCTCTACATTTTAACGACTGTAACAGAAACGATGAGAAAACTCTGGCCATCTAGAATAATCGAGCAACGGGAAGAAAGCTGTCGATATCATTCTCGTCGGGAGTAGTTCATACATCACATAACTGAGTGATATGATCGTTAATATATATATATATATATATATATATATATATAAATGTATCGTAGTTTGGTGAAAAATAGCATAATATATGAGAGTGTTGAAATGACCACGCTGTCGATGTCAACCAGAAAAAAAATAGGATATACGATGGAAAGTGGAAAAAAAATCACGAAATAGTTTTATTAAATTATGATTTCGTTCATTGTGACACGTATTGTTTTCCAAAGTAATTAAATATCGGATCGCCATTCTTCAAATAGTGCTATACATTCTCGAAATGGTGCTTCTGAAGTAGGCAAGATTTATATATAACTGCAGTAGAATAAAATATCATATTATTCAGGTTGGACAAATTCAAGCACTAGGACATTTTTCTCAAATCTTGAGACACCATTCCAACCCAACATTATTTTCAAGAGAGAATAATTAGATCTTTCACACGTTCATCTTGTTATGTAATAACACAAATTTGTTACTTCGTTAATACTTCGTTACGAAAGCTACTGCAGAGTAAGTAATATAGGCCTAAATAAAAAGAGTAAAATTATAAAATAAAATTCCATGTCTTCCAAAGCAAAAGAGAAAAAATTAAAAAAAATATATTAAAACTCATATGATGATAAGAGACAGCCATTTTAAATTAGTTACAGTTCTACGTGCAATTAGAACGGCCTGTCATTTCATTAGGGCATTATTACAACCGTTGCTAGATTTTGCAACGGATGAATATTGGCCAAGAGTGAAGAGAGTTGGGTCTTTGGAAGCAAACTTCGTCGTTTCTTCGCTCGGTATCCTTGTAATGAAGAAACCACATCTCTCTCTCTCGCTCTCTCTTTCCCCCTCTCTTCCTATATCTATCTACTTCTTCCATCTCAGTCACTCTCTCTCTCGCTCTCTCACCCTCTCTCTGTATCTCTAGACTAAACTCTCTCTTTCTAACCCTCTCTATCTGTCTCTCTGTCTATATTTCCCTGTCTCTCTACCTCCCTCTCTCTCGCTCTCTCTCTGTTCTTCTACGATCTCGTTTCTCTTTTATTTGCCTACACTTTCCCGGCTTGAAATTATTTCATCGTCAATGCCGCCTTCCTTCTTCCTTCAATATTTACTCGTGTGCAAAAGCTGTACGGCTACGAGAGAAAGTTTTGAAATCATTACCCCTGGACAGACGAGTACCATATTCTGACTCATAAATTATGCTTTTCAATTATGTTTTACCCGATATTTCGTTAAATGTTATTAGTCTCATCACACTGCGGAAATAAGATTACGAGAGTGGAATTAAAAAGACTGGTGACAATTCGGTATCTTATAATTCGAAATGGCGTCGTCTAAATAAATATGCGTCTGGGATGAATCTTATGGATTATGCTTGACTAACTCCATAAAATTATTTTCTAATGAATAAGTAATTCATCATATACATTAATTTTGAAATAAATTAGTGTTGAAATATTATCTCTGATCAATCAATCAAACTCTTATGCACTGACGTAATAATTCTTTCCATCATTACACACTGATTTTCATTCTGAAATGAAATCAATCAGTATTGTAATCATTTATATGCAATTGATTGATTTCCATCCCTCCCTCACTTCACTTTTTATATATAGTGTCTTGTAATAATCCTATTCACACCTCTACGGGGTTTATTTTAGTTCATAACAGATTTTTTATTATAATTCTTTGTAGATTCGGGTTTTTGTTTGTTATTTTATGGTAATGTCACATGTTCTGGTTCTAGTACCTTTCTTTCTATCCCATCAATTGATTCATTATTCTGTTTCATTCACTAGAGTCGTTATTTTGTGAAAGGCGGTCTTTATAACAGAGATACATATATACTCATTCCTGTGGAAATTTTCATCCATTCATATACGAAATATTAATAAATTAATATAGGATAGGGAAGAGGAAAGAGATTACGATTCAAGTCTACAGGTTATGAAGCTTCATTCATATATTTCATATATTTTCATATATGTTCATATATTTCATATATATATAATATTATTTGTATGTATCATTTCGTTTTCAATGTCCAGCTTCATGAATGAACTAAATGAAATCGTTTTCTCTAACAGCAATGAACTTTTCCACTTCTCTCCGTCTGTACTCCCAGTTCCAACGGCATAACAACTAGCAGTCAATATATAATATCAACCTTTCTGTGCAATTCATCCAATCTATTATAAAGAAACGTTCATTGATACCTCATTTTGTGTGATGTTTGAGATAATATCTAAATCACCTGCTAGTCTCCGATATGACAGGTGAAATAGTACTTCACATTTCTAGAGTGATCATTTTTGATAAACGTATTTATAGATAACAGCTAATAGTTGGGTGGCTCGTGGCATGAATCAGATAAGATCGAATCTGTAATCCAAGTGTCAGATCGCACTTCAGATGCATCAAATGGCGTTGATCACGCCAGTTATTAGTACAACGATAAAAAAAACGATCCACGATAAAAGAATTGGTCGTGTGGCAACAGAATATACGTGATTACTTTAGTAATCTTGCTTCACTTTGAAGTGTTTAATACTATCGAGAGATTTCGATTATCGAATTTGAAATTGAGTTCGAGATTTTGGAAGATCTATGCAGTCTCCTTTCTCACCGTAAACACTCTCATGAGAAATCATAATTTCCTGAAGATACAACAGTTGTATCAAGGTGATATTTTTTGTGGTTTTTGAAACACAATGACATATTTCAACAGAGTTGAATGTGTGAAGCTGTTGTGATTGTATTTACCAGGAAAACGCCATATATGCGTTGTTAGATGAGCGGATAGTAATAGTATAGGAAAAGATGGGTGAAAACTGCTTCGAGTGGTACCAATTGAGCACATTTTATGTGTTTTCTTCAAAATGGCTGACCCGATCAAGCTGAGAAATTTCCAGAAATGTGTATCAAAATGTAATCCAACTTCACGCAAAATTTTATTCTTTTGGAATTTTTTTTTTTTTTTCCGCTGTGTCATTCTGATGGGTATTTTTGACATTTCTAAAATTCATAAAGAAATTTACCACCCGATAATGCCACAAAACTATACGGAGCTAAGTTAGATGAGGAACCATATTGAAAAAAAGTTTAAAGCTCGTCTAACAATTTCTGGGGTGTTGTTCAGTTGGTAGGACCTTCTTCTTTCGTAGATAGAAGTATAGGTATAGTATCTCGATAAAATATATACGTGTTGGATTAACTTCGTGAATACGCCTTTCAAATTCTCATCAAATATTTGAATGAAATATTCTTAACAGAACAAAGTATGTGTATTAATTATATACAATATTTAATACCTTCTAATTCGGTATTATATTCCTTCATTTCTCATTATTACTGACATAGCAACAAATACTCACCCAATGGGGTAGAGGTATACATGAATAATGGAATGAAACATAGAATATATACACATGAAATGTGTACACAATTAAATTAATCAATCCCTTCTCGAGTATTCTACACATTTCTTTTGAGGAAATAGAATCTTGGAATTGTTATTCCGCATGTTTTTACCAATGTCCCAGCTTTCTCCATTTGTCACATTCTTCAATTGAGGGAGCTTACTCGAGTGGCTCCACTGGACTCCTATGGCATTCACCTGTGCATTTTCTATTAATTTTTTAATGATTAGGGTGGATGAGTTGTGCATTATTTGTTGAATTTGGGACTCAACGTACTATATCTGTACAGTTAAATGGCAAAATTGGTTTCAGTTTCACCCCAAAAGAGAAAAATCAATTCAGACTTTGAGAAACTTCGAGAACATGGGTATTGAAAATTCTTCTCAAATTCTTCTCAAATGATTTTGAAGACTCCAGGCCTACACATTATTAGCATTTTGATCTAAATTGAATCAGTGTCTAAGAAGAGAATATTTCGAAAATATATTCTCTATATAAAATGTCCAATATTATGATCAGTAGGTAGGTAGGCCTACAAAGACACAAAGATACAAAAACTCTAATATATAAAATGACTTTTTTATCATGAAATCGTTGATTATAATTACAAATCTACTAGGTTTGATAATTGCTCGACTTTTTTTTTACAATATAAATGATACGCCAATACCAATATATAACATACCCAGGGTATCAGAGTATATTTCTTGAATACGGTCATTGAAATGTTCCATTATTTCAATGATGTTTCAATAATATATTGAAATGCATTACAATATATGGAAGCCGATTGGCATAGTATCTAGGTTTGGACACCTGTTGAAAAAAATATTCTCACCTTTTTCGGACCTGATTTCCACATTTTTCGAACTTTATTCGATTGGACTCTATTCTCCAATCCATGGTACTAAAAACGTTCTCCTACCAATACCAATCACATTGGTGAATCTCAATCGTAATCTCAACCTTCGGTCAAATTATTATGCAGCACACCAAACTAGATAGCATCAACCTGTTACTGTGTGATAAGAGTTTGCCTAATAATCGTATATAAATAACCGCTCGAAAGTAACCAGGTTCATTGGCAGCTTTCAGAACAGAAGTACATCAATATCAACATGGTTAATCAAGTCTATCTCGTTGGAGCCTTGTTGCTTGTCTGTGGCTTGCACTCGTCGCTTGGAGATGTCGTCGCCTGTGACGAGCACCATCCGATCAAGGTGGAAGGAGCCGTCGTGAAGATGACCAAAGAAGTGGTGCTCAATGAGCAACAGGTGAGTTATCAATTTATATATATTTATTATGGGGGTGCGTGCACGGTGCTTACACAAATCGATGATTGATGATTATTGTTTGCTTAACGACCCCACCAACAGCTATAGGTTATACGGGGGTACGAATGAGCAGGTGATTATGAAACTACGAAGTGATGATGAGTGAAAATACGTTTAAAAAAACCATGCCTTATGCGGGATTCGAACACCCAACGGTGACTTCAGTTTCTGAAGCGATGCCTGTGCTGACTGAGCTACCGAGGGCGGCTACACATATCGAGAAAATTATCTTTCTCCATTTTCAAAAACCAGTGTGTTTGAATGAGAAGTTCACATCTCCGAGATAGTTTATGCTCTTTAATAATGTGACTTTTCATTTTTGTGAATTCAATCAGTTTTGAGATAATACGACAATGAATTTCATCGCGTTCTTTCAATTCATTTACGTATATTATCTTGAAACTGATTGAATTTACTGAAATAGAATGTCATATTAATTAAATAGCATACAATTATCTTAGAGATGAGATTTTTTCATTCAATAACTCTGCTTTTTGAACATTTAAAAAAATTAGTGAAGGTGAATTTCTCTATTTTTATAATCATCGTGCATGAACCCCCTTAAGCTTCAATACAATTAGATGATATAACAATATTATGATATGAATATAATAGACGTGCATGTGGTAATATTATGGAAGTGAGGGTAGGATCTCTCTTCCAATGATCTAGCGCGGATAATGGGATAACAAGTAGCACCTGTACCTGTACTAAGCCTCTCTTCGATGATATATCCACACCCCGCACTCCATTTCCTAAAATAATGAAAATTAAACCGGGTACATATTGCCATTTTTCTCTAGGAAGAGGAATCATATAAGTAGAGAATTGTGAATGTAGAGAAATCTATTTTCTTAAACACTACTTGATTGCTGTTGCAGAATTCTCACACTCCATTCCCTAAAACTAGGAAAATGCCATATATGCGTTGTTAGACGAGCGAATAGTAATAGTATGGGTAAATACGGCTTCGAGTGGTACCAATTTAGCACATTTTATGTT
This sequence comes from Brachyptera putata, assembly GCA_907164805.1. NCBI lineage: Eukaryota > Metazoa > Arthropoda > Insecta > Plecoptera > Taeniopterygidae > Brachyptera > Brachyptera putata. The sequence goes on along the minus strand of OU015471.1, from coordinate 9,023,158 downwards.
TTTTCTTCAAAATGTCTGACCCGATCAAGCTGAATTTTTTTAGAAATGTGTATCAAAATGTAATTCAACTTCACGCGAAATTTCATTCTTTTGGGAATTAAAATATTTTCTTTTTTTTCGCCATGTTATTCTAATGGGTATTTTTGAAATTTCTAAAATTCATAAAAAAAAAGTTACCCCTCGTAATGCCACAAAACTATACAGATCTAAGTTAGATGAGGGACCATATTGAAAAAAAGTTTGAAAATGATAGCTGTAGCCGTTTGACCTGTGAAGAACCGATAAAAAAAAAGAAAAAAAAAAGAAAAAAAAAAGAAAAAACATAAAAACGAACACCAATATTTTTCAGTATGTCGAATTGAATCCTCGCTAAAGCTCGTCTAATAACGTAGATAGAACCATGAATCAAATAAGAGGATAATTGTGAATGTAAGATGTGGAGAAATCTATACCTATTTCGTTTTCTCAAACACTACTTGGTTACTCTTGCAGAATATCAAGTCTTTCGGTGTGACACCTTTCAACAACGTGACAGCTGGAGATTGCAGCGTCCTTGGCGATGAGTACATTCATATCCATGAGTGCGTAGAGCCGTATGCAAATGGAGCAATCACTCTAAAATACAACATTGAGTTGACCCCAAATGAGGCTGGACAATCGGTGACCATCTACTGTATCCAAGTAATCGATGAGGTGCTCGATAACGAGGGCGGTGATGTCATTCTGCAGGGTGGTGGTGTTGGATTTGATTTTGTTGATGTTATTGTGAAAAGTCAAGTTGGAAAAGGATTGTCATTCACGATAGAAATTTTCACCACTACAGCATAATGAGTGATGTATCTGAAGTTGAATATGTTTAATTGAATATGACTGAATTGATTCTGATATTTTTGAGATGAATAAATTCATAATTATATCACTAGGGTATGAGATGAGTGCCATCAACCGTTTTCAATCCTTATTTGACGCCAATAGATCTTTGTTATCATAACATTGCCTCGTTGAGCCACAATGAATAAATAAAATCGATATCGATGATTATAACCTTATTCTCTGTCAAGGTGTCATGGTTAACCTTTTGGAGAATACAACTGAGACACAATGATAACTTCAAATAAAATAGTATTATGTATTTATTCATATCTATCTTATTGCTCTATTATTTTATAATGTTTCAATTTTTCTCATTGTTGTGTATGAATGTGTCTAGTCAATTAATGAATAAATCATGATTTCATATCTATGAGGTTTTGCAATAATTTGTTGAAGGAGTTTCACCATATTCAATCCTTTCCTCGGGGTAGTGAGAGCACCTTTGTGGTCTCCAACGATCCTATACCTTGTCATCCTTAAGTTTAATCGGGGAACAACGATTAAGGCTGTATGTATGTTAAGACTGTACTGTAGGTCAGGTTGTCCATATTACAAAAAATAAAAAATACATATGATTTCACGATATTCACACGATTGTTTCAATACATATATATTTTGAAATATCTTTTGATAAATTTTGCTCTTCTCTCCTTGAACTTTTTCTCATGTAGCGTATTCCCCACAGTGTCTTGTTAATGGAAGTCTTGAGTAACGTAGGAAAATGCAGTATAGCCATAGTAGGGCGATATGGGCCTATTTGCATGAAATATGTAATGGAAAGCCATAAACACACCTTGATTTTTAAGCTATTATGTCATTGCATTTCTCTTGAACCTGTTGCTTATTTTAGCTTTAATTCAAATTTTGGGAATCTTGAAAAAAGAAATTGCAGAGGAAGTAAAACACACACATGTGGGTGGGTCTATAAGAAATCTGTTGGGTTGGGTTTGAAGGTGGGTTTCCCTCAAGAGTGCATGAGAGTAGATTTAACGAAATATTTACCTAACATAATAATGTTTGTTTTAGCTGTTTACGTGTGACAATCATGTGATATGAATTATTGATTGAATAGTTATAACATATACCATCTTGAATATATGTATAATATTTATGTTCCCCCTGATTCAGAATTTTGATATCTCATACCTTTCGAGAGTTATAAACCAAAAAACTGATATTTTTCTAAATTGAACGTATCAGGTTTCGTCATGGATATACATGTGATCCCACTAACTTTTAATCTGCTGCCTGAAAGATTGAGAAAAATAGAGAAATATGTTTACATAAAACGAGAGGTTAAGAATTGGTTACTAAGCACCATAAAATAATTCAATGTGAACAAATAGTTATCGTCTGACTGAAATGTGAACACACTAATTTTCAGATCTGTGTGTAGAGTTAAAGCAATAGAATTTCTGGGTAATTCTTGTGTTTACATCATATATTCATCATTGTATATGTATATTTGTTGATGTGCCTATTTATAGTTGATGTGTTAATTTGAATAGTATTTTTAATTATGTGTAATTATCTTTGAAGTGGTATTTTTGTTTATATTCAAAAGAAGTGTGTAATTATCTTGAAGTGTATTGTATTATTTTAGTATGAATCACAAATATACGACCTCAGTGGAGTTTTGTGGACACTTGACACGAAAAATGCTCTTTTGTATGATACATTATTGATAAATAAAAATTTAAAATTTTATAATAATATAATTACACTGACTGTTCATTGATTTGGGAGCATGCAACAATACAACACTACAACCCCCGTATAACCTAGCTGTTGGTGGGGTCGTTGAGCAAACAATAATCAGCTACATTACAATACGTATCCAGATAGACCTAGATGAAACCAGCGGGAAAGCAGTAAAAGTAATTTTATATGTTCATTTCTTGATTAATTATGTACGCATAATATTCAATTCTCGTAAATAGGTCTCATGAAGACAAAAAATAAACTCAGCTCCTACAAAAATACATTTTTTACAAGATTTGAAATTTTTACGTTTTCCCATTATAGGTTCGGTAATTTGTTTTCGTTCTTCCATATAATTCGTGAGAAGTGTGGATTGAAAGAGTGAGCGAAAGATACTTTCATGCTCGCCAGAACGATGGCTATTAATAGAACTGATATAAATGAAGATAAATCAACCTTTTAAATGCTATTTGTTTCCGATCTGATAATAAGTACTACTTGAAATGACTTCTTATCGGTATCAGGTAATAGGGCACGTGTTGCCCCAGGGTCCTCGGGTCCAGTGGCGAGACATGAGAAAAGTTGAGGGGGGATATCAGTTGGTTGAAACTTAGTATAATGAATTGATTAATATATACTGTATTATATAATCACTCACCAAGCGTGATCAATCATCAGAACTTTATAGTAAATGGTTTTACCTATTGGGAGAAGGAATTATAATTGCATACTGATTGTTTATGTATAATGGTTCCCTCTGTCGTTGACATGACTAATCGGATGGAAAATCATCCAGATCGATTAAAAAAATGAAATGTCAAACAGTTGAATGGATACAACATCAATAGATACAATTTATCTGTAATATTTCTATGGAAAGAAGAGGAAAAGAAAAGGAAACTTTTTTAGAAAACAAGCCAAGCAAGAGTCAAAGAATTCTTCGATCAGTAGAAAAAAATTGTATTATCCCCCAAAATATATTTAATCGTTTATTTCTCTGGAACTAACAAATCTTCCATAATATTATACATTCCAAAACAACTTGGAAATTTTTGGGACTGGACTTTAATATCCGTAGGTTGAACATAGAATGATATAATTGTTATTGGTTTATATAGGCCTATCAATATATTTTAAAATTCCCATTATCCCCCCAAAAATATTCAAGTGTTCATTTCTCAGGAAATAACAAATCTTTCATAATATCAAACATTCCAAAAAACCTTGAAAATTTTGGGGGCTGGACTTCAATATCCAAATATATGAACATAGAATGGTGTAAACATTATTGGTTTCATATATCAATATATTCTGTCTATCGTTCCAACTACAAATAATGTTTACATGAAGCGATACGAATGCATGAGACAATTCCCATGGGTATTGGTAAAATTGCTCTGCATGTAATGGCGTGTATGAAACAAACAAATATAGAAATATTGAATTATTTAGTGTTTCGATGCGAACTTGACTCTCGTTGTTGACTGTCGGTGATCGTCAGGCCACGGAGTTGTGTACCAGATCGCGTACTTCCGGTTACTTCAATATATCTCGAAACGGCGGCCATCTTCGTTTTTCAACTGCCAGTTGGAGCTACTCCCACGTTGGTGATCACTGAATATCCGAAACTAAAAGTAGCAGGTACACTTTCAGTGTTAAAAGTGGAACTTGTGAAAAGCACAAAATAGAGATTTCTACAATGTCATTTATTATAAATATAAGTTACAACTTCATGTCCTAGTAATATAATCATTGTTCCATTCATATCAATAATATCACAATTAATTCAATCATATCTCATTTCAAATATGCTCCACTTCAAATACATCACTCATTATGCTGTAGTGGTGAAAATTTCTACAGAAAATGACAATCCTTTTCCAACTTGACTTTTCACAATAACATCAACAAAATCAAATCCAACACCACCAGCATCCAGAATGACATCACCGCCCTCGTTATCGAGCACCTCATCGATTACTTGGATACAGTAGATGGTCACCGATTGTCCAGCCTCATTTGGGGTCAACTCAATGTTGTATTTTAGAGTGATTGCTCCATTTGCATACGGCTCTACGCACTCATGGATATGAATGTACTCATCGCCAAGGACGCTGCAATCTCCAGATGTCACATTGTTGAAAGGTGTCACACCGAAAGACTTGATATTCTGCAAGAGCAACCAAGTAGTGTTTGAGAAAAAGAAATTAGAAATTGTGGTGAGTTGTTTGAGGCTTTCGCGACCCGAATACTCCGGAGACTCTGATTCATGAGATTAGCATCACTCGATTTTGTATTGCGACATGATCACAAACGAATGATGTTCACGTGAAATAAACTCAGAAAAAGAGCTGTGTTCTGAAGGAAAAATGAATGAGCCATAATTCCTGGTATTGAAATTGTATAGATTATTCTAGTTTCCTCTAAAATTGGGGGAGAAACTATCATCATTATCTATTTGAATCGAGTCTCAATGTTGTGATGACCCATACATTATATAAATTATATGAATATAATTATCAACTCCTCCATCTTCAAGAATGGCGAACGAATTTCAAAATGTTCAACATGTGACGATTAAATATGAAAAACATGCAAACATCATAGCTCACCTGTTGCTCACCATTGAGCACCACTTCTTTGGTCATCTTCACGACGGCTCCTTCCACCTTGATCGGATGGTGCTCGTCGCAGGCGACGACATCTCCAAGCGTCGAGTGCAAGCCGCAAACAAGCAACAAGGCTCCAACGAGATAGACTTGATTCACCATGTTGATATTGATGCACTTCTGTTCTGAAAGTTGCAAATGAACCTGGTCACTTTTGAGTGGTTATTTATATACGATTATTAGGCAAACTCTTATCACACAGTAACAGGTTGATGCTATCTAGTTTGGTGTGCTGAATAATAATTCGACCAAGGTTAAGATTACGACTTGAGATTATCGAATTTGATTGGTATTGGTAGCAGAACGTTTCTAGTACCATGGATCGGGGAATAAAGTCCAATGGAATAAAGTCCGAAAAATATAGAAATCAGGTCCGAAAAATGTGTGAATGATTTCAACAGATGACCAAAATAGATCTATAAACTATGTCCATGTATCCAAAATATATGGCCAAAATTGATCTATAAACTATGTCGATGTATGGCGCTCATCCTTGATCATTTCCAAACTGGGTTGGCATATGAATGAATTGATTCAATTCTCTTTGATAATTGTTTGTGATAGTTATTGCATCGTAGTACAGCCCTTCATGCACCGGACTATTGTACAGCACCACGCGTCGCATATTATTGAATATCGAGTGAAATGTTAGCTTGCCTCAATTGTTTCCACTAACTGATTTGGAGCTGAGTGGACTTGTTGAAGGATAATGATGAGCGTAACTTGCATGGAGATTGCTCCATTTTAACGGTGAACACAACAGTAGCTACATACATATAGAAGGTAGCGATTGCGATTGGGTGCGATACAATTATCGTTGCTCACTCAGCCAATTTTCCATTTCAATTATGCGTGTAATCCAAAAAACAAATGTTGGTAAGAGAAATTTTCAAATTGACATGTTATCCATATCCAATTATATTCAACTAAAGATTTGTGAGTAGGCCTATACTCGTTGATTGTGTATAGAAATAATTTTCTTAATTCGATCAAACATTTTTGTAAAATTAGTATCGTTCCAATGAAATAATATAATATCACATAAAGTGAGTATCATATTTGAAACCTGTTCAAATTGTTCTTTCTCCTTTAAAATTTCAATGTAGGCCTACATATACGTTCATGATTATTGCTAGTTTCGAGCGCCCGTTTTCTTCAACATTTCGCATCTAATAGCACAAGTACACAGAAGTTCCCATCATTCAGAACGAAATGCGAATTAACGGCTTAAACGTTATTCTTTCCTCTTACTCGGTAACTGCCAGTTGCCAGCAGTTTCGCTCTAACCACAGTTCGAACGTCGTATGCAGACGATCTTTTTATGACAGCAATAGGCAGATGTTAGGTTTTCATGACTCTACGATGAAAATGGTTTCTTTTTATTACGAGATGGCATCCGAAAATCTGGAGAATAGGTATATGTGTAAGAGGATGGATAGTATTCGGTGCGTTTATTGCAGGGTATTATTGACTTCGTAAGAAACTACGCGCTAATGACGGGGCTTGGCAAGTGGCATCGACTAGCGTTCCATTCATCCAAAAACCAGCTATATACACCTCAAAACTCCTGAACAATACCTCGTCGCCAGACGCACGTTCAACATTTTGGCGACAAAGAATTTTGGAAATTTGCCCAGAAATCTTGTTAGAAAAACCTTCATTCCTTAGCTGTTGGTATCTCTCCCTCACACATCACCCTATCTCTTTCTAGCCATTGGCCTTAGATCTTGTCCTCTTTTGTAAACGGAAACGTCACTTCTGTTCCGTTCCGTTTTTACTTTATGCTCGTAAAACATTTTTTTCAATGGTTATATTGAAAAAATGAATTCTAGAACTCGAGAAGTTCGGCTGGACATCCATTAAGATGAGTATGAAGATAGGCATCCATTGAGGGATCGTACAATACCAAAGTAGCTGTGTATAATATGCGTTTGGACTAAGTAAAATATAACTTTTCATTTTATTTCTCAGTCAGCTGAGGCACGCTTCAGACACTGAAGCAAACCGTTGGGAGTGGGTTCGTTTTCCGCATATGGCATGGGTTTATGTAAACGTCCTTTCACCCATCATCACTTCATAGTTTCATAATCACCAGCTCATTCGTACCCCCGTATAACCTAGCTGTTGGTGGGGTCGTTGAGCAAACAATATTCATCATCATCATTTTATTTCTTCAATAATAACACATAATTACACATACAATATCATTCAATTATATATTATGTTTTCCGCAAAGCACTGAAAGAGCTTATTTTCAATTTGAATAATGAATTAAAATCTGTTATATTCCGTACAAATTATCTCTTAAGTCAAGTGAATTGAGTTGAGTATTTATAATTCACATCAAATGATATATATATGAGATATACTATTTGGAATGGTAATAATACAAATATATTTTGAATTATAATAATTCTCCGGTACGATACAGAGAACGTGTACGTGTATAATATTTCAATGAGTTATAACAATTTCAACAAAATGTACAACCCCTTGTTATAATATTCATATTCAGAGTACGGTGTCAACATCAATCGGTATTTCTCAACTTCAGTCCATCTTGAATTGTTGTGTTCGTCTTATTCTGTTTGATAGGCTGTGGAACGTGACCAAAGAGAACGGCTTTCTGATTTGTTAGACATCAAATCAAGTCTGTAATGAAAACTTATATCTATTGGCATCGGATGAATGATTAATCAGATGGTGGGATGATGAGATGAAGGTTTCATATGTAGTGGGAAGGAAGCGGTCAGAGCCTGTATTGTAGAATTTATTCCAGCGTTAGCCTATACTACAGAAGAAAACTAAGAAAACCCCCATGAAGGTGGATAGTGGCGGGAATCGAACCAAGGCTCGACATGCCCCTCATTTTCCAGGATCGATTAAAGCTAAGGCGTTAGCAACTGAGCCAAGTGTATATATATATATATATATATATATATATATATATATATATATATATATATATATATATATATATATATGTAGTTATAATTATATCATCTAATTACTTCTTGTTAGTGACAACATTATAAAAAGTATCATATTGTAAGAATCAAGTGGCACCAAACGTCCACGAAAGTACGGTCTGCGCGTTCCTTCCATTGTCACAGGTTGGTCACAGATAGGCACAGCAATTGTAGGGAATTCCACAGAAACAGAGAAGTTGGATTTATCCTACAATAACTTCATTATTAAAACCGTGTTTACAGTCAAGTGAGCTTACAAGGAAGAAGCAGTCGTTTGTTATCTCTGTATTTGTATTGTATTCAGTGAAACATCTCTTTACAGACAAAGTTTGTTGAGACGAGATAGATAGCAAGTATTCTAGCGATAATTAAACCACAGTTATGTATTAATTCTTGTTTTTGAGAGCTGGGAATTTTTTTTCTTTCGAGGTATGAATAAATAACTCAGAAAAGTATAGTATATTAAATACCTCCGTAGAAACTGGTGCTTCGTTTGGACACAGCGTACGAACTAACAATTAACTTGTAAATTAATATAGATACAGTGTGAACATAACACAGAGTAGGAACAAACTCGAATAATGAATATTTAACATCAAAATGGAATGCGGATCGGTAGATGATATATTTGAATTGGGACGAACAATAATTTCACAGTTTCAAGATAATATACATTGAACATATCTCTACCTACATTTGTACCGTATTGTATATTTTCATTATGTTTCAAAAATACACAATTCGTGCTATCAATTCAGATTTTTGACATAAATATAAACAGATTCGATTTGATCATATTTTGGTTGAATCATTTATTTTATTCCATCTATTTATTCATTTTTATATAATTATCGATATTATGTATATATAATTATAGAAACACATAAATCGAGTTACATACATGTACAGTATATCGATGGATATAGTAAACGAGTATGAGGACTTAAATAACATTTTAATACTGTTCACAAGAAAATGAAGATAATTGAGTTGAAGAACCTTAAAGTTGAAAGTTTATTCAAAGTTCAAATTTAGTGATATTTTACTCGAATCTATTCCACTCAAATCATCTGAGTATAACGACGAACCTGATAATGGAAAATTAGTTTCACAACTTCCAACCATAAACGTTTAGCAGCTGATAACAATGTTTGAAACTGAGCTTGATATTTGAGAGCTATATTAAATATTTGATATGGTAATTTTTTCGATTCCTCTCTTCGTCGAGAGTCGCCAAGTATGTGTGTCATGCAGGTTATTGCCGAGAGTTTCGGCAAATCACAACAAAATGCCTACTTTGATGTATCTTACTTTTGTTTAGTTTAAACGATATTTATTTTGAATGAGATACACCAATATACAGAATCCAATTGATTGATACCTCAAAATGTTTATCGATACCATTTCAAGAAGAAATATAAATATATATTGTGTAATCTTTGTACGGGTTCATATTGATCTATATATTATATTGATATATAACTTTCATCCTTCACCTTCATATAGGAAAACAATGGCTTTTTATCAAGTTTGTGATAAAAATGAAAAAATGATTCCAAGTAGGCCTATCATTAATGATCATGCCGCCCTCGGTAACTCAGTCAGCTGAGGCACCGCTTCAGGAACTGAAATCACCATTGGGCGTGGATTCGGGTCCCGCATAAGACATAAGTTTCTGTAAATGTCCTTTCACTTATCATCACTTCATAGTTTCATCACCTGCTCATTCGTACCCCCGTATAACCTAGCTGTTGGTGGGGTCGTTAAGCAAACAATAATCATCATGAATAATCATGGTAGACACTAGACAGTCAATATTGCAAGTAATGCCATACGATTCTCACACTGATTTTGTCATACGCCGTATATTTTCATAATTGGTTAACACACAAAAACAATTTATATTATATCTCTAAATATGTGCAACCACTCCAACAACAACGCATGGCAGTTTCGCAGGATTGTAAAATCATGATTATATCATAAACCTACACTGTTTGCTGAAGCTGAGATAATAATTATTTTGCCATTAACGTCAACGCCTCTGGTGTATGGCATGGGAAGTTACCATCAACAGCAACAAGCTTTCAACTCCTCAGAGTTATCAACGAAACTTTGTTTATCAACCAGATCAAAATAATATTATTGTTAAGTCCAAAGTGACGTAATGTAACCACGAAACTTCGAACATCAAAGACAAATTTAGTAACACGTTGCTTGTAATGCTTTGCTTTGCCAAAGTTCGCACAGATTACACGGTTTATTGTAAATGCCGTGGCGTACCAGCGGTCAAATACACTAGTGACAAGACAGTTATTCTAACTACCCTCTAGCACATTTACGATTCGAATCAATTCAACAAAGCCCAAGTTGGTAAACTGAAACTCTTATTGATCAATCTTCACGTATTACTTTATTACTGTTTTGATGTAATTCTCAGTACTACGCAATTTACTAACATAAATCATATTCAAAGACCTGAGAACTAATTTTTCGAATTCAATATCACATCTCAATATTAATAATTGAATGTATTTTATATATTGTTCCACTGGAACGGTTGGGAAATGAAAATCATTTTCTGGGCTAATTTGCAATGAACTTTTATCTAATTTTTTTTTATTGTGCTATGAAATATTATAGAGGAAATTTTTCATTAAAAGTCTTCATGCAAATGACATAATATCACTTCACCACAGTTGAGTTCACTTCAGTTGATTTTTGAGTAGTGAGTTCACCTGCTCAAAGATTCACTTGTGGTATCAAGACCACAAATTTGTTCAAATTAAAATGATGTAATATAATTTTGCTGTCGTAATAACAAAATCTTTCACCCTGAATCATTCATCTCAAACATTCGGTTCACTGCTCATTGAAGTCGTACAAGTGTCATTTCCTTGACAATAGTTTTTATGAATACGAAACAATTTTTTTTTCGTTTGTCTTGCATCTGTCAAACAATGGTTGATTTGTCTCACACTGAAATTGAACTGTACTATACAATACAGGTAACAGCCGCAGGGTAGGCGTGAAAACATGAATATTCACTGTTACTATTTCGGGAAATTATTCTATAAGCCAGGAGGCGTATAAGCACTAGAATATCAAAAATGGTTTATGAAACGAATTTCATATTGATTAGAATGATTGTATTGTACGTATTCTCATTGATGTGGGACTGGAACGCGGTTACATAAAGAAGAGAAGAGACATAATTGTTCATCCAGGCTCGTAGTGAGGAGAAAAGGGAATGATAGGGGGGAGGGGGAATGACCCCCACTTATGTTTCTGACCCTTTCTCCCCTACTCTATTTTCCTTAACACTCTCACAATCACTCGCTTATGCCAGAATACACTGAGTTAAAATGCTCCAAGATGGCCACAGAACAATAAAAAGGCTTAAGAGTTTCGCCTTGGGCGACTGTGTCCCAGACCCCGTATGTACGAACGAGAGCCCATATAGACATAGGCTCTATTTGACCTTTCGATTTACAATTATGATTTCCCTTCCTCCTCACTCAAATCAAAGCTCATACGCACCTGTGTTTATCGATTGTTGAGGTCAACCTTTCCTTTATTTAATATGTCATTTTGTATGTATTGCCGCAATTACTCTACGAATAATGCAATCACAAATATTGATCATACTCTTCTGATAGAGTAGAATGGAATGACTACAATAATGAGATGTAGGAAACAATTCATCCAGGAAACAAGGAGCTGCCACCCTCGGTAGCTCAGTCAGCTGAGGCACCGCTTCAGAAACTGAAGTCACCGTTGGGCGTGGCCCGCGTGGGTTCGAGTCCCGCATAAGGCATGGGTTTTTGTAAACGTCCTTTCACTTATCATCACTTCATAGTTTCATAATCATATACCCATTCGTACCCCCGTATAACCTAACTATTGGTGGGATCGTTAAGCAAACAATAATCATCATCAACAAGGAGATAGGATAAGTCACTTAAAGTCACTTGTTCAGGAGATGATGAACCCAAACTATGATTTAATATCGGGAAGAACAAGTTTTCTAAAAATCAATATAGAGCACAATAAGTTATGCTGTCTTGACTGGTTTTACACTATGGTTTCAAAGGTTTATGCAAACGTTGGCCTGCGTTGAAAGCGGACTGGTGAGTTGCCTGGTCGTTCCCAGTTGGTTCAGAATATTTTATAAACATAACACGACATAGAGAAGATACGCTATCAAAAAGTATGAAAAGTGACGCATGATTCTGCTCGAAGCAGTTACTTACCTGTTGATCCCTCGAGGTAGTTAGATAAAATATCAGGACATGGTCGAGTTGAGAGAAAAAACAGAAAATGATTTGGTGATATAATGATATTTTTCACGAATACCAAACATCTGATGTTTCTTTAATTAATAATTTAATCCAACCCACAGTCGGTCTCCTGAATGAAGGTTCCGAGTTCCAGACACCCATCTGCTCTCCTCAATAAATATATCCTCAATATATCTATGAACCATTTTTTGGAATTAGAACGGTGAGTGGAATGAATAATATCGATCATATCAAGACTAATTCAAGAAATCAAGAGAAAATTACATAAAAACACTGCATCAGGTTTGTGCCCACGGAACATGACCCACTGATTGTTAACATAATACTGATCCAACATGATAGTTATTCAATTCATTTATTAATTTATGTTTCCCTCCTCCCCCTCACTTTTTCATATCGATAAATTCATTAGTGTGAACTCTATCGATTCACTTTCGAAATTTCGAACTCTATTATCTCATTGTAATCATTGTAATCATGCAAGTACCCTGCTTATTTCCATAGCCTAATCTATAATTGTTGCCGACAGCCCGAAACACGTTCCTTGCCTGTTATCACGAACGAACACATTAGACATGCCTCTCCTCCGGAACTTGTTTCTCTTTTCACATTAGCATCTTACAATTGCCTCTTTGTTTCGATCCCTCCACTTCTAATAAAGTTGTTCGCTATTGCTCGTTGTTCGTTTACTGTTCTGTGAATCGATCTTCACCAATTATTGTTCAGCAGCGCTCGACGACACGACTGGGATGGATTGATTCGGCAACACAATTGAAGTGAAATGTTCATTTAAACTTGAAGGCGAAGACGATGTGGTAGTTATTGGCTTGTTGGTCCGTGCAATGATGCCTTGAAGACTGGAGTTACATGAGTGAGAAAATAAAGATTTATAAATCAACTCAAAACTGGAACCCAAAACAAGGTCCATACGGGTAATTTCAGTTCTCACAATTGTGCATTCAATTGACCAACCAGGATGGATTGTCCATCAGTATGAATGAATATTAGGGTTTTATGACCGATGCCACTTATTCATGTTCACACGTTTCGCGATCCAACTGGACAAAACGGTAAATGTTGATTCCGGGTGGTACATATAATTAATTTCTATCCAAATCTTTTGGTATTATCATTATACTATATGAACAGCATAAATTATGAATAAATACAAAAATAAGTGTGTCAAAATAATTTCATACATATATGACAAAAATAAAATACGAATAAGAAAGAAGGCAATCACTATTTTCTAGAAAACACCCAACAACATCAGGAGCGAGTGAAAATATAATAGAGCTTTGATATGATCGATATGTTCGATATAGGCCTCTATGTAGAAGATATGTAAGAAGAATATCGAATCAAATCAGAGATCCAAGGTCAAAGATAGAAGTAACTAGCAAACGACACGCATGAAGTCACGTTCACTCGAACAATTCAAAGCTAGTTGATCAAGTCATTTGGCGATTGGTACAACTGGAGTTGAGCGTATTTTCAAAAAAAAACATGGCACCTCCACCGTTATTACACTCCTTGAATCTTTCGTTCACTGATCTAGACAGCTGGAGTAGACAAATGAACGAGAGCCGTGTTTGAGTAGTATTCCAGTAATAACTATAGATGTCAAATATGAATCAGGTGGTCATAGATAAGTGCAGACTTTAAAAAATCGCATCAAACTGGACTCGAACCCCACACATGTTAGTCTCTGAAGTAATTTATAAGATAGCTGAACCAAACTTGTTATAAAGACAGATGCAAAATGTAATAAAAGTATTCATAGGAGTAAGAACACTTCTACCAAAACAACACAAAAAGTATCAACAGTAATAATTGGAAAAGTTGTGATTATTCTACAATCACTGTAAGTAGTATAGTAATGCATCAGTTGTAAAGAACAGCAAGTACACACAAGTTGTCCGGATCGCCCACTGGCTATATAGCATGAAACTGTTCATGTGATTGTCACACCAACCCAATCAGTGTGGACCATGGCGATGGGTTGTTGAGTATATAGAGAGGATCTAAAAATGTCAACCCAATCGACCGATTAGTGATAAATAACCAATGAGAATGCAGAAGATGTGTTACGTAACTTCTGTCGGCTATTATACCAAAGTCAATCTTCGATCAGTCAAAAGTCGATCTGCGATATACCATATCGAAAATATCGAACTTCGATATTTTCACTCTAGCCTAATTAGTTGCTTCAATTATACCGCCGCGTGACATCAAGTTGTCGCCGATTGCAGTTGGATCGCGATGCGGTGCCACTCCGTTTAATTTGGCCATCGTTCCTGTGTACCCCACTCAACGAGCTTTCTGTTCTGTTGTTGGACCAGAGATTGGGTTTTTTACTATTCATAGTGAACATATAATTATATTACCTATAGGATATAAGTATCGGTTAGGAATTAATTGATTAATTATGGATTGAGGTACGAAAATAAAGGTCACGTAACCAAAGAATCAATAAAGAATCATTAAGCTAACCATCACTCATTTCACTAATCGTCAGTTGGTGATGTTCGTCTAATCGTCAGTTTGGGGAATGTTGTTCGATGAAGATACTTGAATCGATTATCATTCATATCACATCGATAATTACTCATAATAGGCCTATATCGATATTCATTCTCGCATTCGATTTTTCAATATCGAATTTCCGAATATCGTATTGTAATTTTTCAATTCATGTTTGTCGTTACAAAAGCGTTTCTTATTGGCTTTGGAGGGAGTTCAATAGAAGACCAATACTCTTGCGCCCTAGAGATGATTATACGAATATACGAACATACGAACATTATACGATTAGAAATAAGGGACTTTTTACAAGGTCTGAAAGATAGTTTGATACTCAAAAATATCTTGTTAGATGAGCTTTAGCGAGGATTCAATTTGACATACTGAAAAAAATTGGTGTTCGTTTTTATGTTTTTTTTTCTCTTCTTTATGATTTTTTGTTGGTTCTCCACAGGTCAAACGGCTACAGCTATCAACTTCAAACTTTTTTTTAATATGGTTTCTTATCCAACTTAGATCTGTATAGTTTTGTGGCATTATCGGGGCGTAACTTTTTTTTTTATGAATTTTAGAAATTTCAAAAATACCCATTAGAATAACATGGCGGAAAAAAGGAAATATTTTTATTTTCCAAAAAATGAAATTTTGCGTGAAGTTGAATTACATTTTTATGCACATTTCTGAAAATTTTCAGCTTGATCAGGTCAGCCATTTCAGAGAAAAAGCATAAATTGTGCTGAATTGGTACCACTCGAAGCAGTTTTTACCCATACTATTACTATTCGCTCGTCTAACAACGCATATATGACGTTTTCCTAGTTGCAGAAATTGAGTCGATTATCGTATCATTTGATGAAATCATGATCGTAATCGTTATATTGGCTATTGTTGACAACGCAAATACAAATTAACACGATTATTTACAAATAAACACAAACAAATATATTCCGACAATTTATGAACATGATCAAATTTCTAGTGACTTACTGCCTCTCATTTCTTCTTTGACTTCCTCGAGTTCTTGTCAGCGTGCACAAAGTTTCCGTTGTTGTTGACAAGCAATGTCGAATTGACCTATATCTGCTATAACGTGATTAGAAGTTGCAATGCAACCGTGACTTCGACTTGCAGCATCCTTCGGTTATAATAAAACGATGTGTCTGATTGGTTGATGCACCTAGAAGACGGCATGATGACGTCACAGTCGGTGGGGGGAGGGAGAGGAGGGGACGAACAAGTTTCAATGATTATAAACTATTACAGATAGTGGTTTAGTGGAGTATAGAGGAGACAATAGGAGAGTTGGGAGCACGGTTAACCTGAGATGATGGTACACTGTTTCCTTCTAATTATTTCCAAGTCGTGTTGACATAAAGTCACATACGACATACGTATACTTGTAATGAGGTGTAACGTTCTGATATGTGAGTGGAGATTGTGAGTTTCTAAAGGAATGGGACACTGAGAATATATTTCTTCTTATTGTTTTTCCTCATTTTGTTTATAAATTGATATCAATGAAAATACTAAATCTTCTCGAAATTGGAGGTTGACTCCAATGGATAAACTCCAAACTCCAATGGCCGTTGAATGAAAATGTATATATATATATATATATATATATATATATATATATATATATATATATATATATATATATATATTTATATATATATATATATATAATATATATATAATATATATATATATATATATATATATATATATATATATATATATATATATATATATATATATATATATATATATATATATATGTTTTGTTATTACGGAAATTTATTATGAATGTATGAGAAATATTGAGATTCAATGTATTGTGTGTAATTGAAAATTGTATCTAATGTTATCTATATGTATTGTATTTTATGACTTTTAAAAAAGTTATCGTAGAATTGCTGGATGAACATTATTATTATTACCATCATTCATGTATTTTTTCCACTATTCAAAGCTATATAATTCATACTGATCATTTCATTCAACATTCAGCTATCTGATCAACAGGTGAGAACAATTGGATTGAAAACTATTGAAATTATCAATAATTGAATCAGGTAGACAGTGAGTTAATAGATCAAAATTCAATATGTGTACACATTACCAAATTTCAAAGTACATTTCATATAAATTCTCGCTCATCCTATAACACATAATATGCTGCGTTTTCCCGCTGTATGATAAATTAGACTCGATCTCAAATCTTACATTCAATGATACAGCCCTCGTTTAGTCACTAAGTTATTTCGATTCGCTTTTGGTTAAACCAGTTCTATTCCCCCGTGCCATGTATGCATGTAATTCAGTTATTTGCTGCCTTAAGACTGAGCCTGCGGCTGCAAATCCTCTTTGAGGTGAATCCCGAATTAGAATCAGTTGATAAGATTCATGGATTCACGTTCAACGTGGTGTATGTACCGGTTGGCACATTATTTACACACAGGTCTGGTTAAGTATTGTGTCTTAACAGCAAGTTGTTCTTATAGTTTAGCTGACTTACGATTAAATCAAATAATTGGTTTGAAAATGTTCTAGATTTGTTAGCAGAATGTTTGCATTTTGTACTGAAGGTTTAGCTCAGCGTATCTCAGAAATTGAAATTACTTCATAGGCCTACAATCCAAAGTTTGAAAATCAGTATTTTCAATGAAAGTACATTCGATATGCTCGTAAAAGGTTAATTCTTCATGAATGGAGCTTGAATCCAGTGAGCTTATCTACCATATTAGAAACCTGAAATTATAGATAATACTGAAAAACTATGCTCAGCAGGAGGTACATTTTGGTCCAATTCGATTGATGTTGTTATTTGTTTTTATGATAATAATGATAATTTTGATTCTAATATAATTATTTTCAATGATCCCGATTGACCCCAATGCGATAATACATAGACAAGCCAAATCAATGTTCATATACACACAAAAATATGATATAATGCCAGTTCAATATAATTTATACGTAATACAATGATTTGAGATATTTTCCAAGATTTTCATAATATTTTCAAGTCCGACCTTATATTTTCTGATCTTGACATTAATAAATACATCTTAAACATTTCAAGGAAATTATTTTCTAAATAATTTCTCAATACCGGTACGGGGTTTCAATATATAATCGTATTAGCTATTCTTTTCATCACTTTTGATTTTTAATTTTGGATTGTTATTGTTATTTTGTTATTTTGTTTCGCTCTTCTCCATACTTATTCTATATCCATCAATGATTGTAATCATATCGCACTGACATTGCCTAAGATACTTGATTTAAAGTGGAAGATATCAACATTCGTGTGTTCGGTTCACTCTCAATACCAATGCTGGTGATGTCCGGATATAGGCCTATCACAGAAACGGTTTATAGTTATAATGTGTTCCGGACTTTTGGAAACTGAAAGACTTTTATCTGCGGTGAAAAAGTGTGGTCACAGACTTCCCTGTCCTGGTGTTGAAATCAATTAGTTTTAAATAATCAAAATGGGGTGGTAAGATCGCCCTAGTGGTGCCTCGTCCAAACGATACTAGATTTCATCCTTGACCTTAATTAGGGGGAAATGATTTTGTACCAAGTTTCGATCTTATTAAAAAAAAATTGCACTGCATACTTTCGTCCTGTTTTTAATAAAAAGATGAAAATCAGAGAGACGATGAATGATACGTTAGAGATATGACACTCATCGGGTAACTACTTACGTTTTGTGTATTCTGAATGAACAACATTTATTTATTTTAATAAGTCTACATTCATCAATCTGAGATTCTTAATCCTTCAGTCGGGTTATTATGATATGCATGTTGCAGTATATCTAAAAATATTTTCAGCAGTCCTTATTTATCATTCATACGTGAATTGTTCTCCCTTATTAAGAATGATAATTGATCGAATAATCGATGAGAAATGAGAATAAATGAATGAATAAAATTCCATGAAAAGATATAACGTCAAAGAACGTTTTTTATTCAAATTATTTTTATCATCCCTACAGTGTAATTAAAGTCTGATTTTCTGTAACGATAAGTCATTTTAAATTTCCGCGTTCTCTTTGGTGAGCCCAACTGTGGTATCATTCCCAGGCTAATTGGGTTTCTCTACAGATTCAAGCAGTAATTAGTTCAATCTGTGCAAGACAATAATTCAACTTCATGATTTTTAAGGATGGACATTATTTTAATTTCATACAATGTTAGGTTGGTGCAAATATTTCATCTTAACTTTCCCACTGGCTTTTGAATAGCAGATTCTGCAGAGATTCTTGTTTGATATGTTGAATATACTCATGCAAAAATACTTGAACTAATTCCATTTGCACTGTCATTAGTGATAATCACATATTATAGTTAACTATAGGAAAACGTAGGATATTCTTAAAAAGGATATCCTACGTTTTCCTGAGCAAGATTTTATATGGAATGTATACTGGACACACACCATTATTATGAATCTATTGAACTTCCTCCCGATTCATCTGTGAATCTTTTTCATTTGGTATCAATTGGTTCTCCTTGTTGATCTTCTTGATAGCTTCCTTAAAGGACATCACAATTCTGAAACTGAATTCAAAAGAATCATGACGATATTTAATTTCCTAGTTTTAGAGAATACTAGAAATCATCATCTCAATTTCAGAAATTATAATCAATTCGATTGTCCTCCAGGACCTGTCCCTCTTTCTACTCGAGATGTAGACATTACTCGATTCCGTTCATGTTTCTATACAGAATCGGTAATATATACATCATCACTCCTCATGGTCTCTGAAGGTCAAAAAAAAACTATAAATCACGAAATTGAGAAAGTGATTTCCGATTTTCACTGAAATTATGGAAATGAATATCGTCATAATTTTATTAGAATCTAGTTTCAGGGTTGTGATGTAATTTGATATGTTGAATTGATGTGAACGAAATACAATTTTTTATATTATATTATAACGGTTCTTCTGATTCACGTGCTTTGAAACGTGCTTCACGTGAAACGTGAAAACGTGAACTTCCGAACTTGGAAACGATGTGTGTCATTTACGTGCATATCGCTTATATTGCTTATATACCTTATAGTGCTCATGTTTAGATCAATTCGTAGTTTTTTTTACCACATTTCCACCCTCCCGGGCTATTTTTATGAGGTTTTTCAAAATTTTGAAGTTATTCTTCCCAAAACCGATCGCACCACGAAATTACGGTATCGAATTAGAAATTTCGGGAAAAATTGTTTTCGTTTGACCTGTGAAGTGCGAAAAAAACTTAATTCATTTTTGAGTACCATTACAGTAACATTGAGTCTTTGCTTAGCTCGTCCAATCAATATGAAATATATCTCAAACTTGAATTATGTGTCGACTAAAATCTCGATTTTTTTCGCCAACTCTTATTCAATTCAACAAATCGATTTCCATAACACAAAAATAAAAATGTCAAATTTCATTCGATTCGATCTTGATTCAGACAGCCGTCAAATAAATGTACATTCTCTCTCTAAAATATCACTCATTAGCTTTTTTTGACAAATAATTTGTCTGTATCAGATAGTGTATTTGTGATTTTTGTATCCTTCACGGTTCAATTTGTATAATCATTGTATCTATAAAATCACCCCGTTGAGAACTTTTCGCCATCGACACACGATACGTAGTGGTTAATGTCGCTCACCGTGGTTTCCCGTACATCCAATTTACAGTTAATTTCCCGTACAACGCAATCACATGACCATTACATTTCTAATTATTGTTGTCCATTCCAATTGTTGAATGCCTGTGTGTCATGTAATGAAAAATAAAAATTATTGGATGACCCTACATTTATATGTTTAGTATATTTCGAATGTTTTAAATACAGTTTGCATGATTAAAAATTACCAATTCTGGTTTCGATTTGTAAGGCATGTACAATCTCTATAGGGTGGAAAGTTCTAAATAATTCAAATGGAACCGTACAAGATACAAAATTGACATCGTCTGATAGATCGTCTTACATAGATCGGCTAAGTATAATTTTGAACATGAAAATCAATATAATTTTATATATATTTTTTACATCAATCAAAGTCTCTCTTGAAAAATGATCAACAAGTTGAACCGAATTAGTTTATAAGATACTTGAAATTATCAGATAGTTAATCAGGTATAGACAGTGAGTTATTATAATATATCCAAAATCAATGTGTGTACACCTTTCCTCTTTTTTTACAGTACATTTCGTGAAAAATCTCGCTCATCCTACAACGTATATGCTGAGTTTTCCTGGTATAATTACATACATATAATCTTTTCGGTTGGTGCATCAAGTTGGTTTTGTTTAATCCCTATCCTCGTCAATTGATCGCCACATTTCATTTTTCCACCGGTTTCTTCATCACTTAAAAACTCTCGATCCAGTGGGCTTGTGTTGGTTGCTGATGTTGTTCCTTTTCTTGCTCATTACTACAGTGGAGGCGCCTAGAATACTGTATGTTGAATTATGTGCTCTGCCTTTACTTCACTTCCTTTTCCTTCTTTAATACCAACAAATAAAAAAGCATCACCCTCTCAGTGCAATACAGACGTATTAACTATCTGAAAAAGTTCTCATTAAGTGTCCATGGGAGTCGATTTAGCAGAATATCATTTTTTTGGTGATAACTTTGGGAGATATTGTGAATTTGTAATTCTAATACAAAGTAAAAACAGATATTTTTCAAACCTTCAAGATGGTGTAAGTAATATAACTATTGATCTCATATCACCTGATTGTTACGCGTATTCCGATAAAAACAAATTTTCAACCCATACGATTGACAATTCGGCGATATGAGATCAAGAGAGTCATTTCTTACATGATCTTGAAGGTATTGCAGATATGTTTTTCCTTTTTATTATAATTTCGATATCTCACATCGCTCAAAAGCTATCACCAAACAAACTGATTTTACGCTTAATCGAATCATTTGAATTATTCAAATATGTTGAAACAATGTTCATTTTTGATATTGTTTCCTTTTTATATGTTCAAATCTATTAATTTATATCGAAATAGCATATATAGAGAGTGAAAAGTTACTGTATGATTATAAAAGCCCGAAGGATAATTCACGAGTGGGAAGATTAGAAACATTTTCTTCCTGCGAGAATACGTTCTTATTTTCTCTCTTTTTTTTCTGGCACAATTTCGGTCCTTAGATTTTATTCCGTGTCAATGAGTTGAATGGTTGCCAACGTTTGGTAACTACTTCTACAATTGTGCTCCGAGAGACAACGTTTGAATTAAACTCTTGGTGTGGTTTCCATGCTCCAGAAATCACTATAGTAGTATGGTTTTGGTACTCATGTCAAATAAGGTCTACGAAATGCTACTATCTGGTTATGATATAAATAAAATTTAATTGGATATTGATAATCATGATTGAAAAAGTCGAGATATTATTGAATATAAATTCAATTATTTGGAGAATCATCGGTGGTTCTTCTGAAACAATTACGTTCTTGCACTCCACATCTCATAATATGTATGGTTACAATATAATCCAATAATGGATATTATTCAACATTATCAATTAATTACATCACACACACGAATAGGTAAATCTGGAGGGCAGTAAGTTAATAGATTCAAATTCAAGACTCGGTTCAAGATGTGTCTATAGCTTCCCAGTACATATCATATGAAATCTCGCTCATCTTACAATGAATATGCTACTTTTTCCTAATTATTATTAACAAGTACTTGCCGGTTCCTTACACTTTTTACTAATCATATCAGATATGAAATGATAATTCTCATACAATAGAAAAATTATGATTCGTGGTTAGGAATAAATGGAATAGTATGGAAAAGTTTGGAATATTTTGAAACTGATGAAAAAATGTATATTCGAATAGTACCGCAATTACAACAAATCATTTTACACATCAAACATGTATTCAATTAGCAGCCCCAAGTACAAAAAGATCATAAAAGTCCTTTCCAAATGTGAATATGATTAGATTTGGAAAGTCCTTTAAAGTGTAAACCCCAGCGGTCGTTTTGGGCCGGGTCGATTCGACTCTACACATAGATCAGGAATATCGGGAACGATGTAAGAGGATGGCTGGCTGCATCTGCATGCAACCATTGAAACATTACAAGCGTCGTCAGGCAGCAAGTATCATCATCATATCATCATTTATTATTGATATATTACATATATTACATTCATATTACATATTACATTCAAATACATTTATTTATTATTGATTGGGTTATAGAGGGGTGTTCGAGTGGTGGAGTCACACCGAACTGTCATTCAGTAGACCGGGATTCGATTCCCTCTGTGGTCGACTATTCGCAGGGGATTCCGTGGCTTTTTCCCCTTTGTTCGGCATACTGGTGGGTTTCCCTTTAAAAACGGCCCTTTGACTTTCCCCTATCAAAAAAATCCTCAAAAAAAAACCTTTCATCTCAGCTCCCACCGACGCCAATAGATCGTATTCATTATTACAGTGCGTTGGTAGAACCCAATATAGATAAATAAACCACGTGAGAGGATGGCTACATCGGCAAAACCATTGAAACATCACGGAGCTTCGTCAGGCGGCAACTATCATTCCCACCCATTCAGACGAAAACTTCAAACCCAGCTGTCGAGATATCTCAATCTAATTACAGTCACACTTTTTTTTCACTTTTAAGAGAAAATGTGATTCTTGTCGTGGCTATATCTTCGCCTCTCGAATTTCTCGTGAGATGAAATTTACTTGTTAATTTTCAAGTTGTGATAAAAGTTTATACGTTCGAAATTAACGGTTTTAGGTCAAACCCTTAAACAATATTCGCAGGAAGTGAAGAATATTGTCACTTAATGAAGAACCTAGAATACGGGTATACGAAACTTTTCAAATAAAATGCAATTTCGTATCTGTTTATTATCCTTATTGTACGGAGTTTTTATGTTCTTCTACCATGAACTGATTTCTAAGGATCCCTTGCGAGTCTCGAAATTGCTATCAGTGAGTTTAAAAGGTATATAATTTATATGAAAGAACAAATCAAGTGGAACCATTCTTCGATCGAATGACATCTCATGCAGTTGATCAACAGCCCAATTGATCGACTGAGATTGAACGAAATGCCAATTGTCCAAGTTGATTGAATGAAAAAAAAAACGATCCAACAACTCAATCTTGAACATCAGATTCTTATTTGCTGATATATGAGTGTATTGGATTCAACTCCCCAAGAATTTCGTGGAATCAGTTCTTATTTCAGATTTACTGCATTCATTTTCACAAACTGTTTTATAGAACGGTGACCTTATCGATTTTTGCTTGTACAATTTAATATCCCACATCTCTAAAAGAGTGTTTATTCCTATCAGGAGATTATTTATTTATTTGAGCGAACAACTATTTCAAGATGTATGTTTCTGTACGACTGGTCACGAATAATGACAGGTCACGCATATGCAATTTGAGGGGGACTCACCCACAATGTAACATTTGCAGATTCAGTATAACATATACACAATATAGTATAGTGGCTTTCCGGATGAACATAAATTATAGAGTAGCGAAAATGCTCCACACCGTGCAGATAATTCTTCTGAGATAATGACGATCCATAATAAACATAATAATAATCAAAAATAATGATAAATATATGGCATGTGTTATTTGTATGTAACGGTGCGCTGTGAGGTAAAAATCTATGACAAAAATATCGAGTGTTACTGTGAAAACAACCGATCTTTTCAGTATTGTTATTATAAAATTTGACCTCTATTAGCATTTTCAACAATTATTGTCTGCTTCAGTTGATTTATTGGTTAATTTTGAATCTTGCGCCATTCAAATCTTAAGATCATCTATATCTTTGAGATCACGCTATCGGGAACTTTTTGCCTTACAACTACTCGAATCTTCAATCTCTATGCTTCATTATTTC
Source organism: Brachyptera putata (assembly GCA_907164805.1). Taxonomy (NCBI): domain Eukaryota; kingdom Metazoa; phylum Arthropoda; class Insecta; order Plecoptera; family Taeniopterygidae; genus Brachyptera; species Brachyptera putata. Next base: position 8,998,208 of record OU015471.1, on the reverse strand, counting down.
GATCTATCAACCATATGAGAGTTACACAAAAAAATCATCTCAATCTACTTCCCAAGCGCCATCAAAGCATAAAAATACACAAGAAAAATGTTAAAATAATAATAATTGTAGTTTGAAATATGCTATGAAGTATATCATCCGGTTGAGTGCGGCCATGATGCTTTGAGGCGTCTGTTGTATTCGAGCTACGTTATCCTCCGTTACTCGGGTTGCCAAGTTTTCTGCGTTGAGGGCACTTTAGGGTCATTAAGGGGTGAATGAATAGAACCCACTTCGGGCGATTACGATGAATGGTAGGCAAATGAGTGGAAAATGGCTGGAATATGCCACGGTAATGTACGTAAGAAGTCAGCAGTAGCTTAATTTCGGGATATTTTACCCTGAAGCATATGGTAAATGCTCGTTTGGCTTCGGATATATATACTGTGATCTAATTCAAACGAGATAAGAAAAGGGATTAAGTTTTATGATTGATTTGTGAGATTACCGGATTTAACTGCATTGTTAGGAATTTATTATGTGATTATATAGCTATATATATAGGCCTATATATATGGATATATATATATATATATATATATATATATATATATATATATATATATATATATATATAGATATATATATATACATAGAGAGAGAATGGATAGTATTATCCCTGAAAAATACCATTCCGTCAGGGAATCGACCGCCGGACGTTATGCTTGATACACAAATGCTCTTACCATCTGAGCTAACGGGAGGGGTATCTTCCAATGATATTAATGGGTGTAATGATACCGATGTAGGTTGAAGGGAAGATATATGCTCTACCAATTCAAGAATTCAGTCACCATGTGATGCAATACAAATACGGTTTCTTTCACATAAAATAGTTGATCAAGCTGATAAAAATGTATTCTGAATAAAATATACTGATATATTGTACTAAGACTAGAAGAGTATGTAAACGAACCCCACACATAGACTATTGGAAAAACAGCGGTTGGAGCTGTTATCAGCCACGTATTTTATTTTCAGATATAAATGATAATTTTGGAGTGAACTATTTCATGTGACCCAAATGTACATATGTCGTACATGTTCAGCGCATATTTATATGAGAATGTGAAACACCAGCAGAATATTGCGGTAAATTTCGAGAGTGTGGGATTCTATTTGAATGTGAGCTTATATGTGCGTAGGTCAGGAGGGTTTAAGAGGATAGAGGGGGGGGGGAAGTAAAGTTACTCAACCAAGTCAAGTTTGAGAATTAATCCCTAGTCTAATCCCTCAAGCCTGCTATTTCAGCTGAACTATCACCGAAGAATTTGCTTACAGAGTAAGGTTTCATAAAACTATAATATAATGACATTACAATTTACATATTTGAAGTTTACTTTCACGATGATAGTCGCAGAACTCGTGCATTGTTTCTATTTACTATATCCAAAACATTACCTATTTACGTTTCACGGTTTTATATCGATGTCACAATATTAAAATCGATTCAATTTCTACAATTCGATATTTTCGATTATTGACACTATTTTTCGAGCCTTGCATGACGTCCCTCTTTTCAACTCACATCATTCCTCCGATCAGTGTCAAGAACACGGAAGTTTAAGTCTTCTATTGGAAAATATTAAATACTTTTATAACGACGAACATAAATTGAAAATTCCAGAACGATAAAATATTTGCCATTTGGACATTCTATAAAACTATCGAATGGGAGAAAAAATATCGATTATCAAGACTAATTATGTGATGTTATCAAGATAATCGATCGAGGTTTTCACATCGAGAAGATGACTCTAATTTCAAGCCATTAAATTTATGGAACACAATTAAATACAATTTTAAAATTAACGTAACGTTGAAATTATCACACTCAAATCATAACTAATGTAGGAGTATACAGGACTAGAAAACATGCGTCACCAATGATCATTTATATAGTTCTGAAAGTCTGGTGGTGAACGTTGTAAAGAGATGTTTGTTTAGGAGGTTGTTGGGTTTTGGGGGAGGGGGAGAGGGGGAGTGGGAAGGGGGAGGAGACGAGAGGATTTGTGATATCCTATTGTGATACCTCGACTATTGTCTCTGCCATCGGATCATCGGTCACGGGGCAATTACACGGCTTCCCAGAGTATTGTATTACAACAAAACAAGGAAAAACAAAACCAAGTCAACTTTAGAACGAAGCAAATAGCTATATACCTTCACAAGTGACTACAATTGAAAATACAATTACAAAATACAAAATTATAAAACTGAAGATGTTCTATAATTGTTGCAATTACACTAGGAAGTCTAATTGGAGGAAAACGTATCGTAGTAGAGAAACAAGAATATAGATATTAATGCAGATAATTTAATTCAATTGTTACATTGCTATATATAATTTCTGAGGATGATGGACCTAATAAAGCCGTATCGAAATGGAGAGATGCTTTCAAGATGAAAACTTTCATCGCTTAAGGGGGTGCATGCACGATGCTCATGAAAAATAGAAAAACTCATCTTTACTTTTTTCTCCATGTTCACGAATCAGTGTAATTAAAAGAAAATTTATGCTCTTCAATACATTATACTCATTAAAATTGTATGCTCTTCAATTCATATGATATTCTCTTTGTGAATTCAATCAGTTTTAAGATAATAAGTCGATGAATATCAAGAATCTGATGAAATTCTCTGACTTTTTATCTTGAAACTGATTGAATTAACAAAAAGAATATCATATGCATTGAAGAGCACACAATTTTAATGGGTTTGATATACTTTTCATTCAATTACACTAAGTCTTGTTCGCGAACAAAGAAAACATTATGGTAAAGATGAACAATCCTCTATTTTATTAAGCATGGTGCATGCACCCACTTTACTAATCAAATTGAAACCTGTGATCAACAGTTCTGATGACTCTAATCTGATTCATATCTGGATCGGAAACAGTAAAATACTTTATTTTCTCGTAATTCTTTATTTTCGAATATTTTCGCGAATCTTTTAGATCCTGTTGGTGAGGATGCACAAGGTTAGTCCGAACTTATCTTGCAAAAGTGGGAAGGTGTCATGAATATTCAATTTTATCAAAAATTTGCCTCACATATAGTAAAAAAGATTTTCTCTTCAATAACATCGAAACTTGATACAAAATCATTGTTCCCCAATTAAGGCTATGGATGAAAAATAAGATTGAGATCGTTTGAACGAGGCACCACAAGGTCGATCTCACCACCCCAGTAAAGTAATTACAGAGTTTCTGAACTTGAAATCAGAATTTTTATTCTGGTATAAAGTATAAAGTAAAGAGAATTTTTTTCCGTCTCAATTGAATGAGAAATTATTCTTGTAATAAGTATCGACGGAAGAAGAAGCTGCACAAACCTAAAACTGAAAACTGGTATTTTCAGGAAAGATTATTCCCAAGAACAAGTTTTAAGATCGGGAGCATAACAATATCTTTCAAAGACAGATTTGCAGCGAGTTTCTTTTGTTCTACAATTACTGAAATTTTCACAATTATTACGACGGTAGACGAATTTCTCCTTTTAATATATCTACATTGTTAATTCACTCGTTTCCATTCTTCTGTTCTCGTCATTGTAGTGAGTATACTAGAACATATTCTTCCGAGGATTACTGTGTTTCCTCTCCTTAATTAGCACGGTATTGTGAGGTTATAACTTATAAGTGAGGACTTTCTACTCAAATTGTTTTGTTAGACTTCTCATGTTCTTGTCGGAATTATGAACATTCCTCAACCAAGTTCATTCAAACCGTTTCTGAAAGAGTTTTCATATTATTCACCAGCCTTCTTGTATTCCACTCCCTTGGAAGTTGTTTACTCAATTATCTGTTTCGAATGTGAATCATGTTTAACCAGCTGGTTAACTTCAAGGAGGACCAATGGTAACGATTGATTCACATTCACGTTTAATGGTTTCTCACAGGTTTCTTCCAATACATTCAATTTTTCTGAAGTATATTTTTTGGTATATCTTGTTTGTGATATGCAAGACGTGAAATTTGCTACCAAGAATGATAGCATATCAGTATAAAATGATAATATCTGCTCTACTGACTCGATGTTCGCTCTCTGTATTCGAACTTTATTCATATATATATATATATATATATATATATATATATATATATATATGTATATATATAAATATATATATATATATATATATATATATATTTAACAACATTTCTTTATGAATGCGATTCATTAACGATATGTATGTACGTTTTTGTCAAATCATAAAAATGTGACCAATCTGGGACTTGAACCCAGGACCTCTTGGTTTGTACCCAATTACTCAATAAGAAATGTTGTTAAATACAAATCCTGAGCCTAGGTGATGGTTAAAAGAGAAACACAAGGACCTGTGGTAACGTCTAATCGTTACACCTTGGAATCTGTTGATCTGTAAAAAGACAAAGCCCAAGAGAGTCGTTTCTCAAACAATGTCAAATCATATGAGTGTGTCGGATATTCGACTTGAATCTAGGTGGTCAATTAGCTCAGTTGGTAGAGTAATTGGGTACAAACCAAGAGGTCCTGGGTTCAAGTCCCAGATTGGTCACACATATTTTTGTGTTAACAACCTGAGTAGAAAAATAAGAAAAAATTTAAATTATACAGGTTACGTCATTGTTACGTCATTGTTTTTCAGACTTTATCCAAAACGTAAAGATCAAGGACCAGTTATTTCATAACATCACATCATTATAATCTAATACGGATAGGACGTTGAAGAAAGATAGTTGTTACAAAATTCCATGGAGTTAATATATATATATATATATATATATATATATATATATATATATATATATATATATATATATATATATATATATATATATATATATATATATATATAATATAAATATAGTACGCTGGAAGGAATTTCGAATAACTAGCTCTGTTGTCTATGCTTTTGTTGTCTTTAGCTTTTTATCGTACATTCTGTTTGAAAAGTTGAATAATTAATATTGTATTAGAGATTCCTGACACTAAAAGCTACCAAGCTCTCATAAGGACGTCACGCTATATTCAGTATGTTGGAGTCACAGAGCAGTTGCGGGACTTTTAATCCCTCACATATCAAGTATGATTAATACCCCTCCTGTGTACAGGTAAGGCTGTTTGAAAGGTGTGCTCACTCGAATATATATATATATATATATATATATATATATATATATATATATATATATATATATATATATATATATATATATGACGTTATAATGATTATGAGAAGGATTAATTTATTCGAGATTTCTTCGATTAATTGAGGGGAGAAGGTGGAAAAATTCGTATTGTGTTGTAAAGTCAAAGATATGGGAAGATAAAATAGGTAGTTCTATAGTAATAAAGTGGTGACTGTTTGAATTGATGAATAATTTCACCCGATCAATAAGTTATACTCATTTTTGTTTGACTCCTATGAATCCTCATATCTACGCTTCACTTGTTTAATGAATAACTATAATACATAATTAGGGACAATGAATGAGATAGAAATCAATCAATGTTTAATATAAACTGGTTGAATAGGTTATTAAAAAATCAAATTTTTGAATGAATTCCTAATTTTTCTACTAGGATAGTATCGAAGATCATTGAAGAGGTGCATATATTCTCACCTCATTTGCGTCATGAAATATGAGCTAATAAACTGAAAAACACGGTAAACTCATAGACGAAACTAACCAATTAACCAACAATTATAACTGCAATAGCATGACAAATATAACATCATCTAATAACATTTATCATATGAATTATATTAGTATAGTGATTATACTGGACCATTTCAAAGAGATATGAGGCAAGTCATTAATACACTCATCAAAGATACTCGGACCGTTTGTCATGCAGGTTCATCATAAGTAGAATTACCTTCAATTGAATTCCGTGTTATTTCAATAAATCAGTATTAGTTTATACCTCTTGATCAAACAGAACCAAATTCAATCAGCAGAACCAAAACACTTTCTTAAGTGTCATTTAATTATATATTGAACAAGTCAAGTGATATGCCCGATAGTGGCGATTTAATTCAGAGTGTAAATCAAAATTCCCAAGTCCTGGCGACAAGCAAACTCATAAAGTCATTTCATTACTATCACACTATAGGGGATACGGATTGTGGTGTGAAGGACGATATTAAATTTGCTTTGTAAACATAGATACCTATTGTCTGTGAGCTTTATTGTATTGACTTGCAGGGTGAATGGTGGACAACTGTCCTGAATTCAGGATACTATATTTGAAACTATTATCAACATAAAATGTATCAATATATTATAACTATTATATGAAACTACATTCCAATGAATACTGACGATATTTGTATGCTTAATTTCAGAGAGAAGTAAAAAACATCATCTCAATTTCAGAAATTGAATCGGAAAATTTTGTCCCCCAGAATCTGAGGCATGACGTAGGCCTTTCCTACGTCAGTAGGTTATGTATTTCCACACACCCAACCCAACTCCAATCAACAACGATCGAACTGGTGCCATATTCAGACAAACAATTCCAAGCCAGTTGATCGAACCAGTTGGCGATTGAGGCAAATGAGTTGTGCGTGTTTTTAAAGAAACATGGCACCTCCACCGTTATTGTACTCCGTGAATCTTTCGTTCGCTGAATTGGACATTCAGAGATCGTCAATACTTGTTAGACGAAAATGTGACTCACACATTTACTGCATCCTCATTGGTTTTCTCACTCCTTCTAGGCTGATTGGTCGAGTGTTTTCAGAAGCTCTCTCTATCCTCTCCGATTCAACTCCAATCAACAGATATTTAGTCGGTATCACGTTCTGACTAGTTGGCCAAGACTATTGGGGATTGAGACAACTGTAGTTTGCTTGTTAGATGGAATATTTCAGGAAAATAACTATTCAGTATGCTACATGATGACCATTTCACTTTCTTGGAGATTTCGAGAATAATCTCAGCCTTATTTAAAGGATATTATGCCAGATTTCAAATCGAAATAAAAATGAGCAGCATTTTCTTATTATCAACTCGTGGAGAGATCTTCTCAGATTGTGAAATCTGAGATTGTGTTTATCTCGTTTCCGTCTACCAGAGTTCTCCGAACTTTGACCTGACGACATTTCATGTCGTCAATTCCACTGACATTTCTCTATATCGTTTCATTCCACCCTCGACAATATAGGCACTAAGCAGTTTTCGAACCCACTTCATTCCAAACTCAAATTTCAATGCTTTTTAATGCCTCGAACGAAAACCTTGGATCAAAGCCGTCTTTTCTCTTTCCAAATTCGTCTAATTTGCTTCACGTGCTTTTCAATGTATGATGCAAGAATAGGTGAAAAAATTTAACATCAATAAAATAAATGAATTACATCCATTTAAATATTCAGTGACCTTAAAAGCATATTGACTGATTGAATTCATTCGATTTGCATGGGCCTATATGTCAAGTATTAGTAATCGATGATGACAAAATTATAGTCAATGCTTGTATTTGGAGTTTCTTTCATGCTCGTATGGAGTCATGAAATCGAAAAACACTTCAAAATTATCATTTTATAAAATTTCATATATTTGTTATATCGAAATCGAAATCTTGATGTACAAGTATTGTAATTGCCAATTGAGGCAAGACTACATCAATAATACCGTTTGGGAGCAACATATTGTTCCGAGACTTTGAGTCTATCATATCACCAAAGTATGAATGCTATACAATATCGAATGTTTCTGATGACAATAATATCAAGTAAATAAAGTTATGGATGAATCAAGTACTGAGTATAGAATCTCTTAGAATCACTCAAGACAACTACACATAACTTTCCATGTCTCAGCTAGAGATTGTCGAACACATTCTACACACAAGTTTCTTGCTTTCAACTAAAACTTTGGAATGTATTTAAGACATTCCAGAACTTGGCGATAGTTAACCGTGGTATGCCTACTGCGAATAATTCAGTGGCGTGGTAGCGCGACGACAGCCAGAGTAGGAGCCAGCTAATAGGCCTACTTATGCTCGAGAAAGGGATTTGAGATTCGAATGATCTCAAGCGCTGGTGGTTTCCGGTTGTAGATGTATTAATAACAAGTGACTGTCATAGTGTTTGTAGTACGGACATATCTTCGTGATTCGAATGCAGACCAAGCTACAGTGACTGGTGCGAGAGCATGCAACATCAACAGTAATTTGATCAGAGTACTATTAAATTTTTATTTGTCTCTGTGTTTTGATTACCACGTTGAATCACTGAATTTTTTTCAACACACACACTCACATAAATATGAATATATATATATATATATATATATATATAATGTGAGAATGTAGTTTCAACCAATCTGTTCGTTTGCCGCTATTCATTTTTTTAAAATAAGAAGTGGGCCGAATCTCATCTTCTTGAAAACAAATTGGAGTTATTTTCTCACAGAATTCTACACATTTGAATGCATATGAACTGTGGAGAAGTATCATCGGATCTCCATGAAAAATCAACAAAAAACAAGTGCAAAATGATCAGAAGAAGTTACGTTGGCTGATTGGGCCGGTTTCATTTATATTAAAATCGAGCCACTAATGCTTACGTTATGACATGAAGAAATCAGCTCTCTTCTTCAACCAAATATGACATTCCAAAATTTGGATATAGAATCAGAGATATTAATTCATCCCTTTTTTTTCATTTCACGGCACCATATTCAGAATTTGTACTATTTGCACGAAAAAATCAAATGGATAACTCAAATCACATAGAAAATTCACATAAGTTTACAAATGCATATATATTATTGAATTTTCCATGGTTTCCCCCCATTTTTTTTTTTTTTGGGAAAGTGAAAAATATTTTTTTCAACATATTTTAGAGAGTACTATCCGGAAAGAGATGAAAAAACGTATTGTAAATATACCTAGAATAATTATCAATTATACAGGATGCATGCAACTATTTTAAAAATAAAAATAGCTAATTTGTGAATCCATGAATGAATCTATCGTCTTGAATCCAGACAGTATAAAAGATATGTTATATCTTTATTTCCCCTCGTTCTCGCTGGTCTCTTTAAGTTTCTTTCCGGTGATCGCGGCAATTGGGCACCCGCCAATTCCGTTCCTCGTACAGCTAGCAGGAAACAAAGGAGAGGAATGGGACAGTTTCTTTGGTAACGCGCCCAAAAGGAACGATCTAGTGTTATTGGCTTGCGAATAATTTGCCAGCCGCTATACGCCGCGAGTCACGGGTTCGACCCTCTCTCATTCAAACTGCCTAACTACCTGAACACAATTTCATTGTTAATGGGTTTCTTTCAATCTAAGTGTATACCGCCACATCAACTAGACTGCGGATGAATGTTTGGAATTGACGCCGTTAAGGGCCAGTCAATGGTGACTTGATTGCTAGTTAGAATTTAGAAGCATTGAAGGGTTATGGTTGGTACAATTATGCTGTATTCATTCATCTTTCATCTTTGCTTATCTTTCATCCATAGCCCTAAATGAGGAACAATGATTCTGTATGAAATATCGATGTTATATTTTAATGAAAAGTGACGAATGAATTGACTTTCTCAATTTAAAATTATTCCTGTCGAAATTTAGTCTTTTTTCATACATTCAACATAAATTGGTGATATATTTGGTCATTTCGATGAATTTGGTGATGATTTTTTATTTGGGATTTTTGGTAAAGAAGGTATTCTACTAACATGACAAACACAAATTCCGCCCAAGAAATTGTACAGCTGTAGCAATCAAGGGCATCGTTAATTGATATGTCAATGAGAAGTTCACGATAAGAAACGTGACTGAATATTCAGAAGCGTCAAATCCTTCCAGTTCCGGAAACAATATGAAATTGCATAAGTTTGTACAATTAATTACTTGGTACACGACTTTCTCCTTTCACGGATACAAGTATATCTACATGGTACACTTGACAGTAACTTTCATGAGAAATATTGGAATTCTGTCCTTGATGGTACTCAATTTGCCATCCCATCTTTTGATTTCAATTCCTATGCGATTTTTCATTCCATTTCATTTTTCTGTTTCTTTCTAAACTGCTAAATAGTTCAGAACGTAGGGTACGCGCATTACGTTAATAATGATACCCATCAACAGAAGAGGTATGAGGTTTACTTTATTTCTCCCCTGGTCCAGATTCCAGAAAAACAATAATATCTTATTACTCCTGATATGGCGACTAGAATAGAATAGAATAGAATATATAATAGAATAGAATAGAAGATAGAATAAAACAGAATAGAATGGAAGAGAATAGAATAGAATTCATCTGTCTCATTCAGATTGATCGTAATAACCAATATTATAAAAGTAATTTCACACTACCAATAACATGAATAAATGATGAAAATCGAATAATAAAAGTACAAACATTATAACTACTAACTTACATCTCGTTTGAAATGTGCCGTCAGTTCCGATCGCCTGTTCTTCTTTGAAGTCTGAAGATTGAGTTACAACCTGCCAACATCCGAGAGACAAACTGTACCATTGTTTCCATCTTGTCATCATCCACACACGTTACCCGAATGTTGGTAGGCCTGGCTGTTATCAATGAATCCAGGACGTGGATCTTGCTCGCTATTAGCCGGTCTCATGCCATGCACAACATTATTCAGCATTAATGCTCAACTTTAGAGAATAATGGGGGCAACGTGACAACAGGAAAATGCTATTATTCGAAGAACAAAAGGAAAGTGGAAGTAACACAATATAACAGGGCAAATAATATCACAGTTACGTCATTTTTTATTGTTGAGGAAACTCTTGCTTGATTGGGACTTTCATACAAATACACAGTACTTTTGGGTTTGAGTTTGTTCTTTTCGAATTTGATATTTTATGTTATTCTATATATTTTTATACGTTGCAATATTATGATGAAGATGTTTTCGGAATTCCATTCCAGAAATATTAAGTGTGTTTTGTGAACATGAAACTCGTTTGAAGTAATAAATTGAAATGAATAATAATACCGTACATTAAGATAATTCATATATATATATATATATATATATATATATATATGAATAAATATATGTGATGGTGAAGGTTTTGAGGGCCAATGGTTGATGGTAATGTCACACTTTGCGGATTGTCCTTCTTGGAAACAGTTGGCGGTTCTGAAAAGAACCTGACATCTCGACGTTTTGAACAGCTACGGCTGGTCATCTTCTGGAGTCGTCTCATCCGTGAACTAGAATAGAGTGATTCCGATGACCAGCCGTAGCTGTTCGAAACGTCGGGACGTTAGGTTCTTTTCAGAACTCCCAACTGTTCCAATGAAGGGCAATCCGCAAAGTGTGACATCACAATATATAAATATATATATATATATATATATATATATATATATATATATATATATATATATATATATATATATGTTTATATTATATCACTGCACGTTGGTCACAAATAGACTGTTGAAATGTCAGGAAGATCTTAAAAGCCTATCCACTGAGATTCTGCACAAAAACAAGATACTCAAGATGTATGTTTTCTCCATCTTTTGTTCGCGATAAACAGGTCAGACAAAGGCAACACGTCGACGTGACCGTCCCTCCTGAGGGGATGGAATTCATGCGCCGCTTCAGCCCTGTGCAGCGGCCTACTCAATTCACAGATACTAAGTGAAGAACCCGATCAACCGTCGTGTGTAGTCATTAGCACTGACACCCTGGTGTGTCGATACATCAGTATCTCCAGCGGAAGGAAGTGATGTCGGTGGTACTTGTATCAACACTGGCTTAGCCTGGTTGCCTAAAGAATCTCGAAAGAGATATAATGTACTAATTCACATAACTGTAAAGTCGTTATCAGTCCTTATTGTCCTTATTATATAAGTCTTTATAAGTCCTTATAGTTCGGACTTATTACACATGATATTTTGGTGGAGGTGCCAGATTTGAGAAATGGAAAATTCCCTCTGTTCATTATTTTGTAATGCTGAATAACGACCCAACCATCAGCTCAACAGCTAGGTTATACGGGAGTACGAATCAGCGGGTGATTATGAAACGAAGGAGTTATGATAGGTGAAAGAACGTTCACAAAAACCCATGTCTTATGTGGTACTCGAACACACGCCCAACCGTGACTTCAGTTTCTACCACTAGCGATAGTTGACTGGTGGCCACTCTGTTCATTCCTTCTTCCATTTCATCATGGTATTCAAACCACTTATTCTATAGTTAAGAGTATTTTTAAGAGAGTTTAGTAGAAGGTATTTTTTTTGGTTATAACTTTTGAACAGAAATATTAAAAAAACAATACAACGAGAGCGAATGAAATTTGAATACCTCCAAAATGGTGTACGTACTCAATTCATATCAATCAGTACGCAATTCAACAATGAAACGTTCCTCTAAAAGTAAACAACGAACGTAGCCACCACTCCGAGATGTATCGAAGTGACCGGAAGTACATGATCCAGTACACGCATCCTCGCGGAAATATACCTCCAAGTGTATACAATCACAAGATATAATAGTTCGGTCTTGAACCCGAAATCCAAATATGATACCATTAATAAACATCAACACCCACTGGAGCGTTAGAAAGGTCTACAGTGATAATAATGCGGCATCATTATACGGCTTTGTGTATTTTTATAACGTGAAAAACGCTTTCTTATACGGCCCGTATACACAATAGCCTCTCAACTCCACAACCATGGGATGTATTCTTCCGCTCGGCATTCTCAACATCCTATTCCATTAGCGGTCTTCTTGTTGACACGCGTCGCGACGCCATCTCAGGGCGACGCTACGGCTTCTACAATCACTCCATACGACGGTGTAAACTCGCACGGGCTTCACAATCATTTATATATATATATATATATATATATATATATATATAATTACACATTGCTTTGAGGTTATGACGCGTATAATAAGAAAACAAAGAAAAATCCAAATATGGAATTGATTTAATATGAAGATTGCCTAACATTTTCGGAGTTCTGTCACTACCTTCATCAGGGTAATAAGAGTATATATATATATATATATATATATATATATATATATATATATATATATATGTGTGAACATTAGACTTCTTGGATACGATCCAATATCGATATGTGGAATACTTTAGCCATGTCATAAAAGATACGTCGAGACGTATCTTTTATGACATGGGTAACATATCCCATAGATATATTCAAATTTATGTACATGACTTTCTGTTGATACATACTGTACATCACGTGATGTTGATAGGATAGAATGGATATCATTATCACTGAAAAATACAACCTCGTCGGGGAATCGAGCCCCGGACGTTTTGGTTGACACACAAATGCTCTTACTATATGAGCTAACGAGGGGGGAATCCCACAATGGCATTAATGTATATATATATGTATATATATTTATATATATATATATGTATATATATATACACATTAAATTACTTATCCATATATTGCACCACATATTTAGCATATATTTCGAATTAAATACTTCATAAACTTTCTTTGCATAAAAATAGGAAAGCATAGAAACAGGAACGTGGTACGTGTGCACCTAATGTTCTCGCGCATCATTCATTCTGTATACAATGAAGTCTGTCATGTTAAATATATCTTCTACAAATCTGAATAAACAGTACATCACTGAATCAAGTAATCGTTGTTGATCTCAATGATCTCATCTTCAATATAGTTTGAACTTTATTCACCAGGAAAAAATGGAAGGTTCACCCTCATATTTCTTAGCCCTGGAGAGAGTCTGCAGAATCTGTATGAGTTGCGAATCCACATGAGTAAAAATAGATCATTTCTGATATATCTTATAAAAATAAGTTCTTGTGATCGATAAAACGCCATTCTCCTCGAATTTGCTGGTAACTTGGAATAGAAATGCGTGCCAATTTAGTAATGACAACGGATGTATGTAGTTCATGAGCATTACTGTTCACTTTTGTGTATCCATACAGCTATAATCCATGATTTCATCAACATTTTTTGAATCTAGATGTCTCTCCAGCTCAACCGGCACTTGCTCACAACACTGTATAGCATATACTGTACTTCAAGTTATGAAAAAATTTCCCAAGGATAGTAAATGAGCTTTGGGAGATGAAATGAATTGACCTTTATCTTGGAGAAATCTTTAATCTACATTCAGAAAGCGAGAGACGATGAGCGAGAGAGAGAGATAGAGAGAAAGGGAGAGAGAGAGAGAGAGAGAGAGAGAGAGAGAGAGATAGTTGTCATAGATAGGTTGTTGATAGTATCATGGTCTAGAAGTTACTGAATAGAATATGAGGTCTAGGAGCTACACGTACAAGACGACTATAGGTACGAAACATGCCAAAAGTTTCGGCACACACTGATATAGAGTGGTTAGCAACTCAAAAAGTACCACAAAAGTATAATTGTTATTTCCATTTTGATAATTCGAGCCTTTGATCCACTTTTTATTCTGTTATTATGGTCAATTTCATTTCTCGTCGACTATTTCTATTTTTTTCCTATCCATACGATATAAGATTTTCCACCATTTTTTATTTTCATTGTTTTTTAATTACTATTTTGTTATAATTTTTTGATATCTTAACAACTTGTTTCCTAATTATTCTATCTTTCAACTATAATGGTTGAATAGAATATTGATTGTTTCCTAATTATTCTCTCTTTCAACTATAATGGTTGAATAGGATATTGATTGGAATATCAATTAAATTACCAGACCAATTTAATACCGATCGTGTAAAACATAATTCATCATTTCTATTAAATCAGTTCCCGATGACTTTTTTACCTCAGGTTTCAACTCAGTCCTGAAGAAACACCTCATTTGGAACTCGTTTTTACGGCCAACCAGATTCGAGTAGTTGTCTAAGCCAAGAGTCGTCTCAGCCTCACTCTGTGCCTAATGCCTAATCAATCCTTCGCCGGAGACTGATTCCTTGAACACATCACATCAGCTCGGCAAGGTCTGACTCGAATTGTCTGAAGGGATATTCACAGTCACACTGTCTTTTACTTTACTCGTTGGCCGTAAATCTTGGAGAAACAGTATACTGGTATACTCAGTTGGCAAACAAAGTAACAAATGATTTGTACAATTGAAATCGAAGTGACTATTCGCCGGATTGGAAGTATAGGTCTCTTATTACACGTAATTTAGATCAAATCTCTTCAGGTTTTTGTTTGGTGAGCTCATAGTTGGTTTAGGCTAGTTTGAAATAGTTGGGTTCATTGAATTAGTTAGATAGCGTTGATTACGGTTGATTTTAATTTAGGGTGTGAACAGCAACAACAACAACAACAACAATGTCTGCATGTTGTGCCATACTAATGGTCCGGTGAATAGAGGCCGCCAATTGAAATTATATACTATTTATTATTCCTTAGATAATGAAACCTTTTTTACCTGTTATTTTGATAATACTTATGTTTTATACAGTTTGGTTGAATGGTTATTAAAAACGATATATTTCAAACATTTTGAACTGTTGAATTCGATTATCAGATGCTCGAAATGAAAATTCTATTTCATATCGGTTTAGTGGAAATCTTTGGCGTTCGATTACATGTTTTTATTTTATAGCTCCGCTTATAGCTAGCTCTGCTCGAAACTTTTTCAACAAAATGGTTACATCCCAAACTGTTCATGAGATAAATCCGTTCAATTTCGTTTTCAAAACTGAATAGTCACTCTTATGGATTTGAGAATGACAATCTCCTATTTGTATTCACGTACTTTGCAGAGTTACAGTCCAAAGTTAACTCATGAAACAAAATATACACTGTAAATAGATTATTTTCAATTGTATGTTTGACATGATTTCAATGCGTTCTCACATGACGTTAGAACTCTTGACTCTTACCGCGATTACCACTTGAAATAATTTCCTAGCTCCTAGAGACTAAGAACTTTGATTGTTTTCTATTCACTGGTACAGTCAAGTACCATGACAACATTTCCAGTATTCGTGTATTTCCATTGTTTGTAGCACAAAATAATAACAATGCTTTTGAGGTGGGCAAAATGTAGGTCATATTTTCGCGTTCTAAGAGACCGCGACATCGTTATCAAGTTGTGTTGCGAATTCAGTGTCTAAAACAGTTTTGAACTGACTGAATGTCAGGATGGCGGATGGTCAGGATGGCGGTCGGATGGCGGCTACTTGTTGTTCTACACAATCATCATTACATCAAGTTGAAGTAAAGAGTAAGTACCATTTCAATCAGATGTCCAAGAGGCATCCTCAAGATTATATTGGTTCTCAGATTAGCGAGTAGCGTGATTTATTTTACTACCCTTGAAAACCCCAACATGTATTCTTTAAATCTATTTTGTGCGCCACACAGGTGTAAGAAAGTACAAATTGTGTTGAGACTTGACATGCCGTACGTCATTTTCTTAATTGGAATTGTTTGGCTTCGGGAAAAAATCGGTTGTAACTGTTTTAAGGCGGTGTCCGCAGGGCAAAAAGTTTCCGCCAGGGTGATTTTAAAGATATAGATGATCATAAAACTTTCAACCAATCTAGATACAGAATTAACAAATACATCATATGATTTTCAATATTTGTAGAAAATACTAATGACTCAAATTTTATAATAACCATTTTGGGAATATCAGTTGTATGTCCCAGAAACACTCAATATTTTTGTCATCGATTTTTACCTCACCGCGTACCGAAACATACAAATAACATGTTACATAACGTGAATATTTGCTATGAATCGACAGTATTTCATAAGATACTTCTGAGAATGGTGTGTAGCAGTTTGACTACACAATATGTTCACACGGAAAATTACTGCGATCGTTCGTATGTAACATTGACACTAAAAACGTAACGCTGAGAGTAGCCATTACGAAATGATGAGAAACCCCATATGAATAAGTCAACGATGGTAATAAAATATATCAACTCATTTTCAAAAATATGAACATTTGACGAAATTCAAAATAGTAATGAGTATATTCTCATGTAAAATGTACAAATGTTCTGAAGACATATATTATATTATAATTATTGTTCCTCCAGATCAAAAATCAATTAAAATAATCAACTACAATTCACTAGCACTAAGTGGACTTCGGCCTATTATTATGAGCATTCATTTCAATACTCAAGGGTTCAGATTCCTGATATATTCCATACAAATTTCTTGCTCATCTTACAATATATATAGTAGGCCAATAGCAATGAAACAATTACGTTATACTGTTAATCTACAGAAAACATAGGGTAATGCTATCATGGACCAATTATCTCTATACAGTCTATGATAGTATTGACTCTATGTTTTAACGTCTTGTTTGAGAAGTGAGATGGATTCCAACACCACAAATTAAAAATCCATGTCCTCAAACTGAAGTTTTCAAATATTGAATTTTGTAGAAGATGAGGGTCGTAACTGAATTACATGGTGAAGTGTGTATTTTGGCTTTTGGCCCGATTATTTGATCTCAATAGTAAAAAACCATCAATATCTTTTATTCAAAGACTGACTGAAACGAACTGAAAATACAATGTTGAACTTTGAACTTTCCAAGCCAACATGCGTAGGCCTCTAAACCAGAGTTACCTCACGTTCAACGAAACTATCCCGGCGTGAAACAACATGCTATGTCAAGCTATACTATAGAGTCAATGTCATTCAACCTATTCGCCCCAACTCTACCCTTCCCCCCTAGATGGCAGAATTGATGTAAAAACATTCCCCTCTCCTTTATTCCCTGATGTAGACTTGATACAGTTTTTTAAAAAAATACGGAAGATTAAAATAACATAGGGATTTATAAATTCAAGGACTGAAATAGTTTTTCACCCTGAACAAATCAATACGATATTCTCATCATATACTTCTGTGTCAACTTCGTGGCATGATAGACCACAGTGATTTATTCCCAATCTAGTACTGTACAAGCCAATACACGTTAGTACACGAGAGCTATTTGTGATGTTTCTATTATAAAGTGAATACAAACTCTTTCGTGGGATCGAGTCCCGCATAAGCATAGGGTTTTGTTAACATAATTCATCCATCATCCGCTCATTTGCATCCCCAAATAATTCAGCTGTGGCGAACAATAATATCCACTTTCAAATAAAAAACAATATGAGAGGAAATCTCGAATTCTTTTTACGGAAAATGGTAAAGGCATTATGAGGTTCACCAATTTTTGTATGACTTGGTGAAGGTGACAATTTCTCTTGTGCGTAAGATGGCGGAGGGAGGGGAATGAGGATTATAACTTTGAACGAGTTAGTAAAGAAGAGAGGTCGTAGCATATCAATTTTTCTTTTCACAATTGATGGAAACAATGGAAAATCTAATTATCTTCGTCACTGAAATCAAAGATAGAGGAAGCTTATATAAAAGCCGCCTTTATCTGTATTGAATCAGACTCACTTTCGTTGGTACTTAAATGTCAGTTAAAACTTCTATAGCAACGGGCCCACTGATTATTACAACCCATTCAATACTACTCATTCATTCACAACTTAGATACTGTGTTTGTTTATTCTGATTCATTTTGTTCTCAAATATTTCAAGTAGTTGCATTTGTGAGATCCTTTGAAATTGTTTGAATGATGAAATTTCGCTCAAAATAACTCGAAAGAAGTGACATTAAACTACTTCAAAGGTTTCTGAATCATAGTTCACCTTTTTGAACAGTACTAAAACAGAACGTGTTGTTGAAGTTGTAGTTGAATAATCGAACTAGTTTGAGTTTCAATTTGGTATCAACTAAAACGGTGTCATTACTTTTCAAAACGGTTATATAGCAGGTAGAAGTTACAGAATCAGATGCATGACACTAACGCTGAAAAAACCTTGGGCTTCGAAAAAAACGTGACAACGAATGCATTTCAACAATTTAAACCGAAATTATATTTCAAACATAATTTAATATGTGTCAATAATATAGTGTATGGGCTTCTGTCAAGTGACATCAGTGTCACTCATTGTTGCAAATGACAACCAACAAAGTCCCCCAGTTGGAATTGACCAATCACAATCTGCGTTAGTCCACCAGTTCGCTTTGTTGCTACGGTATCAATTGTCAGCCATTTGTGACGTGACATTAACCCATATTATCATTATCAAGTCAACAAGTTCCGGAGTTGTATCGCGAGGATTTATTGTACTGTTTATACAATATTCTATTATTTATTGTAATATAATTGTATTTTCTATATATACAACTACAAACTATGTACTTCATTTAATATGTACCACACTGGTGAGCTGGAAGAGCGGTGCTGTACACCGGACTTCACATTTTTTCCTCTTCTAAAGGAACTGGATGAAGGATGCCATTGCTATCATTATTATTATCATTATCATTATTATTATCATTATCATTATTATTATCATTACTATCATCATAATCATCATCAATAATGTACGTCCATTGGATAAAAATTAAAAGAAACAAAAATATATAAATCATTGTAGATCGATGCACTTTCTGTATATATATGTATGAATGATATTGTATTTTCAGATATCAACTTGAGAGTGCCCAGTTGAAATGTTCGATACATACGACACTAAGAGATGAAAGGGGTGATTTAGATTTGTATAGCATTCTAAATGGATTGTTAAAGTGAAATCATGGATTTGTCAATAAAGTATTCACCAAACATTTTCGTATTTAGAAATTCTCTCTTCCTCCACAATATTTCTAAATACATAAATGAATACCGGTACTTCTTTCCGCTCCGAATGTTTATTGAATAGACCGGGATTCCATTTCCTCAGTGAGGAGGTTGGTTCCCCGTTTCTGACTGAGGTTTCACGCTTTTCTCCCAGTCTTTGAAGTATATCCTGGGATGGTTCAATAGTGCCAGTCTGCGAGAGGCATTTTCCCACCTCTGCGTGTAAGTTGGTCTGAACTTTCATCTTTCATCCTTCAAAGGCGATTAAAAAAATGATAAGAAGTTGGCTTATGGGAAATAATATAGAGATTGAAATTAAAATACTGATTTTCGTTCCATATTATGATGTCTTGATGATCTCATCTCAGGACTCTGATCAAAGCTGGAATAGAGTATTGAAGTCTTTCCACCGCTTGGTCAGATGAGTCGAAAAGAATTTTGAAAATAATCCTACATTCGGGAAATTCATGTTGAACTTTACTGAAAATGTTATTCTTGAGTGGAAATTGCATCAGAATCACTGTCATATTTTTCTCGCTGACCTTACGTCATTTGAAAGAAATAGTAAGTTTCTATTTTGACGTCATTTGATTAAAAATCAACTGTTTTTCACACAAATTAGTGTAACTGAAAATGGTTATGATAATCTATATTTATTTCTCTATTTATGCATAATTCTATTCATAACATCTCAATCTCAATCTACAACTATTATTATTATTTAATATCATCACATCTAGTTGGATGAACGTAAGTGAAGACTTCCGTCGGTCAAATCTGTATCGTTCTCCCTTTTTGTATTCTCTCCACTGATCGAACGATTTGTTTGATATATGATTTTTTGTGGACACGCATACTCAATTAACTTACAACTGTATGGTTTTGGAGATTTATATCGATTCCACCACTTGAAAAAAAAATCATCTGAAAGCAGTTACGAATAAATGCACTCTGCTAGTCGATTGGTTCATTTGATCAACCTGCAAATTTTGTGAATACGGATACTGATACAAATCCATTAATTGTATGAAAATTAATATCGATAAAATTTGAAAACTTAAAAAAAAACATCTTCGATAAAATCTCAATTATAGGCTACCAAGCTTTAGTACAACATTGATATAAGTCGATACAAAGTTTCACATCGGTCCAGGATTTCATGAGGAAAAATTGGGAATATAGTTTTTCGTGAACAGTTTTACCTGAAATTACGTTTTATTTCTGCCTTCTAACGATATTTCATTGTAACGTGTTGCTCGGGAACTGCTATTAAAAATATACAGTCTACGTTTCTAATAGCACTAAGACTTGCCATGACCCAGGCGATGATCTCAATACTGAGTTCTTTTTGCGATTATTTGGTGCCGACAACATTACATGATATTATGTTCAAAAAAAACATTTTATTATCTCTATGTCTCAATTCGAACCTCATTTTAAGGTATTTTTGTTAATAGGACTTTCTCGACATTGTCTGCACATGTAAGCTATTAAAATATGTGGACATGTATACAAAGGAACGATTGTAGTCCTATATGAACATTTCTATGTTGATAAAAACAATATAATTTCCTGCTGATCTTCCCAAATACATGTGATGTGTTCGTTTCTTTTCAACTAAAGGACACTATTTTCAGGCACGTGTTTGTACATTGCCGTCATGATTGATAGGTCGGGATCACCCTTGGGGTTTTCGTCCTCCCTTTTTCTCACTCGACTTTGCCTTGAGAAGTAGTCCCATCTCTTGTCGTTCCCCCTCGCTCACTCGCACTCGATCGTCCCGTTTTTACTCCCCCCCCCCCCCCCAAGTGTCCTGGGAAACGAGAAGGATAACGAGGGATCACTAGTCACAGATCGCGAGAAACAATCTCTTCACACTAAATAGCCAGCAAATACAACATTCAACTTGATTTTGGAATCGTTTCAGAGTTTCACAAATCAGACATTTGTTCTTGGTCCACTTAGTTCTTATCGTATGTATTTGAAATTGGCTCTTTGTAATAGATTGTATGAATTTGAGACCATTATATAAGCATATTTTTCACCATGACATTGAGAAACTTGGGGGAAACAATTGTTCACACCTCGAGTTGTGATTGGAGAACATATTTTATTCTATTCAACAAGTATTTCATAAAACGTTGGTCTTTTTTGAGCTGTGGATTGTCAAATCAGAATGTTCACAATGTTCCTGAGGGCTTATATATCCCGAAAGTTGAATGATCCCAAAGAACATTCTGAATACTTCCATAACAATAAATCAAAATGACGGATGTGAATTTCTTCTATGTAGTTCGCAATAATGAATAAATAAACATAAATATATCGCAAACATGAGAAAAGCTTCATGCTTGCACACTGTACTTTTTTCTAGCCATTACAAGCAAGTGTTCGTGTTGTGATATAGTCGTGAATATATCATGATAAAAAATAGTAATAATGTCATAAAAAGTAAATAAACGCAGAGTCGGAACCTTTTAGTTGAAACAGGGTTGTTAATTAATTGACAAGATCAATTGTTTTCGAATTAAGTCTTCCAGTTTCATGGACGATTCTTGTGTAGGACATAGTGATACGGATACAATTGCAGAGAAGTGGATGGAATGGTTGGAGATCAGTGAATCTACCTTAGTTTCTCATGATCTTAGATTCGAATTTATAAAAATTACGGTAATATAATGTATGCTTGATATATTTCATAACACGTGTATTTTGGCATGATCTTCTTTTCAATGGTGACTAGTTATATACACCTTATGTTATAGTTGAATCTATTCAACCTATTGATCATATTCCTATCGTTTTCGGATCCAATCGATTTTACTTGTTGATCTCCTTGATAGTTTTCTCGAAAACTTTTATCAATTGATGAAGAATAATTTCTATATCCAATACTACTCATCCGATTTATATGAAACTTCGGAATTTTGTAGGCCTACTTCACTTTCGGAGAAACTTGAATTCATTCGGAAAAATTTTCTCAATTTGTTTTCAGCCTTGTTTCTGGGATTTGAAATTTCGGAATTATTTTCCTTATAAATGTTTAAACTAATTGCGCTTCAAAACTATACAGTATCGAGTTGATATATGAAACATGCGAAGTTTCTTGAAAATTATTTCGTCCGACCTGGGGAGCGTGAAATAAAATATTCTACTCGAGTACGATTCAAAATTAAGGCATCACTTCGCTCATCCAACAATTTTAGTCCCCAGTCAGAAGAAGCTAACGAACTGATTGGCTACATACTACCAAAACTGTAGTATAGAACATTCACATTTCAACTGTTTGTGAACTAATTGAAGTAATAAACAATCAAATGCGGTAGAAGAATCAATACACATGAATACATTCACAACTAATTAGTGTTATAGGAATATTTGTACATTCCGCTCGCAGGTTTCCTTCTTCAATTCATTCTTAACTCAATGTAGAAACAATTGAATTTTTGTGGAAAACTGAAACACAAGAATGAATGAATAAACCTTTATTTACTTAGAATACAGTACAATACAATTAACAACAGTAGGTACATTAGTATCCGGTGGTAAATGTCCCAATATCTATAATTTATAGCGATGATCTTAATAATTAATTGAACAAATCTGATCATCATACTTTAATCCTAATTAGCTTAGAGCCGATTGTACCAACTGATGATTAAATATTAATAAGTTGAAGATTACTTAAGGTACTAAAATAGCGAAGGTATCCAAAGGTAATAACCGGTTAACTTGCTAATTTTTCCATAATTCACTAATCATCACTTGGTACAACCGACTCTTAACCTAATACTAAATTTAGAGCTAAAACTCTTTGTCTGAAGGTTTTAGCTGATGGCCAATCATCAAATACCTTCTGAGGTAACGCGTTCCAGTCAATGATTCCTTGGGCTACCATTGAATTCAGCCCCTTTCTCATTTGTCTAGTTCTCTCTATCTTGTAAATATGATCTAATCTGCCAATGAATCTAGGTGCTCCAAACCGGTCTCGGATATCTTTCCATGCCTTTTCCCCCTTGTATGCCTTATATATTGCTACAAGTCTAGCCACCTTTTTTCTTACACCTAGTGTTTCCCACTTGAGTTTCTTTACCATTTCTGTAACACTCTTATAGTTATAGCTGGTGACTGTTACCCACCCTCTCTCCTCCCCCTCACTTATTGTCATCTTCTCCAGGCGTTCAGCTAACTGAGCTTTCCTCCCCCCTGTTTTTTCCCTTCCGCTTACTTAGTTCCTCTTTCAACTCTGCTTGTGTTATATCTTTTATAAGCCTCCGAGTAGTAACCTTCGTCATCAATTTTCCTCCTCTCACAAATTTGGCAGCTTTTCTCTGAACCTTTTCTATTTTCTGTACTGTGTCCTTATTTTGTGTATCCCAGACAGCGGTAGCATATTCTAGTACTGGTCTCACCAGTGTTAGGTAGGCTCTCTCTTTGCTTTTTTACTGCTATTTTTTAATATCCTCATTAAATAGTGCAACCGTTTGTATGCCTTTCTTGTTATTACCTCTGCCTGCTTTGCCCATTTTAACTCAGAGTCAATTATCACCCCCAGATATTTTATCTCTCTCTTTCTCTCCACCACCTTCCCTTCGATCTTGTACTCAAACCTTCCTGCTTCAGGTCTTTCCTTCCCCACCGTTAGTGATACACTTTTTTTGCCGTTTACGGCCAAACCAATCAATGCCAACCTCTCTACATATGTTGAAATGTCGTTTTGAAGCTCGTGGCAGTCTCCTCTATGTTTTATACTTCTGTATAACACTGCATCATCCGCAAATACTCGAACAGTGGAGTTCATCCCCTCTGGTAGACTGTTTACTAATATAAGGAACAGTAATGGACCTATTACGCTACCTTGCGGTACACCTGATGTAACGGTTGTTACTGCAGAGACAGCATCCCCAACTCTTACCCTTTGAATTCGCTCTTTGAGGAACTCTTCAATCCAATTCACAACTCTACTATCTAATGGCATTGACCGCAATGCCCTCACAATCATTACGTGGCTAACTTTGTCAAATGCCTTACTGATATCTAATGACAGCATGTCTATTGTCCCACCTGCATCAACCTCATCAGTAAAATCCTGCAGTATAGCAGCTAGTTGCGATTCACATGAGTGATTACTTCTAAACCCATGCTGCCTACTGTAAAACCAGCCCTGATCTTCACAGTATACCCGTATATATCTTGATAATATCTTCTCAAAAACTTTACAAATAACAGATGTCAGACTCACTGGCCTGTAATTACCTGGCACTTTTTTATCTCCCCCTTTATGAATGCCGATAACTATTGCTTCCTTCCAGCTTGTTGGTAGTTGACTATTATTAAGTGAGGCATTAAATATCACCCTAAGGTAAGGTACAATTACCCTCTGTGCTACTTTTAAATAGTCCACGGTTATTCCGTCCGAACCACCCGCTTTATGTGGCTTTAGCTCATTATAGCACTATAAATATCTTTGTCTGTAAAATTGAATATTCTATACACCTCTATTTCTTTTTCCTTGTCCCCCTCTCTTCTTCAACTACCAACCCACCTACCCTAGTAAACACACTCCCATATGTCTTGTTAAGAATCTCTGCTTTCTCTGCATCAGTACTATATGACCTACCAGTCTCTTGTGCCACTAATTCTGATATTCCATTTTCATTTCCACCCTTTCTCCTAATGTACCCATAAAATTTATTAATCACTTCTCTGGTTGACCCACAGTGTTCGTCGGTTTCTAGTAAATTAACCATGAATCTATCATGTGCCTCTTTTTTTTTTTGATCAGATTCTTACATGCTTCCTTAAACCTTCCTGCTTCAATTGCACTTCTTTTTCCTCATTTTATATAACCTCCTACACTTTCTCTTGAGTTTTTTAATATCCTTATCACAGTATATGGGATCTGTATTATTGCACAGTTTTTTCATTGGTATAATTCTTTGCTCGCTTCCACTATTTCGATAAACCCTTGCCATACATCATTTACCGTCTCCCCACCCTTTTCCGCCCATTCTTTAAACCTCCTCGACATCATCTCTTCCAGCCCTAGCTTGTCTGCTTTGGAATATTGCCATGTAATTTTATCTCTGCAGCTTTTCCTCATCATGCCCCTGTTCACTTCGAGTAGCACCATACTATGATCGCTGACGCCCTCCACTATGTCTACCTGCTCTATCATCTCTTTCGGCCTCACCAGGTACACGTCCAGTAGGTTTCCCCCCCTGTACCTCCTCTCACACACTGATTTAGTCCTGCCTCACTCATGAGTGCTGACACTAGATTTTGTTTCCTTCCCCCTGCAACCACTTTTCCGTCCCAATCCACATTTGGTAAGTTCAAGTCCCCACCAATTACTATGTCTTTATTTTCTACCTGCGGCTCCAAAACTAAATTTCTTAATACATGTAACATAGTGAGGTCAGCATTAGGAGGTCTATAAGCCCCGATAATCATCAAGGACTTCTCAGAGGATCGAAGTTTAAAAATCTCTACTGCTAGGACTTCCTCCTTTTCCCCTCTCCAGTACTCCTTTGACGCCAGTGAATCCCTTACTCCGATTACTATGCCTCCTCCCCAAGTACTTGACACCCTGTCCTTCCTATAGATAACATATCCACCTGGTAACACTTCACTGTCCCCTATGCCCTCATTCAGCCACGTTTCTGTTGCTATAAATATATCCGGATTATATATATCTATGACGTTACTAAACTTTCTTGATTTGTCCTGGCTCCTAATGCTTCTGCAATTAACTTGTAATATTCTGCAGTGCTCATTATAGTTCTTTAGTTGCTAATTTTCTTGATTCCTCTGCCCTCTTGTTGGTTTCCACTGTGTTGCTTCCATCGAAACTTGTCTGAGACGTTGCATCTCTTCTACGTAGCAGTTGCACCGGTTATCCCTAACTTCATGATTAATGTTCAAGTGACGATATTCTTCAATGTTGACCCTGATGCAGTTTGCACATTTAGCTTCTTCACTTTTGCACTCCCTATACATATGACTCCCTGCACAGAATCCACATGACAGCTTGTTCACACAGTCCCTTCCCATATGGCCGTATCCGTTACATTTAAAACATCGTAGCACCTTGAGCTGGTCAACTACATTGCACGCGTAGTATCCATGTAAAGACCATACTGTATTACGCTATCTTTATGGATCGCTGGCACCTCTAGGACGATATTGACAGATTTGTTGTTATAGTTCTTTTTAACATGTACAATTCTGATATCCCCCATCTTGAATTCATTTTGCTGACAAATTACACTTTCCCACTCTTCCCACTTTTCACAAATCTCATCATTGTGTACACCTATTATTAGTACCTTAACCCATTTATTTTGCAGAGTATTGATGGGTTTCCCATAATTTTTCCCATAATTTTTCCCTGATGATGTTGGGCTGTCGTTCTCCATTGTGTCCCGCTGTTGCCCTCTCACCTTGCCCTCGGAGCCTTCTATCCATTCTGTATACGTCTTCTTCTGTTTCTTCTCATAACATTCCCGTTGCTTTTCCCCACCACCAGCATTTTCGTCATTTACTTTTACCGCCTTGTTTTTATTGGTCAGGTTCGTACTAAATCTCTCTCTCTGTGCTCTCTTATACTCTTTCTGTTGATACTCTAGACTCTCTTTAACATTCATCTTCTTGCCTAGTACGGGTACCTCTACAAGCTGGCATACCTCGTCTATCCTCGATCCCCTCGATAACATTGTAGTAGAAATAGGGCTGTCATCGTTTCTTTCCAAACTTTCATCCACTCTCTCGGCTACCTTTTTCTTCTTTCCTTTCAACTTGTTCCTTTCGGTTTGACAACATCTGCCAAGACCAGTATCCATTTTCTTCCAGTTTTCACTTTCCTGCTTGGCCAATTCTTCGGACAGCTCTTGAACTGTTAAAGCTTCTCTTTGAAGTCCTCTCTTTAAACACACTACTGACACTTTAACCAACTTATTCAGTTCTACAATCGACTCTTCCATTCTCCCTATTTTGTTATTTGTCTCAGTAATATACCCCAGTCCAAAGTTCCACATGTCTCTGTTCTTTTTTATCAGTGCCTTGATCACTTTTTTCAAACTCATCTCCTCTCCCGCCGCTTTTTTCAGACCCGTTTTCTTTCGTGCTGCCTTCATCGGTCGAGTAATAGTTGCCATTTTGACCACTTTTTCATGCTTATTCCCCCTAATACTACTTTCACAAACATCACACACCCATTCACGTGCATCTTTCCTATCGTAGTCTTCTTTCTTAACCCCCACACAAACAAATGCACTCACACTTCACACTGTATGCACTGCATACCCCTCCTAACACCTTTCTTGCACTCCCAACATGCATTCTTCTTATTCTTCTTTATTGCAATTGTTTTCTCACCACCTACAATCTCATCACTACCACTTCCAACCATTTGTGATTCCGTATTAATTGATACATCACAGTCTCTTTTATCAAGGATTACACTTTCTTGATCTAAAACCCCATTTATTATATTCTTATTTGTTCCAGCAATTTTTCCTTCACACCAAAATTGCCAATAATCTTGTATAGACATTTTTTTTTGGTGAGTTCACTAAACAAATAATCCAATTCTTCATATTTGCTATCCTTCGGCTTTCTTTTCTATTTTTACCCTTAATTTCATCTATTTCTTTCTTGATGTCTTCCCAGGTCATGATATTTAACATATTACGAAATAACTCATCATCCCTGGTACCCGCCATTTTTTTTATCTCTATGGCATTAACCACCAATCTTTAGAAAATTTTCAACGCTTCCAAGTTCCACTTTTCTTTTATGAATTTCATTAATTAATTAAACAGCCATGCTTGGCTTGCTTGACATCCCATTAGGTGTTAGTACTCTATACTCCTTGAAAAACACTATCAAGGTGGCCGTGACAATTGGAAAATACTCAGGATGGCTCTGTTCTTTCTTTTCTTACAAAATGTCTTGAACAAAAATATCAAATCTGGAATGTCAAAACATTAAACTTACGATATTTCAGCCATTATCCCACGGATTTCAAAATGTTATAAATCAAAATGTTCCTTACGCGTCCAGCTAACCTTCTGTGCACAAAGGCAATACAAAATCAACTCATATAAGGTAATTACTTTAATTATTGTAGGAGCAATGTATTCAGTGAACCTTCTTATTTACTATGGTTGCTATCCATAGAATGAAGACAAACAATAACTTATATTGCATATATTTACTTCCACTTGCTGTCGGAATAATCCAGTTGTTACAACAGTAGGGACCTCAATTCAACAAACCACAGTCACTAAAGTTACCAATGCGTTAAGTATGTATACACTTCACAATATAAAAGATTGTCTACACTTTTTTCTGTTCCAAATATTCTTAATTCATATTATTTAACTATAACTAAGCCATTATGAATTCTTGCCAATTGCATCAGTTATATCTACAATACCGTGCATATTGAACTTCACCATAACGCAATAATGCGAACAAATGAAACATTTACCACTCATTCTATTCTCTATATGGCATTGCCAATTATATCGCATCTTCATACCGTAATTTCCTACACTTGATGTTTACATCTACCTATTTAATGTAATAACCATCTTAAATGAAAACTAATTAGCTGATTAACTTCATCAGCTGGCACTTGAAACTTGTATAGCTTACACTCCCATTTTCCTTAAACACTTGATATTGCGAGATATAATTACGTCGACTGCACTGAGTGGTGTGTGCACATCGCTTAAAGACTGCAGTTACTTGAGGGATCTGAGCTTATAGCCGCTGAGGTAGGCAAGTTTCCCTTACTTCAAGTAGTTATGCATATTCAAGAAGTGGATTGGCATCCTGCCACTCATATATATTTATATATATATATATATATATATATACACCATTCACATTTGCAAAATAAATACCTTTCAGCCGATCCTGAGCAAAGTCAGCTGACTTCGACATGCGCATAATTCAGTGGAAGATTCAACAAAGACGCTCATATATTCCACTGACAACTAAGCCCAGAGATAGAGAATACGTACGAAGCATTTTCGATATCGAATTTATCTCTTAAAAAGATTTGGTTCTACTCAATATGATTACCTATTAATCTATGGTAGGGTATCACCGGCGAAGATTCGTGTCAGCACTAGAAAGCTAGCTGGCTGGTTCTTTACTCTCGACGAACATTACAGATAAATCACTGGTAAGGAAAAAAGTTTTCTGATGAATCGAGCTAAAGTGTACAGGAACAAAGTTTTTTTTTTCAGACGACGAAAGATAATAATACGTGACTTATTACTGTTGTATGCCCTTGCCAACTCAACAACATGAAAGTTTTATTTACCATTAAGCTTGAGTTGATTAGCGAACTCACAGATTTAGAGTTTCGAAGCAAATGTGGAAACATGAAACAGTGGGAATAATTGGATGGAAATCATTTTATGACCGTGATATTGTGATACGAAAGTCAGTCGGATGAGTGTTGTCAAATATTACCACAAAACTGGACATTGTTTTATGGATAGTTTTGTTGATGACTAATTTGAGTGGATTCGAAAAGATCTCTATCTATCCCCCTCCTCTCTCCCTCTCTATCTTTTTCTCATTTTATATATATTCGAATCTTTGCTATACATGGAATATTATTATGAGAAAAGCGTCCTCAGATTGTATTGTTTGGTGGAGTTGTATAATGTACAAATACGTTAAATCTATAAGTTTCCATCCTGAATGAAACCTCATATTTGTTATGGCACAGTCTACAATCGGCATCCCTCATTTCATGTCAGTTGAACTACTGATTTTTTCCAGAGTTATAAATCCAAACTTTCTGGGTTATCATTATTTTAATGCCCAAATCATGTCTCAAACTTCCACTCGTGGCACTTTGAGAGACTCTTTCAACATTTTCGAGGAAATGAAATGTATATTTTTATTTCAAAGATTTATTAGCAGTTACGTTACACTTCGTATCAGCAGTTGGTGTACTTATTACATAAAGTTAGTGAAATCATTACAGTTGTTTTGAGGTTACGTTCTTGCTCTCCCAAGTTCTCTCTCTCTCTCTCTCTATATATATATATATATATATATATATATATATATATATATATATATATATATATATATATATATATATATATATATATATGACGTCATACTCCCAATGTTTGTTTTTAATTCGTCTTCTTTTTAAATGGTTTTTGTTGGCTGGATTTTCCCCGTGGACTTCTTTTTTCAAAGTGAGAAGACAGATGTCCTCTTAAAACTTTACTTTTATTTCTGGAGGCTTATAACACGGTGTGAGTCGTTTCTTAGGCCCTGTGAGAATGAAAATCCTTTGAGAATTTACCCCCAACCCATACTTTTTGCACTTTGTCTCTTTGATTCTAAATTGTGATTTTGCGGTAACATCGTTTTACATAAAAACTTGTCTGTGACATTTTCCTTCAGAAACGTGATTAATATAAAAGAAACCGGCACATGTAGCGCAGTTGATAACGCTCGTGTTTTAAGTGTTTCCGTAGGTGGACCTGGTTTGATCCCTGCCATTGTCCACATTTACAGTTTTTATCGGGGTTTCTTTCTCTAGTCCAGGGTATTGCTGGGATGGTTCTTACAATATAAGTAACGACCGTTTCCCACTATCCTCTTCATTATTTAAGAAACCTTCATCTCATCATCCCACTATCCTCTTCATTATTTAAGAAACCTTCATCTCATCATCCCATCATCTTATTAATTATTCATACAAGACCAATATATCTTAGTGACCATTGGAGTGCTTTTGAAAACTCAATATAAATAAATGAATAAGTGAGAAGATAATTGAAGCTCGTATTTATTAATTTCTTCTTCAATTTCAAAGAAAACTCCGATAAATATCACTCCCTCGGGTAATCCGTTCAATTCTATTACTTTATAATCAAGTTATATTTATATTAATTCGAGAAGGAAGCGAGAATCGAATGACATCATACGAATAAAAACGAGTGTGATCAATCCGGGTCTATTTCTCGGGCTGACTAAAACTGAGGGATCTTCATATCTTTCTTTCGGAACTGACTTGTCCCCCTGACTATTGAATCGGACACTTTATGAAAAAAGAAAAGCTGATATCTTTACCTTTTTCCAATTTCAAAATTCTGAAATAACTTATTGAGTTGCAAAATCTCTGTGGAGATATTTTATTGTTTTTTCAATCAGAAATTACATCTGCAGGCAAAGTCTCGTGGATTCCAGTTTCGTTGCGTCGTATCGCGATCCTCGGATTTGAGAAAGTGGTCATCGATAGGCTCGTATCGATAACTGTTACGAACTGTTTCCTTGACGAAATCCTGCTTTCTATTTATTATATGAATGAATAATATTAATAATGAATAATAATTAGAGATCAAAAATAAGTACTAGAGACTATCTACTACCAATAACTATAAATAATCAATCGATATTAATCAATGTTCGATCATAATTCTATAATATAACGTATACATAGTATCTTGTTCTACAGAATAAATTAGTGGAAATAATTCCTTTTTTAAATTGATTGAATTAAACTTTCATGTTAGTTGTATTGTATGTGCCGATTAACAAGCGAGATTCATGGCTCCCCTTGTTCAATAAAAAAAGTATTTTCTAAATACCTCTCTCTACCACTTAACGATTACATGCAGTTTTAAATAGCAGTACTCTTCATTTCCCGCTTTTAATCAGAAACGGTGTAGTGGGAGACCTTGTTTAGTCAAGTGCATAGTGGGGGCTTGTTTGCAGAATTGATGAGACAGCAACCCCCCTACCCCCCCTCCCGTGAACTTTACCTTATGTCTGAAGAGACAACCGCCCCTTACTCACCCTCACGACATATCCACTCGGTTCGTAACCAGAAGAAGAGGGAGACAATAGCTTTCTTCGCCCCTGGAATCCCTCATCGAGCTACCGACAATGTCGTTGTTGCAATCTACCCCACCAGCTGACAGGGGGAAATCTATACTCCATCTTGCAGTACACGATCATTAATTTCCGCGCCACTGCCCCTCTGATTACACTATATATATATATATATATATATATATATATATATATATATATATATATATATATATATATATATATATATATATGTACTAAATCGATACGTTTTTCCATAGCAGTGGCAGAAATAGAATACTGAAAAAACTTCTCCATTGGAAAAATTCTATACAATCTGATGTATCTATAGCAGAAAGCAATGCGACTTCCGGTTTGTGGCTGATGATCTTTTCTTCGTTTGATTATGTACCTCGAATGTACATTTGTATCATATCCGCTGGTTACAGCTTTCGAATTCACATTATTATTGAAGTGCATCGGGAGATCGGAAGCGAATGAAAAGATGATGGAAATAATTAATCTTCCAGTGATATATATCCACATTATATATATATATATATATATATATATATATATATATATATATATATATATATATTGTGGATACAAACTTGACTGATGGTCAAAATTGCCTGAATAGAGTAAATCTTTACATCAACGAATTAATTTTCGAATTCAAATTTTTCAACAAATCTGAACGAATTTTACTTGTCATTTTGTTGTTGAAAATCTTGATATAGATTCATCATTGTCTCAAGTTGAACCAAATCGAGATGTGTCTACAATAGTATGTTTTTTGGATAGTTTGAAATGATGATAAAATGTAAATGTATTACTGTACTGTCGTCATTCCTACTTGATATTCACTAAACAAATGTATGAACAGTATATCCGGAATAGGAGGACCAGATTTTGTTTGTGATCTTGAGAAAAGTAACCAGCGGGATTACACACAATATGAACTCCCAATACTTCTCAAGAAAAAATCTAAAAGTAAATATAAAAGTTGATCTGAAAAAAATCACGACTCATACAAAATCTCACTTCAAAACAAATATCTTCGAGTTTCTAAAGAACTATCCATTGCAATAGATTTATCAGAATGCAAAAATTCAATTCATATTCCCTTCACATGATTTCATTTTTTTGTATACCTTCTGGGGACTTGAGTTCAGCAAGGCGGGCTGGTGAGGTCGGAAGGGTTATCTCGTATGGGAAATAAGTGTTAAAGATACATGAGGTATCTCATGGGAATCGAAAAGGGGTATTGTTATTTAGTAACCCATATGAATAACCAGCCCCAATGCGACAATCCACCCTACCAACCCCCTTTGCCCCATCCCCACGCAAACCCAAAATGTAGGGTCGCTACTCGATTTCAGAACGATCTTCATAATATAGTTCCCCTGTTGCACACATATTTTCATAATCATATTATTCTCAACACAATGACCGATTCTCGGGGCACGGAAATTGGTGGGTGGTCTGTCATAAATTCGGGAGACTAAAATATATATCATATATGATATTAGAATCGATAATATCCAAGCAAAGTTGAATTCAACAAAGCCCGAGGAAAAAAGGCAAGTGGAAATAGAAAAAGATAGTCAGAGAAATCAATCCTCCAATACTATACTGTATATAATATTATAATTTTATATAATACTATACTCCGTTTCTCACTAGGAGTAAACCTATTCCCATTCTATATTGAAACTTGATAGAAGATATAATAAATTAACTTTCTGTATGATTGGAATGAGAAACTGAATAAAAGTACAATAATATATACCATGAAGTATATATAACTCACAGATATACGTGTATATATTTATCATTATTTCAATGATCAGTGATGAAACAATTCATGAACTGTACTCGTGTAGCCTGAGATTGTATCGTAATTAATATCAATAATGATATAGAAATAAGATGAAAATGAAAAAATATAAGATCATGCATTTGAAAGCAATAAGATAATGAAGCATTCAATAGGCATATATAAAAACAAGAATCATTGTCCCCGTATCTTAGCGTTCATCTTGCGTTTTCATGCTCGCTGCTATCGACCTCCTATAGTAAACCGTCTAGCTAAAAACCTCACATTTATATAACTCTTAGGTTAAGGTTATAGTTTGGTCGAGCATAATGGTTCGATAATTTCAGAAGCAGTTTAGTTCAGATTCGGTTGATAGATTGGTTGGATTGGTTGTAAATGTAATTAAACCAAGAACTACCCATAAAACAAACATTTTTCGCGTTAGTGTCACGCGTTAATCAATGCACGGCGCTTTTCAAAATATGGAAATTCTTCTTCACTGTTTTTTTTCTATATTCACGAACCAGTGTCATTGAATCAAAAGTATATGAACTCCAAGAAAATTGTCCTATCTTCAATTGATATGACATGATATTTCCGTTCATTCAATCAATTTCGAGATAATACGTCAATGAATTTCATCACGTTCTTGATATTCATAGACGTATAATCTTGAAACTGATTGAATTCACTGAAGTAAAATGTCATATCAATTGGAGAGCATGAAATCATCTTGGAGTTGATATACTTTTTATTCAAAGACACTGGTTCGTAAACATGGGAAAAAATGTTATGATGAATTACTCTATTTTTATTAAGGGCGTGCGTGCACGGTGCTTACACAAAATGAAAAATTTATCTTTACTTGATTTTACATTTTCAAAAACCATTGTAATTGTATGAAAAGTTCACATCGCCAAGATGATTATATGCTCTTTAATTAATATGATATTTTATTTTTGTCAATTCAATCAGTTTTGAGATCACATTCCATCACCTTATTTTCATTCATTGACGTATTATCTCAAAAGTGATTGAATTCTTTGAAACATAATGCCATATTAATTGAAGAGCATACAATTATCCTAGAGATGTGAACTTTCCATTCAAATGCGCTGGTTTTTGAACATAGAAAAAAATTAGTGAAGGTGAATTTCTCTATTTTTATAAGCACCGTACGTGCAACCCCTAATGTTGGCGTCGCATTGTGAACGGGCCTTTAAGATGAACACATCAGTGGCGGTCGAAGGGATTTGTGACCTGTCTAACAGTAGAGACGCAGCCCTTAATAACCACCCCTTAATCTCCCACCGAACTGATGGCTAAGACACTGTGGGGGGCGGTTTAAGACGAGCCCCCATTACTTGGCGCAAGATTTTAATGAGGACGGCAGTGTTACTTCACGGGAATACGGTACATGTAATAAGTAAACCGTTTCATAACAGAAGTTTTAATATAAAGATATGATTTCAAATGATTTCTTTAATTAGTTTATTAATGAGGTGATGTGATGCGAGATGTTATAATGAATTTGTGGAGGAGGTATTAAAAAGTGTATCATTCCGTATAACTGTTGTGGATATTTGAACAATGTAGAGTCGCGGTCACATAAAGTAGACGCGATCACGGAAAATTGATATAAATCGAGAAGAAAATGTATACAGACATTATATATATTAAAACCAGCAGACAATGTATGAAATTCGTTTGACGTGTATAGCATATTGAGAAAAAAATTGCAAGAATATACGTGGATTTTATTCAAATTTGAATTTAGAATTCATGAACATTCTATAAGGACACCAAAAGTACGGTCTGATGGGATAAGTGTTTTTTTTTGGTATAATGAGAATGAAAGAACATTGGTATTAGGTTATGAAATGGGAAATAGTGTGTCATCGGAATTTCTACTTCAAAAAATAATCTTATGTTTTGGATATTTCATAGGTCTATACTATGGGAGAACGCAAAATATGCATTGTTGGATGAGCTATAAATAAATTGCAACTAATTGCAGCACAAGCAGATAAACTGATTGGTTTATCTGTGGCTCATCTTGATATGTCTCTTCATAGCTTAATTTGTATAAGCAAATTTCATTTCATTTTTTGTTATTTCATTTGTTATATATTTTCATATTCATATTCATATTCATATATATATTCATATATTCATATAAATCATATTGTAATTCTTTTTCCAATAATACGAGTAATCCAATTTATGTATAGCTTTGAAATAATGTGTTTCATTCGTGATAATTGTGATTTACTCAAAACAGATTATGATCTCAGAACGATCTGTAACAGATCGTTTGCCAAATTTGGTCTTCTGAGTTTTCGAAAATGTCGAATTGGATTTTCTTTGAAGTGGTGCAACCGATTGCGCCTCTGAACTTCACAAATTGACTCAGATGAGCACACTTGCGTATGCCAAAGTTTCAACAAAATTTTAACTTTCGTTTGACATATAGAACGCGATAACCACAGTAAAAAACATTCTCGTTCTTTTTCGAGTACAGTAGAATTGTGTTTTCGCTTCGCTTAGCAAACAACAACAGAAAAATAAATTCACCGTAAAAAATGGATTATAATTATTTTTCCACGTCATGTGAGCGACTGTGCATGGTGTTCACATTTAACAGAAATCTGTATACAATTATTCTCATCAAAAACGACCCCATTTTGCATCATGCTAAATTAGGCATTCCAAATCAACAGTAATGAGAACACTCTTCAACTTTTCTCCTTTTTCATCACATTTCCCCACCCCCTCCACCCCTCCAACCCTCCACCCCTTCACCCCTCCACACCCAAGACACGAAACATTTCGTTTTTATTTGACTCCAAGAGCGCATGAGAGTCGATTTAGCGATATATCAGTTTTTTGGGTGATAAGTTTTGAACGATGTGAGAAATAAAAATTGAAAATACAGATTCTTACAATATATTCAAGTGGAAATAATAATTGTCAAAGATATACAGCTGAGGAAATATGTTTTATAAGATGTATGGTCTATCCCTTTGACAATTAAGCGTTATGAGTTAGTGAGTTACCACTCATACCGTCTTGAAGTTATTGAAAATATATATTCTCCTCCGTATTAAAATCTGAATATCTCACACACCGTTCGAAAGTCAGCACACAGATAAATGATATTTCGCTGAATCGACTACCATTGCACTTTCGAATGTGTCGTTCCAATCTCACTACATAATTCTGTTATTTTATTTTTATCTTTCACTGGATTCATCTGATAGGGATGCTGTCGTTCATTTTCTGATGAAATTACAGTGTGAGAAAATAAAATTCAACTGTGAACTCGTATGCGAGAAATTCAGTTCTGGAACACTGAAAAATGAAATGAAATCAAATAATTAGAAATGGATCCAAAAAATAAATGAAATCCAACTGAAATAACTTTGAAAAATATAATGATTGAAATAGAAATTGTGAATGAATCTTACCATGTTTCCTCATGCTGCATCTGAATAATGCAAGTACATATTTTGGACTTATGATTTGATGATTTATTGATGTAAAATTATTGACGTTCTACAAATATACAATTTTCCGGTTCACATTAATGTCCCTTCAAGTTCAACGGTATAAGGACGTAAAAAAAAGTTTAGCCCCGAAAAATAGCCATATCAAGGTCCCTGTATTATAGAGTAGGCCTACTGACTAGCCTCATCGTGATAGTGATATCAAATAACACAATGGGTAACCATCGTGATAGCAATACGTAACTGCCGACTATTGCCACTCTAATATTGGTAATTCCAGTATTAACTATTCATGATTGATAATCGAGATGATGATCAGGATGATAATGATGATAATACATAAATATAAATATAAATATATATATATATATATATATATATATATATATATATATATATATATATATATATATATATATATATATATATATATATATATATATGCCGAGCCAACAGCGATTTCGAGTCATTCGACCTACGAGCTTTGAGCAGTTAAGAAGGA
Source organism: Brachyptera putata (assembly GCA_907164805.1). Lineage (NCBI taxonomy): Eukaryota > Metazoa > Arthropoda > Insecta > Plecoptera > Taeniopterygidae > Brachyptera > Brachyptera putata. Next base: position 8,959,845 of record OU015471.1, on the reverse strand, counting down.
TCCGTGAGAATGGCAAGTGTCATCTAGCCGAAACGTTGGAGAGAAAGACAAGGTCCCAGACGGGACCGCAATCTCTTCCCAAAAGAGCAAATGTGGCATTCCCGAGACAACCATGTGTTATATATAAATATATATATGTATATATATATATTCAATACTCGGAGATGTTCACCCATTATATTGGGAGTACCTACACATTTATGTTAACAATAATCCACAAAAATCCCGTAAACAAAACACCTATTGGAAAAATCACATACAAATATACACAATTACATTTTGAGTTGGAATAATATTAAAAAATCACAACTAGATAAATTCCCAAAAACAAACGTCACAAATTCAAAATATTGAACTACAAATGTTAGCAATGGGAAATAATCTTAATATATCGTAGCTCAGATCACTCCTGTAGCAACCCCTTTGTGGCCTAACAATATCACATTGCTAATCACCACAATAAGTCTCCCACACTGTGACAATGGTTATATAATTGTCATGTTCTGAAGGGTTTTACTTGCTGTTTACATTTATACCTATAAAATCATGTATTCTACAAGCTTGAAAACAACTCTGAATGTTGAATAATATATTTCGAATTCCTGGCACGCTATTCGAATTGCCCTTCTTTGATGCTGACAAAAACACAATTCAAAGCAAGTGTAACTTATGTACAATCTTCTCACTGCCACGTTGCCACGTTTCTGTGGCTTTCCTACCAGATTTTCAGAATGACGACAGAAATACACTTGTGTATTATATATATATATATATATATATATATATATATATATATATATATATATATATATATATATATATATATATATATATATATATATATATATATATATATATATATATATATGTATCGTAGGCTTTCATGGATTGAATAGATATTTGAATGATCAAGCCTACTTTTCTACTTACCTTGTTTTTCGTATAATTCTCAATGTGGATCTTACTGGCTTATATATTTTCTCATCGGATATTATTTTTTTATCTGATTGTTTTTATTGTTACTCCAACTTTATCAATCTGTCAACATTCGTTTCTATACTAACGAATAATTTTGTAGTTTTTAACATTAAATATTGCATTTTTATCTCGAAAACGAATTTCGCAATGAATTTGAAACGTTGAGAAACAGCTATAACATATGCATCATATAGGCCTACTCATGAATATATATATATATATATATATATATATATATATATATATATATATATATATATATATATATATATATATATATATATATATATATATATGAGAATATTTATATTCACATTCCAGTTAAAATTATCGTAATTGATTTCTTTCTCACTGCACTCACCAGAGAGCGGATGCAGTTCACTATTGTTCGTGAAACGAAATAGTATACTTTTTCCAATAATAACGGTTCATGAAACTTCACAAGAAGAGTGATGTACTGACTGGAATGCACGCTAATTAAACAGTTCGTTGTAACCTCAATGAACTGTTGTAGAATAGCCAATAATTGGTTTTTGAGTTGTATATATGGAGAACTTATTGTGTAATGTTCTTTGTCAGTTTATAGTTGGAGAAATGCTGATGCATATTCTTGTAATAGCTCTCTACTCTCGTAATTAAAGGAATGATAGAGTGAATTATCAGAGATATTGTAGATTATTTCTTTGTATTATATATAAATACGAAATATAGAGTGATCAATAAAATGTAATATTTCATTTTATTTCTCCGTTAATATCTTTCCATTACTTATGAAATAGTAATAATGGAAGAAGTTGGGATCACTCAAACGTATACTGATACTATTTTGTTTCATACAGATTTGATTTTTATATTCAGTGTTATTCAGAATCCACGATTCTCCACTCCTATTGAATAAATCAATGTGTCCTAGAAAACAGAAAGTAAATCCGAACAAGTTTTTGTTCACATTTTCTTTCTCCATGCAATATTTACATTGAACGTTCTATAATGTGTTTTTTAGAACAAAACAAAGTTAATTGTGCATTTCATTCTGTAACTAGGCGTCGTTTATGAGGTATGACTGTAGAACGCTAAAAAGAGAGTTGGACTAACATTTTGGTCATTATTCGAGATTTACAATCACTCCACAATTGGGCCTGAAGAGAGTAGGCTTGACCCGCGTCCGTTTCCCTTTCCCTTCCTCTTCTCCTCTCACTAACTTCAACATCTACAAGCTGTTATTCTACTGGAAACCATTATCATTTTTATCCCGCTAAAACCTATAATTGCTAAAAGTTCAGTTGCTTCTCTAGTATATAATCTCACAGTTGCACCATCCAGTGGTAGATATAGTAATATTTGGGTTTATACCCATGGCTGGTTTTGTATTGGGTTCTATATTTTCTGAATAAATACATTTTGTCTACCATTTCGGTGGTGATTAACTATTAAATTGATTAAATATTACATTAGGACATTACATAATAATATACCGAAGAATATTATATTATATTATTCATATTATATCATATAATGAAGAATTGTTGTCAACTTGAAAAATCATCTCCAAACTTTGTTTTTATTGTTATCATATTTCGTCATTGGATTTGTCGTAATTTTCATTAGCTCTCCATACATCGGAACCAACTATATGGTATTGAATTGCATGAATTTGATTCAGACTCCTCTCCCTCCTTCACTTCTAATGATTATCAATATCATAATTTTGTTATTTTCAGTCACTGTTTTCTCAACTATATCGACGTTTTTAATATTATTATATTGTATCAATTAAATTTCAAATTCTTCTTCTCTAATTGATTAATTGTTGGTGATCATTTTATTCTGCATTCGTGGCAGTCAGATTGGCAACGGAGTTACAATTCTTCGAGAAAACGTTCCCCTCCATATGAAAGCTCATTCGTACTGAGCTATCAAAGTACATTTTATTGTATTCATATTTTGGAGGCAGGTACCGATGATGAGAGAGAGAAAGAGAGAGAGAGAGAGAGAGAGAGAGAAAGAGAGAGAGAGAGAGAGAGAGAGAGAGAGTGAGAGAGATGGAACCTATCACAATAAGCTATTCCAGAATTGAATTGTTGTGAATAGTTAAGAATTCTTTAAGTTAATCGGTGAGACAATTTGGTTCTCATCAGGAGCTGGATTACCATCAACCAGTTTTACGAATATTTCATTTCATTGTGAAGTTTTCTTTCCTCCACGTTCGCAATACATTATTCCAAAATATATGTATTGTATTCCAGTGTTACATGATATATGTATATGTTTATATGCTTTTTATTGCTACTGAGACTAGAAAATGCTTATTTAATGAAACAAAGATCTCAGAAGAAGTTACTTCAAGTCATGAAGGATATTGTATTTTCATATATTCTATAATAAAACTGAATAGATAGCAAAAGATTCATCACATATTCATACATGAGACGAATAAGTAGCATGCACGCTGTATACTAATACATTGCTTGTATCTTTGATTATTTTTCGAGTTACTATTTTCAATATTAGTTTCTGCTTTCTTGGGAATGTATTCTCCATAAAGCAATACTTCCAGAATAAAAGGCATAGAAGAAGTAGAATAACGGTTCCAGTTTAGAATATTACTAAAAGATTCAATATGAGTGTGTAGCAGCGTCGTTTTATTACAGAATGCTTGGAACATATCGACTACTAACAAATCTCTTATTCAATCATGAAGAATACATGCACATCACCTCTTCTTTATTGATCCAATAATGAAAGAAACTGATCACTCAAGCTCTCAAATCTATTCAATTATTTCGACTTTTTTGTATACAGGGGAGTATAACCATGATTAAAATTCTAGTTATAATAATCGGTTAACGTTACCTTGCTAATGAAGTGAGATATGAGCATATATACATATTCACTCACACTCACGCACAGCTCATGTGGGTGTTTATCCATATTGATATACGAATTCATTATAACCGGCTCCTCCACCGACAACGTATTTGGAAGAATTGCATGACGAACGCAATCCACCAAGAGTGCATCAAGTCGATTTAGCGAAATATCAGTTGTTTGGTGACAACTTTTGAACGGTATGAGATATAAAAATACTCATACAACAGAAACACAGATATCTTTAATACCCTCCATATACGGTATATGTAAAAACTATTCGACTTATATCGCATTAATTTCACAGGTACATGATTGAAAAAACTCATTTTGTAGCTGTATAGCTGTGAAAAACATTTCATATAAGTTGAGTCGTTCTCGATTGTACCGTATTGAAGTTATTGAAAATATATATGTTTCTGTTGCAGCATATCTCATACCGTTCAAAAGCTATCACCAAACACATTTTTTATTATTTTTTTATCTAACATTCATCACCATACAAACAAATCACATATACACAGATGCATTACACAGAATTAACAGAATACACAGAATTCAATTTACATTAGAGTACTTGGGGAAAAATAGGTGAAATAATAGAACTACTGAATAATTGTAGTAATGAGAATAAGTAGAATGTTTCGCTAAATCGACTTCCATTTCCATGCACTGTTAAGTGCATTGAATCTGGTTGTTCGTCTTGACCCTGTCAACCACCTCCTACCCCTTCTCCCTCCCTCTACCACCCACCCCTCACCACCCCCTCCCCCACACTGGCCACAAGAGAAACGACCACGTCGTATGTAGTCATGGGAACAATCTGATGCGCCAGTGACAGTCGGTTATCTGATGGAAAGACAACCAGAACGGTCGACACAAATCCTTTAATGTATTGCAATTGTCTTTCCGTGTCAAAGTTCATCAGATAACAAGTGTAATCACAAGTTGAAACTTGAAAGCTTCACTCTCGTTCTCTCTCCCGCTTTTTTTTTTATCTCATTCTCTTTCTCTCCATCTCTTCTCTAAGCTGCTATCTCTCTCTCTTTCTGTTCTTATATAATTGTCTAGTCGTAATGAGAACGTCTCAAAGGGCAACCTGTCTCCTTTGACCTTACCTTCTGGATCTATAGGAAGAGTTGGGGGTAGGGAGAGGAGGGTCGATTGCTCCAGGTCAACGAATGACGTAGGTACTTTATATTTGACGTCTTATTATATTTATATTGTTATTCGTTTGATTCGTATTCGTGTTATTCGGTCCTAGAAGAAATAATAGAGGCGAGTGACGATCAACCACGACAGAAAAAAGAAGGTGAAAATCCTATGATGTTGGGAAGTATTCCACGGTGAATATAGATCTATTCGTGAGTGTAATGCTATGTCTAGAAAAGTGATGATGGTTCTGAGTTCGTTGCCCCATTGCAGGCGGAGACTAAATAATGCGTTATGAAGCTGATTCTGTTGTTTTTATGGTTTATTCTTTCCCAATTTTAAGTCATTTTGTAAATATATTTGCTTACTTATTATTTGAGAGTTTTATCATCAAATTGTCACCTGGACTATCACCTATTGAACTACTTGCAATAACGTGCCAGGCCTAGCTAGCTTCAAGAGGCTAAGACTGAACAGATACTGTTCACTAAAAGATCTATCTACCATGATAACATAACATACTAACATAGACCCTGCCTCTTGGAATGAAATAATTATTCATATTTTGTAGTTTATCTCGTGATCAGTGATATGATTTAGTAATAACATCATTGGAAATACACGATGTTGAAGAGATGATGTTTTGTGGTATTTCCCAAAAATGGTTCTACCAATTCAATCCAAAAAATGTACAGTTCCAAGTTCAATGAGTCTACAAAAAAAGTTTTATTTTTATCGGTCAACCCGTGTGACCTGTGCAGTGCTTACAAAAAACAACAGACAAAGCTCCAATAGAGTGGGATGGTAGTCCTCGCTGACGCTCATCTAATAATAAGTCAGACGGAAGAGCTCAGTGGAATTAGTATACTGCAGTTCCTCATCCCGAACCGCAGAAGCTGCAATACAAAATAAACGACTTGATTTATTGCACTAAACAAAGCTCGAGGAAAGTATATATTATGGAGTGGTACATATAAATCTTTGAGCATAGATGAAGGAAATCTTATTTCAGTTACAACGAAATAGCAGACAAGTTTGTTTGCTCAAGATTGATGGAATACTGAAAAGGATACCGACGTCAATAATCGATGATTGATTACTATATGATTAATCACCATTTTTTGCTAGTGAGTGTTTTTTGTTCTTTTATATTCTCAACATTCGTATCTAGATACGTCACATATAGATGGCAGTGGAAATTAATGTAATTGTCACAAATATTGTATAATTCTGACATTATAATTTCCGTAATGTTGCTGCTAGGATATTAATTGATTACAGATAATGGATTAGGTTGGATATGTGAATCTCACATATCATAGACAAAACAAGAAATAAAAATGAAAACGAAAAGTGATTGATATTGCATCCATGCAGAGTATCATATACGGAGAAGTAGAATATATATCTATGAAAATTCATTTATACTACAACTAATTGCGAATCAGCTGATTCTGTTGGGAACTAGATCTAGATAAGAGTGAGTATCGTTGCCAGTAACATTGTTGAACTTACAAAATCTATAATTTTCGTGAGAAACAGAATTGCAATCTCTAATATAATAATTCTAATGAGCTGTGTTTGAATTGTTCAGCATTGTTGCTTTATAAAGTTTTTTTTCTATGTAAAAGAAACGGAACTAAATGAACAATTTTGGTAAAAATTGTGAATGTTGGACTTGTTTTCCAACCCTCAAATTACTAACTTACTCAAGATTTGATTTGTTTGTTAAATGAGTAACAATATTGTAATCATTCTTTTGGGTAGTGAGATCGCCCTTGTGTTGCCCCGTTCAAACGATCTCATCTTTCATCCATAGCCTTAATTGGGGAAAAGTGATTTTGTATCAAGTTTCCATGTTATTAAAAAAATAAATAACATACTTCGATATGTAATCAATAGTTGCGCTACACCATGGACACAGATTCTGCCACGAAAATACTTCACTTGGAAGACGCGATTGAGTACACCTTCTTTATATTATGATGAAGTTTGTTGGTATCACTACGTCGTAGAGAGATGGCATGTTTTGTAGGTTACCATAGCAACTAGGAACGTTGAGGGAAAACAAAATAACACAAAAGTTGTTATTGAAGAGCAATATTCTGTCGAACATTTGTTGTTCACTTATCACAACAATGAGTGACATTATTTGATGGAAGCCTCACACAATTTAATACGAATCTATTCTCTCATTCACAGAAGTGAATCAGGAAGTTACCATTTCGGCATTTTATAGAGTTCAATTCGTTTACATTCGGTAATATATTATATATATATATATATATATATATATATATATATATATATATATATATATATATATATATATATATATACGTGCACAGAGCCAGCGCGTGGAACTTTGATTTGAGTACGAGGGGGGGGGGGGGTATAATTGAGGAAGGTCGGAGTGGGTGGGGGTAACTCATAATAGTAAATCAAGATGTAATTTAAATCCAGGGGCTCTTTTTAAACGGGCAGAACCTCAGCAGACAGAGATGGTTCAATGTTGGGCGTTTTTATTGTCGTTTGACGATAGAAACATATTTAACTTAAGTTAGAGTGTATTCTGACGAAAGGAAGTGATTGTAAGGGTGTTTATAGACATTTATAGTGGAGGGGCAAGATACATTAGTGAGGGGGGTAGTCATATCCACATATCCTGCATTCAAATTCTATCTCAAATCGTTCCTCACCGACCAGGCATTCTATTCCCTCAGTGAATTCATCTCCCCTATCAACACCTCCTAGTCAAACTGGCTCTCACCCTTATCACCCTCATGACTCATTGTATTTCACTCTCATATCCTCACTATCACAGCATTTTTATTGATTATCAATTACCAATATAGACTTATTTAACTTATTATTAATTGAAGGTTTTGGTGTGATACCACTTTTAATAGTGAACCCTGCCTACTTTGTGCAATAGTTGTATCATATTATATCATGTTATATTATAATATATCATACAAGTATTGACCAAAATAAAGAAATACAAACAATCCCCCCTATTCCCCTTTCCTACGCGCCTACACGACCAAGATCGTACTGCTTATTCCATACTGTTCTCATCCAGTACCATCAACCCTTTTCGAACGTTGCCTCTATCCGTGCTGCCCATTATGCCCCTACAGCATCACTTCTCCCACGTCTCCCTCTATGGCTCCAGAAAACGTTTTACACCATCTCCACCTCCCTCAACCCCCCGCTCCAGTGCTAGACATGGTGAAGGGTGGTTCACAAGAGTGTGTGGGCAATATGAGACACTTCATACCGGTAAAACTTCAGGAAAGTGATATTTGGAAGTACATGACAAATAGATACAAAAAAGTTCCAGGTATTGTATTATATTGTTTTATTATATTTTTCGATGTATTTCATGTTGAGTGTTATCCTGTGTATACTTTGGGGTTATAGGGACCAATAAAGGTGTATAACTTATATATTATTATAAGGCAACACACCTCAAAACTTTTGATTATAGTTGGTATTTTATTACTATAATAATTATAATATTATATTATAATTAATTATTATAATTATTATAATAATATAATAATATAATTATTATTAGAAGTCTGTTTCGCATATTCTATCTGGTATGTAGATCTACATTGATACATCCAACTAATAAAATGAGAGCCAAGTTTTACGAAATCTCATGGTTAATCATCACTTATTCAACTATATTAGTACTGTTGATGAGAGGAAGTTAGTCCACAGGTTAGTTCACTAACTATAGAGCCTAATCCATTAATATATATAAATTATATATAAATATATTTGTTGAATTATTCTCAAAATCGGTTCATAGTGCCGGAATTATCAACGTGGGCCACTCCCTGACAATAACTGACAATTTGAGGTTGTATAACCATGGTTACTCGTGCTATTTTGGTACTAACTCTCAGTTTAAGGCTAACTGGACTTGGTAATACCGGGCTTTATAACCAGAGGTTCCGTAAAGTTGGACGTGTCATATGATATAACGTGTACTTGATATAACTATAGTTCTCGGTTGTCATGGTGATGTTTACAACATACATATTGCATTTACTTATTGAAGCATACAAATACGAGTAAATAGCACATTCAGAACTTGTATATTGTAATGAGATCGTGGGAAGTCTATATAGAATTCATCGCTGGCAAATAGGCGGTTGACTGGGTATCTAAGTCGTATTGTATCAATTTCACCAATTAGCCATCAACCAAACACATGGTGTTTCGGGCCAATTCTGCTTTTTTATATTGGCTTTAACGACGCACTGTTATGATAGCGCAGATATAAAGGCGTCGGATGGATGATTAATGAGATGATGGGATGATGAGATGAAGGTTCTAGGGTAATGGGAAGGATAGTGGGAAGGAAGCGTTCATGGCTGACGTATTGTGGGAACCATCCCGGCATTAGCCTAGACTACAGAGGACAACCATGAAAAACCCCTGTAAAGATGGTCGGCGTGGGGATCGAAGAGGGTTCGTAATTCCCCTCGCCTCCCGGATCACATGAAGCGAGCGCGTTAACCACTACGCTGTTGTGCCGGTCAGTTTATGCTCTTATATTGGGTTTAACACGCACTGTAACGACAGCTTCTATCTCTTGGCATCGAGTGGAGGATTAATATGGCGAAGGTTTCTTGGGGAGGAGAGTGAAAAGAAAGTGGTTGTAGCCTAGATTGTAGGGACTTCCCATTTCTAGACTACAGAGGAAAAACACTAAAATGCTATGGTTTGTAAAGAGCTAGGTGAATTAAAGAGCATGAGAAAAGTGAACTGAGTCACCCTCGTGGCTCAGTCAACTGTCGCTAGAAGTAGGAACCGAAGTCACCACTGGGCGTGGGTTCGAATCTCGCATGAGGCATGTTTTTTGTATATGTCCCGTCACCTAGCATTATTTCATTGTTTCATTATCATCCTCTCATTCGTACCCCGTGAAAGCTGTTAGCTGTTAGTGGAGTCAGAAGCAGAATTTTTAAAAAAATACAAAATACTGCTGTACTGCTTTCTATCCTTCAATCTTGAACCAGTAAATTCATATGGTTCACTAAATCCCAACCTTCTGTGAACATCCAATGGCATATTCTAATATCAATCATCAGTGAAATGATTTTCTCTCTAACAAGTTGATATGTCTTTGTTTTTTGGAATCAAAATTTCATAAATGCAAGTAGAGAAATGTTGTATAGAATAAAATAATAGAATGTTGAGAATAATTAATATCAAGTAGGTATTTCTGTATTTTTGTGTATATAAAATCCCCCGCCTATCAAGTGTGATGAAGTTTCAATGCCCCATTATATCAGCCCTTTCCTCTCCCCACCCCTGCTCCTGATGCAAACTGATAAGTCACATAATTCATGCGCTATTATTATAGCTCTCAACTGCAATGCGGGTCACCTAGCTATGTGTAGCAGTTGCATATTAGTACAATGCGCATGCATACACATACTATACATTTCATGCAATTGCAAATTTGAATGTCTATTGTATCTGCCATTTTGAATTTGTTTAATTTTGTCAATAATATCACTATTTTGAAGGAAAATCGATGTTTAATTTCTGAATATATAAAAAAACTTTGTCGCCTAGTTCTTTTGTTTGTTCATCATTATTTATTTAATGTTTCTCAATAAATACAGAAGATGAATATCATTTTACTTACCACTTTCTTCACACTATTTTTACCATATAACATAAGAATTGAACTTTCATCTCATCATTACATTATTCAATTATTCATCTGACGCATATAGATCTTAGTTACAATTAAAGTGCGTCGTTTGACCCAATATGAACTAATTGAATATATATATATATATATATATATATATATATATATATATATATATATATATATATATATATATGTAGAGAGAGAGAGAGATATATTTTATTATTATTATTATTATACATTATTATTATCGATATTATGACTATTATTATCATTTTCTCAATAAATAACTTACATCAAATTATCGTGCTGTTTTCAGTTACCAGTTAAAATATATATTCTATCAATAATAGAATAACACTGTATAACTAGAAACGTTTCAACGCCTATTTTGATACATTTCCATTTAATAATGTCTAAGTAATATTTTGCCTTCGAGTCTCACTGACATACAGTTGAATGTGTGATTCAACTAGAATACTGTAAATCCATTTCCTTGATAAAATACATGACAACATTTCAAATTGTATTTTGTAAAAACTACGACTTGAGATTTGACAATATATTGAAAATTCTCGTCAAACATACAAGTTGTTTGCATATGTTTCCTAGTTTGGCTCTTGAGACATCCTATACGAATTGACTGAGTTGAATATCAGTTGATAGTAATATGTTATACCATAGTATTTAATCAGTTCTATTTTCAAAACTTCTTGAAGAAATAGATAGGTATTTTAATATACTTGTATTTATGGAAGAATAATATCTTTCACCAACCGTATTGTTGTAAAAACTTCGTTAATAGCCGAACAATTCGGCTTTTGGAAGATTCAGGTTTTTTCAAGTTTCCCCATTCTCCACAGAATGGAAAGTGATCATGAAATTTGAGCATTGCAAGATAAAAAATTAACAAATATATCATCCGATTCAGACAATATTATCAAAAATCTCAATCAGTCAAATATGTTATGATAATAAAGGTGGAAAGATAACTTTCATGTATAGGTTTCACTCGATATTTTTTCCATCAATTTTCATCTCACAGCGTAAATAAACTTTCACAACATGTTACGTATTATTCACGCTGTGAGATGAAAATCGATGGCAAAAATATCAAGTGATACCTTCACATAAAAGTGACCTTTCCACATCTGTTATCATAACATATTTTACTCATTAATATTAGAGAAGTATCTTCTAAACTTTAGAAGATACTTCTCTAAATGGTGTGAAGCAGTTTCATAGAATATGTTCGGACAGAAAACCACTTCGGACTATATGTCAGGTTGACACTGAAGAATGTAACGCTGTGAGTGACTCTCCTCTCAAGTTGGAAAGTTTGAAAGGTTGGGAGACTTTGTCTCTTCGTAAACCTTGTCTTCAAAAAGCCTAATACTCTGAAAAGTGAAGAACATAAGCTGTACAAATACTACAGTGATATTTTTTTTCATGTTTGGTCCACGTCTTTTTTACTTTTATCGATAAAAGTAAGTACTATGAATTGAAATGATTGTTATACAAGAGAACCATGCAATTGTTAATCTTTAATGTATTGAGTCGTAGAGGTCGTATTGAGTCGTAGCTAGAGTCTGGAGCCTTGTTTTATTTTTGTTCATGGGATAGCAGAAAGAGCAGTGAACTCATCAAAATAGAAACATCAAAATTTTGCTCCCACAGTATGCAGTTGCCACGAGTACACATGATAATATATACAATATTCGATTAATAATTGAGGAATTTGAAATAATAATAATAGTATGATAAAATGAAATAATAAAGCTTCTAATGTGCAGTCGTTTCGAAGAGGCAGGTTATTGAATACAATATGTGATGTATAATTGAGGAATTTGAAACCATAATAAAAGTAAAGTCAATAACTTGGATGAAAATAAATTGATAATCAGAAATGTGATTATTATATCTTGTACACAGATAACCAACTGTATGATTGGGTCAGGGGATGTTCCCACCGATTTTTCTAGGGCACATTTCTTGAAACCCGATTTCTGCCAGTTTCGTGTTATGAGTTCTGAGTTCGTACTTCCTCCTGCTTTTCTTCACTCGTACTATCGAAAAATGAAAAATGAGATGATAAAAAAAATATATGAAGTGGAGGGAGTGAGGGGGCATGACAGCAACTTATTGTCAACATTGTTTTGATATCAGTGAGATATTCCAGAGTCCTCATAAATAATATATTCCACTGCGCTTGGGATGGCGATCTGTATTTAATAACTTCAATTGATCACTTTATATTTTTTCTTCTGTTGATACAAATACTTACTATCCAGTACTTATAGTTACCGACGTTACTATATACAGGTCGGTGCCGTTCGATTGAAAATTTGAAGCCAGAAGTTCGTGGATTCGAATCCCGCATAAGGCATGTGTTTTTCTAATAGTCTCTTGAGAAGGTAATATCCTGAAAACCAACTGTCTCGAGAATCAACTGTACTTAAAACCAACTTTACTAAAAATCAACTGACCAAGACTTTTACAGCTTGAGCAATCTGTGCAGAAGTGAAAATGAGAGGTTTGGATACTTCCCTTCAAAAAATTTCACTGAACACAAATCTTACCCACCCAACCCTAATCATCACTAGAGCCTATAAAACATTGTAAAGAGTGGTAACAACTAGTAGAGGAGAGTAGTCAAACACATTTTACTTCTGCTCAAGAAAATAGAAGTTTATGACAGTTGGTTTTGAATTATTACAGTTGTTTTTTAGTACAGTTGGTCGATCATTTAGATCAGTTGGATTTCAGTATTAAGTACAATTGACCGACCTTCACCGTCACTTCACCTATTAACACTTCATTGTTTCATTATCACCCGCCCATTCATATCCCCGTATAACTCAGTTTAGCAGTGAGTTTGTTTGGCACCATTAAATAATTGATGTTACAGTAAGGTGGCAAACGCACTTCCTCAAACACCAACAGGAAATATACCTCAAGGCGGAGCTATTCATCTGAGGGAATAAAGCTCCCGCTAGGGGGATTTCACACACTAAAATCATCATAAAACGTTAGCGGTACAAGATACGACTTCAGAAAATAGGTCATAAGGTGAAGAGAATAACTGTACAAAGTACTAACAAGTCGAAGTTGATGAAAAGCACGCGTGGAGAGATAAAATATATATCTTATAGTAAAAACTGAAAACAGTTATTTTTACCGACTGTTCACACCTCAGTATGGATCGTTTCTTCGAGCATACAATCAAATATTTCATCTTTCAGTTTTTGTGTATTGTTATTTACACATCCATTATCGATGGTATTATTTTCTAGGTACTCATGATTAACTATTTCTGTTGTATTACTTCTATTTGTAATAATTACTTCACCCCCATTTTGATGTAATAAATATTCCATATTCTGCACATACTTGTTTCATTATATATTGAATTCATCCTTCACTTAAATATTAAGTAGTGTATTTTATATTGGTTAATATCATGTAATGGTTTGATGAGCCAGGAATCAATTATTGTTCAAAAATATCAAATATAAGGAATCATATATATATATATATATATATATATATATATATATATATATATATATATATATATATATATATTATCAAGCGACGGTGGTTGGCAGTCGAATGCTCGAAAGCAGTCGAGTTCGACTGCTAACCACGTCGTCGCTTGATAATGCCGGATGAAACTCCGGGGAAACGTCGCATTATAAGTTCATTATTAGATTTCATAATGTATACATATCGTGACAATTTTACCGAAAAAATAAATTTACCATATATATATATATATATATATATATATATATATATAAATATTCATAAAACACGTCCCTTTTTTGTGAAAGTTAATTCTGGATCGGCACTATCTTATAAGTTATGGTACTTCTCTGAATTGAATGAATGCATTTCACCATATAATATGCTCAGAAGGAGTGATCGTTCTGATTGATAAAATGACTGACAATGCCGCCTTCCGTCTAGGACCCCCTCAACAGTGCGTCGTTAAACCACAATAACATCGAAATAATAGGTCTTAAATGAGTCGAGAGGGTGTATTCAATAACAGCACCCGTGTTTCCCATTCGACGCTGATTTGTCACGTACAACAACGTGTTTATTGGTTATCGCGCGTCGCGACGCTATTAGGCGATGACGTCACCATTAGACGTTATGCCTGGCTCTCGAGTTATATTGCTCACGTCGACAACTCCCCCTTCCCCACACTAATAATTGATTTTCATTGAGTGAGCAACATCAACAATAACGAAGTAGCTGATCTACAGAATGGTGATGATATTTCTCGATGAACTGAATGAAGTTGAAAGAAGGAGGAAGGAAAATGATGCTGTAGCGGTTTATTAGATGAGTGTTGCGATGATTTCGTTTCTTGTACAGTTGAAAATGATCTGTTTTTTATGTTTTGTTTTTTACCGGAACGTGGTTTATAGTCAGGCGCGTGGGCACCTTGATTTGAGTATTGGGGAAAGTAGGCCTATAACTTGAGATCAAAAGTTGATACATAACGGATATGCTGTATTTTCTCAGTTTTTCACAAACGTACAATTTCTTGAAAGTGTAAAAATCGATTGCAAACTTTTCACAATCTTTCATTCATTTAAGTGTAAAAATCGATCTCAAACCTCATTTAGTTGAGTTTTGTCATTCAGAAACGATACGGTTTATTCTGTTATGGTAAAGGTTTACGGAAATAGCACATAGATAAGTTCCTGTCAAAACATACTGATAATTCCTTCTATTTTTTATTAGCTCGACATCTTCAAATATACTAAATAACTTTCTTTCAAACTAACTTCTACCCGAACATCTGTTCCGACACGAAGGTAAAACAAATAAACAATAAAAAAACTTCCAGAACTACTACATTATTTAAGCGTTGTGCTTGCAATAAAGACTTCGGACGACAATATGACGTAGTTGGTCGCCACGTGTTTGTGGTCCTTAAACGCCGCTCATATCCAGCATCTCGTTACGTCACACCCTTCCCCTCCCCCTCTCCCTCCCCACCCTCCTCCCATTCCCCCCAGCGGACATACACACGACACACGTGGTATCATGTGCGTGTGTGCGTAGCGCCATGAAATCCTCTAACAAAACATTAAATGTTAACAATACACAATGTACCACTCAGCGCATTTTTCATCGCTATCAATTGCAAACCCTTTGTACTGAAATGTAACCCTAGAACAGCTTTCGAATCCTTAAAAAATACACCCCACTTTGAGTGAATGCGGAACTGTATTTTTTTTAAACCTTTCAAAAGGCCACTTTGGTACACTTTGATCAAATAAGGCACGTGATAAAATTGATTAAAAACTGTGGAGGTGGACTGTATATAGGGTTGTGTGAAGTGGCTATAGTTCAACATTGTATATAAGTGGAATTGAATTTACATGAAAGTGTTTGCATTCTTTTGTTGATTTCATCGTCTCATGTATAAAAGGCAGAGCAGTGAGAATGTGTTAATGTATAGATCTTTTCTGGTATAAGAATGAGGTGAATCTTATTGAAGTGTTAGTTTGCCTGCTTCATAGAAACACGGTACACCGTTCCGATTTTTAACCAGAAAACTAAAAACTATCAAAAACTGTCAAAAACTATCCATAGAGTTTCTGTTCAGGTGACTAACCGGAGCGGAAAAAACCGTGCAACCGTGCTACTATGAATTAGCCTTCACTAGGATCCACTTTTCCGTTGATTCTTGACTGAAATATACGTAGTATATATATATATATATATATATATATATATATATATATATATATATATATATATATATATATATATATATATGTGTATATTTTTAATGCTGTTTAACGACCTTACCAACAGCTAGGTTATACGGGGGTACGAATGAGCGGGTGATAATGGAACGATTCCGTAATGATAGGTGAAAGGACGTTTACAAAAACACATGCCTTCTCTAAGACTCGAAAGCACGCCCGACTTGGCTTCAGTGCTCGCTTGCGATAATTGACTGACCCATGTTGGAGCCTTATATATTATATTTATGAATATAACAAGAAAACTATCCAGAAGTATATTCATACTCAGCCTGACCATTCATGAGGAACATCTTCATTGAAGCATAGAAGTTGGTTTTCAATATGAATAGATTCATATATATTTACATATTGTTTGGAGCAATCATCACCTGATAATGAATATTCATGACGCTGAATTACCCATTTCACAATTATTCCATCACAAGGGGTATTCACATTTCATTATCGAGAAGCTACAGAGCTTACAGCACATTTTAGTGAAAACAAAATCATCATAGACCAAAGAATATGCTCTCTACTAATATTCTAATAGTATAGAAGAATTTGCAGAAATTCCTAACTGTCCACTTCCAAAATTGTTTGCACCTTAACCACGTTCTCCCACTACTACTTCTACTAGTAGTATATTCTACTAGTATATATCTACCAGTTCCGTTTGGTGTATGATGTCATGCATATTTCTTATTCCTGACCCAAAAGTTAAACGACATCACAACGCTGAAAGAAGATTTCAATGAATGATGACGGTATTTATTTCTCCAATTTCAGAAATTATAATCAATTCGTTTGCGCTCCAGGACCCGTCCTCTTCTCTGAGTCGTGACGTAGACATGACATACCGATTCTGTATAGAAACATGAACAGAATCGATAATACCTATCTCCCTGATGACTATTGGTTTCTGACAAACAGAAAATAAAAATGAAATTGAGACGGTGATTTGTAGTTTTCTCTGAAACTAGGAGAACGCCATATATGCGTTGTTAGACGAGCGAATAGTAATAGTATTTAACATTTTCATTATTTATACTTAGACATTCAAGTTATAAATAGGTAAAAACTGCTTCGTTGGTACCAATTTAGCACAATTTTATGTTTTTTCTCCAGATATATTATATCTTTCTCCCAAAAAAAAAAAAATATATATATATATAATATATATATATATATGTGTGTGTGTGTATCTCGTCAAGTATGAAATCATTTCAATTCATTGATGCTCATATTTGACCCCAAAGCAGTGACGTATTTGTATGTTTATTACAAAGTATGAACCACCCGTGGCATGTGAATACATAACCTAATAATATCACCTTACCGACCCAGACAAACATTCTCCACCAAATTTCCCATCCAGGGGTCAAATTGCCTGCTCAGCAGTTACATTCTATCTGGTCCTTGTTTTATTTCAGGCGTCCCTTATCCTGACACTATCACGCAGCGTTTCGCTGTCGAGGTTAAGGCGTCCCCAGTCTCAATAGGGCCAAACATTTCCGCCAGGGTGATTTCACAGATATGAATGATGATAAGCTTGAACCGTGCAAGACACACCATTTACAAATATAACATTCGATGCAGATAATACTTGTCGAGAAGGCTGATGACTCAAATTTCATAAAAATTGAGGTGGAAAGATCAGTTGCATGTAACAGTAACACACTTGGCATTTTTGTCATCGATTTTCACCTCACCACGTACCGTTAGATATAAATTGCATGTAATATATTGTGAATGTTTGTTATAGAACTTTACTATTTCAGAGAATATACTTCGCTGCACGGTGTGAAGCAATTTCAAAACAATAAGTTCAGAATGCAAGCCATTGAGATCGTTCATATATTATGTTGACACTCAAACTGTCACGCTGTGGGTATAGGTTCCCCTCAATTTCATTCTCAACTGCCAGGTTCTGCCTCTTCCCCTTCTCTATATCGACGATCTAAAATAAAGATACAACTAAAGTGTTTTTGAGGAAAGAATATGCAATGTCATTGTAAACTCTCCACATATTTATAAAATATAATGATCAACAAATGTTTCCACTTCCCCTCTTAAGTTATTGTTATCCAAGACAACATATCAGATCCACAGGACAGTCGAGTATGTTCTATAAAATGAATTCAAAGAGAACTCATAAGTTACGTTTGAATTTATTTTCATTCAAAGTACAATAAAGTATCACTCCGACGTGTCCATGCGCATTGTTTACATTTTATCAAATCCTCTCTGAGATGTCGTCTACTTGTGAATGTACATTTTAGTTAAAAGCTATTTAAAATAGTTGAGCATTCTTCCCGTGTCTAGAATTTCGAATAATGACTTCTTGGCAACACTATAGTTTCTCGCCGTTCATTCTTTGATACTCAATGGCTTTCTGGCACGAATGTTTGCCTATTGTAATTTAATTCACAGTTTTCCTGCGGTTGTGATGTGTCTAACAAAACACATTGATTGCCACTGTTTTAAAGTTACCACACCTGTGCATGTTCCCATTCTTGGGCTATCTCCATTTGTCTTCTTCTTTAGCGGCATGCCGTCCTATTGCTGTAATATATAGAACAAAAGATCAGTATCTCTAGCAGAAATAGCTTTGTCAAAGCTCGCTAATTTTGGATACCACTGTGAATGGAACAGCAGCCAAGTAAATTGGAATGTAATCAACTTTTGATACGAACTCTTTATACAGTGAAATGTTGTAGTATTTATTTTAGTGAAACAGTAAATAAGTAAAAAATGGGTTTTTATTTCATTCATGTGTATCCTAATTTGGATTGGAAACGAATCGATAGAACAAGGTTGTATAATTTAGTGCGACTATAAATTGGCGTTTTACGTACACATGCACTCAGATAAAATGTTTCAAAAACTGAATTGAATTTGTATCTTGGATACAATTCAAGCACAATCAACCGCTATTGTTTTCGTAGACTCTACTTGGAGTGCGTATGCACAAATCGTATAATATCAGTATATTTTATAAAAAAAAAACATTTTAATTTACCTTGATCGACCTCATAATGTAACAGTTATCGTGCATACAAATTTGCTTTGATATTCCGTATTAGTTGAATGTACAGCATTGTCTTGGATATATTCAATTAGAAAAGTTCAAGTTCATCAGAGCACAACTATGTGTTTATTAGTATTTTTTATCCGACCAACGAATTCGAGTGTACCTTTCTCAACAACTTTTTTTTTAGTATAAAATGAAGGAATGCATTCGTCAGGAAGGAAATGAAATATGTGTAATAAACCTAGGAAAACTTGGATGAGAAAAAAATTTCAACTTCCAATTCATATTTCAGTTGGTATAAGAAATAATAATTATTTATAACAGAAACAATATAAGATTATCATGAGAAAGTGACAAAAAAAATTGCTGATCCACCGACTGAAGTACTGGTAAAAACCAGATTATATGAATTGATCTCACTTGAATGTGATTTTCCCATCGGGCGTGATAGTCAAAATCGGACCAATCGTTTCGAAGGCTGTGAGAAATTATTTTATTTCAACAGCAGAGGCAGTGCATAACGGAGCAGTGAAGCCAAACAGTTTTTGTTTCAAATATTTCAAATATTATGGTCTGAATGGAATTGTTACATCGTGTTCAATAATGAAATGATGGCGATTTATTATTAGAAGGCACTGGTCGACGTGCTCTTTTTTCAGTCAACTAATTAATTTGGTACAAATTCGTTGTAGTATGCGTAAATGCATGGAAATGTCCCAAAGGCATCGAAACATGGGAAATATGTGGAAGCCGAAATTCATATCAAATTATATAACATTCAATGAACTTTTTGGTTTTAATGATTGCCCAATTATTTCAAGGGTTGATTTTCTCAATGAAGTTGAGGCATATTTGATTTTTTCAAAAGTAATACAGAATCTCAATATGTCAGTATAGTCACGGTTTAGGATGAATATTATTTTCATTTTCGATATTTCCCGATATTTAATTCTAACATCACATTGTATGCAATGATGTAGGGCCTAAACATAAACCATTCACAATTGAAAATTTACAACTGAGTTTTAAATTTCATTCAACTCCCAAAAAAATAATTCACAATTTATAATAACGAAGCTTTCAGAACGCTTGGAACAACACAAGGAATGTTTTTCTACTAATGATTGTGGAACGAGACGAGAAATGGTATCTTAGACATTTTGTCTGTTCTAGGATGAAACCCCGAATGGATAAAGATAACTCATAGAAAAGTAATGAGTAGAAAGAGAGATAGAAACAGAGTGTAAAGAAGCTTTAACAAAATGTTATTTCCATTTGAATTCGTCTGTAGAAAACCGTGGAGCATGAGAAACAAAAAAACACACAGTAATACATGTAAAGTTGCGCAGAATACATTTGGCTCACGATAATAATTGAAACAATTGCGCATAATTTATCATTCTTAGTGAGTGAATAATAATAACTCTTGTAGACCTAGCTCCTTAAAAACACATCAAAATTCAGAATATAGCCGAGCCAAAAACGCTACCCATGTAGAAATTCTATCTCATCATTAATATTCGCATTTTCTCTCTCTTTCAATCTTTTCAAGTCAACATAGGCCATATTTATGTGCATCATTAACTGAAGATTTTTACTTTTTCGTCAGTATTCAGTGTATCTTATTCTAATACAGTGATTGCTATACTACATATTTTATGATAATTATTTATATATGAATATGAATGAGTATATATATATATATATATATATATATATATATATATATAAATGTTGATATAGTATATTATTATTTCGGTAATACATAATCATGTACTGTACCTGAATACGTGTAGAGACTGAGCAAACAAGAGTGAGAAGTCCTCAAGATTGATAGATTTTAGTTTTCGAGTCGTCCAAATTATAATACGCGAATATGTCCAAATGATTAGTGAATTAAAATACACAACGCGGTGTAACAATACCTTGTTACCTCCGGTTGTCATGAGAAGTTCACATTGTGACTTGTTGAAGAAAAATATAATCTTGTTTAAAAGAACAAAACGTTTTTGTTTCCTTCACAATGAAACGACGACAATGCATTACAACGCATTCAAGTCTTAATCAACATTTTGATTAGGTTATTCTAAGTTAAAATACGATTTACAGTTCATATTTATTTCACAAGAGAGTCATTCTGAATGCAAGAGCGACTTTTGTGCACCAAATTATAGTCATAAAATGTATATTTCATTCCCATACTAGAACCATACCAGGTACTCCCTTAGGTAGTTATCTTGTATTTTCAATTCAACGTAATTACAATTTGAAAGAAGCATCACATTTTTAATGTGATGGTTTTTGGTATAAATTTCAAAACTGTTTCCAATTGCTTTGTTATATTACAATAACATTATTATTATTATTATTATTATCACAATTTGAAAATTCTGTATCTTCAGATCTATCTAATATGCATCTAATTCAAGATTATATTCAGTTGTTATTCCGTTTCTTTTGAAGTAACCACTTTTGTGAAATGTCGAGTCTTTATTTAAAACTAATCAATGAAAATATATAAAAAAAGTTGCTGTATTTTCATTGCAATAGTTCGAAATGAGATTAAAATTGGAGTACATTCAACTGAGCAAATTAACTTTGAAATAATTGTGTTTGTCAATTACATAGCTGGTCTATGGTGACGGAACTCCATTACATGAAATCCTGTTTCTTTGAAGTATATTCTGTGTGACATCAGCTAGCAAAGTACGGATATCTGTCTATATGTGTAACGTTTATTGAATACAGATAATACACTTGACATGCAATTTGGATTTTCACCTGGTGGCAAGTACAATTACATAAATAACATCACAGAAACTCAATAATAAAATAGTGAATAAAGTAAGAATTTTCAACTTATAATAATATACATAGAAGATGTATCAATACTGCCATTCATTATGTATATTCCTTCTGGATATTTTTGTGTCTATATGCCTAATTAGCGCTTCGAATACCCATTTTGGCAAAACATTCCAGTCTTCGGTCGTTCTATTCAGGAATGAAAACTTCCCCATATCATTCCTAACTTGTTTTAAGCAGTATTTTACATGTGTGATCAATTTTGTAAAAAAATGTTTCAGCTTTAATTTTTCTGTTGATGCCTCTCCATGCTTCAATCTCATTGTAGGTTTTGTGGACACAATCTAGCTAGTTTCCTCCTAGACTCTTACGTATCTTACTCTAAAGCATTCACCTAGTACTTAAATTGCTAGTCGGGTAGTATTACAGCAGCCCAGGACATTGATTTGTTTAGCCTTTCGAATTTGAACAGTCAAGTCAATTTGATTATGTCGTCTACCTATCTGTTTACTCCGGTTCATAGTCACATTGATATATAAGCAACTACCGAACATTTGATTTCAATTCTTGATTTTCTCTCCTTTTTCATTTTGCTTCATTTATATTTGGATGAGTGAACCAAAAACTGCTCAATTTCACCGTACTCGAAAATTCAAATTTTTTTCCTTTTGTGTTTTTCTTGTTCGTACTATACGAGTCGAAAGAAATTACAAATTCAGTTGAAACCTGGCATGCGCAAGCGTCATCTGATTTGATACTATCAAGGCGATACTATCAATCGGTCGCACAACTTCTGAGAAAACGCTTTTCGAAGTTTTCAAAAACTCATGAAAGTAACCAAGAAGAGGAAATTTGGAAAACATATTTCCTTCAAATGAATTATGATACACATTATTCCAAAGTTTCACATGCTTCACATCATCCTTTTTGATAAAAACAAATCGAAATGTCATTTTTTATATCAATCAAAGCTATTGAAAACCTATCAAGAATTTAATCAACAGTCATAACCAATCTAATTGTGGAACGAAAAGATGAAAATGAGTGATGAATTAAACCGTAGGCAGTAACACAATTGTTTGGAACTCAAGGTGTAAAACAAATATGACTCCATCGATCATCCAACAACGCAAATGTTGCGTTTTCCTAGTATATTGATAATAACACATTGAGTTGCTTATTTAAATGTATTGTTCTCGAATAATATGAATATCTTCAATCAATATCCTATACAGTAGTAAACATAGAGGTAGTGATAATTTGCAAGAGAAATTGTCAGCAGTTCGCGTGTTTTTGAAGGGGAGATGCTGACTGACTCGCTGATACTATTACGCTGATAGGCTCGTATACCAATATGCGCGTCGCAGTGATTCAACTGACACTCAATTACTGAGTGTATACTATTTTCATGGTCCTTAAGGGTGTGCATGAATGATATGAATGCATGCTCAAATATAAATACGCATCTTTACAATTATTACAGGCTCACGAAACAGTGTAATTGAATGAAAAGTTCACAACTCCAAGATAATTTGATGCTATTTTATCAATATGTCATTCTATTTTTGTGAATTCAATCAGTTCTGAGACAATACGTCAATTATTAATTTTATTATATTCTTGGTATTAATGTCAAATTTATTGGGGAGCATACAATTATGCTCTTAATCACTTGATTCACTTAATCTCCTTATTATTCTATTCAATCCCATTTCAAATTCCACATTTTTCTATTCAATCAGTTCTCTTTTATGTACTAATATGTAATATTTTCAATCTGTTTCTCTCTATTATTCTATGTATTTTTTATATTGATTGCTATCCTGTTTGCTAATGTATAGTCAGGGACCAATAAAGGTTTTTTTCTTCTCTTGACATTCATTGACATATTTTTAATTCAATCCACACTGGTTCGTGACCGTGGAAAAAAATGGTAAAGATGAATTTCTCCATTTGTATAAGCACCTTGCAAGAAGCACCCCTTTAACAATTAAACAGACAAGTGGGAGCTTTGATTTGGGGAAGGGGGCAGGGAGAAGGTGAAGGAGATATTATTTGTCAATCAATAGGTAGATCTAGGGCACAGTTCCAGACCTTTAGCACCTCTAAGGTTTGTGGCAGAACTTCCAGCTGCCATGGTCGAAATTTGTTCAGTTTTTTGTTCTTCTGCAGCCCACTCACAAGCTTATTTAGCGTGATGATTTAATTTGATACATCTATGAATAATGAAACATTCAGAACTATTATCAAATCTTCCGAATGAAGTGTGGAATTCAAATTATATACTGGTAAGAGGGGTGGAATAGAGGGGTGGAATAGAACAATGGCAATGTGATAGGGATATAGATTTGAGTGAATATGAGAGGATCAAGATATACATGGAGTAGTGGGGGGAGGGGGTCAGGCAAATTGGTGTGAGAATAATTTTCTTTTTTACCCCTCACTTCCCACCACGCCTGTATAGGGTGCATTCTCATAAGTCATAGCACCTATTTCATTATTTTGTTTCACTACGCCTAGAATATTGTTACCTTTCCATCCTTCACTGTGCTGCATATTTTTGTATCGTATCATGCACCTGTACCACCTATTTCGTAACCCTTCATTTCAGCATTCATCTCTCACTTGGAAGGAGCGAGTGAGTACTTCTTTATATCATGATGAAGGCTGTTGGCATCCAGTGGTGGAACAAGGTACGACGGGACAGGAGTGCGAAATGTATAAATGGGCCCTCCCTTTTTTCTCCATTATTTATCCCAAATCACGAAAAACACTCGTGTGCCTCAGATTTACTCTAATATAAAAGTGATTCCAATTTTCTATGAATGTTTGTTGATTCTAATAATTCTATTAGACAACATAGATTACTATTTGCTGCTCATAAATTATTCGACTTATTCCATTGACTGATTGATTTCTTTTAAAATTCCTTCGTCTTGCTTTCTGCTTTTCGATAATGTCTACATACACTCCGTCTTGCTCTCTCGGGTTCAATCGCTAAGACTGAACCCGCACCGAGTCTCTCGTTTCTAGTAAAAAAAATTAAAATAATAAATTATGAATTATAATTTATTTTAGTAAATAACGCAAGTGTCCCCCCCCCCCTTGGATTTAGCCATGGGCCCTTGTGCCACTGCACCGTCTGCACTGCCGATATTTACGCCACTGTTGGTATCATTACATCGTGATCATTATTTCATCATTATACATCAGTAAAACGTATCAAACACGCACCATGATAAGTGAACCAAGTTGGACATATCTACTCAATAAGACAAAAGATCAATTGAAGATATATATCATGTTTTGTCTTCTCGAATCCAAGAGGCAGAGTCAGTGAGGGATATCACTCCAACTGAACGCCGTTGATTAACTCCCAAGACTGAGATTGATCGCATATCATTATTGACCAGATCACGTGCTCCTATTATGTAAAGGGTGTGGAGTAGATAGGGGTGGAGGGTAGGGAAAGGGGAGAGGGTAGCAGTAAATGGATAGATGATAATTATAAAGCAGGTGAATGGATGGTAATGCGCAGCCTCAGTAATGCGCAGCGATTAGTTCAAGCCCGTTATAATATTATATGTAAATCTCTGACTACGTCATTTCGAAAATACAATGGACTGCATTGAGTTTAGTAGTACGTTTACGTTTATATATAAGCTTTGACATTGTACCAACGGTGCCTCATTTTATGCTTCTATCATTTGTACTGGATTATTGTACTTATTTTAGTCATTGTTCGTACATTGGGCATTAGTAATGAGTTACAGTAATTGGCTTTTATATGAATGTTAATATTTATTTTTATTCTATTCTTGGAATGATTATGATGTTTATTCAATCGATTAACAATATTCTTTGATTATGTTTCCAGTCATAGCTGATCTCAATTGCTGTATCACGTTATTTGGATATTTCAACAAATAATGGAATGGCAAAAAAAGTATCAAGTTGAATGTACCTTAAAGTGAGAATACATAATGAAACCAGTCGTGTAATTTGATAACACTAAATGTCGGGACTATATAATACAATATAATTTGATACATTCATACATTATTCTTTTATTGATAGAAACGCTACATGAATGTTGGAATGTAGTTGTGAGTCGATCACGGGAATCAAATACTGGGAATATTCTCGACATATTTCACGAAAATGCAGTCGAACTGATTGAAGATATATTTCGATAAATGAAGATAGAAATGAACGTTGCAATCATTGGAGAATTCGATATTTCACAAACAATTTTTCTCTTTTATGTATTTTATTTTTCATGTATTTTATTTTTTATTTTTTGTTATTTTTCAAGCATGCGACAGAGTAGTAGTATATTTGAAGTCCTAGATAATTGCATGCTCCTTATTAATTTGAAGCTCTAGTTTTGTGCATGCAGTCAGTTTCAAGATGATACATCAATGAACTTCATCAAATTCTTGGTATTCTTCGACACGTTATCTTGAAACTGATTGAATTCACGAAAATAGAATATCATAGTTATTTAATAGCATATAATTATCTTGAAGTTGATATACACTTTGTTCAATTACACTTGTCCGTGAGCACAAAGAAATATTATTGATAATCGTTTGCAATATTTTTGCATTCCAAAATTATATTTTCAGAAACACCTTACGTGCACCCCCTTAACTAATTACAATTCAACATTGTCAATGATATATCGCATCCGGCATGATGAAGTATATAAAAATAAAACATTGATTAATTATCTCTATTTACTATTTTTTAGTTTCAGTTGTATTGAGTTGTAGATCTTCTAATGAAAATGGTGATAATGGTCCGGTGAAAGAGAAGTGGATTGATTGGGAATTAATTGAGGAACAATGATTTTCCATCAAGTTCCGATAGACTGCAATCAACATCGGAACAAAGAGTAGAACGGTTCAACGAATAACAAACCAATTGTTCCAAAATTGCAAGCTACACTTGGTTAGCCTTTGTAGTGCTCCATCCAGAAGATCTTACCTAACATCCAGTACTAATCGGGAAACAATAATTGTTTCAAGTCTCTATGTTATAAAAAAACATCGTATTAGTTTTTCAAGTATACTCGCCAAGTGTATGGCGTACGCTCACTGCGATTCCATTGTATGAAGCTGAGCTCACGCGATACATTCACATGTTACAATTTAAAAAAAAAGCAAATAAGACATTCTATGATCTCATCATTCATTCATCATCAATCATCATTCGCCGCCCTCGGTAGCTCAGTCTGTTGAGGCTTCGCTTGAGTCACCGTTGGGAGTGGGTTCGAGTCCCGCACAAGGAATGGGTTTTCTAAACGTCCTTTCACCTATCATCACTTCATAGTTTCATAATCATCTGCTCATTCGTACCCCCGTATAACCTAGCTGTTGGTGAGGTCATTGAGCAAACAATAATAATAATGATCATTGATTTCGTCACTCAATGGTTAAAAGCTACGTCCAAATCGACAAGAAATGTTCATGCATATAATATACACACACACACATATATATATATATATATATATATATATATATACACTGGCGTTAGAACCAGGGGGGAAGCAGGGGGAGCATTCCCCCCAACATTTAGTCAAGGGGGGCAAGGGTGGGGTAATAAAAAGGTTTTGCAAGACTCAATTAGTCCTGTTGTTTCCTCTTGAGACCCACTTTGTTAAAATTAGCTGTCATTTTGGTCGCAATTTTTGGGCGGGCCCCCCCCCCCCCCCCCACAACTATCAAAGTGTTCCAACGCCCCTGTATATATATATATATATATATATATATATATATATATATATATATAAATATCACCAGACATCAGCCAGTATGTTACTATATTCACGTGTGGCCCGATTTTCGATAGCAAACCGATTTGCGTCGCGCGGCTTTGAGCGACTTCCACGCCGTAATGACATACCGTGTCGAGATCACGTCCGTGGATCTGTCCAGGCGTCGACGAGTGACACGGCGCCTGGAATCCAGTATTAGAATGGCAAACAGATGGCCCAGTCATGCCGCACGAACACGTTAACCTGTGCAACAAATCTACACCGATATCGAGGGATTTATTGGTGTGTGTCTGTGATTTACATAATCAGTTTGCGAGAGAATTAGGAATTATAATATTCAGATTTGTTGTGAAGCTGGTTCACGGACCGATATCGTGGACCGAGACCGATTGCTTAGATGAGGAAGACTCCAATTACCCTGAATTTCAGTCCTTCAATACTTCAAATTATGTGAATTTGGAAGATTTTTTCCATAAAAACATCCCTCATCACCCTTACTGCGATTGCCACTTGAAATAACGTCCTGGGCCCAGTTGGTCTGATGACTAATTGACTCTGATTGGTTAATATTCACTAGTAGAGCTAAGTACCATAGCAACATGTCCAGTATTTATGTATTTTCATTGTTGTTAGCACAAAATCCTAGCAATTCTCTTGTGGTGGGCTACAAAAATAGGTCACATTTTTGCGATTTAAGAGACAGTGACTTTGTTATAATCTTGTATCGCCGTGGTATTCAGCTCTTCTAGAGAACATTATCCAATCAAATTAGTCTCTTGGAGCTAGCCAGGCCTAGGACGTTATTTTAAGTGGCAGGTAAGTAATTAAGGGTCCTTTTGGCTGGTGTGTATTTCTGCGCCCATGAAAGATGTACAGGTACTCGGCATATTACCGGGTGAATAATAGTGTTTCTAGGTATACATGGTTTTGTTATCCAATAGTTTCGATGAATTGTGGTCGCCATGCCCGCCGATCCACCGAGCCATTGGTGAGGTATCGGCCCGCAGAGAGTTCACCGCGGAAGGAGAGCGTTACATTATATATTGTGTTGCATGCATGCACTCTGTCATTCCCGCCACCACTATCACGTCATGATAACTGACTCGGATGCACAAATTAATTAAGATTCTGTGTGTCGGAATTTTATAGTGCTCTTTTTTTCACGCCGACTAATTCGGCGTTTGTCTCATAGCGATCGGTTGACCCGTGGATTCAGCCCGCGAATACCATGAGACTTTCAATTCGAAGGGAATATTGTCCACACATTTTCTTCTCTGGGTTCTTTTTTGAGTATTTTTCAAATTTCCGAATCTTTTTTCTCAAATGTGGTTCAACCGATTGCCTCTTGAAACTATACAATATCAAATTAGATAATGGTATATGTGCATGTCAAGTTTCAACGAAATTTGTGTTATCGTTTGACCTGTGGAGCACAGAAAGAACACGTTTGTATTTTCAGAGGAGGTTAAATGGAGTCTTAACTTCAATCGTTCAATTGATTTCCAGATATTTTTCTAAATTTTCACAAGAGTTTCCGAATTTTACCTGAAAGTTCGACAAATATTTTACGGAAAGTCTTCATGGAAAATCTGCGGATTATATCTTTCAAGAAAACCCATATCACTACGAATAAGATTAGCCTCTTGAAATTCCTGGAACCATTTTTCATCAATTTCCAAATCGAAGTGCACAAAGGCATACGTATCAAGTTACTTCAAGTTAAAACACGAATTAAATCCTTGTTTTCACACAAAATGACTATCAATTCAGTTCAATAAGTAATATCTAGATCTCGTTAAGATGTTGCTTCACTTGAACTCTCGCTCCACTAATGAGTATAAACAACATGCGATATCAACATTGATCTTACTAGAGAAAGTTTATAACTCTTAACCTATAGCTCTCATGTTCTGAGAATAAATCTTTATCAATGAACTTCATATTTCGATTGTCAGTTTGTCACGTTTATTCGCTACGCAAAGAGCTCATGTCACACTGTCATAAGCACTTGGACCGTTCGTAGAAGAAAACTGGCAAAGACTTCAGTGTTCAGATTTCAGAAGCACATTATTTATAATGAGATTTTTCTCGTTAACGCACACTTATCAAGGATCATACACAACACGGTGCAGGGTCTACTGAATGAAAAACATAAATTTTGTATTAAATAAGCTAGGATTACCTTTAAAATATATAATGAGCTTGTATAGCTTATAGACAGAAGGTATAGGCATAAAACGAAATATTATGTCTTGTAAAGTTTCTTGTAGGTAATGAAGTGAGAATATTACACCACGCAAACGATGAGCACAAAGATACCATATTAATGAACTACAACTTGAGCGAACTATGCGAGAGTGTTGGTTAAGATTGTACTTGAATTTCTTGTGTCGAGTCGAAAGTAAATTATAATAACTGCTGAGTTTAAACTGTATCTTGAACTGTGGACATTGAATTCTGAACGAGATTGTTGAATATTGTGTCAGACAAACACTCTTGGGTCACATGAAGTGATCGATCCAGCAAAAGTAAATGCATCCTTACGGAGTCCCCAGTCTCCATTGGGAAAAAAATTCCCACCAGAGGGATCTTACAGATATAAATGATGATAAGATTTGAACCGTGCAAGATACAAAATTGACGAATACATCATTTGATGGAGACAATATAATTTGTCGGAAATGCTAATAAATTGAATCTTATAATAACGAAGGTGGAAGGTCATAGATGATTACCTCACAGGATACCGTTAAATACAAATAACACCTAACATGATGTTAATGTTGATTAGGGATCGACAGTGTTTTATGAGATACTTCATTTTGGTATGAAGCAGTTTCAATACAATATGTTCAGAAGGAAACTCACCGCGATCGCTTATATGTAATGTTGACACTAAAAATGTTACGCTGCAGGCAGGTTTCCCTAAAACAAGATACTGATTGCATTCACTCTGAAATGTAGGTTGTGAAAAAATTAGCGATAAAATATGCTCGGATTTTATTCAAATTGAATTAACAATGTCGTAAACATCAATTCATCATGATCACTCGTGTTCATTGAAGTCAACTGTGTTTCCTATTTTTATTCAATATCCTATTCACACAATAAACGGAAATTAGATCCAAATGGAAAAGAGATCCAGACATTTTTCTAGTCGAATGATAATTCAGTGAATAGTATTTTCAATCATTCATATCGGACTAAAGGAGGCACTGTACTGATGACTGATATCTATTGGCTTAGGTTAGGTGGATGATATATGATGGAATGATGAGATGATGGTTATTTTATTAGGTGTCTCTGGATAGTGGGAAGGAGTCGGTCATGGCCTATTGTTTAGAAACAATCTCAGTATTGACATGAACGACAAAAGAAAACCAGATAAATCCCCTGTTAGGATAGCCATGGCGGGAATCGAACGCAGGTCTCTTGAATGACGGTGTAGTACGCTGCATCGAGGATTACCTATTTTTATATTTATGTGAGGCGGATAAGTATTCTCTTCAAAACGAGAGCGTTGTTGTTACCGTTAACTGTATTCATATAAGTTATACCTCTAACTTACAACACACACAAAAAAAAATGAAAAAATAAAATATCACCTTCCACGTTAACGCATTTAAACGTTCAACGTTCCTAGAATTTAGTATCATATAATACAATTTTTTCCTTATACATCCACAATATGCATCAGCTGTTGCCCCCCCACCTTCCCCCCTTGGCTCCTTATGCTCGTACTCTCTTATTATCTAATTCAGCGTCTCGATGTTGTCGATCGCCCTAGGAGTATCAGGCGAGCGTCGAGACGCCCTGCGTCCGTTAGGTGTCGGGTCCTGTGCGAGCGCGGGGTGGCTGGATGCGCGCGCAACTTGTCGGCGTCTATCTCCCACACTGCGCCGGTAGAAGTCGCCCGCAGTTGCAGCTTACCGCTCTTGCCTAGGAGTCGTCCATACGACATCTGTCATTCGATTACAACTTGAAATAGGGTTACAGTTTGTAGAGATGTGATTGGCTCGTTAATCAGATAAGATTTTATCTATGTGATGTGATGTAAGTGACATTCGGGGATATTTCGATATAAAGTGGCGTTGCGATCTAGTGTTGACATAAGTTGGAATAAAAAATGTGCTACGATCTGTTTTAATATATCAATAGAAAAAAATTGATGTGTGATTATTGAATATATTTTTATTTAATTTATTTTCATATACTTCTGTTGATCGCAAGATTGATCGAGTGTTATGATGAGGATTGAAAAAGAAAAACATGATCGAAAATGCGTTCTAATATGAATTACTTGAAAAAAACTGGAATTGAAAGAGTGAATTTGGTTGAACTTTTCATTTACGAAGACACCTAAAATATTCTAGTCGATTTCGATTCATCAAATAATCCTTATATTAGTACATTGATATTTATTTATCGTAATTAGCTTTAAATCTAAGTGTTTTTATGTATTAATAGATAAATAAATTAGATACATCTTGAACTGTGGATTATTGACTCGTCAACTGTGAAGTTTAACTGATTTCAATAACAGTATCGTGTATTACCGTGTACAATTCTATGGATAACTGACACTCTTAACGTCGTAGTTAGCATCCCGTTGGCTACTTGCGGAATTCGCCGACACTCATCTCGAGATGGAGTCCACAGCATCCAACTGGCGTCTTACGAAATGGACTTTCGGACTTCTTCTAGTTTGGCTACAATTAAGCTTAGGTACGTGGTACATATTACAGGATATTACATTTTTATCCCTACTAGCAAAAACAAGATGATCATGGTCCATTCTTATCGAATTATATTTTTTCAGCGATATCAAGCAGGAGTCGATTAACAGTGAATTATCATTTTTTTGGGGAGATTTTCGAACGGTTTGAGATATCAAAATTATTATACGGAGAAGAAACACAGTATTCGCAGAATTCAATATGTTAATAAGTTATAACTACTCAACTGATATCTCATAATTGTCAGAAGTAGGCCTATTGTATACTGTAATTACCAATGTTGGAGTAGCTCTAACTGGCAGTTCAAAGTTGTTATCAATCACCATGGTTACCCATACTATTTGTTTTCACTAACTTTCAGATGGAGGCCAATTGGATTTTTTTTAATACCAGGGCCTTATAGTAGAGCGCAAAACTTGAGTGGGCTTACTTTTACCCCCAAAAAACGTTCATCAAAATTAGTTATCTTGTCATTATAGGCACATTGAAACCAGAATGAATAAAATATTATCATATGTATTATGTATATCACATGCCGAATTGCTATTATCGTGATACCTTTATATTTTGAGCAATTTTTCATACGTAGTATGAACAAAACATTGTTAGATCTTATTGTGAATATAATAAGAACATATGAAAAACTACGATACTGAAATAATGAGAATGTTTTTTCCAAGAAGCTACCTTTCTTGGAGTAGAAGTTTTCTCGTTTACGGGCAAATATAGGAAACTTCGCGAACTAGAATACAAGCTTGGTATTAGCCCGAAGACGAGAAACTTTTTGTACTTTCCAAAAAGTGGTTACTTTGGAAGAAATATTACTTGAGACATGATATTCGTATATATATATATATATATATATATATATATATATATATATATATATGTATATATATATATATATATATATATATGTTATATCTATTCCATCAACATCGAAATCTTCATATACAATTATTGTTCGTCAATTGAGGTTGGGGATGAGTGAATTTTGTGAAAATCTTATATAATTATAAAATGATTATTACTCTTCCTAAGCGGCTTACAGCGGTACAACCCGGCTGTTTCAAGACATCAAAGCAGTCTTGTCACCAAATATAAATAGTTAATCATAACCAGTTAGTGTTATAAGTGATAACAATGAACTCCGACACCATAACTGTAATCTGTCAAGAACACATTATATGAGCAAGTGATAAATCTGGGTATCACCCCATTGATTTAGACTAGGTTTGCCATTTTCATAATATATTTGAGCAGGACATCTAGTTAATTGGAATTCAAGTATATACAATAACATTTTACATTTTCACATTTACATTTTCAATGTTCAATGACTAGAAGGGAATGGGATAATGGGACTAAATAATGGACGAAGAAACTCATTATCAATATACAATGTTCGATATTTAATTTGTTTTTGAGAAACGAACAACCATTGCTCTGCATTTTAATGTATTCGAAGAAAGGTTATGTGTACATAATACACAATATTATTGTGAGTGATGAAGCACACATAAATTGAAAATCTGAACTGATTAATACATATTCACAATGTAATGATACTTCCAAGAGTGTAGTATGTTCGAATTTTCTTTTTGACAAGCATGGGGCGCGAAAATATGAATACTCGAAAAATCACGCGACCAAGCGGGACAAAAGCGCCCCGCTTGATATCTCATCGGGACGCGGGATTTCGAGTAGGCTATAGGACGGGACTGTCCCGCCAAAATCGGGACGTATGGCAATTCTAGTTTAGGCATGAGCTAACTAATGAGACATAACCGGTGTGTCAAGGCAATTACATACAATCACATACATACAAGGTTGATTGGCATCAGCCAGTTTCAATTATTTTTAAAAAAAATCACATACAATTGCTTGACAATCATTGTACCCAGTTCTGTCGATTATATACATCTGGAATTCTCAATTTCGTATGAAAAATCGAAAACAGGAGTTTTGTTACTATGTTAGTCCGACTAATATTGTGCGAATTCGTGATTTTGAGACGTTTGGGAGAATATTAATATTATATATATATATAGACTTTCATTGAATAATGATCATGCTATAATAGTAGGCCTATATGGACTCGGTTGCCAAGGACGCATAATAATCAAATATAAATTAATTGAGAAGAATAAATACCCAATAAACCTGCACTTAAGAAAAAAAACTGACATTTAGCGGATTCGACTCACATGCACCCCTAAGGTAAAGACTCGCTGATTAGTGTTTCCGGGAAGCGATTCAGATCTATCGTGAAGACAGCTTTTTAATAGATAATGCGCTAAAAAAAAGTCGCTAATCAAGCGATTGGATCTGATATAATCTGTCGTGATTTCTTTTATCGAATGCATTCATGCATCCATGGTACTATCAGAATATTAAATACTTCACAGATTTTGATCAATCAAAACTTGATAGCCAATCTTGAATGATTTTCACGGACACATTAAACATTTCAAATTTCAAATTGATCCCAAAAAATAGATCTCTTTCCTTCATACACATCTTCCTCTGTAATTTATTACATTTGATATACTTTGAGTTATCATTATTGAACTTCATCCATTTTTGTGTACAATGGGTTACACAATAGAAAATACAGAACATTTAATTTATATTTAATTTAACAATAAGACAATAATTTAAAACAAAAATAGAACGGTGCTAAATATATAATAATGAAAATGAGAATAAATTATACATATTATGTGAATTGGATATTGAATATAAGAAAATCTAAAGTACTGATGATAAATAGATGCTCCACTCCATCCATGTAGAGAATGATCTGGCGTCGCATTAGCAGCAGGAAGAGAAATCATGTAATGGTCTGGAAGAAAATAGCGGAGACAGGATGGAATGTGGTTCGGACAGGAAGAAAGATGTTTCTAGGAATATAATTTCGAGATCAATTCTAAATTAGGGTTTATTGCAAAACGATAAATCAGATGAAGGGCTGTTATGAATCGTATTTACCCTTTGAGCTCAAAGCTTTTCGTTCCGAAGTTTTCATATGTTGATGGATTCTATAATAGACAGGCTATGATGATGATATTGTTTGGTCAATAAACTCATCAAAAGTCAGGTCATTTCAAGGTTGAATGGAGCTGATGATCGATTATTCTTTTTTTCAAAAGAACGTGTCTTCCGCGGGACTCGAACTCACTTCCGACTTAACTGTTGTTTCCTTAGCTGTCGACAGGCATGTATCATTCCAGTGATGCTTCACGTTAGATCAAGTGTTATACTGAAAATTCAGGAATATCATCATCCAGTTCTTTTAGCATCAATTCACTGAATTGTATTTTTCTGAAATTATAATATTTTTCATATTGCCTACATTACGTTCTTCGAATAAAAAATGAAAAACGTGATTGTAGAACCTGGATAAATATTTCAAGTCACTGAAAATAAATCATATGTATCTGGAAATGGAATTGACGTCATTTACGTTAGTGAATTTGATGTGCTAGGCTGTGGGTTGCTCATAGCACCCCGGACTATTACGTAATAAAATGGCAGCTAGGGCTAGTTAGAGTTAGTTAGGGCTAGTCCTCCAGGACTTGACCTCTTTTCTGAGTCGTGACGTAGGCATTATCCGATTCTGATTGTTTCAATTCAAAATCGGTTGATGCCCACGCCATGGCTCAGAGTCTCCGGAGGACCAATAGATTAATTAGGATTTCTGAAATTGAGATGATGATTTCTAGTTTTCTAAAAAATCAGGGAACATAATCGCATCATTATTCATCCAATTACATTACATTACATGCACATTACTTTACATGAACATTATCATCATTCATCATTATGGGGTGGTAAGATTGCCCTTGTGGTGCCCCGTTCAAACGATCTCATCTTTCATTCATAGCCCTAATTGGTACACAAGGATTTTGTATCAAGTTTCGATGTTACTTTCAAAAAAAAATCATTCAACTCGAGCCCCAGGGGTTTGATAACAGAATTGTAGAAACGTAACTTTTACGGCCACCGAAAAGACAGCCGGGACCACCTAGTATCTACACACATTCAGTGTTGTGATTATGATAATTCATTCATTGATTCATTGATGATTCATTCTGGGCGCGAAATTACCTTTTTATGTCGACGCGTCTCCAAGCGCTAACATTCATTCATTATTATGATAATTTAATTTATACCTCCAGTTGTTGATTTATATGTTACAGCGCGAAGTGATTCTGAAGTAACAGCTGACCTTTTGACCTAGACTATATGGAAACTATTATTATATTACCTTATTTACTTGAAAGAACAAAGGTAACGACATTACATGCTTTGTATTACTTTATTTTCCAGAATAACAAAAGGTTAATCTATTCGAACGTTAGCCTCACGATTTCTTTGTATTCAGGACCCAATAGCTTCACTCGTGGTTTCCCTCAGTACTTGAGTTGGTATTTTGGTGAATATTTAAGAACTGAATTTACATAATCGGCTTCTACTGAGTTCTTTCCACTGTTGTGTAGTCAAATTAGTATCATATCACCTACCGGTACCGATTAACATGTTAAACAAATAAATTAAAAACATCATCATCATACCTTGACTTCATGATGAACAATTGAAAATTATAATACAGATAACCATAGTTAATTAAACTATCTACAAAAAGAGAACTTGTACATACTTTCAGAAATAAAGTTTCAGAAATTTCAGAAATCCTTTGTGAACAATGAAGGAAAAAGAGTGGATACAAAGTTGAGAGAATTGAAATATTTGCCAAGCTTGAAGATAACAGTTTTTCATTATCTGCTGCATTCACAGTTGAATCTTTTCATCAGACTGCTCTGAAGATCTAGAATATATTAGAACATTGGGCCAAAAGTTATTTCATTTCTATTTGAATTGGCTCAGCAAATTATCACGAAGTTCATTCCCAACTATACGCATGGCGCTGTGAGTTCCTCCCTAGTTCAATTAGTTTTTTTTTGGTGTTGCTTAACGACCCCTCCAACAGCTAGGTTATACGGGGGTACGAATTTGTGTGTGGTTACAGAAGAAGTTGGCGTTTGAATTCACTCTTTGCAATGATTTGCTGAACCACCACATGCATTTGCAGTTTGCATTCAGATACAAAATTGTCAAGGATAGGGATAGTAAATTAAATGTAGGTTGGACCAGTACTCCTTTGTAATGTCGCATTTGGAAAGTAAATGAGGAAAGATGTTGGAAATTTTCA
Source organism: Brachyptera putata (assembly GCA_907164805.1). Classification (NCBI taxonomy): domain Eukaryota; kingdom Metazoa; phylum Arthropoda; class Insecta; order Plecoptera; family Taeniopterygidae; genus Brachyptera; species Brachyptera putata. Next base: position 8,921,824 of record OU015471.1, on the reverse strand, counting down.
CTGAAAATTTTCTTTGAAAATTTTCTTTGAAAATTTTCAATCAATTGAATGAAACCCAACGATTTTTTGAGAAAATCATTGAAAAAAAATCATGAAAATGAATTCAGTGAAATCATTGGATTCCATTGGATTCATATGAAATTTTCAATGAATTGAACATTTATTGAAAATTTTCAATGAATTTTCTGAAAACTTTTTGAAAATGAAAATTTTCTGGAAAATTTTCAACGTTCCATCACTAGCCATAACTAATTCCCCGTAATGGTATCTATCATCTATTACGGAAATATAACTAGGCATAGGCCTATAAACCAAACAGAATACGAAAAGCATGGTGGGCGGTGGATGGGAAACAAGTTTGTACGCTTGATGAGAATAAAAATGTGAACAGGTAGTGTAGGTGTTATAAGAATGCACCAATAATACAGCGTTTTTAAGTACTTTCTGATCACAATTATACATTTAGTCCGCGCGGATTTAGAATGTAATACTTATTCAAATTCCCTTACAATATTCAACGTATAATGACACATGAAGTGATATAGCAATATCAACATGACGTAGTATTATTTATTAATATCAAATGTTTAATAAAGGTTGAGTCACGCGTAAGACTGTTGATATAACGGAATTTCATATACGCCTGTAACATTGATATTGCTATATCCTTTCAGGGTATTTATTAAAATAATTTCCACTCCTAATATAATTTATTCATCGTCGTTGTTTTCATAAGAAATAATTGATGGCTTGGAAAAAAATAGGTTTTCATTTTCTCCTCGGGTAGAAGGAACGAAACATCGGAAACGAGGCCTTTCCACACAACATGGCTCTTAGAAAACGCGTGAATGATTTATGATAAGAATACATGAATTTATTATATCAGTTGATAAGGTGAATCGTTTCCATTCCAATAATGCCCTTCCTTTTATTCTTTCTTGCCAATTTGATTCACAAAGGCGGGAACGAGATCAACACTGCTGTTTTCGATTATCCTCTGTAGGTTTATATATACAAACACTATATATACATAATAGCAGGAACGGTGTGAAGACTACTTAGATTAGAAACTGTAGAGAAAGGTTCAAAACTTTAGAAACGTACTTTTTGTTATAATAATACAGTTATTATTCGCGTAGTTATATGGATCTTCAGGCGAGATTAGAAAGGATGAGAAAGAGAGAGAGAGAGAGAGAGAGAGAGAGAAAGAGAGAGAGAGAGAGAGAGAGAGAGAGAGCCGAGTGTGTGTGAGAGAGAGAAGTGCTCATAATTGTCAATTGATATTCCGAGTCGTTCATTCATGTAATTTCAATGAACTTGTGTTGGGTCATGAGTTCTATTACATACAACGCAATTCAGAAGTTGAATAATGCTATAGCATGTTATAACAAGAGTATTTAATTAAATATAAATCACAACTGAAGAGATTATTAATTATTTCTGTCCAAAGTAAGGTATAATACGATATCTCACATTATTGTATTGGTGTCCCATGGCGCTCAAGAGAGAGGGATATAGAGGGAGTGAAGGAGAGTTAGAGAGATAGAGAGAGAGAGAGAGAGAGAGAGAGAGAGAGAAAGAGAAAGAGAAAGAGAGATGGAGAGAGAGAGAGAGAGAGAGAGAGAGAGAGGGGGAGAGAGAGAGGGAGCTATGTTTCAGGTAAACTTATCGACAGATATATTTTCAGAAAAACGAATTGGTAAATTAAATTTATATTTTAAATTCAATCCAAATCTGAACCAGTTTTCCAAATAATTAGAATATATAATGATAAGTCTTAATATATTTGTTGTGAAGTCATTCAAATTGATTTGTTCAGCCAAAGATAAATCACATGTGGGAATTTGATATCGGCGAACAATTCAAGTTGGTCAGTCGGAATTGTTCTATGAACAAAGTACAAGCGAATAAAACCAAACAAAACAGAGACAATCAATCAATCGACTCACGAATCGTTTCTGATCTCAGTCCATCATCTAGAACGTATATTCATAACTATGACTATTATTCAAAAATCATCATAATCTTCAAATAATTGATCAAATTTATCTCGAGAATCCTATGAAAATGTCAGAATAATTGTTTGATTATGTGTCTTTTCAATTTGAACATTTATGAATGAATCCAATCTCAGTAGGTCTGAAGTATTCCTGTTACCAACATCTCCTTGAAATCTAAAATAGAATAAACGTGAAAAAAAAAGAATCTCCAGGCTGTTTGCATACATCACGACGTAACTCCCGGATTATATAATGAAGATAAGATAGAGATACACAAATGAACCAATAATATCAAACACCTAAGCCCAACTTTGATTCGCTTTAGCAATCACGAGCAGACATATGCATCAGCAGCTGTTTTGAATTGGTCAAGTACACGTCTAAAATCGTTTACCACGAATTCGCATTCATCGCATTGTTAACAGAATCGATCGATCGCCTGCGTTCTAATACGGCAGGCGATGATAAACGGCGATCAAATGCTACGCAGTTTAACTGCAAAGTGGTCGCTCCAAATACCACCCCTAACTGTAATCAGAGTGATGATCGTCGTTTGGACTAAGCTGATATTCATCATAAGAAGGAAACTAAATACTAAACTCACCTGGGACCAGAACAGCAAACGAAATGGATGCGTGACGCAAATGTCAGAGCCCATATGATACGCCGTGTTAAACTGCACGGAAAAGTCAGGACAAAACGAAGATAGGCCATTTTCATTTCGTCGTAAAGTTATAGAATAAGCTCCTGATATCTTACCGACTGGTCGATTGTATCACTTTACATTTCTTATCATTTCTTATCGGGTTACAACACAATTGCTATATTTGCGACCCAATTATAGGTCGCAAAAAGGGTTGCGACCCAATTTTAGGTCGTGCATAAGGTTGCGACCTATAATCACTTCAATATGTATTCGATGATCTTTCCTACCTGTGTGGTTTGACTTTGATGCGGGTTTGTGGGGATCGTTCTATGCATGGATCGCTGGTTGCGGTTTTGTGCGGGTATCTAAGGCTAACACTTCTCCGTCAACTCATATATTGCATCATATTATTACGACAACCATCATTTGAACCTTCACACCACCGAGAACACTATATGTAATTGTTATATGTCTCAAAGTGTGTAATAAAACCTATTCTAACATTCTAAAATAACTTGGAGAAATAATTGATTTTATTACTAACCGGCATTTCCGTTTTGACTTCAATTGACTGAATGAAGTCATAGTAATTTTATAATAGATACCACCAATGAACCAGATTGCAATATATCTATAAAAGTGTGTGTATTTTATTGATCATAGATTAATGAATGGAAAAGGAAAAATCCGGAACATGGAGCGCTCGCTCGTTTTTTTTTCATGGTTTTCCTCTGTAGTCTAGGCTAATGCCGGAATGGTTTCCACAATATAGACCACGACTACTTCCTCCCACTATCCTTTCCATTACCCAAGAAATGGATAATATCTCACCATCCCATCATCTCATTGATCATCCATCCGACGCCAATATATCTTCGCTATCATTATAGTGAGTCGTTGAGCCCAATATATATATATATATATATATATATATATATATATATATATATATATATATATATATATATATATATATATAAAATGAACGGAAAGTATATAAAGTTTAATGTTGTGGTTTCCTTTTCAGTTAAACAGTATGTACTTGAGTTGTAAGCTGTATTCGAACGTGAATTAAAAGTGGAGCTAAGTTGCGTGGACAAAAGAGGCGGTGGAGTACGATTTTCTTCTAGTTGGTTTCTTTCTTATGACGAACAATATTTTAGATGATGAAGAATTGCGATGTTGAGATGAAATCCGTTTTGAGGTTGTTGACCTGAAATGGAATGGTTTCATGATATGAAAGGGTAACCATAATGATCGATAGAATGAGAAACATGAGATGAACAATTTCATGAAAATATTAGCAGTCAGTAACACTGATGGAGTTTAGTGACATTGATTAAACATTGATTGAACATTGAAATGAAACAAATTATCTTATCAAATTCGAGGCTGTTAAGTTTTGAGGCACAATCGGTTAGACCACTTCAGAAAATACCTATTCAAAAGTTTTTATAAACCTAATGAGAATAACCCTGAGGAGAAAATTTGGAATAAATTCACATTTTCACGAAATTGTGATATGATAATTATAGAGAGCATCCTGAAGTCTCATGTGACTCGTATCCAAGGTTCTACCCCGAGTACTCAACTACCCCGATAGGCTCAACAAAAAACCTTTCGAAAAGAAACAGAAAAGAACGATATCACGGATATTGACTGATGCCCAATCGTTTAGTTTTTTTAGTATACTCGAAAACCATGATCATCTTCTCTTTGAAATTATGTATGCTGAATAAAATCAACATTTCAATGATTTGCGATAGAGGACAAATGAATTTTCCTGTGACTGATCTTGGGTGATAAATATAAAATGAACACTCCATGCCCTACTCATGCGCTAGATTGAGCCAGCAATTATAAACGCAAGCCTTTGCTGTCCTTCCAATTACGACAGAGGTTCCATTTTGTACATTTTTCATCCATGGCGTCCATATACATACATCCGTCCATACATCCATATACATCTTCTGCTGTTTGAAATGTTCGTCCAACATTTGAAGCGTTACCCTCTATACCTCCATCAGCTTATTATTCTAAGCGTGCATTCATTTATTTATACATCTCATTTCCGTGGATTATACATGTGTGGTTACAATCACAAAAACAAATATGCATGCATTGATCAGTCTATGGGTGAATCCTGACACAAAGAAGATCATTTTTTTCTTCATTTTTTGAAATGTTTTTTTGTTGAGCCTATTTAGTGCACGGGGTGAAACCTCGGACACGATTCATGTGAGACTTATGGATACTCTGTATAATCATAGGCCTACTACAATTTCGTGAAAATGTGAATTTATCAGAAAGAAATATTGATCCCAAATTTTCTCCTGGGGGTTATTCTCATGAGGTTTATAATAATTTGGGGATAAGATTTCAAAGAAGTGGTCCAACCAATTGTGTCTTAAAACTACACAATATCGAGTTTGATAATCAACTAAATCTGCACTTTCTTTTGACCTGTGAAGCACGGAAAAGAAATATTATTCGGGTAAATTCAGTCTTTGCTTCGCTCATTCAATAAATAACTTACATCCATATACAATACTGCGCATGCCTCATATTCAATTCTCATTGAGTACGATCAATCATAGAGTCACTTTAAATATGGGTACGATAAACGAAGAATGAATATTACGTCACGTGTTTTATTTCCCACGCTCTCTCTCTCTCTCTCTCTCTCTCTCTCTCTCTCTCGCATTCGCTCTCACGTGTATATAAACGTGATTTAATTATTTCCCTTTCAATGTTATGGAATTAAAAACAGAATGGCTTTGCTTAAGCCTATGTAACTAAGCCAAACTCAACGAACCGAACTCGATCTGATATAACTGTAACTTACTGAGTGATACGAGCGAAAATTCAACGACGTGTGATCCAGTAAACTAATTTTATGTTTGCCGTTTGTGTTTATCCTGTTCCTGATTTATACCTCTAAAGGTCAACAATGATTCGAAGATTCAGAACAACATTTTCACATTATTATAGGATAAAATTTAACACATTTTATCATTGATGAAAATTGAAAAATTATCTTCTAATCAATTTCAAATGATGTTAATTTGGCGACAGCGAAAGCATGGACGTTTAAAATGATTTGAATCGATATAGAGTCATCCTCAGGGTGAATAAATCAACACTTCCACACCCCTTCGCTCATCTAAAGCGCAAATACACTGCATTTCTGTATGGGGAACCCCTGTCAAATCTATGTCAGTGAAATATGAGTGCCGAATTGAAAGTAGAACATTCATATTTTTCTCGCTCACCTGACGAATATCTGAACGAATGTTTATTATTATTAAAAATAATCAAAAGAAGTGCTGATGATAACTCGTCTTGAACGAACTTGTTTCATCAAATCTTTGCGTGTAAAGCACATTTTAAGATCATGTTTTATGCTTTACTATTAAACTTAAACTTATTTCAGCGACCATATATACGCGGTCTTGTATAAAGGCAATTTATTATAACAACCTCACTTCCTTGCTAAACTCTGCAATTGCAGACTGTTCCGTATGTTATAGCAGTACTGCAATCACATTCACTGCCTTCTTTATGAACGAGGCTAGTTCTTTATCCTCACATGCAATCACCCGACTTCGTCATAAAGCTACGGGGACGACATGGATAAAAACAGAGGTCTTAACTTTCATAAGAAATAGAACACTGAGACGTTTTTTTCTGTGGACGGCTCAAAATGGTGGACATTTAGAGAATTGTAAGAACCCTACCTGGTTTTACGTTTTCACCCCATGTATTATATATATATAAATATATATATATATATATATATATATGTGTGTGTTTACTCGATATCACTTCCGTAGGCATACATTTCTTTTTGTAAAATAACTACAGCTATAACTGCTCTACATATTTTCCTTTTCGGAAAATGTCTGTTGCAGACACGTCATGTTTCCAGTAGAATTACGGCTTGTGTTGCCTGCTGTTACCTTCACGTAGTTATTCTGGAGCTTAACTCCAAATTGTTGTCTAAAACATGCATCCCCTTTCCATACCTCCCCTCCTCTCTCTTTGCTTTCCTCTTCCCTTTTCACCCCACCCATTTTCTCGTAACTAACAAGCTTCTTAAGCGACATCTTCACGGTTTACATGCAGCGTATAGAACTAGAGATGAATGGTGCTCCACGGTTATTTATAAACGAAATCTTCTGAAGGTGTAATGAAATATATAATTTGTTTGAGGTTATCTTTAGTGATCTTTTATTGATGATTTTGAAAGAAATTTCATTGTGAAATTGATATAAATTAAGTTGCGAAAAATATTTTCTCTTCGACATATCAGTTTGACGTCTTATTCATTTAGTAAAAACAGAACACCGTAGTTCGGTTTTTCTTTCCCGGTGGAACACGTAAACCAATCAGAAGCTTTCCATTGTCTGTCAATATATTCATACGATGTACACGTATACAATTATTATATAGGAATAAGATGATAAAACACGACACAATTACACATAACGTGCGAAATCATCCATATATATTGATTCTTGGAATATTGATCTCAATCGGTTCGAGTTATATAAAGACACTTTGGAATGCTAAGTTTGAATGATATAATCACTTGAGTTTGATATCGAAATAGAATGATTACAGTGTCAATTGAATAGCCATGTTTTGCGAACTCATTGATAACATTTTTGTAAACGCGGTATATGAGCATGATTGTAATTGAATTAGATTATCCCTCTGATAACGTGAGGGGGCGTGATTTTCTGGATATATCACGTGTTTCAATATACGTACAGTTCAAGTTTTACAGCTTTGAAAACTGTTACTGTTGGTGGTATCAACTTCATAATTATTTATAATCTTCGATGTGGTATTCGTTGTAAGGTTGAAAAGAGTTGAAAGATGTTGATCAAATCACCTCTTCTGATTGAATCTACATATCCATACAATTTCTCTTATATTTTGCATATATCTTGTACCGTACCTTACAGTAGACCTAACTTATACCTTACAGTGCTTCACTCATATACTTGTATGTCCAATTATTATCTATTCCACAATAAGTAGACTCAGTTGATGTTATGAAGAATGCAACAATTTTCTGTTTGTTCGAAAGTTTTTCTCAGGCATGAAAAAAAATGAATAACATGAAATAACAGAAATAAGATTTGAATTGCGAAGTATTCAAATGGAATAGGAAATATATTTTAGAAAATGGAGAATAGAATTGGGGTAACGTACACACACACACGCACAGTCACCAATTCACATCTGTGGTGAGTCAGGAGCCGTTCTCTAAAAGCAAAGGCAAGGCATGAAAATGGTTCTAAATTACGTGAAATGAACACATCCCAGCTCTAAGATAAAGCAATTTCTACGTACGTACTCTGCTAAGGCGCTTATCTTATCCCCTCCTAACCCGGGAGCTCGTCGTCTTGCAACAGAACACGACGGTTCTGATGTCACAAACTAGAGAGAAAACGCTGTATGTGTTTTTGTGGTTCGAAAGATACGGGGAGATATGGGTGAAATTGTATTTTTTCAAAAAGACAAATGCAATTCTTATGTGGATGAACAATTTTATCATTCAAGTTATTTGTATAGCAAAACTGGGCTCAAAAACAAAGTCAGTGTTTTTTTGGTGACAAGCTGAAAGTTTATACATAATATCATAGTTGAACTAATGTAGAAAATTGAAATTGCTAAAATGAACATTTGTACATATTGGTGGAGGTGCCGGGTTTATGTTCCACGTAATCGAAACACACAGGTGACATTTAAGAGCGCTTGGGGAGTCGATTTAGCGAACCATCTTGGTAAACTATTTTGATATAACTTTTGAATGGTATAAGATATATTAAACTTCTTTTACTGAAAATAAACAGATCTCTAAATAGCTTGAACATGATCTGAAATAAAATTATTGACCTTCGATTCTAACGCTCTCACAGGAAAACGGGTAAAAAACGTATTTTTCTCAGATGTATACCAGTGAAAATGGAATAATGGATCAACCGAATTATGAGAAGCTACCACCACCCTTGTCATGATGTGCAGTAAAAAACGCTAAATATAATAATACATCAACAACTTTCAACATTCAGTATTATTCGAATTAAGTTGACGCATAGAATTGGAAATTGCGAACGATATAGAAACTCCAATATCGAAAATTGATCGAAATATTCGAAATGTTCAATCAATATCAATATCGAATCAAATAAAAAATATAGAATCGATCGAAAATATCGTAATCGAACGGCAACCCATAGAAACGTTACGCTTTTCACCGCTAAGCATACGCATATACCGCAATTATACGATTATATTGATTTTAATCACGTGCGTCTAGGAAATGTTGATATTTATCATTATTGTTCCACACTCCAATGAGCTCAAAGATAATGACGAAGTTCTGTAATAATATTCTGTGTATCTATGACATAGTACAAGCTCTCTGAAGTAGGCTACTGAGTCTCTATTATCAATTATTATCATTATTATTATTATATAAGATCTTCTGAAGTGTTCTGTGAGCACTTCACAAAGTAATCTCAGGCAGAAGCGCGTGCGACGAACGTAAGAAAATGACTTAAGAGCCAATAGAACTACGACCAATAACACAATAAGCTCCAATTCGCGATACAAATCGTACGTAGGACTTCAACCTCTTCTTGGAAAAGCACTCCCCTGGAATCAATTACCAGACACAAAACTACTAGTTTCCCTGACTACCGAGCCCTGGATCATGACCTGGATCGAGATCCGGATCTATTTCATGAAGATCACAACATCTTTAGTAATGATGAAATGGTGAAATGAAATGATAATAATAATGATTATAATAATAATAATAATAATAATAATAATAATGTAGGCCTATATATAGAAACATCCAGTATGGAATCACTAGGAAAGTGACTTGACTTTACGATAAAAATCAATTGTTCAATTGTTTTTATATCAGTAACTGATAACTGAACTCAGTAAAAGCTAAGTTGGCGACTTCAAACAGAAACAACGGTAAATAAAGGTATTGGACGCCTGAATTTTGTAATGAGAAACATAAGATCTAGTAGCATGGAAGTAAAAGAAATGGCATATAAATCAATAGTGAGGCCCACGATGGAATATGCTAGCATGGCATGGGATCCTCACCAGCAAGGTCTAAAAGATCTACTAGAATCAGTCCAGAGGAAAGCGGCAAGAAAAGTCTTATCAAAATACGGCAGGCGACATAGCCCAACAGAGATGATCCAAGAATTAGGATGGGAACCACTGAACGTGAGAAGGACAAAGACTAAACTTGTATCTTTCTATAAAATACTATCGAACCATGAAGCTTGGAGAGAATTAGCTAATTCAGTAAAACCGTCATCATGCTTAGGTAGGGGGGGGGGGGGGATAGATACAAGGTGGCATCGAGAATCTATAATATCAACATTGGTAAATTCTCCTTCATGGGAACAACGTCTTCAGAGTGGAACGCAATGGGTGACAAAATTTTCTGTCCATGACCGGAATCGGTAAAAGATTTCAAAAGATTATTAGAAGATGCTTAAGAAGACTAATAATACTGTGTAACATAGTTATATCTATATATATTTACCGTTTATATGTATATATAATTGTATATATATTTTTTTATTCACCAGTTAATGGCCTTATATGTAAAAAATGAATTGATATATTGGAATTAATAGAATGGAACTTATATAATTATATTGTAAAAAAGCGGAAGAATGATTGAAACAATAAATATTCACATACATACATACAACTATTGTCCAGAAGCTTTGGAAAAAACCCAATCCAATATATATGTATATATATATATAGGCCTACATATAGATGGGCTATATGTGATAGTCCCAATTTCCAATAAGACCGTTTAGCGTCTCTGTCGAGGTTTCTTGTGCCTACTATTGCCTCTGTGCATGAGCTCAGTTGTTACTATTGTGGTTATCTGACGGTTGACGGCGTGTTGCTAAGATCTGCCGGCTTCTCTTGTTGGAATTAGCATCGAGGTGCTCTCGATAACAGCTGACGGCCGTCTAGTCGTGTCGTGATGGCCCCTTGGGCGCCCTTTATACCGTCCGCCTGGCGCACCTGTGACTCCAACCGACTCCCGAGGTGCGACTTTACGGAGCGTACACCGGAAAGTCGACTCGGTTGTGACATGGGCTTCGGGGTACTTTTCAATTGAATGTTGTTAGGGTTCGGGTGAGGTTGGACACCCGAACCCTTGTCACACAACCGAGTTGACTTTATTCCGGTATACGCTCTTCAGGCGGCCCCCGTATCTACAATCCCGTATATGCCCCAAAACAATAGCTCAACTCGTTTCAATTATTGGAAAATAAACATTAAAATGATGATTTTTCTTTGGAGGAAATGCAGTATGAACCTTTTTCAGCTGAACCTAAGCAGAATATCATCAAAAAATGTTTCTGTAAGCGTTTGTGTTTGTATGTGTTTGTGTACACTTTACAAGCAGGAAACATTCAAGAAACTGGAACCTGACCCAACCAACCCTAACCATATAACTTCTAGGTACCCCAACCAGTTCTCCGGAATATTAACTCTCCTGGCTAGGTAATATTACTTCATATTAGTATATCAGTAAACAAAGCAGGATATTAGAACATCAACACACAGATTGTCGCGTCCGTGAGTATAGGTCACGAGAATTTGACCTTGTCGCCCCCTCGATACGAGTCATACCGAGCAGGGGTGGTTATGGCACGTCATGGTACAGATACATTTACAGTGAGGGTATTAGTCAGTTCAGTTTGGGTAATGAACGTGAACGTTTTTCGAGAGAGAGTTTGATTTGTTCATCGCGAGTGTATTTTCCGTGTTCGTTTTGATTATTTTTGAACAGCTAGAATCTGTGGATCTTTCGTAGTTTAATCCACGGTTTTCGTTCAATTTCCGTGTTCAAACTACGTGGTGCCCATATCGGTTTCGTTTTTAGTTACTTTTGATATAAGTTCCGATCCGTTAAGTTCCGGTCCGGATAAGTTCCGGTCCATGACCTCAGCCCCCCGCTCTCAGCCTAGTGAAGTTCACGTGAGCTAGGCCAAACAGCACGTCGAAGTCGAGGTAAGTCGATACAAGATCAGATCATGAAAACAAAATAATTTCGAACTGGCGACCTCCAGGTCCAAAATTGAACCCGCTACCGCAGCGCTACCGCGAAAAAAATGAAATATTTGATATAATACCTGATACAAGCGATGAATGCTATGAAATTACACGGGTTTGTCAAGACGCTCCCAGCACTGCATGTCGACCACTGCGACATCACTTAGCGACCGTGGTCTCACGGATAGTCTTAGGGCACATTCGACTGATAACTCGGTTATTATAATATTGCTTTGATATATAGCTCTTTATTGGGAATAAACAAGAGTTGCGCATCCATAGTGATAATCAAAAAAATCGTTCCATTTCCCGACGTTTTTGAAACTATTCAGTCGGTAGACCAACCTCTTGTGTTTTTGTAAATGGAGAGTGACGCACACTGAGTGTGAGTGAGTGCACTATATATGCAGGAATACATTCTATTGTTATGAAAATCACTCATTCAATTCTCGTTATGATCATTATTTTTCCCGTAACCACGGTGATATATTCTGAGTGTTTCACTCAATTCAAGTTCCAATTTGTAATAACTGCTTCAACAGATTTTTTTACATAGTTAAACATTGATTGATTCAATATTAACTTTCAGAATTATAAAACAAACAAAATTCAACTGTGTTACTCGGAGTGAGTCTATACAATTCTACACACTTTCAGTGAAATTATAAAAAAAAGTTACGTATTGGCGTTGAATAATAACTAAAAGTTACTTTAAGAAGTTGCTTAGAATAATGATAGGAAAAAGTTGCATTCAACCACACAAACTTTTCACACTTCCACGATAGATATTTACCGTAGTAACACCATATAAAAAAGTGTATCTTAGTTTAGAGAGTAAAGCAATAAAAAAAAAGGCTCGCTGAAATGCTGCGCGTAACAAGCTCTAGTAGGAATCTTGTGCGTTAACTTGCAGTTCACTGGTCTGTGTACGAATGAGTGAGAGAGCGGGTATGGCAAACAATTTCAAACTTTATTACATGGCGTCGAGCATCTCAACTACCCACTTGACAATACGCCCGGGTATTACGCAACCACCATCACACGACGTGGCCGTAGACACTCTTGATAAGTCTCCGCTCTGAGGCGACGGAGAAAGCTTCTGAAGAAAGCGGACTACTTCACTTTAATTTAGTGACGTGTTATGAAAAAATGTCGTTATCAAATTTGAATGTTTCATAATTTAATGAGTTGGGATTAAATAATGCAGGGTCACTAAAGAAATATAGAGGTTTTTGGGATATGATCTTTGGGATACGTCAAAATTATTTACTATTCCTCGAAAACGACTGTATACGTGTGAAGTTTTCGCTTTTTTAGGAATTTCAGTTCACGTGTTTTGGGTTTTCTTTCAAGGAGAAGCTTCTTAAAAGTATTGGCGCGTGGAGCTTGTCATCCTATTATCCGCTAGATTATTAATAGATAAATTCTACCCTTGGGTTCACATTTAATGCACATTTATCTGGTGCATACTAAACTTCATCTCTTATCCACTTCACCTCCGTAATGGCAATAGCGTACATGCTAAAAAAGGACAGATATACAAGAAAAATAAACATTTAATTATTCGAATATCATGCCATTTCGTCCCAGATTTAACTGCATCCGTACGCTATCTTCATCTGTACTGACTAAAATAACGACAATATACACTGTAATTACTTCCAACCATAGAATAATGAAGGTGCACTCTTCTCTTCTCCATAGTCTAATTAGTTTCTAACATTGTTCTAGACAAGTGACGTTTCCACCTCAACTCAAAGGGGTTCTTTTTACATAGACTTGAATGACGTACTCTAGTAAAGTCGGAAAAAAAGGCCCATTTACTTATTATTATGTGGTTTTTCAAAGTTGCATGACCGAAATGATCCAGATCAGCCCGAATGAGCCACATGTAGGTCTAGGCCCTATACTTTTTTTTTTCTTTTCTCTCATCTATAATGAGAAACTTTACATCTGCTGATAAGAATTGAACATTACCCAATATAGACCTATAGTTCAACGTGGAAGACATCAACAGTCGTGTTTCGTTTACTCTTCATACCTATGCTGGTAATGTCCGTATATATCACAGTAACGGTTTATGTAGGCCTACTTATGTTTTCCGGACTTTTGGAAACTGAAATACTCTTATCGGCGGCGGAAAAGTATAATTACAGACAGCGCAGTCCTGGTGTTCAAGTTCGTTATTTTTTAATAATTCAGATGGAGTGGTAAGATCACCCTTGTGGTGCCCCGTCGAAACGATCCTACCTTTCATCCATAGAATAATTGGGTAACAATGATTATGTATCAAGTTTCGATATTGATAAAAAAAATCAGCTCATGATTTTGTATAGGCCTTTTGGTGATAAGCATACGATAATAGTAAAAAGAAGTTCGAACAAGAAAAATCTCTTCCGCTCGAGCTTAGGGTAATACTTGTATTGATAACAACGAACAAACCATATTTTTCCCCGTCCTTATCATGGAAACAAGTCTAAGCTCATTAAATTATAAGAAGCCCTTTCTCAATTTCTCCTTAGATGAACCTACGAAAATTGTAAATATATTATTTTGTACGCAACAATCTCTTTCCCTTCCGCAAACCGATTTCGCTTGATATTCGTCACAATACACTGGCCATTCATTTTTGCAAAACATTCTCCGAAATTCCGAGTATATCAGAAGGAACGTCATTTCATTTTATTCCACTCATCCCATGAATGTGTATGAGATAAAATGTGTGACATTTTCTTGGCATTTTTCATTCAAAACAAACGAAAGTTTTTTTCCCAGAAGAAAATAGTATTATACGTAGTTGAAAACAATTTTTGAAGTGTGTGTGTATTCATTGTATATCATATTCTGTGTATATATTCTTCATGTATATTATGTGAATATTCTGTTTTATATGAAGAACATTTCCATTTGTTATTTTGTTCATTGTGTATTATATTGTGTTCATTATGTTTTAGGTTGGGTTCATTTGTATTATATATTATATCGTTTATCGATTGAAGAGCTGAACAAAACGTCAAAACTTGTATAGAAACTACTTTGCCTAAAGTTTTGAATCTCCCACCCGGCTTTCCATAAGAACTAACTTGAGAATGAATGTTCATAATAGGCTATTAAATCATGATACTTTGCATCTCCCTTTATCCAGATGAAGTAGACAACAAACCAGAAATAATTAGATACGAACTATCGAAGTAATTAAGACTTCCAACTTACGGTTGAAACCTACGGTGAAGAATGCATGAAAATGTTTGACTAAGAAAAACGGACGCTGTTGCCAGTTTTCATGACTACCGTTCTATAGGCCTATAGATAAAAAACCGAGGCACTCTGCTGTATTTGTCAGATGGTTCCTCCTGGCAGATATAATATATATATATATATATATATATATATATAAATAACAGACCAACTATATATAACTCGGTATTCAATTAATAAACCAGAATTGATCATTAATGCGTTGAACTAGAGCAAAGTTATTATTGTCACAAATGCAAGGTACTGGTGGCTTGATTCACATTCACTTTGCGTCTGCTTATTAGCCGAGTTGACTGCCCATAAAGCCTCTAGAAACCATATCGTGCATATGTGCTCATAAAATCCACCTCAACGCACAGCACAGAGAGTCAACACAAAATGGCGTTGTTAAACCAGAAGATAAACCGTCAACATTCAGAACCATGTAACAATCAGTAATACAATTTGGTCGGATTGGAATATCTCTCCCTCCCACACCTCTGCACCAGAACCAAACCCTCCATCCAATCCCTCGATTGTTACTAAGTGCCTATTGTTGTACATACGTTTAATGGTGGATAGGAGAGGGTAGATTCTCTCGGTCATTATCACACGTTGAACATCATATCATTTTGCACGAATTGCGTTTATCAAACATTCAAAACAATGTCATGACCTCTTTGCCCCCTCCCCCCCTCCCCCCTTCCTTTTCCTCTCCCCTAGTTTTCCCACCGACCACTCAAACTCACCACACAACACAATAATTGTGTTACCCTAAACTAGATGTCGTATCATTCGGTAGTTTCTCTCTGCGTTTTATTTATACGTTTTGGACGATATACTTTTGTTTCGGGCTCGTCGTTCGATATGACACGTTGACCGTGTGAGCCTTTGATCTAATTGTATGCATGAGCATTGTTGGGCGCTTACGTACACGGAATAGGGTAATGATATACTTGTAAAACACTATGCGAAACACGTCGGTGCGTTTCCGATGATATCTAAAAATAATAAAGACATGTCAAGTTGATATTGAAATGTATAATTTTTCTGAATGAGAATTAAACTTTCATTCTATAATGATTTGTGGTTCACTATAATTTTTTGTATTGGAACTTTTATGAATGAGATTTTGATATTTATCAATAGAAATGTATTACTGTATTTCTCTCGGTAAAACCGAGTGTGTTTCTATTGTAGGCATATTCGTTTTTTAATATAACATCGATAAACGTATAGGCCCAGGAGTAGTGTTCTAGTATATATATATATATATATATATATATATATATATATATATATATATATATATATATATATATATATATATATATATATATATATATATATATATATATATATCATGACATTAGGTTCGAAAAATTCAGTAAATTCTTATTCCATGGTGGTGAATAATAGACTTCGCGTAATGGACTCCTAACATGCATTAGACCGAGCATTAATCGAGTAGATTCTGTAAAAATATACCAGAAGAAAAATAGCACGGTTATTATGACTTGTTTCCACGTCACAAGTGAGTTTCTACTGAATATTCGAAGCTTTATTATCTGCTTTTCCACAGCAAAGTCTCGAGTATTTTATATTTTAATGGTAGCCTATCAAAAAGTATCAATTTCAAGCTATTTTCCGCGGTAATTTGGCAACTATATATAGGTTACAGAAAATGGATTTAATGCGTCTGTTATACGCAATTGGATCATTTGGGACCATTTTATGACGAGTCAATTAAGCTTGTTAAATATTCACATCTTTCAATGATGTTAGAAGTTGAATGGGAGTAAGTGAAACCTTCTCCCGACTCCACATGTGTTTCACGTACTCCATAAAGCAGATTGATTTCGAAACCATAACGATGATGATCTTTATGGCAATAGTATTATTATTCTTCATGCTGAAAATTTAACGTAATTAGGTCACACAATTCTTTAGTTGAGCTAAACTGAAAGGAGAAGTGGAAACAGTGGAGAAAGATTCAATTTGCATAATACATTTGCGGTAAACAGCGAACTAAATGCATTATAATACAATCAGCAGAGTAGCCTACCACTCCATAAACATGATTTTAAGTAAAGATATAAAATATAGAATGCATTGTTATTTTCAAGATATGAAATTGGAATTATATACTGGATCTTAAATCACCAGTGGGATACTTTTCAGTATATTCCCGATATTTTCAAAACATGTGAGACACATATGGCATATTATTTCGGATTGAAGCTATCGTAACCAAGATAATGCAACATCGTTCCAGGTTATTCCAGAGCTGTGTAACCAGGAAGATAAGTTGGAAACAAAAATATGCTGTAACCGGATTACAATCATATCAGTATCACTTACATTGCAATATGCGTTCAACGTTTTGATTCGATTACATTCTCTTTATATTTTTTATGCATATGAGCAAGATTTCAAAAAAAAGAATTGGCGCTGGATAACCTTTTCGTTAACGCTTCGTTAAAACGCATACATTCGTGTAATAAATACTACTGGTTCAAGTCAGTTCTCCACGCAGCATTTGTACATCTAGGTTTTGAAGTCTTCTTTAATGAAAGTATTCTACGTGAATCGGAAATACCATTCCAAACCGATGCCAAAGTAAATAATAAACAGAGAGCAACACATTTTGGTTTATAAATGATTCGATCGTGTATAGCTTGGAGTAAAATTAAAGGGACTGATTTTTTTTTTAGGATTATTACAATTTAGAGTATATGTTTTGTTCGGTATAAGCGTGCTTTGAACATTTTTTTTTCGAAATTTAGTATATTTTCTGTCATGTTTCTTGTATTGTATGGTTTTCATTGAACAATTCTAAAATCTACTCCCCATTCAATATAAATAATACTGTGTGGGAAGTTATAAAAAAACTAAAATTCGAGAACTTGAAAATGACCGGAGAAGTAGCATTTTGTATCAGCATGTGATTATTTGAATGGAAAAATATGTATGAAAAAGATACCCCAATAGTATTCTATTTTTTTTTCAAAAATAAACGTTGTGTGAAAATTTCATCATACTTGAAGCCATACCTTAAAAGATAGAATTTTCAGTGTCTCGTCTCCTTGAATATTTTCAAAAAAACTTTAATTCTTTATTCACCCATAATATAATGCCACTAGAACATTTTCATATCACTAGTCAAACAATATGAAACAATAGAGTAAATATCACAATTATTGTCTCCAAATTATTGTAACAGGCGAATCAAAAAGTACGAATGGAATCTATTTTTCAATCGATTCGATGGTAATTTCACTCCAATTGAAATAGACACTTTGTTAATTATTTCATATTTTAAGCTCTTAAGGTTTTAAGGTACAAGATGACTTACATCTCGACACAACGTTTAACCGTTCATTCAACAAAAACTCTGCATCATTATTTGTTCTCTGGAGGGTAAGAGAGGTGAACTATGTGATTGATATTCATGAGTGCACATATGTGTGCTTGGTAACACCCTGTATACCCCCGCCCCCATAACCCTCCCTCCACCCTCTATTGACTCTAGTCCTAGCTGTGAATGCATAATATGTCTACAGAAGCTTTTGTTGTCGAAGTAAACACTAATTATTCCAGAATTTTCTATAGATGTTAGAATACCTGTGACCTCATTTGGAAGAATGTCATTGTCCGAGTATATCAGTCTGGAATAAATAGTTCTATATATTTTTTTTCAATTCTTTTTTTGTATTGTACAATAACGTATTATTGTTACCGTTGAATATTTCACTACTAATGGGCAATTCTCTGCATAATCTTTGTGAGACTATGGAAGTTCTGAAACTACAATCGATTCAAAAAATATCAACATTATTCTTGCTGTAACATTATCTAGTTTTCAAATACGTGTCTTTTGAGATTTATGTATTTTATTATTATATCCCACCAATCCGACACCACTAACGGGTGATTTTATCATTCATTTTGATGATTATTGCTTGCTTAACGACGCCACCAACAGCTAGGTTATGCGGAGGTGTGAATGAGCAGGTGATAATGCAACGATGAAGTGACGATAAGTGGAAGGACTTTTACAATAACCCATGCCTTATGCGGGACTCAAACCCACGCCCAACGGTGACATCAGTTCCTGGTGCGGTGCCTCAGCTGACTGAGCTACTGACGGCACCGTCTAACAGTCATATATCGTGGATACAAGATCATTATATAAGGTTTATTAACATTCCAGTTCATAACTCGTAATCAAATAACATAACATTTGATCATTGGTTTACTGATTATGTCAATTGTGTCCAACAATATCAGCTGTTTTTGTGAGACCATTTATCGCGTGCATGTATCTGATTCTGTTGGATATTGTCCTGAGTTGCATTTGATAAGACTCAATATCTACCAGAAGTCAAAATAGTAAATGTTCATCATTTATTTTCCAACAAATCGTCCATGAATAAAATGTATTTCTCTCCATAATCGCGTAAAATTAAAAAAATGTTGAGAAGAATTCAACGCATTATTAAGTGAAATGCAATCATCCGTGTACTTATTCAAAAAGAGTTTGCGTAACGACCCCACCAACAGCCAGGTTATTTGGGGGTACGAATGAGCAGGTGATAACGAAACTATGACGTGATGATAAGTGAAAGGACGTTCACAAAAACCGATGCCTTATGCGGTTCTCCCAACGGTGGCTTCAGCTTCTTAATCACTATACCGAGTGCGTTATCTGTGTACTTTCCTATAGTGATTATAGTGATATGATACTTCCTAATCACCGGTCAGGTTACTAATTACCGGTTAAGGTTTCCCTCGAGCAGCTATTGCGTCATCGATCACTCAATCATCGACGGTTAGTTTATCTGACTTCTGCGATGCGCGATCGTTCGTAATCTGTAGGCCTCCGGATACATTAGCGTTATGATAGAGTGATAGAAAGGTCATATCGGAAGGTGAAAAAAAAACGCTATAAAAACATATCGATGGACGAGCGAGATGTTGAAACAACATTCCGTTTGAGCAGATGGTTGAAAATCTGATTTTAGTTTGAAATCAAGACCTGTATAATACATTCCATTCCCTTGAAAAGCTGAAATTTAATTTCAAAATACCGATGTATCAAAAAGAGTTGATCGAATATCGAGGTGTTGATAGTTCTTTCTCGAAATTCGTCAAAACACATTAGCTGTTTAATAATCTGAGTATATTCGAAATGAGGTCTCATCTGCACATTGTAAGAAACCTACAAAAACTTGCAACGATGTTGTTAGTACAAGACTGTGAGAAAAAATAAGCTAGTAAAATGATTGAAAAAAGGAAGCACATTGTAAGTAGTATAAATGAGACTCGAGTACGAACATTTCGCAAAATGTATACTGTTCAAGAAACAAAATTTCGAATGATTCACTGAGATCATAAAGAATAAGAAATAATCGGAGAAGTGACCGTTGACACTTATGTACGGATATTTACAAAAACGGTTTCTACTTATAATGTGTTCCAGACTTTTGGAAACTGAATACTTTTATCTGCGGCGAAGGAGTATGGTCACAGGCAGCGCAGTCCTTACGTCAAAAATCCTTGTTTTTATTCAAAATAAATAAAATGGGTCGGTAAGATCGCCCTTGTGGTGCCCCGTCCAAACGATCTCAATTCCATCCATATCCATAATCAGGGAACAATGATTTTTCACCAAGTTCCGATGTTACAAAATAATAAATATATAAAACTTACAAAGTAATAAAGAGCGTATTTCTTTACGCATTTGTTCCTTTAAAAATACCGCCAAAGTAGGCGTAATCAATATTCCTGTACCATCCTTTAATAGCCTAGTTGTAGCAAGTCTGATACGCGGGGATGGCACAGGTTTAGACGTGATGAATCGGCACTCAGGCTTCCAACCCCTCTCATTTCACCCTGCGGAAACAATAATGCCAACTGTCTACACTCATCAACGAATGTTTACTGAGTATGTAAATAAAATGTTGGAACATCCACCATTCATACTGCACACAATGGGATATGGTTTTAGGTAGAAATGCTAATTACATTTTGTAGAGATATGAATCTATACACAAAAGCTTTGTTCATACTAACTCCATAATTACTATCAAAAAGGCATTGCGATCAACGTGACAAGTGGCCATTATAATAACAATAAAGGCGTGGTAGTTGTTATCTGAGAAAAGATTAGGGACCTACCAGGCAATTAACTACTGGTAGATTGGGTTTTGGCTTTAATTTGTTTGTTTTTAAAACTGTGTTGAATGAGCGCATAGTATATTCAACTTGGGTAGGGTTTTCTCGTGTTGATTGTGAATGCCTTCTCAAGTGAAATAGATTTAGATAAAACGAGTGTGTTTCAATCTACCGTGTGAAAGCTTGAACTGAACGTGGAGAGTATTTTTTCTACCTCTTGGTCGACCTAGTCAACAAGAGGGGGCGGGGCCTTAAATTATTGAGGGGTCAAGATTGATCATGTCATAGAGAATGGTGTGAGCCATATTGACGTAGTTTTTGAAGAAGATTCGGGAAATGAGTGGACGGGGGAGTGCAATTGTTTGCAGGTGTCAGGTGTTTGATTTATATTATTATATATGATGAAACAAGATACAAAATATTAGCTTTACCTTATAACTGCAGACACTTGCAACAGTGAAAAAAGTGTTGTGGGCATATCTCATTCAACTGTATGTATATACTGTATATATACTGTATACAACTGTATATATATATATATATATATATATATATATATATATATATATATATATATATATATATATATATATATATATATATATATATATATATATATATATATATATATATATATATACATACATATTTATACAGAATGCATTGATTACATTTTAATAATTTAATTGAGAGTACTGAATAGTGAATTACACTGCGTATATAGATATGAATTTGAAGTATCAATTTGAATTACATATATAGTATTGAGGGTTCAGTGGCTAAAATTGGGCCCATCAGATGATTATTGAGAGGTCAGCCGGTCCATCTGACACCCCCCCCCTGTCTCCGCGACTCCTGCCGAGTCAACCCTGTGATATTGCGTAGGATTTGACGAGTATCAAACGATCACAAATACACTTCAGATCAGACATTCAGAATATAATATATTTAACATCAACGACGTTGTAATTTGATTGGTTTACGGAGATCAACACGAAAATAAATCGTTTTACCTTAAGTAGTCGAGGACTACAAGAATTGCAACTATATTCACATAATTTCGGTAAGTTTTAGTTCAAACGCCTCTCCTTCCTTCTCACCACAGCACCATTGTATTATACTGGTCGGATGTCAATAAATGCAATATAATTATATGCAATAGTATTTTATCAAACATGAGGCCTATTCTTCTTGTATTTTCATTGAATTGTTATCTTTGTTCGAGTTTCATGAGAGAAAAAACACATTTTCAGACAAGTTCCTTATTTTGGTGGAAAAAGCTACCTATATAAGTTGGCTGCAGAGAAAGTTTCCATCTCAAACGAGCACTCTTTGTAGTCGATGGGAATACAAGAACGTCAAACGTTCGAACTCCTTTCCTTTTCTTTGACGTAGTGTTTTCGTGTGCGGCTGTGTCTTTATCTCATTCGCTCTTTCGCTCTCGCTCTCTCTCTCTCTCTCTCTCTCTCTCTTTCTCTTTCTCTTTCTCGTTTTCGCTCTCTCGCTCTTGCTCTCTCTCTTTCTCTCTTTATCTCTTTCTCTCTCTTCCTCTCTCTCTTTCTCTCTCTTCCTCTCTCTCTTTCTCACGTTCGCTCTCGCTTGTTTTTTCTATCTCTCTCCAATCCACCAGCTTCATTTCTTCTTCTTTTGAACCGTAAGTCGTCATGGCATCAACTTCAAGTTTCTATATGTCTGATCATCAACGGCTTTTTATACAAGTCAAAGACAAAGTGAGGAAATATATTTTCTCCAAGTGTAATAAGTCGGTAAATCTGCTTTGATCTTTGAAATTTTTCAAATTTGAATTCAGTTCTTCTAACTCTCACAACAAGTGTTTGATAATGACTCACAATCGTTATCTGTTTGTTGAGCGTGTTGCAGAGTTGGAATTGTATCACAGATCCGTGAAAGACTTGAAAGTCTATGGAATCGAACTAATCTCCAAAATATTTCATTATTATTTGTCACAATCTATCGCGTATTACAGGGTTATTAGCTTTGATATTCATCAATTGCTAAATTGTAGGCATACACGTGAGTTCATCTCATTTCTTTGAGAGCATGCATGCACGGTGCTTATGAAAATAGAGAAATCCATGATCACCATATATTTCTATTTTCGCGAACTTATGCAATTGAATAAAAAGTATTTCGACCTCAATATAATTTTATCATCTCAAATGAATATGATATTCTATTTTTGTGAATTCATTCAAATTTAAGATGACACGTGAATGAATTTCATCACATTCGTGGTATTTATTATCTTAAAACTGATCGAAATCATAAAAATAGATTGTCATCAATTGGAAAGCATGAAATTATATTGGGAATGATTTAGTTTTCATCCAATGACACTGGTTTGTGAACAAGAAAAAAATAGCGAGGATAAATTTCTCCGTTTTTATAAGCACTGTGCATGCACCCTCTTAAGTTGTTTTCTTTCTTGAATATCGGGAAGATGTTTATCTAATGTATAACTCATATTATCAAAGGTATAATTAATAATGTAATAATGATAAATTCATTCATATACATCGTTCCTAAGGCGTCGCCATTTTCCATGGTAGAAAACGTTTCCACCTAAGTGATTTCACAGATATAAATGGTCATAAAACTTCAAACGTGCAAGGTATGGAATAAACAAAAAACATATTTCAGCCACCGATTTTCACGCGTACCGTTACTTATAAATAAGATGTAAACTAATGTTAATGTTGATTATGGATCGACAGTATTTCATAACATACTTCTTCAAATGGTGTGAAGCAATCTCATTACTATGTGTTCAAAATAAAGGCACTGCGATCGTTTATATGTTATATAGATACTGAAAATGCGATGTTGTACCGGCACATGCAGCGAAGTGGGTAATGCACTCGCTTCATATTGTGATCCGGGATAAGAATTTCGGACCCGGTTTGACCTTTCGCCGCCGTCCATCTGCACAGGGGTTTTTCGTGGTTTCCCTCTGTAGTCTATGCTAATTCCGGGATGTTTCCCACATCATACGCCACTACCGCTTCCTGTTCACTATCTTTCCCATTACCCAAGAAAAAAACGTCATCTCATCATCACCTCATCAATCATTCATCCGAAGCCAATAGATCTTAGCTATCATCACAGTGCGTCTTCATTCCCGATTTGAAAAAAAAATTAAAAATATGACGTAATATGTCGGTCTTCTTCGATTCAGAGTATTAGAAGCTCTTTTTATGATTATAAACCACACTTGAGTAGGGCGAGGAAAATATATAGGTGGAGGTGCCGGGTTCGATTGTCAACGCAAGACATGTGCTACGCCGAACGTTCCTGCTGATATCGATTCAATAAACAAGTTGTGTTAGCAGAAGAACGTAGTTATGCAGCGCGTCAAATATTCCACTTCAATATTCTATTATTTTTTATATTTCTCCGACGTTCCTTCAACGGTAAATAACATGTGTGTATAGAATTTCAATTTGTGAGTTTCTTCCGGCAATCAATTTGTAAGTTCAAATAGATTGCATGAAAGATACACTCGGAAAGAAAGATATTTATATTTTGAATTGGCGGTTTGAAATTCTTGACTAATTGATGCTTCTGGCACCCTCGGTAGCTCAGTCAGCTGTGACACGGCTTCAGAAACCGTATAGTCACCGTCGGGCATGGGTTCAAGTCCCGCATAAGGCATGGATTTGTAATCGTTCTTTCACTTATCATCACATCATAATTTTTTAATCACCTGCTCATTCGTATCCCCAAATAAACCAGCTGTTTGTGGGGTCGTTAAGCGAACAGTGATCATCATCATCAATTAATGCTGTTAGAAGGGTATATAGGCCTACAGTTGATCAGACCAAGTACAGAGTAAATAAGCATTGCAGTGTAAATGTAAATTACATTTGAGGTGTGTTGGTTCAGTCTAGTTACATATGTTTGAAACTTGAATTCAAACTAATTAGATTTTATGAGTTTATGACAGATCATATATGGATACATGCAACGTACGCTGCTTGTCCTTTTTTCGTTTCAGTTTCTAGCACAACATGTATACTGTTGCAGTATCATGAAGTGGTCGATCAGGACACGCTATAATACATCCGTAAAGGACATCTGAAACCAGATTTTAATGAATAATAACGCTATTTATTCACCCAATTTTAGAAATTATAAATTATCAACTCAATTTTGGAAACTATATATTATATTTCTGATCTCAAGTCAAGAAACTACGAGTCATGACGTAGACATCAGGCCTACAGATTATGTATAAAAACATAGACATAATCAAGTGGTGTCTACGTCACTACTCAGAAAAGGGGCCGGGTCCTGGAGGACAAATAAATAAATTGTAATTTCTGAAATTGAGATGATGATTTCGATTTCTATAGTTTCATTTAAAATCAGTGAAATAAATATCGTTAACATTCGCTAGAAACTAGTTCCAGGGTTGTGATATCTTTCAAATATCAATACGAACTTAAACCATAGGAGGCAATGCACATACGAACCTCATGCAAAAAAATGCTGCCTAAGATGCGTCGATTTCATTTTAGACGAGCTTTAGCGAGGATTCAATTTGACATACCGAAAAAAATTGGTGTTCGTTTTTATGTTTTTTTTTTTATGTTTTTTTGTCAGTTCTCCACAGGTCAAACGGCTACAGCTATCAACTTCAAACTTTTTTTCAATATGGTTCCTCATCTAACTTAGATCTGTATAGTTTTGTGGCATTATCGAGCAGTAACTTTTTTTTCATGAATTTTAGAAATTTCAAAAATACTCATTAGAATAACATGGTGGAAAAAAATATATTTTTATTTTCCAAAAAAATGAAATTTCGCGTGAAGTTGAATTACATTTTGTTACACATTTCTGAAATTTTTTAGCTTGATCGGGTCAGCCATTTTGAAGAAAAAACATAAAATGTGCTAAATTAGTACCACTCGAAGCAGTTTTTACCCATTTTTACCCATACTATTACTATTCGCTCGTCTAACAACGCATATATGGCGTTTTCCTAGTAATTTAAACTTTGATTCCGTTATAAACCATTGTGTGTGCCGGTGGTGTACTCAACATCTTCACTAGCTTTCTCTTGGGAGTCTTGAAAATTTCTGATGCTATTATCTCAGTCGTTTTTCTCCCAGAAAGATTATTTCATCACGTATATAATTCTGTTGTTTTACAATAAGGCACTTCTTATAGAATTGTTCACAACGATGGAATTCCCCTGAGGGTAAGTGGAGTCAATAGACTCGAACCCGGAACTTCTACTGATAAAGCATCTATTCAACATGAGACTCATAATGCCATCTTAATTAAGAACAGATCACGTTGACTATTTGTATTTAGAAATTTTCTATAGATTCAAATATAGCCATGTAAGATGGAATGAGATGAAATGAAAATCATATTTTTTTTATAGCTGTATACGCTTGATAAGTATGCGATATAAGTTGGGTGGCTCTTACTGATACCATCTTTAAAGGTACTAGGAGAACGCAATTCTATCAACATTTCATGAGAATTTGAATTCATTTGAAGGAATTATTTCACCGAATTTTTTAGGGGGTTATCAAGAACTTCAGAATGAGTTTTCTCAGAATTGGTACGACTGATTGCGCCTCAAAACTATACAGTATCGCTTCCGATGATGACAGTTGTTCATACCAAGTTTTAACAAAATTTGTACTTTCATTTGACCTGTGGTACGCGAAAAAAAGAAAACTTTTTCGAGCAACGGTGATATCGAGTCTTCGCTGATATCGAGTCTTCGCTTCACTCATGCAATCAAAAATATCTTCGTTTATCTTGAATTATATTTCCGATATATCATACCGTTCGGAAGCTGGATCATCAGAAACCTGATATAGCGCTAGATCGACTCCTTCACACTCTTGAGTATCATATCCCAATTATGCATGAAACCGGCCTCAATTATCAGTAATTGTGTATAATTGAGGACAATAGCTATCTACGATGGATACGCAACTTTTACTTCTCCCATTTTCTCTCAGCCTATGATCATATACAGTGCTAAGAAACCTTCGACGCCACCTAGATCGCCTATATAAGCTAGCTACAGGGCTCTGATGGCCTCAGTAGTCGATCTCAGCGGCTTAGATCGGTTTCGTAGATCCAGCACAACGTCGCTGTTAGTTGCATATCGATCGTAGATAGCTATAATCCTAGGTATAACTTTATCGAAAGGTATGGTTTAAGAAGATACAGTGAATATCTGAAGAATGAATATTCAAAAGTTCTGAATCCCGAGTTTGTTTCGTACTTCTTGTATAGAATCTATGAAAATGCACTAAAATACCGAGTAACGTACTAATTATCACGAAACAGTAACGGTCTAACTTATGAAAATAAGCCAAGGAACTGAAGTCAAATGAGTACTGTTCAAGTTCAAGTTATTCAATGAAAATCACATCATATATATATATATATATATATATATATATATATATATATATATATATATATATATATATATATATATATATATATATATATATCTGTGAATGAATCAATTCAACAACATAAATGAATTTACAAGATTATTGAAACATGTGTCATACGTTTCTGTCTTTTATTGTCGATTCTCACTTCTCGTCTATAGGTCAATAACAAAATCCACATCATCTTGTCTACCTTTTCTCTGCAAAAAAAAGACGGGTAATGAACTAGGCTCGACCTATTCTCGTGCCGGCAAATAACGAGAACTTAATGGGGTCCATAACGGGAGGTTGTTTCTCTTTAGTGTACCAACATGAAATGGCCATCACATAAAATGACCGTAGAAAGTGTGTTAGTCGAGGCCATTTGCCGCTCAAAACTCGTTATTTTTATACAAGTAAATCACTGTTTTAGGACGGTCATTAAGGTTTATGTTGATAAGGTCATTATTGTTTCCCGTATTAAGCTTACATTCAACCTGGATATAGTCAACCTGATAGTGTTATGATGTTCCAGACGCAATAACATAAAATTTCATGAATTGCTTTGTAATGCCGAACCCGGCACCTCCACTATAATTAATTAGATGTGGAAATAACTTCGGAAATCCTCCAATTGACCAGTTGAGAACATTGAATAAATGTAATGCAATATGTTATAATATATCTTCAAATCTCATGCTTCATCTATATATGATAGCATTCACAATTCAATTAAATTGCAGCTTCCAGATAAACCCTTTGTAAGACACATGTGTGTTTATCTAGTTACGAAATCAGGGTCAAAGCGTTTTGGCACTTGGGTATACGAACGCAAGCGTATTACGCATTATTAATCGTGGCAAAGCCAAACATTTCGTGACATATGGCGTTCCTTTACCGCGGCGGTATGAATCTAGCGTATACATACAGGCGACTTGCCTACTTCGCCCTCGACCCATTACTGTGTAGACCACAATAACCGCCCAGAGGTGCCCTCTCTCTCTATTCCTCTCACTCTCTCACTCTGCCGTTCTCCTCCCTCTCACTCTCTCTCATCTCTCTCCCTCTCTCTCTACCCCTCTATCTCTTTCTCTTTCTCTATCTCTCACTCTATCTCTCTCCCTCTCACTATCTCCCTCACCTATCCCTCTCTCTATCACCCTCTCTGTCTCTCCTCCGTATGCAGCAGCTTGAACCGGCCGAATTATTACCAGTGTACAAGAAGGTAACCGCAGCTTTGTGTAACAGTGATTCTAAGTCATTTCCACGGTATGTCATAAGCAAGAAGTGTATGGTCTAGCACTTAAGTTGTTGTCGTATTCTGTAAATCACTAAAAGTTTGTGTGATTGTTTCAATATAATAATGGCTGGAATGGTATTGGTATGAACGTCATGCGGTAACCAGTAGGTATATTTGATGATCACTATTGTTTGCTTAACGACCCCACAAACAGCTAGGTATTCGAGGGTACGAATGAGCAGGTGATTATGAAACTATAAAGTGAGGATAAGTGGAAGGACGTATACGAAAACTCATGCCTTATGCGGGACTCGAGCTCACGCCCGACGGTGACTTCAGTTTCTGAAGTGGTGCCTCAACTGACTGAGCTACCGGGGGCGTGTCGTAGGTGTATCTGTTGATTTTTATTTTCATTCAATATTTTAAATTTGCTGAATGTCCATTCACTTCATCGACGCACGTAGGCCTATAACTGAAAGCGATAGGGTCTTCTCGATAGTCAAGAAGTGGAAACTTTCTGTTCTTGAGGTAGGCCCTGAACTTGATATCCGTTGTTTGAAATGAACAATCAAATTAGAAATTTTTCGTCATTTCAGCAGTGTGCCAATATCATTCACTTATTTTCCATTTCATTCCTATCTTTGCTGTTGGTGACTCAATGCATCAAGTGATGAAATACAATTATTATCTTCGTTCTTATAGTCCGTGTGATGTCATCTGTGTATATATATATATATATATATATATATATATATATATATATATATATATATATATATATATATATATATATGTGAATATATATTTCTACCTATATACAAATGATTATATTAAGAGGTATGTTAGTTTCATATTCTGAATAGTTTCATCCAATAAGCGCTATATTCAATGAGCATAATATATTGAATTGAATTATTTGAAAAACGACTGAAATACTTCCATTATATGACTATATAATAGATTCTATAACTATATGAATTTGTATGCTTATTTCAGAAAGAGGAGAGTTTTCTACTTTTAATGAATTTCATTTATACCGTCGTATCGACGAAAGTTAATGACGACCATTTTATTGAATGATCGGATTGAAGCTAACCGAAGTTAACTGTCGAGTTCATTTCAAGGTTGGTAGCAGGAGTAATTCACTCAATGACTCCTGAGTAACCTGAATCACTGTGACTTCTGGTTCTCAATCCATCGTGTCCAGTCAATCAGTCGTGTTCGTTTTGTCGATTGGAAACTAAAATGCTCTTCGCTCTATTTGCTGGCTCAAAACCCCCAGGCGTTCGTTATAAGCGTATCTACGAGACGGTCAATCTGTCCTGATAGAATTGTTATATAGCTGACAAGGTAGATCTATCAGTTAGTTACAACTTACAAAGTTAGCTTTGCTTAGAAATCGTACGGTCTTATACTTCTTGTGTCGATCTTGATCTAGTTCCAGAATGTTACTTCTCTTTGTGAAAGACAGTATATATATGAAGTTGGAGTACCATTGACTGAATCAACTACACGTTGAAGTTTATCATGCTATTTGAAGATTGTTTGTGTTTTTGTTTTTTGATAGGTTAAGGATACATTATCTCATAGAAGTAGTTCGTTTCACATACCAGTGCTGTATTCAACAGTGCCCGTTTCAAATCAAGACGGCGATCAACTTCAAACGTGTTTTTTTTTCAAAAACTAATTAAGTTTCTTCATGACTTATAGTAATGACAAAAGTATATACTCCGTACTCTTCTAACATGATATTTCGAAATAAAATATTGAATATTTATATCAAATTCATATTATAATATCGAATTTGTATTGAACTTATATTTATAATTCATAATTTATATTTATAAATCGTAATTTTAGTATACTGAGGCAACACATGCATTCTGTAATTGATATGTCCATAAAAATATCGTAAAATTCAGTAATTATTATAGAAAATATCACGAAGAACTGAAATTTAATTATTCTTCCTCCATGATCTTTTAATATCCAATTGGTTCGTGACATCCAAAAATGACTCCCTTTACAACCATAACCCCATTGGCCTGAGTTCCATAACCCCATCTATCTGAATTTGTAACAATATCACGATTAAATGGTTCTTTAGCTCAATGGGCACTGGTCTGAACCTAAATGTAACATTGGCTACTCTACCAATAACTATTGAATACATGGAAAGTTTGGGTATTTCGACAAGCGGTGGTTACAAAGTAGCTGCTCCAACAGTCTAACAGCCCCCCCGGAGCGGGTTATAAAGGACTTGTAAGGGGAGTTATCCCGAGCTCAAGTCCGGGCGAGATACGTGCTATGGCTACACATACAGACGCATTCAAAAACATTACTTCCTTCTTGTTTCAATAAAACCATTTCACGATTATTTGTGTTTGCTTTATTGAACAGTAAAATGTTCGTGGATGATTCCATTTTTGTTGGGCCTTCTATGGAGAAATGTGTCATGGGATTCCGATAGGATAAGAAGTAGCCCGCGCCATATCTATTCAATGTCCACTTCTCGTATTGTATATAAATATATATATATTTATATATATATATATATATATATATATATATATATATATATATATATATATATATATATATATATATATATATATATATAAAGAGAGAGAGAGAAGTTTATTGAGAACACGGCCGCCATAATGGTTGCACACATGCATGGACACAGTATATATGTATAGGCCTACTTATCTTACAAAAAATGCATTGTTTTGAGAAAACAAGCGAATTGAATGAAAACATACTCGATAATATCATCTAGAAACAAAAGTGTTTTGATACTGAAATGACGTTATTCAATAATCTTATATATAGAAAAATCATACATTCACACATTCGAAATAAATGCACACCGAAAACTTGAAAACACTTGACTGCTTGTGACCCTAATTTGAAAATATAGAGCTGTTTTTAGTCTTTGACGTATTTGATCAAATAAAGTGATCGATTCACTCACATTATAGAAAACACCGTTTATCATTCTATTTCCTATTTCGAATGAAAAAAGTGATTGAATACGTAACCAAATTATGAAATTCTGTCGTAGACACAAGAGTGAAGATGTGTTCACGAAATAAATGCAATGTTGATGTATAAGATTCTGCTCGAATCAACAGAAACTTTGATTCCTCTACTTTCAACGAACAACAGAAGTTGGAATATGTTTGATAATATTATCATGGTGAACTCACGGAGATGAAACTGAATAAACAAAACGTTCCAAATGAATTCTTGAATGAATGTAACATCGTTTTGATTATACGAGTTGAAGCAAGTCAAATAATATACACGTCAGTAAATCCATCCGGAAAGTCAGTGATATCGTTCATATATTATGGTGGGACTGAAAATGTTTCGCTGTGCCTGAGTTTACCTCAAAAGTGCATGCATGGGAGTTGATTTAGCGAAACATTTAGTCAGCATATTTTTTTTAGCTTCAGGCTATACGTTTGACAATCATGCCATATGAATTAAATAGTTATAACCTAGACCGTCTTGAATTCATTCAAAATATCTAATAGCAGAATCAGGCAGAAAAGACGTAGGAAGAAGAGAACTTGGGCCTTGCAGAATCGAGTCGACATGTTGTGCCCTTGTGAAGTTTACTTACCTAACTTTGTTAGAAAAAGTGTCGAGAAATTAAAAAAAAACATATTTAGTTACATTTTCTTGATCTATTACCGTTTTTTCTATTATTCTATCCATTGATCCATTATTTTGTGTCAATCATGGCAGCTATTCTTCGTGAATGGCAGAGTCTTTATAATAAAGATACATATAAATCATCATCATACAGTATTGAAAGACTTTGCGATGTCGTGCCACTTGAGTGTCACAAAACGTAAGCAATTGGTCATAAGCTTTTTGGTTCTAGTTTCCAATATCTGCTTGTTCTAGAGATCTGCAGAGGTTTCTATTGGTTAGAACTAATTTTAGGCAATTTCATTATTGAATCGAGTATACTGTATCCAAACTTCTGAGTATGTGAGTGATTAGCATATTTGCATAGTCTATGAAGCATATTTGCTGATAAATATTTGAAACATTCATTCAACTGTGGTGCTTATATTATAAGTTCAGACTAGTTTCATGATACCTGAACTGTCGAATACTCTCTATATTCTATATTCTATTCATTATATTCTATACATTTCATTGTGTATAATATATCGCCAACTATGTTTGTTATATACTCATTCATAGTTGCCACTCGATTTATAAATCATAGTTGAATTTTCTTCATCACCTTCATCACCTATTCGACATGAAAATTGAAAATATACAGATGAAATGGTCCTTTTCATCACATTGTTTTTTCTTTTTTTTTCTTGGGTATTCTTTAATGAGTATTCTTTGGAGACTTTGTGTATTTTTTCTATTGTATAATTGTATAATCTGAGTAAAAATTGGATAATTATGATGATAATGTGTACGATGCCCAACAGAAAAATTACAGAAATAACAAAATCTTAATATTCCTCTCAAATTTCGAGAATAAAACATGAACATATCACCAGTACTTCAACTCCCACACATTTAGATACAGGTATTTCAAGATTTTCACAAAAATTCTGAAAATAATCGAAGAAATATTAAATATAATTTCAATCGAAATGTGACTGATAAATGTTAATTAATGTTGTGTATGGGCTGTGTCTTCAACATATAGCGTGCCATTGAGCCTATTTCTATTCAAAATATTTTATTGCTCGTAGAAAAATATGAAACAATCATTAAAAATAATTGAATATCAAATGAATGATCATAATTCTGCCAAAATAGAATGGTGAAACAATGTATACCAAAACATGTACGCTATATACCTAACATTTTTCACATTGATATAAACAGGGTATAATGTATGATATCGCGATCTATGTAGCCCTCTCACGTCGAAATAAAAGTGCGTCGGTTCGACGTCGGCGCCGTCTGGCCGACGTCGAGCGTCGCGGACGAGGCTAGCGCAAAGAGCGAGCGAGGCTAGCGCAAAGAGCGAGCGAGAGAAACATGTGAGGGCGAGGTGGGCCCACGACACCGAGTGATGATGCATTTTTATAGAGTAAGAGATATGAAAGCGGAAAAAAGACGATTATTCTTCGGTATAAAAAACATGATGAAACAAATCCTTGGATAAGCAAGAGAATAATAAAATGGTTTTGGTCCAGTAGTTTATATATTTCTAGACGTCAAGTCAGATGTTTTTTTGTTGGTTTATTTTTTGTTGTTGTTTTTTATTATCATTTTGATGTTCGGGGTTGTTTGGATACGTGAGGAAACTGAACAATGCTTTCATAATAAAGATAAAAATCATATTCGCAATTGTGAACCTCAGTGCAGATGGAAATTGTTATTTCACTGATGTACTTGTACCTACGAGAGGAGGCTCCGATCGGCAGTCCCCCCTATACAGACACCACTAACGCACGTGTGGTTCGAGTTTTGATCTCTCGTGGTATAACATTGATTTGCATTTTTCTGTTTCGCCATCACGGTGCATCATATCTCATACCTCGTAGGAATTCTATAATTCGCAATACATATTTATAAGTTCCAATTGAAAGTGGAATTTGGAGAGTGGAAATAATTCTATTCAGTTATATTGTACTGAATAAATAATTTTATGAATAATAATTTGCTCTTTAAAAACAATCATGGGGTATTGTGCATGTTTCTGTGGAACCTAAATCTTAATGAAGCATTCTCAGACTTCGTCTCATTCCCTTTTATTATTTTTCATTCATAAAATTATTATTTGCATGAATTTAGTTTTTAGCTCCAGCTATATAAAGGTATATGATAGCTCATATATTTCATATTTTCTAAAGCCCACCTTGCATCTAGGAGGCAATGGACTTAATCATCGATTCTTGTTCTTTCATCCAGCGTACATGAGATGTTGACAAGCAAGTAATCTCAACATGTACCTGTGAGATAAGACTTTATAAATGTGTCAAATAGTCGAGAGCTTTACACACTCCGGTTCTGAAACTATTGAGTGTACAGTCAGTAGTCACTCACTTCCTTCGTTATCAGCTCTAATTGATTCTACCTGTTGATCATTTCAATCGTTGCAGATCTGATCATGGCAACCTTCGTTTACCCGCGCCTCTGATATCACATATCATATCATTTCATAAAGTGGGAGATTTTGAATTTACCAGACCGGGTTGCAAGAGTTTTCCTGCAAACGGTTTCCAAACGGGACTGACAACATTAGTTGAAAATCACGAAATTGTGTGGATATTTTTGTTTCTGTGGTCAAATTTCAAGACAGAATTAACCTCATGACCATAGCCCTGCACTCGGAACAATATTTGATAATTATTTTGTTGAAAAAATGTTATTGCGTTGGAAGTCGAACCATGGACATCGAGCAAGTGACACTAACGGTGACGTAACAGGAACATGTGCTAACTGCTACTCACAAATCTGACGTCACAAATCTCATCGTTCCCATTGGTCACTTTCAATTAATTCAATTGAAAAACCGACTTGCAGACAAAATCTCGCAACCGTGTTCCTCTGATTGTTTGAATCTGGATGGCTGACTAATAAGCTACACCTTCAGCTAGTCATGAATTGATTTTCAATTCAATAATAATTTTCATTCTCCAATTAAAAAAATATTTCTTTAAAAACGCCTCAGTCAAATTTTAGCTTGATCAGATAAATATCAACATTCTATAAGGTTTTTCTTTCAATCGAATTGGAATTTTAAAAAAGTTACTTCCTACGCTATTTTCACGTGGATTTACCCAATTCCCCATTTTTCCCAAAATTATGTCAGACCGATTTTACCCAAGAACAATAGGAATTCCTCAAAGAAGAAGTACGTCTACAAACTGAATGATTATAAAATCTTCGATAATGACACTACCACCACTGACCTGTATGTGTAACTGATACCTTTGAAAGATGAAGTTGCTTTTTCATCTTAACCTTTGTCCCAAATAATCATAATATCGTCAAAATACCCCAAATATACGAATATCATGGTGATATTCATGACTGGTATGTTGGTCGACAACCTTCTTTCGTGGATAAGTTGTGAACGTATATTCTGATTGCACACAAATGCTGAGATGAAGTTCCAAGTAGATCGGTTATATTGTCAGACCTGTAAGCTGCGCAAAAACGGAGACCAACCCCTATTCTTAGCTGTATCATACAAAACGGGAGTCACCTTCATAACAAGGTAACGTTTTCAAACAGCTCGCATGTAAATTGAAAACAAATATTTGATACCCATCTCCATCTCCTTTTCATATCCACAAACGCATTTCTACTCTTATTGGTTATTTGAAATTATTCTTATTTTGCGTATTCATCATTATGGTAATATTAATATTACTGCGTATCAGAGAATTTCTCCAACCATGTTGAAAGGTTATTTCTGTCAGGTGCGTCTCATGGATTCACTGATGCATTCAATGTAAGAATATTTTATTCTGAGGCTTATCGAACTGTAAATACGCTATTGACGCAGTGGGAAAGTATAATAACTGGAATTTGATGGAATAATCATAAGCAATCATTCAGATATGGTTTTAGATCGTTGAAGATCTGGATTCGAAGTGATATAAAAATCGATGGAATCAATTCAAACGAGGTCTTGGCTTCTGGAGAATTCATTTATCTTTTTTTGAGAGATTCGATAACATGTGGCATATGAATACTTAAAAATCGCAGCAGGTGTATGTAGTATACTTGAAAATTCTACACATCTCGATCTATATGGAAAATACCCGAGTAGGTAACTATCAATTCCAGAAAGCCTGAATCACGGAGCCAAAAATAGTTAGATTTTATTAAAAAATGATGCAATAATGTAACAAAAAAAGGTATACAAAAATTTGAAATCTATTTTGTTTTTTTCTATGCATGTATATATAGCAATATATATATATATATATATATATATATATATATATATATATATATATATATATATATATATATATATATATATATATATAACAAGTTATGATGTGAACATACAGATGAGAAATCCAGTCCAGAAGAGAACATTGAGCATCATAAAATCTCCATATTAGTAACCTAACAATTCTCACAACTACCAACCGAACCAGTTATTCATGACTTTGATATGAAATTAACTACACCTCACCAATTGTCAGAGCTCTCTAAAATACATATACCCTCACTTTCTACTGTGACTTTTAGTGAGTATACGAGAATGAAACATACAATTCTCTCGTATGAATTTGCATGGAAGCTAGTTGTGTAAATATTTATTCCAATTTATCGCAAGAGAAACAGCCCTGCCTATCAACATGCAGAAGAAAGTAATAAAAACAGAGAACATCCTGTTTTAATATTGATACACCCGCTGGATGGAACAGCGCGCTTGACGTTGCCCATGGCAACAGACCACAGTGCCTCGCACAATTTTGAGAATACAGAGAATATATATATATATATATATATATATATATATATATATATATATATATATATATATATATATATATATATACATATCTTGTGAAAAATACGTTCCAAAACCACAGGAATAGTACCCGATTTTATATTTGTATTTTTCGTATGCAGATTTCTTGTTGTGTGAATTATTTATATTCCTTGGTTCTTGATTACAATAGGGAATAGACACCGCAATAGTTTACACAGGTGCAGAATGCTTCCACGAACTAATCAACTGCAGTGTGGACAATTGCTTCAGGATTAAGCACTTACATAAAAGCTGGAAAAAATATTCTCTGAAGTTATAGTTATAGTTTATTGAACTTCTTTGATTTATATATATTACAAATATAGGCCGATTCATGTAACGAAATCTTATGAAATACATGGAACATATTATTGAGTTATAGTTGGTTATACGTTATAGTGATAAGTTAGAGATGTAGGAGAGGTATTCATTCAGATTACAGAAAGGATTGGTGCTGAGGAATTTTTTCAATTCAAGAGATGATTTGAAAGAGCTGATTGAGGGGGGGGGATTCATTGTATATACTTATTTATGTATTTGATATTATATATATACCTATACGACCAGAAATGAGAAATAATGTGAACAAATATTGAGTGGATCCACATTTGTATTCTATATTTTCAACTTCATGAAGAAGTCCAAACAGATCGGAAGGGAAGCATGTTCTCGACGGTTGATAATATCACTGATTTGTTCCAATATTTACATTGAAATATAGATGTACAATCATTATTTTCCGAATGAGGTGCAGAATCCATGTAGGCCTATTAACTGCACATCTTGGTTGTTTTATAGCTTTGATACATTCCGGCTAGCAATATAAATGATTATGTATACACCATTCTGAATTGCTATTAATGAAATTTCATACTAGGACTACGCTTTCTGCAGTAACTTCCATTTATATTTAGTTTCCAATCTACACAACTATTCAAACCTCATTAAATCAATATAATTCAACAAAACAAGAATTACTGGATTTATATTATTCGTATAGTGCTTATTGGAAACAATCCATTACAATTGAATCCGTTAACTAATTCACTATAATGGTCAATACAGGCAGAACACTACTGTAGATGCAATATACCAATATCGTATATATAAAAACTCACTTTCAAAGTATTTATGAACGTTCATAAATGTAACAAGTCTATAAAATAGCATTTTGTTTCCACAACACTCAAAAACTTACAGCTTATTCTTTATAGTAGCTTTATTCAACCATCGTGTTACATAGTAAACCAGTCAAGCTTTCAGTTAGCAGGAAATGTTCACAATATTCAGGTAACCATTAATAAAACACGTTGAACAATGAAAATTGCTATTCTGGACTGTTGAGTAGATGAGTTGCTATGGTGGTGTCAGGAGTATGGCGTTCAATCTTGTGCTACGGCGCCACATTTCTACTCGACGTGGTAATAAGTGAGAAGTTTAGACAAGGTTTTTCTGGAAATTGCTCACTCTTAGACCGTGCCGTGTAATGTTTTCTCAGTAATCTAGAATGATGGCTGTGTAAACTTGTCCAACATGATAAATAGAAAGACAAGGCAAGGAAAAATAACTTTTGAGAAATAAGTGGATAAATAGTTGGAGGAGTTAGGAAAAGTGTATCGACCAAGAAGAGCTGAGGATGCAGGGATGCATGTATCATAATATCGTTTTTCATGGTCTCAGAACCAGTTGTGAGATTCTTAGACAAGTATTAATCCGCTTACTATGAGTTACTATGGTATACTATGAGGTCAAGAGCCCATGGGAGTCGATTTAGTGAAACATCAGTTTTTTGATGATAACTTTTGAAAGGAATGAGATACCATCACTCTAATACAAAAGATATACATACTATGCAAACACAATTGATGCAAACACACATATTTTTAATACCGAAAAGATGGTATAAAATATTACTCATTCAACCCATTTCTCATAATTGTTGGGCGTATGAACCTGAAGAAACACATTTTTTAGCCGTATACGTCTGAAAATCATGCGAAAAGAATAACATAGTTTCATTTTATAACATTCTGAGGGTATTGGACATATATGTGTTTCCTCTTGTATGAGAATTTCGACACCTCATTCCGTTCAAAAAATATCACCTTAAAACTGATATTTCGTGAAATCAACTCACATGCGCTTTTAATCCATTAACTAGCATTTCGTAGAACTGCGCGTTGGAAAATATAAGAACCATATAGTTTATTATTCACAGTAATTGAATGAGTGTTAGGAAACGGTTACACAATATTTCTGAATCTCACACCATTTTGTTTGCATCATTGATTTTTGAAACTGCCTAGGTAAGACGAATAGATCAAAATTCACGAATACGAATGACGTTACAACGACTCGACTTTGTACGAGTACTCATACAAACCTCCGCCACAAGAAAAGTGTATATTTAATTTGAAACTTCAGAAGAACTATATTCCCTAGAAAAATTCTACGTTGGGAAACTTACGCAGATTATGAATGAGGAGATCCAATTTAATTTGAATTTGAACATTTGGAAGAACTTCTCATGAAAGAACAAGTTTCTTTTTCACATTTTTGTTTGATGCATTTTTCGATTTTTATTGAGGGATTACAATTGTGATCAGTGAGACACATAACTGAACAAAAAGTAAGTTTGATAAAAGTGATTTACTCAGCTAATAGATCATATCATTCAATGTATGTCTCCTCTGATTCGATTATAAACTCGTCATCAACATCGGCTATTGGTGAATCATGTATTGTTCGCTGAAAGAATAAAATATATAATTTATTTTATTGACGATATCTGCTTTTGACGTCGCACTCTGTCATCGGGTCTCGAACAATGAAGTGCGGATTTGAGTTGACCTAATCAGCATCTATGAGTTGATGTTAGGTGCATTATAACAACACCGTTCTATGCTTCAAAGAGAATGTACGGTTTCATTGTGCGAATGTATTTTGTTATCGCTGATCCTCACTACACACTCAGTAGCTACAATTTATACTTTTCTTTCTGAATAAAATATTATAAAATATTCGTATATAACAATTATATTTGAATAATACAATACCGATCTGTAAAATGAGAAGATCGTTCGTGCTAGAAATTTATGAATCATTAATTTTCATAAGCTGCTGACACGTTTTCGTATAATATTTTATATCATGATACAATTTCCATTCATTTCCATAATTTTTTAGTTTGTTAGCTAGTAATCAGTCACCGTCATTCGTCAATTATGTTAGCTTTTTTGTTATTCTACACCAAGAGTTGAACCTCAATGTATAATATGAATTTAATGAATCAAATTCATTGGATTATTAGGTATCGCTCTCTCAGAGGATTATAAAGAGTGAATACGAAATTATTGAGAATCAAAATGCAGGCTTCCGGTCAAAGAAGATGTGTTGGGTAAACTGATTGTATAGAGTACAGTATTCTTTTCGTCTCATTTGTTTACTATTTTATACTCGTATTGTGATATGTCTACTCATGAATGACGAGAGAGGAGTAAAAACAATGTTCAGAACATATTCATCAAAAACTATATATTCGATGGTAAATTGTTTTCTAGGTAAATGGGTGGGTGGAGGGGGAAAGGAGGTTGGTTATAATTGCCAGCCTGGGGGCGGAAAATGTCGTGATACGGTATCGTAACGTCGACGGTGTGGCTCGTCCTTACGACCAAGTGCCGTGTTTTGCTGTACAATTTGCCAGGACGTGCTCCTGATTTTACCTGAGAGTTCTCCTGAGAGTACCTTGAACAAACATCATAGCTGGGTAGCTCGTTTCCGTTCTGTTTTAAGGTCTTTTCACGCTATTTTTTTAGATGATCTCGAAATACTCGCTTCTTGTTCTTTCCGGGTCGAGCTCCACTGTCTGTATTTGTTCGTGACAAATACAACGATGTGATGTTCTAACAATTGTTTTTCAATTGTCAACTGAAAAATACATGACAAAATTCATTCATGATATAAGTTTATCTATAAAAAAGTGTTTCCGAGACTTGAAAGAATATTTAACTGAAATGAATTCATTCGAGAAAGAATGTTGAAAAAACTATTAAAGTGTTTTCGTTTAAAAGGCGAGAGTATTTTCAAGATATCTGAACCGTCTAGTACAGGCCGAAACTAGAGTACAGTCGACAGCTCTTCTTCAACGATTCCCCAGAGTCTCGTTTCAAAAAAATTGCCTTGGGTAAGTTCACGAACTTGGTCATGTTAGTTAAACTCTTTCAGGGCATATAATTCTAATTTGGAAGGAACCACAGCCTGCATGGATGTTTTTTCGTACAATACCACGAGGCTTATAAAATGTGCTACTCCCTTGGCAACCATTTAATGATCGCAGTGATGAACATCATTATTATCACACGGAAAGGTTCTCGGCATAAATTGACTATGGCTTGCTGAATAAAACTCTATTTACTTGTTAGGAAAAGAAGAATGAGTAACGCTTGTTAACTATATAGCAACGAAAATGCCGTCGCAACTCTGAGTAAGATATAGGAAACTTCATAAAACTTCATTTTACTCACTTTTTTTCTCGACGTGAAGTCTACCGTTATTGAGATTGCTTTATCTGAAAAATCATGTCGTCAAGTTTTATGACAGCTATTTCAACTTTTCTAATAGTAAAATCTGTTTAAAATGAGCATCGTTACAACAAACACACTAACTAAATCGCGTCGTCGAAAGAGAGTCGTTTCTTACTTTTCATTTAAACCAATCACAACTCTTGTGATTGCCTCCTAGCCATATCCATCCTAGCTCCCTACCCACCCCCCTCAGCACAGTACACCCTCCCCCGCAGACCACCCACAACCCACAGCCCCATTATCCTAATCTTGTCGCACTGCAGTATCTTGTGTATATGTACTCGATAATATCAAAAGTTGTTCTTTATATTTTACATCTTCAGAGCGCATAATTACTTCTGTTGAAAAATTATTGCCAACAATAGAAAGTGCTAGAATAAAGGAATGACTTTCAGACGTCCTGCAGGACCTAATGAAGAGTTGTTGTAGTCTCATAGTTCGCATATAAAGCCACGAGAATGCGTATGTGAATTATGATCAATTACACTTCAATGGATATATCTTTTCAATGCATGTTCATAATAATTGTTTATTAGTCTCACGAATGATGAACAGAAAAACATTAAAATAACTGATACTGAACTGAACAGTTCACGAAAGTAGGAAATGTATACGTTCATCTTCAGTTTCTGTCTGACTCGAACGGGGTGTAGTATTTGTGCTTATTCATTTCGTCAATCAACAACGCTGTAGCCACCCCCGAGGATCAGTCAACTATCGCTAGCGGTAGAAACTGAAGTCATGACGTGCGTGGGTTCGAGTCCCGCATGAGGCATGAGTTTCTGTAAACGTCCTTTCACTTATCTTCACTCCATCTTCCATTATCACCCACTCATTCGTACCCCCGTATAACCTAGCTGTTGGTGGTCGTTAAGCCACATTAAAAAAATAAAAACAAAATAAAATGAACGCTATATATATATATATATATATATATATATATATATATATATATATATATATATATATATATATATATATATATATATATATATATAGAGAGAGAGAGAGAGAGAGAGAGAGAGAGAGACAGAGATAAACTCAGAGAGTTTTGCGTAACGACTAAGAGCTCAGTTGATATGCAGTACACATATATTCCACAATAAATAATAAATAATTCGTTCAATAGTTAAATAGTTTCAATAGTTTGTTTCAAGAAGAATAGAATTATATTCAAGCATTTCTGTATTCTCATTGCTATGATGATTTTAAATAGGGTATTATTTATTAACGAAATCTGAATCAGTTAGTTTTCATGAGCTCCAAACGTGGTGCATTATAAATATCACCATTGAAAAGATTCGAGCTCAGAAACAAAAGTACTGAGACCCTCCATCTCAAGCTCAATTCAACTTCGAGAATATATTTTTCAAAGAAAAAAGTTGCCATAAAATCAGGAAAATTTACATTTTCCTCCATACTTTCGTAATTATTAGGCACGTATAAAATATATAATTCTGTGAATGATCATTCAATCAACGGAAATTGATGAAAAATTCAACTTTTCTGAAGTTATTCTCCTCGGCATTAATTTTTCATGCTCGAGTGATTTCGGAACTATTTGCCACCGAGAGAAATATATAAATATTCCCAGTTCTTTTCATTAGAAATCATGTTGACCTATTTTGTTCACGTAATATAAGTTGACACAGTCCTCGGTGTCTTATTCAGTTTGTTTATCCGTCATGAATCAAGTAAGAACACGAAACCTGTGTGATGATGGATTCCATGAAATCTAGGTGCTTAGAGATAGATCGCTGATCCACAATATTGAGTTGACGTATCGTATTCGATTACGTTCCACTGAACACTTCCAATATGCTGTTCTAATGTTACTTATTGAAGCTTACAGTATTGTTCGAATCTTATAATCTTAGTGAGACATATGTATTATTGTATCTTTTCGTTATTTTATTCTGAATAGACTTTATTTTCAGTAAAAAATCAACTATTTTCCCTCTCAGAAATGAGAGTACCGGTACGGTAATGTAAACATTAGGAAAAGTACTGATATTTATATTTGCAAGATTCCACTCATGATTATCTTAATCTACGATACAATCGTTTCTTCAATCAAATATCATCAATTTCAGTATTGAAGGTTGGATGTTGAATGATATGGAGAATCCAACACTTGAAATGATATACCCAAAAATTCACCCTGGTTGGCTCATCTTTGTTTTGATATTATTCTCCAGTACTTCATAACGAATCAACTAACCAAAGATTCATAATTTTTCATCACAAAGAAATTATGATGTAGGCCCCTATATATTTTAATATATTCTGAGCACAAACATAATGTATTAGTGAATCAATCCTGATATAGGTCTACGTCCTCCTAATATACTGGCTCCTCCACCAATATGTATAGTGAAATATACTTCAAATACTGGCTCCTCCACCAATATGTAAAGTGAATCAAATGCTTGACTAAATATGTCCAGACATTCTAACGTGTTGAAATTTGTGCTCGACATGTAGGCCTATCAGTCTTGGTTGCTGAGATCACCATAACGGTACCCAGTTTGAATAATCCATATATTTTCTCTCGACCATTTATGTAAATAAAAATATCTTTCAATTCGCATATTTTATATCCCAAGTAGATTATACAGTGATTTAATTGACGTTATTTTCTTCAAAATATAATTGGAGTTGCATTGATTACAGCAGTGAGAAGCAGAACAGTTATACTCTGAAAGCCTTGAACTCGCTACAATACAATCTATTTAATGACACATAATTAGAGCGTATTTTTGGCACGCTAGGATCTGCTGAAGAAGGTGGAGCTCATATAATGAATAACACGCATTCACGAATGGTCGTGTTTTGGCCACCTTTAAT
This sequence comes from Brachyptera putata, assembly GCA_907164805.1. NCBI lineage: Eukaryota > Metazoa > Arthropoda > Insecta > Plecoptera > Taeniopterygidae > Brachyptera > Brachyptera putata. Next base: position 8,877,052 of record OU015471.1, on the reverse strand, counting down.
TAAGTCATACGTATAATATAGGTTGTACCTCCGTGTATGAAAGTAAATCGTCGTGATTTTCTTCTCCATTCTATTTTATTAACGTGAAACTTGATAATATTATTATTGTTTTGCATAATGAGGGCAAATATCTGAAAGATCGCTTTGATCATGGAACACGCATGAGGGTGGTACTGAGCCTCAAATAATGATCATATCAGGTAGATCTCACCGGACATTACATATGCCTTCAACAATAGATGGATAATTAAAACATGAAAGTGATACTGATGGTTTCTTTTCTTTCTTAAATGTCATTCATTGTATTCCAATGCAATTGTGGATATACGCAACGAACGGTAACAAAAGACTTACTGTGGTGATACAGGAGAATTATTAATAAACAAATAGAAACAGAAACAAAGTAATATCACAACTGACAATAGAATGAAAAGGATAAATGTAAATAAGAAACACATTATAGATTAATACTGTTATTGAATACTTGATATGAATTGAGTAGTGCTGATATTTGCAGCGAATTCCACTTCTGGATCCTACAATACAATATTATACAATACAATATTATGACAAACAATAGAATACAATATTGCATACACAGTACATATTTATTACGTATAATATCAGGACATATATTATACGATATTACATACAAAGTTCATACAATACCATGACATATATTATACATTTTTATTATATCTGGATACAATAGTATTTCTGCACCGAAGTCTAATACGGGCAGTACTTGGTCCAATCATTCGTCGCATGGAGTGCAGGAAATGATCAAAACGTTACCACGAATAAATATTCAGTCTTCATCTTCTAATTGTCTGAACATTATTCCCTCATATAACGATGTATGAGAATATAACGATGATCAGTGATTTGAGAACTAAGAAAAAATAACAGTGTTTAATTTTGTCAAGTATGTTTGTTTGTGTTCCTTCAATTTCATGAGAGTAATCATTACCACCTGTTTCAAGAACAATCTGTAATCTCGCTGTTCAAGGTCCGTAAAACAAGACAAGTCAATTCCCAGTAATAACATGGCAGGCATTTGTAGTTTCTTGCGGTCAAATCAGAGCCATTTGCTTGACGCGATTTATGGAATTCCCTTGTGAACTAAATGTAGATAAAAGTCTACGGTAGCAGTGACATTGTTGAACTTACAAAATCTACCATTTTCGTGAAAACCAGATGCCAGCTAACATAATAATTCTACTGAGCCGTGTATGCATGTATTGTTATAAACATTGTTGAGCATTGTTCTTTTATTTAGTTCGATATAAAAGCGATAATTGCGCGACAGGCAAATATCAGATTCTGATTCTCTCAGATCTCTGAGAGATTCTCTCTGATCATAATCTCAGATTCTGACAGCGATAATGTCTCACTTGGAAGACGCGAGTATGTTCTTTATGTTTTGATAAAATCTGTTGGTATCCATCGTGACTCGAGTCTATGGCTGGGTGTCAAGGAGAGGAGGTCACATGTGCGTGACTGCACTGCCGTGCGATACAAGATTATACAAACGCACGCAATTAGGGAATAAAATGTGACACGTGAAATAATGAATTCGTTCCCGACTGAAACTACCCACCACATCAACCCTCCCCCAATACTTTTGGAATGGTCGAGTCTCATACTGCCTATTCTCACAGTGCCTACGCTACCTGTATACTTTTTGTCTCACAACTGCCTACGAAATCGGTTCCATAACTTCCCTCAATTGGAATCCCAGTTGGGTCCAATTTGGTCTTATAATGCCTACACTATACCTACCGATACCCATAATGACACCCATAACCAAGATCCATTGAGGGTTACGTTGGTTCGCCGGTTTCCTTACGGCGAACCAACGCAACCCTCTATGCATCTTGTAAATAAAATTACCGCTCTATTCTTAATTTCCCTCACTTCCTTCACTGGTAAGTTTGAACAATGATATGATACACTTGAAGATCTCACATCTATCAGATCACATTGTTTTCTCAGTAAAAAATTATTATTAATAAATGAAAATCTGATAGATTAAACAGAATATAACTTTTACTTTGAATATATCGAAGTATAAGCCGTTTCCACCTGAACCTAAGCAAAATACAAGAGAGAAGCATGCAAGGACACTAAAACCTGTACAAGTAACCCTAACCTTTTAGCTTTCCTCTTCCCCAACCAATTCCCCGGAATAACATATATTAAGGCAATATAACTATATGGACAAAACTGGGATGCCAACTGGAGGACGTTGGGTAAACGACTTCGTAGGCAGTGTGCGACAAAAAGGATGTACAGGTAGCGTAGGCATTGTGAGAGTAGGCAGTATGAGAAAACACTTTTGGAATATGTGTGCCACGAACACGACAAATCGTGGAAACTAATGAAGGGTAGACTCGTTATAATTTTTCCCACTCACTTTTTCGTTACGCTTTCAACTTATTTTTGATATTCACGTGCAGCCTTTTTAACGTACATAATCAGAAATCTTGGAAGTTGTTTCTGTTGCATGCCGACGGATTTACGTGGGGTGTGCGACGATGTGTTCTTTGTTTTTCCCGACATGCCACTCATGTAGCAAACTAATGTAATTACTGTTACAATGATGGTAATCTATTCAGAATGTATAGATGTATGTGTATATATTATAATATTGGTCATGTTTTGAAAGGAATTAATATCACTGGGCATGTAGGCCCTATCGATTGTTATTTCTGTAATTGAGTTATCTTTATACTCGAGTCACTTGTCAGTATTCAAGACTTTCATAAGTGTTATAACAGAATAATCAAGATTCCAAATATAAAACGCTATTCAAATAAATTGAACGCAAATAAAACATCTTCTACCGATGGTATTATAGAAGACTGTTATAATGCAGTCAATTCATATTTTCTAATTATCGTGATATTGTATGTGTGTGTATATATATTTTTTTCAGGTCAGGCAATCTTCATAGTAAATCGATTTTATATTTGGATTTGGCTTTGCTTTTGATTATACGCGTCAAAACCTCAAAGTAATGTGTAATTATAAATATATATATATATATATATATATATATATATATATATATTTATATATATATTTTACATATATGTTTGTGTACCTATATAGTAATATTAATAAATAATAATAATAATAATAATGGATTCGATGTATACCATTTTTCACATAACTGACGGCGTTCTAAGCACTTGCAAGCACTCGGGACGTCGGTTCAGTGAAAAAGCGATTAAAATCATATGAACCGGCATATATAAACTCACGAGCGTCGATAATCACTACTCCACGCTGCAAGTGTTTTCATGAACACAGAAACTCTCCGAAGTTGATCTGAGTATTAAGCTAGTGGTGCGAAACGTGAGTCTCTGTGATAAATTCTACCTCTGAAATGTTTCTACGTCCATAAATCATAACTAAATCTGAAAGATACACAAATCACGGTAGACTAGAGGAATGACATAGTTTTACCTATAGCAGGGGTCTCCAAATTACGTTCCATGGGCCAACACCGGCCTGCGAGCATCACCTATCTGGCCAGCACTAGTTAATTTTGATTACAATTGTTACTGGCCCGCGAAAGTTTATTTCGATTACATTGAAAAATTTGCAATGCAAGTAAATCATACACTATAATAATCAGTTGTTTTTATTTGAAGACCAATTGAGAAACAAATAACTGACATTCATTATGGAATTGAACATTTTAACTGTTCTGGAGTTGGAGTTAATTGATTTTGAATAATCAAAATTTAGTGGTAAGATCGCCTTCGTGTTGCCCCGTGCAAACGATCCTACTTCCATCCTTAGCCTCAATTGGGAAATAATGATTTTGTATCAAGTTTCGATGTTATTAAAAAAAAAAAAAAAAAATGATATGAGCTTTATCCCAAAAATGTACAATGAGTGACGTATGTAGGTGATTCACATAATGGAATCGAACATTATAATTATGATTAATGATATGTACAAGATGAGATCCACAAGATGGCGTTGTACTTCTGTATAGGACTTTGTGGAGGAATCAGTGTGGCCCTCAGGCTGAAAGGTTTGGATACCCCTGAGTCATATACCGTTATGGCATGAATTATGTTTGATAATATGGCAATCACAGCTTGATCGTACGGTGTTGGAATAATGATCGATATGGGACTGGGATCGTATTGGTAGTGGACATAGCCTGGATGTAACTTGTATATTGCTAATGTGGTTACCTACAATGAAGACTCCAACTGTTGGTAAAATCATCTGTTGAACGACCAGACAAATTATTCTAGTTGTTATAGTTGTGATAATATTTTGATTACTCAAAACTAATATATATATATATATATATATATATATATATATATATATATATATATATATATATATATATATATATATATATATTCATTCATTGATTGGAATAAGATTGTCTTTGAACGAGATGTTGCCATAAGACACTGAATAGCAAACATGAGATAACATATATATGTACAGCCGGTAGATGAAACAGTATATTTCAATAGAACAACATATAATATTAAGTAAGTACTATTAAGTGATGATGTACATTGCGAATATGTTGATGATTATTGTTTGCTTAACTACCCCATCAACAGCTAAGTTATACGGGGATACGAATGAGCAGGTGATGAAACTATGAAGTGAATGGACGGTTACAAACCATGCCTTATGCGGCATGCTCGAACCCATGCCCAACGGAGACTTAAGTTTCTGAAGTGGTGCCTCAGCTGACTGAGCTGCCGAGAGCGGCGTGAATATGTTAATTATTGTTGGTTCATAAATGACTATTTTCTCCTCTTCTACTGTGTTTGCCTGATCGACGTCAGATTCAATTCTCGCTGTCGGATATGAATTACATACACACAAAATATTCTAGCTGATGCCACAAAGCTTAATTTCCCCATCTCCCCATTAACTCTAGCTTTTGGTGGGAGTCGTTAAGCAATGAAGTTGAACAGCAACTTGTTTCAATTTTTACAACGGAGAATACAACGTGACGGCAAGGGACTATAAAGGTTCATCATCACTATAACTTATATGAAATGAAAACCCCCGTGAAGTTGGCCACGCACATGTGCGAAATCAAATTTTGACAAATGTCATTCGTTAGTGCTTCGTTAGTGCAGGTTAGTGCCGCAAATAAAATCGTTAGTGCTATTATAGTGCTGGCACTAATTGACCAAATACATGTGCGGGGCCAACACTATAATAGCACTAACGATTTTATTTGTGGCACTAACCTGCACTAACGAAGCACTAACGAATGACATTTGTCGAAATTTGATTTCGCACATGTGCGTGGCCAACTTCACGGGGGTGAAATGAAATTATAATATTTTGGACAACGATTTGATTGAACGTTCTGCTAGTTTGGTTGTAATCATTGTTTTGTTTCATTGCTTGTCAGAAATTGTAAGTGATAATATCGTCCAAAATATGAAAACAGATCGATCAATAATAGTAAATGATTATGAAAATAAGAATTATGGGATTAGGAATTTAACAAACATGTACGATGAATGATAATATTGGCCTCTGTGCGCATTTATTCATTCAATCGGAAGTTTTAATAATGTTCAGTTCCAACTACTCCTCTGCTAAGAGCCGATTGTACCAACTGATGATTAAATATTAATTAGTTAATCATTACTTAAGGTACAAAAATAACATAGGTAACCAAGGGTGATAACAAGTTAATTTGATAATTTTTGTCCTTATTCACTAATCATCACTTGGTACAACCGGCTCTAAGTATTCTAACTAGCTAACTCTTCTAACTATTCTGTGTATTATCCGACTTATTAGAAATTGAAGAAAATCATTCATAATTTCGAAACATCTATTTGATGATGATTATGATTCTATGAAGTGAGTATAAGTGTAAGGACGTTCACAAAAACCCATGCCTTATGCGGGACTCGAACCCACGCCCAACGGTCACTTCAGTTTCTAAAGTGGTGCCTCTGAGTGGTGAGCTGACTGAGCTACCGAGGGCGGGAATACATTATTATTATTATAACTAAATGTTCTGTAGAAACATGTTTATTTTGGTCTTATACTCAAAAAAAATCACACCTCAAAGACCTGATTATGTAAAATCACCTCTAATTGCTTTTTAATTTAGCTTCGGTATAAGCAGAGCACAGTAGCTTTTTCCTCATACAGTAGACAGAATAATGTTCAACACTGCCGCTAGAAATGTGAGCGCTCTCGACACTCTGGGAAATGGCAAGCTGTGTTTCGTAATCCCAACTAATTCCCGTGGGTATTAGTCAAAGTGTAGGGGCGAACGGGCAATAGGGCGCCTCCCCCTTCCCTCATTCCCTACAAAATAGAGAGAACGAATGACAAGGTTTATCCTCAATAGTACTTCATTGCCTTACCGTTCCTAGTCCAACAGCTAATTACTCTGATCAACCCGTATGAAATTAGCCCACCCCTAGTTTGGAGCTTTAGATCACATAAATATTGCGGACCGTTATTTTAGTAGTGACCAATTTGGAAACGTAACGAGTTGGGCGGGGGGAGGGGGTGGGGGTATGGGGGGTTGTTCGACGAGCCGTTTTGCTGAGATGAACGTTTATTCGGTGTCTGGACACGTTTTACTGTATGAACATGAAGTAGAATGGTAGGCATAGATGTATGAATTATAAAACTGATGTGCAGTTCAAGTATATGAAGTCACAGTGGAGCTGTCTTAATATTCATTCTGATGGAAGCTTGACGAAATAAAATGAAATTTGTTCATTATCTGTTCATAGTTATTCATTATATAATTGTAATCGACGGTGGGTAATTTTTATTGAAGGCTTGTTTTACCAACTGATGATCAGGATTATACAATAATCAAGGAACTAACTCATGAAAATTATCAATGAATGAAATGGAATAATTTAAAATTGTTGTCACCGTTGATTACGTATATCGTTTTCGTACTTTTTTCAATGCATAACTAATTGATACTTGATTATCAGTTGGTAAGAACCAGCTCTAACCGGAAAAAATAGGGAAAACGCAGATTACTTCTCATGAATTTAGTTGAAGAAAGAATTCTTAAACTAATTTGAGAATTGAGATGAGAAAAAATAACAAAGTATAATTGTATTGGTTATATTTGTTTGTTTCCTGTCATTTCATGAGAGTGATCATCACCACCTGTTTGAAGAAAAGTCTGTAATGAGTGAATTAAATAAATACATACATAAAATGAATAAGTTCAGGTTTTTTCCTCCAAAAATGTATTGACTCAGTTTTTAATATGAACATTTTCCATATTTAATTATTGTTTCGATATAAAAATTCGACATTACTATATTGAATGAATAACGATTATGTTGCCTCGAATAAATAAATGTAATTAAATATTTTGAAAATTGTTTTTGAAAATATATGAATGATTTTAGTAGAACACAAATACGAGAAAATGTGTGCCAACAAAACCAACATTCTGAGACACTATGTACTGATAATTTATGACGTTTGAATACTAAAAGTGAAGCTTACTGATTAGCTATTTCGGAAATATGTCCATTCGTTATCTTATTGATACACCTTCTGAGATTAAACTACTGAATCTCATTTCAGTTCATCTTCAAAAGTATTTCTTGTTTTGATTGCTACACATTAAATATATACATTTATTATATGAGTTCAATGAAACATGTATACTGAGTGTACTATGAAGTCAGAGTGCAGTAATTTAATTAAATATAACTTTTATCACGACATGGAGTCTGTGTGTTTAACACTTCGACTCGTTTCATGTATTTTGAAATCACCCATCGGAACTTTGTTATGCACATTCTGAAAAATTTTCAACCGCACCATAATATAATAACTTCATATTGGTGAATTTAATTGAATTGAAAACTTGAATGAAAAGAAATTGAACCTTTACTGTCATAAAATTAAAATGTTGAATGTGACGTACATTTCCCCAATAATAGTACATAGTACATAGTACATTTTCCGGAATAAGGTTTGCAGTGATAATTTATTAGTAACAACAAGAAGATTTTCGTGTGCAATCCCTAACTGGATCGACTTTGATCAGAGTATTTCTCATTTGGTAAAGAGAAATAAATATTCACGTGATTCTTATTGTGATATCAACCATTTATTCATAATACATCTTCTTATTTTCTTTTTTTGTCTAGCCTATAGTCGTATTGAATCATTCGATTAGTCTTCGTCAGGTTTTAGCATTGCATACCGCCTTATAAAAATACACCTCTGTCAAGTTGTATATCCAACTAACATCACATTTGCTACATACCACCAACTTATGAACTCCATCATATAAACTGTGAATTCAAATAACTCGGACCATTTCTTCGATATTGAAAAATAGTGAATTCAAATCTATGAATTTGAAAAATATATGACATTCAGGATTAATTTTCGATTTCGAACTCCATTTTCATTCAATTTATCGATTAAAAAAATTATATGATATATGTAGAGTATCTAAAATACTCTTCTAGTAGTTATTCTTTCGTTGTATGTTGTCGTTGAAATAGTGAATTCAAATGTATGAATTTGAAAAATGTCTGACATTCAGGATTCATTTTCAACTTCAAACTCCAATTTCATTTCATTTCTTGATAAACAAATTTATATTATATATGAAGAGTTTCTAAAATACTCTTCTAATAGTTGTTCGCTCGTTAAACACGCCAAGGTTTCACGAGAACCGAGGTTTTGCTTGAAGCTAATGGCGGACTGTGACTAGCGACTAACAGCTTATTATTGCATTATTTAGTTTAATGCTTAGAGCTCGTCCATCTAGTTAATAGCCAGTGCCAACCTATGCATGATCCTCCATTATAAACTAATGCAACCATTACCAGTGAACACAACTTTCAACTTTCATCGTGCATGATTTGGTTCAGAGAAACAATTCTCCATCAATTATTTACTTTTTAGACAAATATTTTCCAATCAGTACTAACGTAATTATTGTTCTACCATAATCAAATCAATGTTTTCCAATTACAAACATCAACTTCTATTTTTCTTCTATATTAATTATTTCACGGTTGTCAATAATAACCGATATATCGAATACGAATAATATTTTTTCAAACTACGCGATAATCGATTCAATTGCCAATACGATATTTACGATATACGATATGACTTGACAATACGATATTTTCGATTATCAAAACTCTCTTTCAAGCCTCACAAAACGTCCCGTATTCATATTCGCATGATCCCTCCAATCAGTTTCAGGTGCGAAAATATCAGTCTCCTATTGAATAATCATAGTTCCAAAGAGAAACGGTTTTAAAGCCACTAACATGAATTTAAAATTCCAATACGATACTATAGTTGGACACTCGATGCGATTATCGAATAGAAGAAAGAATTTTGATTTATCATGATTAATTATGGATGTGATGTGAACGATAATCGATAAACATTTGTACATTGAAAAACAATCCTAGCTCAAGTTTCAATATCGAAATGAAGCGATGACGCTCCATATTCGGAATGCCACTTCGTGCTTTACTGACTAGCGTACTTATGAAATATGATAAAATATACGTAAAGGTGATTATTATTGCTTCTTGGTCTATAAATAATGTCGTTTTCTAATATAAGATATGTATCTCACTATATGCACGAAACGAACCATAAAACACTATAAATGAAATGAGTTCACTTCATTGATTAAACTATTCATGATACTATAAGAAACATGTCTCCATATCCTGCTTTGTATCACGACTGCTGATAACATCGCATATACGTCGTTTGATATTCATTTCAATGATAATATGATAAAGTGATAATGATAAGTCTTTTATACGACATCAAAATAAGTCCTCAAGATTGAGAATGATTAAACATCCCATACATTGTATATATGCATTCGGGTGTTCTGGCCATAGAGTATATACTTGATGGTAGTAATTTGATTTCAGCCAGGCCAGTCTTGACCCTCTACTGACCACTAGCTGTTGTGGTTTGTAAATAATTACCCCCGAATACCTGCGCGTGTCGGTCCCTAATGAGGTCTATCCGCGGTCAAAGAAGTACAATTAAATTCAGCTTGAGAATATATATGGCTGTGTTATTATTCTAGAAATCCATTTGGATACCTAGTCTAAGCTCAGGGTTTATTCAAATCTACAATACAGATAAGAACTTCATAATGGAATGAATGCTCATAAAGAGTGGTATTTTGACGCATATATTAAACCAGATCACATCAGATTGAGGTGTACAATTTCATTCAGTCAATTTGTTAATAATCACCCATGAGTATTATTATATGAACTTACATAAGGTCGGATAGGAATATAGAAATATATACATATATATATATGGAGATAGAATATGGAATATGAGAATATACAATCAGAAAAATATAGAATATAGAATTAAATATAAAATATGTCAAATATAAGATATAGGAATATATGAATAGTATATATAGATTGGGTCGTATAGGTATGGGTGAATTGGGTAACTTTAGGAATATAGCGTTATTATAAGTTGCATAATATAGCTTTATGGGCTATCGATATGTTGTTGAACATAACGAACATAATGTTCGTGTGAACTGAGAAGAATGAAGAAGCATTGTGTAGAATTGTGAATTGAAATTGTAATTACATGTAGAATTCTATATTGCATTTCAAGGGGCATGAAATCGTAATAAAAATGTTGTTTTTTCATATACCGGTAAAAATATGCGAAAAATGAAAATTGCAATATGAAATATATTACATCCGTCTACAGGAGATGTGCCTTTCGAAATGTTTTCCAAATTGATTTGATTTTGATTTCTACTTTACTTACGCGCTACCAACGCTACGAAAAACCTCGTTTCCAGTTCGTAAAATTGGAGTGTCGTTCCGCTCGTAATGAAATTGGCTGCACTGCAATTCTTTGCTCTATATAGGAGTTCGTAATCAAGAGATCCTACCATGTTAGGATGGCAAGGAGGGAATGGTGAGGGTGAAGAGAGATAGAGAGGGGTATGAAAGTGAGATACGACTACCAGCTTGCTCTGAGGGTCCTTGGTTCGAGGACACCTTCATTCTAACACGTTTTCAGCATCTTCTATATAACCCTGACTTATGGTTTATATGCGACAAAGCTTTCCTCTTATCCCAGCTTTAAATTTAACCTCCCTCTCTTCTAACTCTCTGGTATATAGAAGATCTGTATCTTGTCAACTTCGCATCCATTTCTGTCTCCTTGCCTCTTCCTAGATTCCAATATGTCTCCGTCTCTTCACCACTCACTCGTTTTATCTCTTTCCATTTTCTAGAAATCTTCCCCATGTCTTCACTGTTGATCACACATCGCTACCTACGTCATTTCCAACATGCCACTAATTTCTGTCTCTTTATACGCATTCGGTTCACTTCATCACCACATTTTTTTTTATCACATAACTGGGAAATCTATTTCCTCACAGTGGCTTGATCTTTTATTTTCTGTCACAAGTTATTCGTTTATTTTCCTCGCTTGGTTTGGTAACAATTCACCATTCTTGTTCGTTTGACGCAGAATTGCGCGTTTGTTACCAACCTATACATACGTACTTCAGTTAGCGCGTTTTGAAATCAGGAATCTCGGTATAGATGTTATGAAACGGAGATTTCTTTGATATGGTGAAGCAAATGAATCTATTCGATGAAAATCATATGTATATATATATATATATATATATATATATATATATATATATATATATATATATATATATATATATATATATATATATATATATATATATATACTCTATAAAGATGTCACGTGACAATGGCAGAATGTGTTCTATACATTGCTTCCGATAAAATAATGTATTGCGCCTCACGTTAGTCATACAGAAGCAATATGAGCGAATCACTTTATCGGAATGATGTATGCACACATATACTGTATTTGTGTGCACGTGTATGTGTGCAAGAACTAAGATAACACTCAATGGTGCAGTACTAATACTTTTATTTCACTATATTCAATATCTCTTCTGAAAATATTCTAGCACAGTGGATTGGAATAATACGAATTATTTCTTCATTCCGTCGATTTGATTTTTCTCAGACGTCTCAAGTACAGATGATGTATTTATAGGGTTAGTGAGAACTAGATAATGTAGATAGTAGATATATGAACCATAAATATTACACATCTTCCGGGATGATTCAAAATTTTATGGTGATAAAATCTTCGATTAATTTGAAAAATGCTTATCAATAATAAATACGCATGTGAGTTGTAATATAATCGGGATTCTATTTTTAATGTATTAAATTGTAAGCTATATAAACCTACATACCTAGATTTTGAATTAATCTAATCATGACTGCCTTCCTGAAGTCAAAAGTCTTGTGTTGAACTAACGTTACAGTTACAGATGAAAAAGAGAGCGAATAATTTATTCCTGTATTTGTTATTTCGTATTTATTTCTAACGTCTAACGAGTTTCTTTCATCTTTTCCAGGTACGTTACAAACTTTCTCTCTGTTGGACACATTTTGAGATTTCATCGAAGCAGTGAGTATAAATAATTTCAACCAAGTATTCACCATTCACATCGAAAATTAATAACGTGATATTAGAAAATTGTTACTTCTCTGAGTATAGTGGAATGGATCATCATACTCAGATACATGTACATGAATCTCTTTCTTTTCATCACTGATTTTATGTTGCAAAAAATGGCGCTCTCATCCCCCTTTTTCTCGGAAAGCATATTGACTTTCTATTTTATTGCTATTTCATCTCGATATTTTCTTAAGAATTATTAAAAAATATTTTGAAATATGTCTTTGAATAAATATTAATAATGTTTATATTAGAAACCAACTTTGTTCCTCAGAACAACCACCCCTCCGTCGCTCAGTCAAGACACAGTTTGAAAAACCGAAGTCGTATTGAGCGAGAGTTCGAGTCCCGTATAAGGCATGAGTTTTTCAACATCCTTTCACTTATCATCACTATATCATTTAATTATCACTAACTCATACGTACCCTCAAATAGCCTAGCTGTTTCTGGGGTTTTCAAACATACAATAATCACATCTAGAACTAATGATTCGTGAAGAATGTAACTCAGTTCATGCATCTTGATTGTGTTATTGATACGATACGACTGAGATTACGCAATGTATGCGTTGTCAGATGGGCGAAATGTTATATGAAATGTCATTGAAAGCTATATATCTACCTTGATAGCTTGATAGCTACCGTGATTTTGATTTTTTCAACCCACTGCCTTCCTGATACACTTATTGATTTGTTCAATCGTTCCACGATATAATCGGTCATATACGTGTTTACCTCTTTGATGATTCAAGGAGTAATATTTGAAACAAAAAAGTAAAACAAAATAAAAACAGAAACAAACATTCTCGTTTTTATAGACTATGATTATATTGAGGATCTGTTTCGCTCATCCAATTGCGTCAATACATTTCCATCATTGAATGCTTGTCAATGTGTTTTCTTTCATCACTTGATGTGGTCACAGGTGCACCTTCTGATACGAAAGAAGGCTTCCATATTCACCGTCCATATATGACCTTTTCATTCATTCATTCATTTCATTACGTCTGATTTCACATCACCATTAAAGCAGTAAACTGTGAGCAGTATAACATATAACATAATAACATTATGAAAACGTAAAATACGTATTTCTGGAATAGCTCTGGAATGCTCTGCAATCAAAATTCTTCGATATATATTAAAAAAAACTATCTTGGTCCCCGACTTATCGAAAACATTACACGATAATAGTCAATATAAGATACAATTCTCAATGATAATATATATTTAATTGAAATATAGTTGAATAAATGAAAAAACAAGTGGGAAATTCGAAATTGAAATAAATAGTAATAACAGTATGCTTGAAAATCCAAATCACAACTACTCTGAATCCATCCCTTTCTTTCCTTCTTTTGTTCCCTTTTCCCTCCATCCAACTGTATATATCTCTCTCACTCCCTCTACACCCCCTCGTTCTCTTTTTCTTTCTTTCTATCTTTCCCTCTCGGTCTCTCTCTTTCACCCTCTGTATGTCGCTCTTTACTCCCCTACCCTGCTACATCCTCCTCAAGATTTCCTCTCGCTCAGCCGTTTAGTATGCGTTGCATGCACCCGACTCGTCGTGGACCAGGTCTTCGCCGTGCATAGAGGTACTCAGCATGAGCTTTGGTTCCCGGAGTGGCTCACCGTTATGGCGCTTGGTAACTCCTACCCGACTGAGTATGACTAGAGGCTGACGTGCGTGTTTATTTGTACAGGTGGCAGACATCGAGGTTCAATTATTTCCGTATGTTAATGGAATTAGATGAGAATCACGGTTTCCTTATATTGCTTTCGAGCGTATCATTGACTTAATCTCTTTATCTCTGTAGTATTATGATTCGTTATCTCTTCAGTATCTCTTTAGTCTATGAGCGTATGATCTAGGTGGAGGGTACGCAACGCCAGTTGAATTGAAGGATTTGAAATGTATGAATATTCACACATAGGCCTACACACGGATATATATATATATACATACATGGGTGTGTGGGTGTGTGTACGTGATGATACATCCTCATTTCATCATAACTCATCATTTCGTTCTGATAAAATTTGAAATTAGTATAAGAATTCAGATTAACAATAGAACAAATTCCATCACAATGGGGGTGACTGTTGAAAACGACTGTAGGGATTTACGGAAACTGTTCTCTGTATCAACATTTTTCGTATTATATCTTTCGATGAACGTTTTCACAATTTACAATCGTATCAGTTAATGACCCGGAATATTTGATGTTTTTCTGTATCGTATTTTCAATGGGAGTTTCTGAGAAAACACATTTACCTCTGATACATTGTCCGATTTCTTGGTATAATATTTGAAAAATAAACTCACCCAACAGAATCCTCAGAAGAAAAATCAAGTGTGTGCTAAACTGTTGGCGTAAAAACGAGATAATTCCGCTAAATTTATATTACCGAGCACACTACGAGCTTAGCATATTAAAACGCGTCGCGACGCCTAATGAGATATTGTTTTTAATCGGCGTGTGTCTCTTTCTAGTGAACAATGTTGCTCGCTAACAAATTTAAGCTCTTCTTTTTGACATAAATTTGCATTATTATATATAAGCACTGAAAAGTTTTGAAATTTTTAAACACTAGCGTAAGATACAGTTACTAAGGGGCTTTTTCCACTCGTTTATAATTGAAACATGGAGAGCACTTCTGCTCTTAGTTCCGAGCTATAATAGGTGAACTGCTGTGAGAATGGAAAGAGAATCTGCTAAAAGCACGATTTGAATTATGGGCTTCGAATACGAAATCGAGGAAGTGTCTGTACATTTAAAGCACTTGGAATATCTGGAGGAGAAATTGTTATGAAATATTCAATATTTGCTCCTGTATATATATACATATATACACTGGCGTCGGAACCGGGGGGGGCAGGGGGGGCAATGCCCCCCACTATCGGCAGGGGGGCAAGGGGGCAAGAAATCTTGCAAAAAATATTATAGACAATAAATAGACGAAAAAAGAAGAGAAAAAAAAAGAAAGGAAAAGGAAAGTGAGACCTATATATAATACGTATATATTCATATTTCACATTGCATAGAATCAATATCAATGACACTTCGTTTTAGAGTGATTTTGCATCCATATCTGCACTGAACCTAAAAACAGGTGTGATTTAAAGAAAATTTGGTGGACTGTTTTGGAATGATAGCTCTGGTAAGTAGTTATTAGTTATCAGAAATCAACAAACAACCCTACCGGCAGTGCTTCTTTCAGATATAAATTATTCATTACAATTTTTGTAAATTTTGTAAATTTCCAAAATTCCAACAGTCGTAACAATGACAATACAATGAAATGGAGAAAGGGAACTTCCAATAAGGGTCGTTCGGTGACTGCCAGGGGCGTCAAATTTAAGGGGCGCTATCGGCGCACATTTGTCACATTCTATTAATAATATGCCATAAATCGTATTCTATTTTACTTGTGCATTATTGGGTGGAGAAAATGTTATCATTCGAACAGCATTGTTATCGAAAGACATAGATTTTTCTTGGATCAGCCATTCAGCAAAACCAGCTCTTACCACACTAAAGAATTCATGAATTCCAGAAATTTCGTCCAATTCCCAAACCCGTAGAATCGCATTTAAAAAGATAAATTCACAAAAATTTCCCTGCGGGGCTTGGTTCCTCCCTCACTCGCATTCACTTTCACTATGCGCATATAGTTTTTGGGGCTCATAATTTAGTCCTTGCCCGTGGCGCTAAAATGAGCCAGACTGACCCTGCAGTTACAATAACTATGTTTGGCAAATATCAGTTGGGCACATCTAGTTCTTCAAAACAATTAATTTTGTCATCTAAATCTTATCTGAAACACGTTAAATCGTGTTAAAAAAAAGGTAATTTAAAAAAATTACCTGCGGGGCCAGAGGGGGTCCTTCCTCATTGCCCCCCGCGGGTCGCATGCTTCGCGTTAACTGGCCTTTGTACAACTGTTCTTATATGGCATTTTCTTTTCCAAACTGAGATCCCCCCTCCCCATCTTGGTATTCTCAGTATTTTGTCCTTCTATCCTGAAAAATACCAAAATGTTATTGAATGTGTGGCACCCCATACTTCCTTCCTCCGCGGGTCGCAATTTTTGAGCTTGCCCCCCCCTACTTTGAATATATATATATATATATATATATATATATATATATATATATATATATATATATATATATATATATAAATATATATTTATATTATATATCTATATATATATATATATATATATATATATATATATATATATATATATATATATATATATATATATTTGTATATATTTTTCTTGAATGAAATATACAATCCACAATCAATTTGAAATTCACTACTTCACAAATATGTTAGATTTTTTCCAACACAGAAAAACCAATCGTTCGTTACTTACTTACCATATAGATACTCACTATCATTTTGTTACTTGTTTTTGTTGTCACTTTTCGAAGTAACACACGATGCATAACAATTATCGTGCCCTAAACTATCTTCCGCTTCTGTTAAGTGACGTCACTCATTGTTGCAAGAGACGAACAATAATGTCCGCAAAATGATATCAACGAATCACAATTCACCAGTTCGTGGCACTGCTGAAGTAGCGATTGTCAGTTGTCAGTTTTCAGTCATTTATTTTTCGAAATAAGCTCATATTTCACTTCTTGTTGCAATTTACAACCTGCACTGCCTGCCGTTTTATTAATTCACAAAAGTTCTAACGTATATAATCAACATAGGGCCTATATATCGAACCTATTAAAATTAAAATCAATATTTTCACGATACTCATTATTACAATATGATAATTCATAGTAATCTCCAGAACAGAAAAGTCACTGTAGATGCTCTCCTCATTGCAATGATTTGTACATGGCTCAAATTACCTCTTCTGAAACACGGCACCTCCACCGATATGTAAAATGAATATTCAAGAAATGTATTAGATGTTGACATAGTTGTCTGCTGCTTATCACTTTGACCACAGGTTACATATTGAATATAGAATTAATAAGTAATATGAATTTTAATGATCAAATAAACGATAGTATTATCATTAATAATATGAATATATAATATAATAGAACAATATGAACACTAATCATACTGAAATTGTATAACGCATGTTTGTTCAATATGATGCGTTATAAACCAATTGCTCTACGATGTGGGACTGCTGAATTATTGCATATTTTTTGAATACTCTTCCTGAAATCGGAAGAACTCTGAAATATGCACCAATAAAGAATATAAACAAATTCAACGACGGAGTTTAATGAGAAAATAAAGTTGATATTTTTCCGAATACAAGAAATTTTCAGAAGTTTATGAATAATATCTTTGTGTTCATTCCGAATATGTTTTTGAAATTATGTTACTGATTCAATTCTAGAAAATGAATTGACTGTCTCTGTCGCTTGACCCAACGTATATCTCCTTTTCGCCTTGATAACCTTTATATGGTGAACCACGATTCATCAAGAAAGTTTTTGAAAAATAGAAAAATTGAAATTAATGGATCGAATTTACTACTAGTGATTGGTGTGACTTATCAGTAGACCATGTGGGCATTCACAGCATAGTAAACCACACACTCAGTTGATTGGGTGGTATATCTTGTGTCGTTTGTGGGCGGGTCCATCATTGGGTGTCAAACTATCAAGACTATCAATAATATATAGGCCTATATTAGTATTAAGTGCAATGACAATAAATTGATCATATATCTACAAACATGGGGTTTATGCACGTGTACACATAAAGTTCAACTTCCCCTTCCATCTGAGAGTAGATGATCCCAACCATATTATTGTATTCCCAAACCCGAATACAACGGCAACCCATTGTTTTTTCGTATAACACCGTAGAGTTAATTCATACTCGGAGGAAACCAACTAAGCTAATCAAAAACTAATTTCAGAACTATGGCAAAACCTTTGGGAATGAGTCTACAATCCCTGTACCGTCGTTAATTAACTGATTTATGTACAAATAATTCTGGTCGGTGAGATTTTATAATCGGGAATGTTCCTAACAAAATGTTCGTTCAGTCGAAAAGGCTGATTTCGGCTGATCTGGGCATTGCTAAACATGACTAAAAGCGTTTGATTGGATCCGATTGTTGACCAGAGGTTTCGTGTTGGCGTGTCGACTTGCGAGTTCCAGTCACGTCCAAGTAGCTTCCATTCCCCCCTCCCCCTCCCATCCCCAACCCGTACTCATTCATATTCCTTCTTCATCCCTTTGTAGACTTGTTGGGTTATCGACTATGCGGACCTCTGTATGTAAACATGGCCAACGTAAATGTGAAATGGCAGTTATTATAGATTATTGAAACATAGTTGAACGATGATTATAAGTTATCCCTCAATGTCCAAAATGTAAAATGCAATCTCAATTGTTTGTTGGAATTGAGTTTCATGGAAATAATGTTAATCCTATAGCAAATGTCAAGTCGGATTGAAAATGTGATTGTTTAGAGTATTTTCGGATTTGGTATGAGAATCGCATAATCGTATCGTATCGTATAATCGTATAATATTCGCCCTGTCGTACTGGAATTATATAGGCCTATTTTTTATTTATATTGGATTTACGCAATGTATACTGATACTGAGATCTATTGACGATGACGATCTATTTGCGATATTTACGATGGATGATGCGACGGAATGATGAGATTATTTTATGAGGTGTTTTTGGATGATGGAAAGGAGTCGGTCGTGACCTTTTGTTAAAGAATCATCCCAGCATTCACCTGAACGACAGAGGGAAACCACGAAAAACTCTGTCAGGATGGTCGACCATTGCGGAAATCGAATCACGGTCTCCTGAACGACGGTTCAGGCGAGTGTGAGCCATTATATAATAAAACCAAGTTATCTCTTACTCTGCCAAATTTGTAATGCAATCTCAATTATTTTATTGGAATTGTGTGCATTGAAAATATCACAATCTCATAACAAAAGTGAAGTAGAATTGGAATTTTAATTGTCTGGAATATTCTCGTTTGTGAACAAATATGCAAACCGTCGTAGTAAAATCATGTACAAATGCTCTTCTTCAAACTCAATCCTTTTCCAGAATGATTTGAAAGATTGATTACTTAGCGGCTGAATTACCAACGTGGGAGTAGCTCTAGATGGGACTTTAAATTTGTTATCACTATGGTTACGCTATTTGTTCTCGCCAACGCTCGGATGAAGGCTTACTACATGCAGTTAGTAATGCCGGATATTGTTTACTTCACGTACTGAGGGAAACCATGGAAATCCTGCCCAATACCGGTCACCTGAATGCCATTAACAGACATCGCACCAACAAAGAAAAGTTTTTGCCAAGATCGATAAGCGAAATGACATGACAACTGCCTAAAACCATTTTCATCAAGACTACATAAATACAGTTCTAGAATATATGTTTCCATTTTATTTTTTGAGACTGTGGGATTGAATAGATCTACGAAATAACTTGACAGCACGTTTATCCTGGTGAATTCCTCTAAGGGCATCACATCCTGAAACTAGATTTAAAGGAATAATTACGATATTTATCAGCATAATTGTATGGGAAACTATAAATCCTTATCTCGATTCACAGGATTATGACTAATTCACGTGTCTTATCGGACCCGACCACTTTTCTGAGTCGTGACGTAGACATTATTCGTACTGTTCATGTTACTATACAGAATCGGTTATGATTCATGGTCTAGGAGGATGAAAAATTCATAATAATTACTGAAATTGAGTTGAAACTTTCTAGATTTATCTAAAATTAGGAGAGTAAATATCATAATTATTCGTTAAAATCTATAGTTCCAGGGTTGCGATGTCCTTTAAACAATAGAACCGGCGAGACGCAGAGCTTCCTCCCACTTCATCTTTACCGGCAACATTTTTACCATTTTTCTATAATAAATTGAAACTTTCGCGAAACATATTGGACACAGATTAATGTTCTGGCTCATCTCAATTTGTGTCTAGCGCCCATCTTCAATGAGTACTTACTTGTGTAGTACAAGATACAACGTGTCTATGTGATAAAATTGTCCAAGTTTCCTTGAGAGATATTTCATTTTGATTTATGAACCGTACATTATTTATACTCAAGGCAGTTAAAACATCGAAAAAACACTTTTTTAATAATGTGAAGCTGTTAGTTTAGTGTCGGTTTAATGCGTTGTGCCTGATTGAGTTCATGATGAGGAGATTTTATGTTTGTAATTACTTAGGAGAATGCATCCCAGTTTGATTTTAATTAATACATAAATTAATAGAGAAAATAAGAAACTTCACCCTTGGATAGAAACAGTTCTTGGATCACTCCAAGGACAAAGTATACTAACAAGAAGATGTTAATTAAATTATTTCAAGGTATTCCCAGTCTCCATGGAACAAAACGTTGACGCCAGGGTGATTTCAGGGATATAAATAATCAAGAAACTTGAAATTCGCAAGATTCATAATAAGCAAATACATCGTCTGATTCAGATAATATTTGTCCAAATGTTGATGAATCAGATTTTTTCAGTAACAAATGTGGAGAGATCTCTTGTATAATATGTGACAGTGAACCTCGATATTTCAGCATCGATTTTCACCTCACCGCGTACCTTTACATAGAAATCACACGTATCATAATGTCAGTGTTTTTTATGGATCAACAGAATTCCGGAAGATACTTCTTTGCATAGAGTTGAGCAGATTCACAACAATATGTTCATCCTGAAATTTAGTGCCATCGTTTGTATGTTATGTTGACACTTGAAATCAATCGGGTTGGGTTTCCCCGATTGCATAAGTGGTAAAGTGTGAAAAGTGTTTCAATAAGAAAATACCATGAATATTGTCGTGTGAGATGAGCGTTGGGTTACTTTATTAAAATGTTGATATTTTTTTTGATCTAGAAGTAGACATGTTGGACAACACTCAATTACGTGAGGGTTGAATCGCTACTGTCACTACTCTAGCGTACAAGCTCTGATTTGTTTCAGTTTAATGCACTTTCATCAACTGAACTGTGGTTACGTATTTAGGGCTTTCTCATGATTTCACACATTCATACAATTTTCAGGAGTGATTAGAACAAATACATCAATTTCTTATTTCGGGCACAACAATTCACAAAACTATGTAAACAGATATTTTCTCCTCCTTCCCCCCCCTCCCCCTCCCTCCCACAGAAAATAAAAATAAAATATTGTCTCGAGCGAAGCTAGTATTCTCAAAATTTGACCATACAAACGAAATTATCCAAGCAAATGTTTTGAATTTCAACCATTCATTTGAATTCCATTTTTAAAAAAACTCGATTTACAGAAAACTTCTCGCACGCCGCACAGTTCCGTCGCACGGATCTACCTTCAATTTGTATCCCACCCTTGTGATTGGTTAGTTCGGTCACGACGCCTAATCTGCATGCACGCCGGGACGCCCGTAAACACAATATGTCACGTGACAAAATAGATACGTCGCGGATTCGGCGCTGGTTTCGCATCAGCATGCAGTAATATATACATGGGATGTGATTTGGTTCAAGGCAGAGCTTACTGCGGAAATAAACTAGAGCATAAGCTACATTTTCGTTAGATTTGCGTAAAAGCGTGCTGTATTTCGTGTCACAATTTTCTGTCTCATTTGTTTTTATATATGCTATCTCGTGACTGAGGTTGGCGATCGTCATAGCAATATCTTTCTCAGACATGAATGAAGGGCGTGTAGAGAGCGATTCTCGGCAAGGGTTGAGAGCCAAAGTGTATGTTCAGCGAGGAATGACAATTTGTCAAAACTTGGATGATGGCTATGTAGGAGACGTGAGAAGGTATTCGTTCATGAGTAGATTAATTGAAGATTTGTACATCTCATTTACGATTACATTTCTTCGTATTTCACAACTCCGATTGAAATTTTTTATGTCAATTATCTCCATTTTCATCCAATTTCTTTTCATTTTCAGATTATAAATTCGATATCCAATAGTGTTACGGGCTCAAACGTGAATAATTATTTTCTATTTCGAACGATGATCGATGATCGAACGATTTCTCAAAACAAATTTCCGATACCAAACATTTTCAAGAGTTTGCTCGGAGTTTGAGATACGTAGTTGCCGAAATGTTGGCAGAATGAAATGTGCGGAGACTACGATATTGCCGAAAGTGAAAATTAATTATACGATTATGTTAATGAAATAAACAACTCAATCAATAATAATTCTAAAGTCTTATATAACTAATAATTTCAGTATGTTGGTCGAAATTGGCTGACATCAAATATTTCTGAGATAGATCAGATTCAGTCGTGTTATATTTCAATATAACTAATTGGGATTTTTCACAGATTCAATATCTCGAAAAAATAGAGCGTAGCTTGATAATTCCCAAGAATTCTCCAACTCATAGCGTATGAGCGTAAGTGACGTATAGAATATAAAATTGCACAGCTAAGTTAAAAATCTAGCCTCTAGCTGCCATCAACTCGGCGACTTCGGTGACATTTAGTTTTACTTTAATGAAAAACAGTTTCACCTATAGCTACTTCTGCTTTTCTATTGCTACTTTGCCAGTTCTGGTGTAGCTTAAGAGTGAATCATGGTATAGTGTATGAACGAATGGTCACTTTACATCTATATTGAAAAATAAATGTTCTCCTTACTTATCAAATGCTCTTGCAGTAAGTAAGCGGGAGCTAGAATATAGCAAAACCTCTGTATCGAATATTAAATAAGAATACCAGCATTTAACTTATACACATCTTCTGATACAATTTGGTTAAATGTCACAATTTCCAACGTGAGATAAGCTCTAATCGACATTTGGGAGTTGCTTACATCATGGTGAAAGCTATTTGTAAGATAACTAACTGGACTCCGTAATACAGGGTATGAATGTGATAAGTTCAATTACAAAATTTGGATTTTTTTTCTTCTTTTAATAACATCGAAACTTGATACAAAATCATTGTTTCCCAATTGAGGCTATGGATTCGTTTCCATTGACGATGAAACAAAAGAAGGGAGATTCTTTCATAATGGGAATATAAACCAATATATCTATATCTGTGTGTCTCCTCATATAATTGGTATCTGAATAACACGAGTATCACTGTAATGAGTAATTTAGCAATTGGTACAGCAAAAGGAGCAAAAGATAAGCTTTAGCTGGCAAAAGCTAGTTTTGATTCCTGTGCAGATATATTTGACGAAGATTCATGTAAACAACTTTTTAAGGAGTACTGTAATCTTTCCTTCGAAAATAATTTATAATTTTCTTTCATGTTACATGCTATACTGTGTCCAAGTGGCAACCGCAGTGTCGGCAGTGTTTTGAATAAAAACTCGTATATATATATATATATATATATATATATATATATATATATATATATATATATATATATATATATATAAATATATATATATATATATATATATAACTTTGCCATCCATTCATATTTTGAATACAATATTGTTTGTAATGGACAACAAATACTTTATCGCTGATTTTAGAGAGGAACATAATTATAACACCAGACAAAATAACATTGAAGTGATGAAAAACAATATTTTCATTTTAAAAAAAGGACCGATTCATTCAGGAATTCAATTACAAAAATTTGTTGCCATTGACGATAAAACAAAAGAAGAGAGATTCTTTTGAAATGGGACTCAAAAAACCACTTTTAGATCAATGTTATTACAGTGTAATAGAGTATTTAGACGACACATGAGCTCTATTTTGAATTATGGTTATATATTTCTTTCAAACTTATGTTTGTGAATATGTATGTAATGTATTTAGAATGTATCATTTGTGTATATCACACTAAACTAACTGACGTGTCAAATATCATGTAATGATCGAAAATGACAAATAAACCATTAATAATAATAATAATAAAAAAATGAGCAATTTCACCCAATTATACTCATATATACGTAATACACTTTTTTGCGCATGTTCAATGGTAAATCACCAACAGAAATCGCTTTTACAATAACTCAGTGATATGACATGAAAATAGTTCCTTAACACGTGAATCAAGTTAACAAAATTCAAAAAAGAAATGTAGTGAAATGGTTTACACAATGTTTGATATAAAATCCATATTTATCGTGTTTTTGTATTTCCGAAGTATGCTCTCAGGTAGACAGGTGTCTGTTGTTCGAATTTGGAGTATTTCGTTACAAGAATTCACGGTTGTTTGTGGACTCCAAAATACAGACATCGATTTTATGTCACTTGCTCTTGTCAATATTCAGTGCTTCACACAACATAAAACATATTTATTTATGGGAATTGTATGGAATTATTCAATAAAAAAATAAGTCAATAATCTAATGGACGTTTACCAATTTTAGGATGAATAATTAATGTATTTCCCTCGGAAAGAGTTAATCAATCATATCGTGAATGAATTTTCAGAATTTTTCCGTAGATAGGCATATAACTGAGTCCTTAAAATGGGTATTTGGGTGGCTAATCGAATATCGGTCGTATGTTTGAAAGAAGTCAGTCTCTTTTCGAATCAGTAAATCGAAGTTGGATCTATTTCGATTTCACTTCCACTTCAAAATTGAATATATAAAATATTCGACGTTGAATTCGCTTTTCATCAAATAAGTATATCAACTTCGATTTAGATTTAACTTCTTGACGCGATAATTTCGATTTCGATTTCGTTTTCAATCCGAGTCCCTGGTTTGAATACAGTATTCAAACAATTTCAACTTCGAATCGCATTTTTTCAATAAAACATGGAAAATAATCTCTTCCGATTCATATTTCTCAAATTTTTATGTTTTCAGACTAATAAAGAAAACCTAATAGAAACAGTATCAGTATCAAATAATAGAGGGGTAGTAAAACTTTGAAATGCCACAAATGTGTATGCAATTTTCAATGTTTATTTCCAAGATTTTATTTCGATATGATAATATTTTGCAGTTCATAATATTATAACAAGAGTATGAGATGAATATTTTTAACGTTACTTGAGAAGGATGCCCAAAGTCGAACATTTTTCATTTGTTATTGCAAACTTGGAGATGGGAGCCAATAGGGCCTCGGTCCTATCTTCGCCACCGCCATATTTACGGAGGACTTCCGTGGGATACCTCTGTTGCCCAGAATAATGCCAGAATAGTTCCTAAAATATAGCCCTTCCTTCCCACAATACTTTCCATCACCCATGGAATCTACATTTCATTATTTCAACCGTCGTTCATCCGCCGCCAATAGACCTTAGTCTTTGGACATTTTTCAAAATTATTGTGAATACTTACCGTGCAAAATTACGAAAGAATTGGCCTTGGCCTGGCAGTAAGCAACTTATCCAGTACTTGCTTCAATGACACTATAAACACTATAATTGTGTTCAAACACTATAATTGTCAGTCAGAGAGGCGGCTAGCAGGAATCGAACAACGATCTCCTGAAAGAGAGTTCAGAGCTCTACCAACTGACCAACTTGATTCGGTCATTGTTTCTGCAGATTTATATTTAGGTCGCTATTCATGTACTCGTGCAAAAGCATCGAAAAGATGTATTGTAGGTAGAAACGGCAAGGGCTTACATTTTCAAAAGCTTTTTAAACATTTTATTTTCGAATGAACATTTTCTAATCAACCCCTTACTTCACCTCGATTTTTATCGTTGTAATGTTTCTCGAAATATATCTTCGCCGATGCGGGTAACGTAGATTTACTTTTATTGTCAACCCTCGACCATCCTTTCAGATAACCAATTATTAAAAGCGGGAGTAAAAGATTTAATAGTAAAAGATTTCAACTTTTCCATTTTTTATTGGAGAACAGATTTATGAGTTGCTTTCTACGGTTTGATTCGACATTTTGAACTTCGTGTTTATGACGTCAGACCTAGCAAGACTTGATAAGGAGAGCGAGAGATAAAGAGGGAGAGAGAGAGAGAGAGAGAGAGAGAGAGAGAGAGAGGGAGATAAAGAGAGAGAGCGAGAACCTGTTATTGCACAATAATAAATATATATTTTAATGACACTAAATGGCATTATAAACATAGATCAAATCTGAAAGTTTTTATATGCTATAACGAATCATATTCATATAGATAAAAGTTAATGTATCTTGAACTATAATTGGGACTTGAACACGTAAATCAAGAGTTTATCTGAGAAAATGTTATCTTCTCAATGTATCATCGTTTCTAGAATCCGAGTTTTCCACAACTTTTAATGCGTTCAGTTCATATTTTTTTCCTCAATTTTGTACGGATAGATGAGGTGTTAGAGACCTGAGTAATTAAATATACTCGGGTAATATGAATATCCCCTATCTGAGATGAACAAATACTATGATGAAGTAAAAATGACGAAAATGGTGTCTCCAGCAATCATTGAGTTCTATCATCTATATATACATCGTCTTTCTTGTCAAAAACTACAAGCATTTGTCCATCCAACGTTCTGCATTGTCCTGAAATAAATGTCAACCTGTCTGAATCGAGTCATGAACTAGATCTACTCACGAAATACAATCCAAAGTCGACGAGAGAAAATAGTACAATAAATATGGAATTCTTAAGAAAGTATGCCTATGTGTGAACTACTATTCGAGTCTACATTATTATTCGGAAGCCATTCTTCAATATTCACTTCTCACTAACTTACCTGTAGATTAATTGAAAACGCAGGGAATAAAAACCGATAACATGAACCATACAAAATGTGAGTAATATTTTCGAACTTTTTTCATTTCAACGTTCTATTGTTATTGATCATTGTATCATTATATTCTATATATTATCAAGAGGTGAATGAAAAATCGACGGGATTTAATTTCAGACCCTGAAACTCCCACACACACTAGAATCTCCTATAGCCCCCTCCCACCCACAAGGCACTGTTTCCACCCACTCCTCCAACGTCACAATGGAGAACATAATTAGCTCTTGCTAGGTCTTTAAAAAAAGCTTGGAGTGCTGTGTATGAGTATCAGACTCGAATATAATGATTGGGAGTCACGAACGTAATAATATTACAGCTCAAAATAACATCAATTTTCAATATTGTGATTATTTATTCCATCGATATATATTATATGTTTTTTTTTATTATTATTATTTAATGTTGCTTAACGACCCCACCAACAGCTAGGTTATACGGGGGTACGAATGAGCGTATGGTAATGGAACGATGAAGAGATGATAGATGAAAGGACGTTTACAAAAACCCATGCCTTATGCGGAACTCGAACCCACGCCCAACTGTGACTTCAGTATCTACTGCTAGCGATAAATGACTGAGCCACCGGGGCGGCTTATTATTATATATTCAAATGTCGGTTATATTATATCAATATTTATTGATATTTCTGCCCACGTGCATTTAGGGTTACCTGACGACGCAGAAGAGTAACACAACTCTCAACCAGGAATGTACGGAAATGGAAACTGAATATTGTGAAGCATGCATATTTTTTATTCGTATGGTCATTTCTCTCGTGCGTTCTGCGTTTCTTGGTTGTTCTTCAATATTTTATTATTCTCTATTTCATTATTTACACTGATTTAAACACTCGTGAGATTTTAGTTTCGATTATCATTCATAACCTTCATAGAAATCACTGCGTGCTGTAAGATGATCTGAACTTGGCACTTCCACCAAATTCTGTTATCAATAAGTGCGCATTCAAAAACATCTGTATTTTCAATATGTCATATATAAAATGATAAGATTTGGGCCCACTCAAAAAACATATATACTCAGATTGTTTTCTGAATTTGTTTCACATAAACAACTCTAAGGTTTCCGTTTCAATTATTACTCATAACCTACATGGAAATCATGGCGTGTTGAAAGATGTAATCAACATGGCACCTCCACCAATATTCTACTATCGATAAGTGCGCACTTGGAAATCTGTGAATTTTCAATATGTTGTATGGAATTGTTAGATTTAGGCTAAGGCCTACCCAAAAACGAAATGTGTGAATTTGTTTCACATATTCCATCTTCTGCATACAATACGATTTCCGAACTGAGAACAATTTTTTCGAAGCATCTGTTCATTCGAAGTATAATTCACTCGAAATATTTTCGAAAATAATGAGGTGGAAGCTGTATAACACAGCGATAAAAGAAAAATATCAAATGAAGGGTTACACGTACCATTTCATTCTACACGTTATACTGTTTTTTCGTAACGGTTGATAATTTTATGTAGATTTTCAGTTCAATTACTCGATTCAATTTTGAGATGTATTTCATCATTTTCTCACTCTGCTTTCTTTGAAGATTCCCAAACTTCCTGCGTTTTCTCAGTTATTCAAATTACGTACAGTTAGATTGATCTTTCCCTCGATAATTCTGTGTTGTTATACTTGTCAGGATCTTTACTTTTAATCTATTTTACATTTTAATTAAATTTTATATGTTCATTTCACACAGTTTCCATCTTCTCTTCAAACTCATTTTCTGATAATCCCTGTAAAATTCCAGTCTACTTTCTTAGTGTAAGTCCTTTACTTTATCCACTGTTAGATACACCCACAAAATCAATACATCACGTTTCAGAGTATTATGTTCCCAGCTGACTTTAACCTAGTTCAGCTTCCTCATATTTACTCTTCGTTTTATATATTTAATCTCTATTATGTTATTTTTCTCTTGCAATCCATCTTTTTCCTTCCTATAATTATATTGATTTCATCAGATCGTTCGATAATCTCATTATTTTTTATTTAAAATGTTGACTCTCACAACTCAATCATGTCTACGTTTCAAGAAAAATATTTACCCACCAGATTGTACCAGATTTTGTTTTTGAAACTGTGTAACGTTATATATTACATGATATAGCCAAGTTATCGAACATGTTGCATAATCAATCACCTGAATAATCTCTCATTCAGAATCTGTTTCAGTCCAACTAATTTTTGGAGCCCGAGTCTCCGCCGGACTCGGACTCGGAGTAATTTCAGATTCGATGTCTGAGTCCATTCGAGTCTTTGAATCTGCCACCCATTTCCCTATTCCGAAATTTAAATTCTCGATTATCTAGTTTCAATCTACATAAAACGGATGATATGTTCAACAGAATCATTAATATGGCAACCAAAGTTATTGGGAAATTACCACGGTTTCGAAATGGCATCGAAAATAGTCGCATTTGCTGTATTCAAGTAGGGCCTGATTTGAAAATGTGAGTAACAACAACCAACAACTTAAAGTAAATTTAAGTGAAGTAAATTTATGTAAGTATATTATCAATATATAAATTAAAAAGGAAATGTCCTTTGTTATTTTTCATTTGTTCCTCTTTGTTCTTTTCCGTTATTGATGACCAACTACTAACTAGCACATTATAATTATTTGAAGTTGAAGTTTTGTACTAATATTTGCCTGAAATCATCCTGATGATTATTTATATAGAGAATCGAGCCTCGGATCGGACTCGATAATTGTCATGAAGATTTGGACTCGAATCGGACAAGAGTTTTAAAACCTGGACTCGCACACCCCTAAAATATGGAGATCATATGATTTCTACCATTTCACTAGCCCAAAGAAACGGTATACTTCTTCAAATAATTTGGTTGCATAAATATACGAGTCATTATCCAAGGTGTATAATTGAATTCTGTATTCATCAATCTAGAATTAGCAATTTCACTACTTTCCCACTTCTATCAGTATAAAATCCCTTCCACATGAATAACTTGATGTGTTTTTGCTGAATGTATGTGCTTAATTATTATTGCGTGAAATATCAATCCATCTCAATTGCGTTACTATTTATCTCATACAAAAAATTATATACATCTATAACACGATCACTCTTGTTCATATTTTCATTCAATGCGTATGAATTCTATTAAATGTTCTATATTTTAAATCTTCTTCAGCTCTGTTATGATGAAACACTTGATAACATTATTGAAATAGAATTCGCGTGGCCGATCCCCTCTGAATAATGAAGGAATAATAACGTGTTCATATGAGTGATCACTCATGATGATTGATGTAATCAGTTCACTGAATAATTACTATTCAATTACGTTGCACTAACTGTAGAGAGAGTACTTGTGTATCATGGTATGCCAGCGACAATTAGTGCAGACGGTAAACTTAGTATAATTGATCAAATAGCATCCGGAGTATATATATATATATATATATATATATATATATATATATATATATATATATATATATATATATATATATATATATCGTTGTGATGAAGTGAAGCATACATGTAGCTGATTATGCGATGAGACAATTTTATATGTAAATGAGCAATCTCTATTTGATAACATAGAAGAGAATGTGAAATCATTATATTAACTCGCATTTGAAATATAAATGTAATGAACTGCTTGAGAGTCACTGCTTTAGAAACTGAAATCAAATCAGGAGTAGTTCCGATTTCCACATATAGGTTTTTAAAACATCGGCAGCATCATTAGCTCATTCGTACTCCTGAATGACGTTGATTTTTGTGGGGGTCGTTCAACAATAATCGAACAATAACCAATTTTTGGTGGAGGTGCCGGGTTCATTTTCGAAACTATTCTATTAAACTGTCTGTCTGTGAAGATAATTTGTACAGATAATATCTTGAATCATAGTTATATGGATACACAACTCCTGATTATCCTAATGCAGACTTCAGAGCTAAGAAACATGAGCGTGAATCAGTTAGAGCTTTCAGTTTCGAGTATTGATTAAAGTTAAATTTGTATTTTAAATCGAACCATTGTGATCTTCAACGTTTTCTCGGTTACCTTATGTATTGCTTTTTCCGATTTGTGCGAGAAATGTTCTACAAAGAAGGCTTCAAAGTGGACGAAAGAAATTCTACGCGTGAAAATCACATAGAAACGTATTTTTTTTCCTTCGGTTTCAACGCAGGAAAATACTATAATCTATATTATCAAAACCATGCATCAGATGGGCAGTGCAATATACAATAAACTCGTGTAATTTGTACCGTGGCAACAACACATTTTGGTTTTGAGTATATATGTAGTTATGCACAGTTCTGAAACGCTGTTGCCTATCCATCGGTACAATACCCATAAGCTGTAATACCTAATGAACTCACAACATTAAATAGTCTAACCACAGAAACAATTCAATAGAAACCACCGATTGCATTATTATAATTATTTTCATATATCACGTGCCCGCGTTGCGAGTGTGTTTCGGAAACGGTGTTGGCCCCATCTGGTGGGTGGTTGTGGTGATGGCTATTTATCGACCCATCTGCGATAACACGCAGCCAGCTCAAAGTTGTGATGGCCACCGTGTAAATACCCATCTAGCCAGCCGTGTGACAGTCGGCCATGGTCCACATATGGGCTAGACCACACACGTCCGCTCGAGCGTAGACCGCTCAGTATCAACATGTACAGCTGACACATTTTACCGTGTACCGAAAGTGGCATGTAGATATAGAGACAATTGACGCTGTTTTAATAGATTGGGATTATGTCGAGCTAATTTGTTCGCTGGATTTTTTAATGTCCACATAGGTTTGAAAATGTTTTATGCAAAAGCTTTGAATATGTTAGTCTGTTTGATCTGGCATGTGAGGGTGGATAGTTGAGTAAATAATGTCCTGAGAATATTGGTGAGTTGGAGCAATAAGAGTAAAACGAATTGGCTTTACATGACATTTCGAGAATGTTGTTTTTTTAAGACGACCCCATGTGATATTTGGGGAAACGGATGTTCACAAAAACCTCTACCACATGCGGGACTCGACCCTACGCCCGACTTATGTAGGTACCTAAAGCAGTGACTGAGCTGACTGAGCCATGGGGGCGTGTACAGTACGTATTTTCACCGTGATTGTCACTTGAGGTAATAAAGCCCTATGCAGATACATAAATTCGGAATACACATATGTCATAGACTGATTCGATACTGTATACTTTTGAGGTGCGATAGGTCAAACCAGTTTTGAGAAAAATGGTAGCGAAGTTTCGAAAATCCCCATAAGATAATCCCAGAGGGATAATATGAGAAACATATTCGCTCCTATCGGAAACGGATAAACATGTGATACACAATTACACGATACACGATTGATACATCTTATTCCAGCGTTTTACATGAATCGGTTGGGCTATTTTGAAGATAGAAAGAATCGTTTTTTTCATCAATTGAAGCTATCAAAGAAGTTAATGAAAAGTGATCAACAGATAGAACCAATTGAATCGTGAAACTTTAAAACTATCAATTAGTGAATCATGATGGCAGTGAGTTAATGGATGCAAAATCAAGTTGTGTACGTACACCCACACAATTTTTCCAGTTGATCAAATATATTATAATCTCGCTCATCATACAACGCATATGATGAGATTTTTCAGTAAGGTATATAATTATATTATGATTATATATTTAATTATCTGAAGTATCTGATCTGATGTACAGTGTAATATTATTCGTGAAATGAACCATCATTTGATACATCTGACTCTTGAAATATTGAAGTTTGAAATAATATCGCTGATCTTATTCTCCGTAACATGTAAATACAAGTGAAACCGGGCGCTAAAATGATGAATCTTGCATGCACGGTTCTGAAGAAATTCATCTCCATTATTTTTTCCATATTCACGAACTGGTGTGAGTTGATAAAAAGTGGATCATCTCCGAGATTTGCTCACGCTCTTTAATCAGTATATCATTCTATATCCGTGAATTCGATCAGCTGTAAGGTCACAAGTCAATGAATTGAAATTCATTGACTTATCATATTAAACTGATTGACTTCACAAAAATAGAATGTCCTCATAATTGAGGAACATAAAATTATGTTGGAGATGAAATAATTTTCATTCAATCACACTAGCTATATAATATGTCAAAATGTGCAAATGATATGTTGAAATTCACCGACGTATTATCTTGAACTGATTGACTCAACAAAAATAGAATGTAGGTACTAATAATTGAATAACATGAAATTATCTTGGAGATGATTTACTATTCATTCAATCACACTGGTTCGTGAACATGGAAAAAAATGAAGATGAATTCCACAAGCATCGTGCATCCCCCCCCCCCCCCCTCTTCTCGAGAGCACGTGCCTAAAAACAACTGATATTTTTTCTGACAACTTCAACATTGTACTATTATTCTACTATGATGTTCAGTCATAACATTCTAGTAAACCATTAAGGGTGCTCCGGCACCTTGACTGCTTGTTTAACTACTGTGCTTCAGAGTGTGGAGATAAACTGGTCAAGGGTGGTGAAAAAGTGCTGAAATGTCTGGTAGTGTGAGGTGTGGTGAGGATGTGACGTCATGAGCCAACTCGCAGTGTTATTCGTAAAGAATGAAAAATAGAATACAGAAATGAGAGAGAAAATAGAGTGTTTATAGTGTTTCTCACTTGATTATTGTAACAATGAGTATATATATATATATATATATATATATATATATATATATATATATATATATATATATATATATATATATATATTGAATGGTATATGAATTGAACCTTGTAGATTCATTTTGCCTCCGTTCGTGTCAAAAGAAAAAAACAATGGAGAATACAAATTCCTTCTCCAACATCAGAATATGATGAATGATCAAAATCATTATTTTCATACGATCTCATATAGATTGCGATTCGATTGTTTCCGATAAAGTTTACGTTTCAATCAGAAACCTGCGACGTGACAGGTTTAACTGAGTATTGTTCGTTCTACGCATCGGCATTGAAGTGAAACCATATATCGAGTACAAAACCGGATTCCGATTTCATATCTAATATTTTCCGTGCTTTCCAAACAAATATATTGAGGACAAAGAGAGAAGGTGTGAAAGGAGTAAGAGATGTTCTATAATATATATATATATATATATATATATATATATATATATATATATATATATATATATATGTGTGTGTGTGTTTCTTGTAGGTTTCCATGGATGTTGTGCGGTATCCATGTTATTTGTTATAGTTTATCCACATACTTGTTCATTTATCATAGTATATAGATCAGTATAGTATTGAAAACAAATTTTGCAATAAATTCGATACATTGAGAAACTTTACTGTATATATATAAATCACAAATATGACATCATAAATCGTTATTACCCAAAGACAAAACAAAATAGATGTACTATCTTATCATCCGTCCTTTGTTAATCAACTCCTTTGCGAAATGTATTCAAATCAATTCCAACCTTTTATCCAAGTCTGTCTCCAAATATGAATGCATTTGTGTGTTATTAATTAGATAATTTATTCCCGTGTGCGCCGCACGGATCCGCAAGCTTAATGCTGAAACTGTCCCCAGGAGGCGTGGCCTAGTATCACGGTCGAAAAAACAAAACAGCCAACATTACAACGAGAATACGAGTCGCGGACCGTGAAGCTAATTTCTATACATGTTGGCCAACCTGCGCGAACTGACTAGTAGGAAAACTGATACCACTCTCGAAAACACAGGAACTGCACTATGTGGGTCGATAAAGTTATTGTGCTACCAAAGTGCACAGGATGGCTAATTATAGACGGGACAACGTGATTATACTGTGTCAATGAGAGAAGAAGGTCGTCTGCAAATATTTTTTTGTATTCTTATTTATATTGGGTTTAACGAAGCCTGTAATGATAAGTAAGATCTATTGGTTTCAGATGGATGATTGTTGAGATGGTGAGATGAAGAGATGAACGTTGCCAACGTAATGGAAAAGACAGTGAGAATAAAGTAGTCGTGGCCTATTTTGTAGGAACCATCCCAGCTACAAGGACTAGACTACAAATATAATAATTATGAAAACTTCAGTTATTAAATAAATTTGTATATATATATATATATATATATATATATATATATATATATATATATATATATATATATATACATTCCTGAAGATATTATACTATATACACGGTTTATACTTATGTGTTCGGGACCTTCGGAAACTGAATACTTTTATCTGCGGCGTATAAGTATGGTCAGGGACAGCGCAGTTCTGGTGTCAAGGTTCATTTTTGTTTTTCAAACAATTGACATGAGGCAGTAAGATCGCCCTTGTGGTGCACTTTATAACTTTAACATCACTTTAACATCAGACTCAGAGGAAAACCACACAATAGTTTTATTATGATAGGTCGACCCTAGAGGGAATCGAGCTCTGGTCTCCTGAATGACAGTTCAGCGCACTGGCTACCTGTCGGACCTTATATATGCATGTATTCATGTTGCTCACATTCTGTGGTCATCATTCTTGTTTCAAAGTGTGAAGTAAATAATTTCTAGATTCCACTCAACATATTTTTTTCCTTCCACCAACTTTTTTCTTCATATGATTAATGATTGTATTGTGCAGTGTATACTGTGTTCTTCAAACCCCATAATACGCTTACTCATTCAAAAATATGTATATACAAATATCTAATTTTTCTCTTTTGTACTACATATCGAAAAGTGTATGAGTAGAGGAGTCGTCTAAAAGCTGGTCGATGGAGCGTACTGAATACATGCATATTATTCGCATTAGTTTGTCCAAGCGACCACGCAAATATTACCACATATAAAAACCATGTTTTCAAACATTTATCACAATAGAAAAAGTTACCTCACTAATATAGATTCTATCTCTGTAAATAATAAAAAAAAACAATGAAAATGAGCGTTTCCGTTCATTTGTTCATTTTGTTTTTGATTATATACATGTTTCCACGAGAGATACGGTCGTCTATCGAATGAATAATTGTTGAATCTGCAGTAATTATAGGGAAACTAGAAACATTTTTAAATAGTTGACGGTTTTTGAAAATGTGCTTTTTCTTCTGATCGTGAATAATATCGTAATGATGACGTCTTCAAACTCCTTGCTGTGAAATATAACAATGCATATTCTTTGCATTCACACAAAATATATAGAAAAAAATATAGCTAGAAGGTTATTCTTACATGGTTTCTATCTTCGATGACAGCTATATGGATTCGAAACTCCTACCTATTCCTGATGAAGACTCGCTCTACAATAAGAAACATGAGGGTGAATTGTTGGACCTTTGATTTTTGCGCGGTGAATAAAGTTCAAATTAAATTGTGAACCTTAATTGGGGATCAATGATTATGTAACAAGTTTCGATGTTATTAAAAAATAAAAATAAATTGTGAACCTGAATAATGTGATCCTCGAAGTAGACTCGATCGAGTGATATATTGTGTTTTCCGATTCTTGTAAGATACATTACACAAAGAAGACTTCGATCTAGACAAAAGAAAATGTTGATCGATATAATTATATCGATGCAATATATATTTGCTCTTCCTCTCTGTTTGTATCGATGAAAAATATATTGAGATTTCAATATGTCAAATGAGTGGTTCAATATATGAGAAGATAGTGTGATTTGTTTCGCAATAACAGTACATTTACCGGCACACGTAGCGTAGTGGTTAACGCGCTCGCTCCATGTAATCCGTGAGCCAAGGAGAATTTCCAACCCAGTTCGATTCCCACCGCCGTCCATCTTTACGGGGTTTTTCATGGTTTTCCTCTGTAGTCTAGTATAATGCCGGGATGGTTTCTGCAATTAGTCAGCAATGACCGCTTCCTTCCCACTATCTTCCCATTACACAAGAACCTTAATCTCATCATCCAATCATCCCATCAATCATAATTCCGACGCCAATAGATCGTCACTATCATTATAGTGCGTCGTTAAACCCAACATAAAGAAAATTATAATTTTTCAATTTCCAATATATAGCTGGTTACATAGTTCTGAAACGCTGTTGCTCATCCATCGGTACAATGACTGTATAATCCGAGCTTCTATATTCTTCTCATCGTATTTTTGCCGTCGTGACGCTGTTTCGGCAGTACGTGCATGTGCAGTAGACGCCCGCCGTCGAGGCGTCTCTTTCATCAGTGATTCAGGCGTCGCATTGTTACGCTCCTCTAAATGGGCCGCTTCAGTCATATAAATCAGCGTGGATCGTACAGGTGTATACCCTATATGTTCAGCAATGTTAAACTAAAACCATTGTGAAAGGTAATTTACGTCGAGTCGTCATACACTCTCTCTCTCTCTCTCTCTCCCTCTCTCTCTCTCTCTCTCTCTCTCTCTCTCTCTCTCTCTCTTTCACACTGGTTTTCAATTGAATTAAGCAACAACCATTTATATCCCGAACAGAACAATAAACAGGATAAGTTGGGTTGACTTTCTATCGAAACTTGTATGATATTAGTTCGTGTTATCACTTATTCGCTGTCTAATTTAATGCATTCGTAGGGAAATAATCCGAAGTTGTAATTCGGTGTGAAGTATAGTTTATGGAAAATCCTGAACAGTGCTTGTTAGGTGCTGCTCTAAACAGCACCTGAAACAGCGCACACACACACACACATATATATATATATATATATATATATATATATATATATATATATATATATATATATATATGATAGTCATATATAGTCATATATATAGTCATATAGAGTCATGACGCAGACATTACTCGATTCTGTTCATGTGTCTATACAGAATCGGTAATATCTACTTCATGACTTACGCTCTTTGAGGAGCAGAAATCAATCCCAATCTCTGAAATTGAGATGATGGTTTCTGGTTTTCTTTAAAATCAGAGAAACGAATATCGTCAGCATTCATTGAAATATATTTCCAAAGGGTTGTCATGTCCTCTAACATTTTCATTGACGAAGTAATGCACCACGAATGCGACGACTAGAGTGACTAAGTACACAACAATCACCAAGAGTAATTATAAATATTCCCAGTATACGCCACTGCCAACATCTCTTGTTGATTGTAACAAAGATTAATAATGGCGTTAAGGATTACATGCAAACGCAATCTAAAACGCAGACTAATAAGAGCTTTACTACTTAAAGTGACATTGTAGAGAATTTAAATCATTCATATGACATTCTTGTATATTATACTATATGTGGAGAGACGACCCCGGCACGGTCCCATCTGTTATTTACCATTCCGCTGCGTGTACATAAGGATTAGAATCGCGTGCATTCCCTTGCTCGCGGCTAATGGCAATGAGCTCTCGGTATTGTGTGAAAAGTAGCACTACGGGCATCAATGACGGTGTAATGCGGTTAGTCGGTATCTCGGGCGCAAGTAATCCTGTGAAACAGATTCAGTGTAAAATGGGAAAAGCAGTTTTCAGTACGGGGCAAACCTGGCGTGTAATAGGGTATTGCACCGTTGTGAAGGGACATCGTGAAAAGCAATCTGTCAATTATAATATTATGGGATTGATCAATAAGAGCTTTAACGTTTTGTGTATATATAATTGGAGTTGAACAAAAACTTGTGATACGTGAATTTAATAGGGCGTGTAGCATAACGATGGATATAATATTTATGCGCTTGTTTGTATAGAATCGAAGCTTTAGAAATCCATTTTATTGAAAGAATGATATGTTTGTGAATATATCGGCACTGATTTATGGATTCAATGTATGATATGGCGATTATTTATTGTTTATTGAAATTATTATTCTATTGATTTTTGCTTTCACCAGCTCAAAAGACTAGTTTCGGTGCTCAACTGTGACAATTTTATTCGGAAAACAGGAGAATAATGGCAGTAAGATTAATAACAAATAACAGTAAAGTGGCATAATGTCGAGGCGAGAATTTTATTTCATCATTTCGATTTGAAAAATTTGTTTGCTTATTGTGAAATGGAAACTTTGAATATTATATTTTTGACTGATCACTGAAATGTTGGTTAAAACCACCACTGTGATGAACCATTTCTTTAAGCAGTCCCTCACTCCCGGGACGCTGTTTAAGATACCTGGTTTTCTAAGTAATTAATTTAATTCAGATATTTAAAATTCAGTATTTATTTATAAGAAGTAGTTGAATATTGAATATTCATATTTTGGGGGATAAGCTTCAAAGTAGGCACATCATCCATAAGATTATTTGAGTTCAAAAATGTTGTAGGCTTAAGCTTGTTGTAAGCTTAAGTGTGGGTTGCATCATAGAGAAGTATACTTCTCCATGGTTGCATCAAGAGAAAAATACCATGAAATAAAAAAGTATATAAATAAATTTGAAAAAAACAGAAGCTAGAGTAAACATGATTCAAAATTCACCATGATCAGAAATTTACTGTCAAATAATAATTCTTATTCATCAGCCATTACCAATATCTAAGCTAAATCAACCAGATTGAATATATTGTATAGCGAAATAAATGCTTGGAAAAAATATAAGATTCACAAACGCACACAATACTTGAAGCGGTCGACACGAAACGTCATTCAGTCACATGATGTGTGATGATCCGGCTTGATTATGATTCGATATATGTGATTTGAATATCCAGAACCAATATCGATATGACACAATAGACAACATTTGCACACATAACATGTCAACCATTCATGATCTGAATACTCTGATGAACTGCTCTTTTGATCAAAGAACGAATTTGTCGATGAAAAGAGATAAGCAGCGATCAAATATAATAGGAGATCGGAATGTAATCATTTTATTTATTCATTTATTATGGACACTCATAGTTGCACAAAAGTGCGGTGGCAATACCTTAAGAGTTCATGGGAGTCGATTAAGCAGAATATGAGTTTTTGTGTGATTATTTACTGGTGAGGATTGGAATTGGAACCTGATATTGAAATAATTCAGAGAAGTGGTAGTGCGGAGGGAAGTGTTGAGAGAGAGTATTCGAATTCTTTCAATATCAGGTCCCATCCAGACCATTCCAATCCTCCCCAGTTCGAGGTAATGACGAGGGCTTCCGTACATCTTTCCTGGACCCACATACACCACACACAGCGTGATCTAGTACTCTTGTTCTTATAATCTTCCACAACTCCATAAATTTAAATGAAAATATTCCTTGGATCATAATAATTATTTAGCTCAACTTCCATGCATGCAATCGAGCTGATTTTCACAGGTCCGTGTACCTAGCCCCTCCAATGTCAGCACAAATTCTGAAACTTTGTCAAGAGTTTGTGCTAGGTCTCTAGATTTTATGCCGATAATTTCAGAATTTGTGCTGGGTAATTTTCCGAGAAATTAGAACTTCAATACATGATGGGCCAAGTTCACGCAACCCCTCCAAGATTTTCACCCGTCTTCGTTCAATTTCTGACTGTACTACTACCACTTAGATACGAAGGAAAGAAAACGGATTCATATCAATTGAATCTCAAAAGCAACCTGGATGATATATATTACTAGATTTCTAGATGAATACATAATAATTGAAGATCGACTGTATTTCCTATTAATTTCTGTGCAGACTAAAATGTAAATGTAATGTAATATAAATCCGCTTCCTTATAACGTAACCAATATTCACTATTCTTCACCACACCACTGTTTCTTGTATATGTTCATTGTTTATCTGTTTTTCTGTGTATATGTTTCATCTTGTTTTGTCTTGTGGATGTGGTTCATTTCTGAAATGATTTATTACGACTTATATTTGTTGTCAATATCTTTCTATAACACTGTTACACGATCAATTTGTATCAATAAAATATATTTCATTCTATTCTTCTGAGGTCTAGTTTTACCAACTGATTGTTTGTGAATTAAACGATAGTTAGTGTTAAACTTTTATCAGCGTTGGTATAAGGCATATTATTTTTGTACCTCAACCAATAGTAAGAGGATTTATACCTAAC
Source organism: Brachyptera putata (assembly GCA_907164805.1). Lineage (NCBI taxonomy): Eukaryota > Metazoa > Arthropoda > Insecta > Plecoptera > Taeniopterygidae > Brachyptera > Brachyptera putata. The sequence goes on along the minus strand of OU015471.1, from coordinate 8,835,798 downwards.
TAAGTTTCGTAAGACCGTCTCTGAAAGCAAGACCGTGACAATATTAAGTATCAATCAGTTAATTCTTACTTCTTGTACGAGAAAAAACATATGTATAATAGGGACGATAACGAGTTATTCCGCTAATCATAGATTAATCCCCCGATTATCTGTTGAGGAAACGTGGTCTTGATGAAATAATACATGTATTGAATCGTGGAGTTCATTTATCCCCTTTTACTCATCTCTACGGCATTCAAATAAATTGAAACACAAAAGAATTAATATACAGCTATGCATTATAGATGTTCTGGATTATGATGGTTGCTAATGTGTTTCCGTTGTACATTAGAGCGCTTAATTCAGCAGGAATATCTCATTGTGAATGATTACTTCCGTACAAAATTGTTCGCTCAAAACTCGACTCGTATTCACATTGAACTAATATGATATAATGGCCTATACATATGAAAATTTGGTCTGTAAACAATAAACGATATAATTATCGATATCGATATGAGAACGACATTTTTTTATCAATATATTTCAAGATTAATATTCGATGCAATTTCTACGATACAATGATCGATTTGATTGATTCGGGTATCGGAACTCTAAACAACACATAGATCTAGTATTGTTAGATTGGTGATAAATTTCATTCAGAAACAATAGTAATTGTACTGAAAGTGGAAAACAAACATTTATATAATATTATTAGTAGGCCCTATTGAATAATCTTGAAACTTCCCTCCTTTCTGTATGATCCTTCAATCATTGTCATCGGCTCGGAAATATCTTCGTCTTCTACTGGTCACGCTACTCGTTAGAATTGTGGAAATTACAATGAGATACGATATTTGGACACTCGATACGATTATTGAACAGGAGAAAATTATCTATATATTTTAATTAATTATTGATGTGATGTGAGTTATGAGTTTCTATGAGTTCGCTAAAAGTTTTCACATCGACGTAGACCTACAACCATAGTAAAAAATAGAAATTGTGGTTTGAATTAAAATGTTCATATATATATATATATATATATATATATATTACTCATCTATGAGAAGTAGGGTTTTGCCGTTCGATTTCGATATTTTGGGGCTTCGATTCAATATTGATTGGAAATGTAAAATTGTGTAATATATTCCGGTCGATATTCGATATGAAAGTTTCTATATCGCTAGCAATTTCCATATCGAAAGGCAACCCTCACAAAAACTATGATACCAACGTAATAATCCTTGTAGAGTGAACGTGATATAACTTTAATTATAATTTAGCAACTATCTTCCGTAAATATTCAATTACTCGAAGAATATGCTCGTAGTTAGCTGTAGCGCATGAATTTGTCATTATCTAGTACGGGCACCTAGATTGTCATTATATGTAAACTCCCAGCTTTGAGCAGAGTTAATTAATTACTGCCCTAGGCACTGGAGCAAGGCAAAATGATAAATTCAGCAACGAAGCGTTAATAACCAATTACCATGTCTTACGGATATACTCTCACGGTACTGGGTTAAGGGATGTGTATACACTATTTATAGCATTAGGCGAGCTACTTACCTGAGATGTTTATGTCAGCCATAATAGTATGTAAAACATATATCTATATAGTGATTGCTCGATGTAGGCTTCACTTTATGTTGATGCTTTATCTGGCGGCAAGTATTTCAACTACACCTTAGGGTGCAATTTGTACTGGAGGTCGGTAAGAAGGTATAACTGGTGGTGCTATCTATGATTGGTTTCATGTTAGAAAGAGGATGGATGACAAAATGTAGACCCCCTGGGAGTTGGCTTCCGAATCGATTACGGATCTCAATCTCACTATAAGTAGTGCTACAGCATATTGAGAAAACATCTCTATACGTTTTGAAAGGAACAATTGGGTTAGGTTTGTCGATGTCGATGTCAATTGAGCAGTTCGTGGATGAACTAATAATGATGTGGCACGTGATACAAAACGTGAAACTTATTCTGATGGATAATTTGTTTTATTCGATATCCATGTAGATTGTCGACGTGAGGTAACTAGGAATAAAATGGAGTTGTCGTTATATTTTAGTGAGTGCAGCGCGGGTCCTGAGTCTACCCTCGAAGAGTGGTTAGTGAAGTTACTGGCGCGTGCTGATAGTCTGCGTGAAAGACAGCTAGATGATTGGTGAAGAAACACTATCATTAGTTTTCACATTGTTGACACATACACGTTTGTACTTCAATGTAAGTCTCTGTACGTCAAGTATATACCACCGTAATGGCAACAGCGTGGATGCTGAAAAAGGACGGACAGAAAAAGGACAAAGGACAAAGGACAGATTGGATGAGCGAAGCGAGATTCAATTCTATCGTACTGAAAAAAAAATAACGTTTATTGGTTTTGCTTGTTTGCACTCCACAAGTCAAACGAAAGTACTCATTCAGTTGAAACTTGGCATATTTAATTCGGTTCTGTGTAGTTTTAAGCCGTAACCGGTCGCACGAATTCTGAGAAAACTCATTTCGAACTTTTTAAAACCCACAAGAATAACACAGAGGAGAAAATTCTAGAATAAAAATTCCCTTCGAATGAACTCACATTTTTTTAGAATTTTTTTACAGATTACAGATTATTTCGAAGTTTCATATAAATTGGATCAGCAGTTTTGATTTACAAAAAATAGAATGTAATCTTTTCACATTATTCAAAGATATCACGAAACCCATTAAGAATTGAAGCAATAGAATTCTAACCAATTCAAAGTGAATTGGCAAACCGAATTGGCGAACTAACCTCACTAACCTATTAATAAAACATTAGTCCTAATTTTTTTCGAACTCAATGTGCATGTATAGCTTTATATTACATTTCATATAAATGTGATTATGTCGTCCATCCGAGCAACGCATATGTTGCGTTCTCCCTGTGAAAATAATGATGATATAATGAAGAAAACCAATATTAATACCATTGCAATGATAAAATGTGTATAAAAAAGTATAAAATAAACATAATAAACATAATTAATCAGGTCCATTCATATACAACCTCACCGTCCGCCATCTTTTACCCCTTTCTCCATCTTCATCTGAATGTTGCAACCGATATATCTGTAATCTGTATAACTAACAAGATGCATTGTTTCTGTTACAGGTAAGGAGCTGGCATGTGTTACCGTTGACACGGAACTGTTTGAAATACCTCGTGACAGTTATTCGAATCTCGGAGAGAGCTCGGTGGTTCGATCGGGTGACGTGAGTTGAAGTAGCGTTAGTAGCGTAAGTAGCGTAGTAATGTAGGTTAGCTAGCGTTATTTGTCAGCTCATCTTGTGTAAACATTTGAACATAATTCAAATATCAATAAAGAGTTGAAAAAGAATGAATACCACTATAAATATCGGATAAAACACACACTGATAAATTCAAAATAGCATACATGGATGTTATAATTCAACTTTTTTTACCTTTTAAATCAATTATAATCATAATAGTTAACACACACACACACATTTGTAGTCAAGTTGAACATTCCGATTTCATATTTTATTTTTGGTGGAAGGGCCGTGTTTTTCAGTTTTCTCACAGTATTCTGGTATCGATAAGAACAATCTTATCCATCATTCTATCATCTATCATCGTATGAATATATGTCACTTATACATGTATTATTTGTCAACACTATTTGCACTTTTGTAAGGCCTATATGCCATACGTGTCGGATAATTGCCTCTAAATTCTAAACAGTATTATTGCCGAATGATTACAAGAGATTATAAGGGGTGAAAGTGTACAATATAGCTGTTATAATTAATACCAGCATACTGTATCAAACAGCTAAACAGGTAAACGCAGTATATGCGTTGTAAGGTGAGCGAGATATTAATATGACGTATAATCGAATACTCAACACAACTTGACTTGTACAAAATAAACTTGACTTCAATTCTATCGAGTCTAGGAAGCCGAGAATGACGATAACATGGTTCTGCTATTATTTCCATCTATTTGATGAATAACAAATATCCATTCGATTATTTTTTCGAAACGGCATGGTCCGATTACAGTCAAATTCAGTGATAAAGTATGTCTATTATGTGTTTACATTTCAAGTGAGAATTTGAATATTTCTGGAGCGATTAAATTCTTGAAATTCTTTCACCGAGCCATAATCTTATGACGTTTTAAAAACTCTTTTCCCAATCCAAATTTAGTTCATAAAAATAAATTTATACTAAATTTTCATATCATATGCGAATACGCAAATAACCATAATATGTATTAGATTGACGAAATGTAGTACATGATTCAGGAATAAGTTTGACTCGTCTTGCTTCGTTTGATGCACTATAATGCTTCGGAGCCGACATCTCTCTTGCAATTGTACATGTTTCTGTGTACCCTGTTTTCTCCGCCATTCATTAGCTGAAGTTAATACTCTTGAATCTTGAGTCAGAGGTATACAAACTAATTATAACGCAGTCTTAGAGGTATTGTGGGTGTTTGGTTCGGCAAGACATTGTCTTTGATTTTTCTTTAATGGGTTTATTCATATTACTATATCCAGTTTCTTCTTATCAGATAATCATTTTGAAAGACTTTGTACATCAGTGTCGTGAAGCGGGGTTTGATAGCAACTGTCACCAGTCAATTTTGGGGGCAATTGACAGCCTATGATTTTGGGGGAGAGGAGAAAAAGGCGAGGGGTGGATTCCCCTTGCCGTGAGGCAAGAATTCAGAAGTCAATCAAACATGGCTCTAGTTTCATGTTTATTTAGAAATATAAAAATATAGAATATAATAATATAATGATAATAAAGTACACATGTGGACACTTACCGCATTGTCGAGCGTGATGTGCGTGAAAACTACATGATGACTGCGTGAACTGAATCACTGATTGCGAGCGAGAGAGAACTGAACTGAAGAGCTTAACTAGGGGTGAGTTTATATACTAAACCTTAAGTAGGTTATCCAAGTACAGTAACAATACTGTACTTGTATACGGTATAGGGTCTAAAATTATACTATAGATCAAGTTAAGACTAATAATAGTAGATCATGTCCGCTTCATCACAATCAGCACGGACTCAGAGTTGAATCCCTTTGTCAGTTCACCTTCAAACCAATTTCGTTGGTAATTTTGTATATACAAGAGTGTATATAATGTATAATTATTTCTGAACTATGGATTCTTCTATAATTCTGCTTGAATAATCCTCCGTATAAAGCTCTGTATCCAGTACAGTAGTGATCAATATTATAATTAGCATAAAATTTGACTGTTTCCCAGATATTGTTGACAGTGAAAACAGAATCCTTGTCGCAATTATGTTGCTTATTTTATTCTATTATTTCAAAAAAAAGTCTCACACTGTACGCTTGTGTAAATTTGAGTTGCAATCGGTTGAACCACTTTTTTTTTTCAAAAATAACATCGAAACTTGATACAGAATCATTATTCTCCAATTAAGGCTATGGATGGAAGATTAGATCATTTGAACGGGGCACCACGAGGGCGATCTTACCACCCCCTTCTGAAAAGACTTTGTAAAAGACCCCACTTCTGAAAAAATAATAATAATATTGAGAATTTTAGACATCTCAAGACAATAACCGTCAGGAGAAACTGAAGAAAACATAATTTTTTCGTACGTGAAGATTTATATAATTTTACCATGAAAATGTGTCACATTATTCCAAAGTCTTCATATATTGAATCAGTAGTTTTGTAGAAACTACTTTTTTCGCATTCTTCACCTTTTTGACGTGTTTTCAACGTTTTGTAGTATTTTCATATCTATTGAAAAGCTATTGAGCATTTCCAGACCAATTGAACCGTCGAATAATTGAAAGAATAAGCAACCATTTTACCAGGAAATCCGTTCATCAATGGTTTTATAACCGAAGTGTGTCTATAGCCTTCTATTGCAATCCATTTTATATGGATATGGTTTTGTAGCTCTCATCTTACAACGCATGTGCAGAGTTTTCCTAGTTCCTATCGTCACTCATCTACATCATTGGAATCCTTCAAACTTAAAGTTGTTCAAGCTGTAATTAAATAAATAAATGAAAAACCTTTAGGAAGATATTATACCTTTCAGAGTACGATAATATTAAAAATAATGCTCCATTCGATTTATGTACGTTCACCCATGTTCAACTTTGACTAGACATTCCATGCATTCCTCTTACTTTCATGGCACAGCCTCGTATAGCGTAGGTACGTTTAATCTTCGCGTCCACTGTAACCACAAGCGACGCCGTCGACGCTCGAACGACGCCTACGACGCTAGCACGACGTCATCGATTATTACCACTTGAAGTGACGGGGACAGACGCGTTTATCACCTTTCTAATCCCAGATCGGGCGACTGCAAGCAACGTGCTAGACATCAAGGCTTGGACTTGGGAGGTGTGGATTCGTTAGGCATTTGAATTAAAAGTTGTCACCCTCCGTAGCCCAGTCAATTAAGGTACGGGTTAAGAAAGTGACATCACAGTAGGGCGTAGGTTCGAGTGCAGCATAAGGCATGGATCTTTGTAAACGTGTCTTCACTTACCATCCCTTTATAATTCCATTCTCACCTGCTCATTCGTAGCCACCTATAACCACGATAAACAAACAATAATAATCAATACAAAGTTTTGAAGAAATAGTGTGACACTAAGATGGGTGGTCGAGTGGCTAGTACAACGGACTGAATTTCAGAAGACCTGGGTCCGATACCGTCATAGTCGTCCAACTTTCAGAGCTCTTTCTATTACTTAATTACGGCGATGGTTCGTTGACAACAAGGCACGACCGACTCCCTCCTCTATCTGAAAACACTTCATATCTCAACTTTTTTCTCGTCATCCGATCATTCATCTCATCCACCATTCACCGATGCCAATAGGTATGTCCGTCATCAGTATAACAGTGCGTCGTTAAACCCAATAAATAGTGGAACAGACTTTGTCGCAGAATAAAACTAACTATCAAAAGCAATTTGAGCTTGTATGACACTGGTACCCAGCCTGGGATTCATTAGAAAAGTTTGTGGCAATATTTCAAAACAATCTGAAAAAAATGCATTTGTCCAGTCCACAGAACCTGGAAAATTATGTGTCCAAATGGATTAGCTGTTGACTGTATTCGATCAACTTTCTAGCATTCGTGATCTGTCTAATTCTGATGAATTATCACTAGACATGCTTTTATAACGAAACGAGGAAGGAAACGGGTGACAAAAACACTCCATGCATGAACTGTCGACGTCACTAAAAAATAATATAAATGAATTGATAGATGCAATGCGGCTTTTTCATCCATCATTTTCTGTTTCCATAAATAAGATGAATTATATTGTGATCAAACTCTTCTGTACTCAAGCATCCTTTTTTTGTTGATTTAATCTCATTAATAAATCAATAAATTAATAATGGATGAGCGAAAGCAAAGACCTACATTATACTCTTATGAAGCTTTGAACAGATGTGACCGGCACATGAAGCGCAGTGGTTAACGCGCTCGCTTCATGTAATTCGGAGGCGAGGGGAATTCCGAACCCAGTTCGATCCCCGCCGCCGACCATCATGGTTTTATGGTTTTCCTCTGTAGTCTATAGGCTAATGCCGGGATGGTTCCTACAATAAGTCGACCATGACCGCTGAAAAACCATGAAAAACCTATGTAAAGATGGTCGGCGGCGGGGATCGAACTGGGTTCGGAATTCCTCTCGCCTTCCGGATCACATGAAGCGAGCGTGTTAACCACTGTGCTGCATGTGGCGGTATATCTACAATCATTCTACAATCAATCAGCTTAAGAAGCATATACACAATGAACATTTTAACTAATTGTGTCCATGTTCACGAATCAGTTCAATTGAATAACAAGTATATCAACGTCAAGATAATGCTATGCTTTCTAGTTAGTATAGGCCGATCGTCCAAGTTTTGTGAATTTTATCAATTTCAAGAAAATACGTCAATGGCTTCCAAGAATGCGATGAAATTCATTGACGTATTATCTTATAAGGAATTGAATTCAAAAAAATAGAATTCATAATGATTGAAGAGCATAAAATTATCCTAGAGTTGATAATCTTTTTATTCAATTGCACTGGTTCGTGGACATAGAAAGAATGTTGGGATTGAATTTTTCCATTTTTCCGAGCACCATGCATGCACCCCCTTAACGGACCCTCTCAACGGGCTGTTGAAAACCTGTGCCTTGAATTGAAATACATTTCTCATTGTTTTTATTCTACATAATGTTATGTTAAACAAGTCTATGGTGAACGTTCACACCTGTAAACGTTTGCAAAAGACTTTTTGTGTGTAAAGCTTTTTCTTTGATCTATTACATATGTAACGTATTTTGTTTCGACAACGGTGGCGCAATCTTGTGAACTATCTGTGTATTTATTTTATGCCATTTGTTACGTCACTAAAGCTTTGCGTGGATAACGAACATCAATAAAACGCTTTATTTTATTTCTTTGCTCATGCAGCTTCGACGTTCACCTTCTTTTTTTCTATCAAATCATTACATTGCAAAAGCCAGTGTAAAGTATGAATAATTCAAATGTTTCTTACACTATACTATAATATTAAAGTCATATTTTGAAATGGCTTTTTTCTTTCAATATACTATTCTGTTATTTCCTGGTGGAGATCCCAGATGTATATAATTTGGTTCTCGGTTGAACAAAAGTTTGTAGAATAGTCGGATGTATTTTTTTGGATATCATTAACTTATTTTTGTAATGAATATAATGAATCATTTTGAATGTGTTACATTGCTTTTATGTAAATCGCATATAGAATATCAAATGACGTATATTTGGAATTGTGTATAGTTCCACTTGACTGAATAAATTCTATGAAATACTTTTTTTTTGGTTTCCAGCACCAATTCATTAGCGAACCGAAAAATTGAACCGTGATAATTTAATTCAAATTTCTGAATAAATAAATAGATCTCTTTCAATTGAATTATTATTATACCACATACTAATAAGTACATTAGGAACTATCTATAACTATTGAAACTATTCAATATATAATTGTCAATTGTTGAATAGAATCATAATCTCCGGTTGATTCGATATAAAATTGTGATAGAGAGCGATATTTTTTCAGTCTTCACTGACTGAATGATACTGGCGAAAATGTACCTTCTTTTTGGACGTTTTTTATGTTGGTGAGATGGTAGACTAACTAAGAAAAACTGTGTGCAGTCTAGTCATTTTTTAATCGATACGTGACCAATTGTCGGATACAAAATGTCCCTAACAATTCGAAAATATTCATAAGTGAGTTGTTTTATTGTTATTTCAAACTTTCAAGGTAACACAATTTATCTCCATTATATTCACATCTAAAATGTATAAATGCACTTAGCTCCATTCAAATCAAAGTTGAATTAGTGATTATCCACGAGAATAATTTTCAAAATGGAGTACCGCAAAAAACACTTTGAAATTCTCAAACTTCCTGATGATCAAGTTATAAAGACGAGCTGTAAATGCGGCTCTATATTTAGGGTCTCTATAAGAAACTTGAGAAGTTTTCGATTCTTTTCGTTCCTTCATCTCTTTGTGCAGTGCCATGAAGATTACGCTACAAAAGTTAATGTTATCACAAGTTTTTGTTTTCGCCGTGTTATTGAATTAAGCTTGTTATACTTTTATCCCCGCTTAAAGTAAGTATAAAGACTTAAACATACTTTAATTGATTTAGTATTTTTCTTGTGAAAAGAGAACTCAAACTGAAACGACGTTTGAAAAGGGATTACATTCCGGTTCGAAACAACGCAAGGGAGACGCACGAGATTGTCAAAGGCATTGCCTGTGGGCGTCGGAGTTATTTTATTCGAAGAATATTGAATAAGGTTTTGGTGTTTTGATGGAACTGTGTAAATGTACCAGTGTAAAGACGAATAGTATTGAAAGGGACATAGCATTTGGCTAATAGGAGGTAATAAACTAATCCACTCGAGACGATTAGGTTAATTATTCGTGAAATACCTCCGTGCTTTCAGCTCTGTTATAAGCAGGTTGAAGAGATTCGAAAGAGTATTACAACACACTATTGAATATTATATATATATATATATATATATATATATATATATATATATATATATATATATATATATTGAGGATGATTATTATTTCGGGTGTTATTATCATCGTATTGTATTCAGTAAGACATTTCAATATTTAATAAAATCATGTTCCAAATATTAATATCAAAAGTCTTATTCAATACAGCACGATGATAATAATACCCGAAATAATAAACATCCTCAATATCTACAATATATACATATATATTCTTATATATATATATATATATATTCATACATACGTATATACATGCATACATGTTTATATAAATATAGGCTTATATCGTGCCCTTAGAAATTCTGTAGAGGTTGAACTTCTAAGGGATGTTCGACACCACATTGTGCGGACCTCAATCGCTGATGCTTTTAGACAACACAAATGAGATGGGATGGGATGTTCACGAGGAGATCCCCTGTGTACCGGAGGATGGTTCTAAAAAGCAGTCAATAGCATTGCAATACGATCTGATGAGAAAAGAGTAATTCAAGATATGAGAAGATGGTCCGTGTAATTGTGACATAAAATATGTCGTCGACTGAAACTGATCCAATATGAAATTGACATAGGAAAAGTTGATTATTTCTTGAGAAAGCATACTAACCTATACAAAAATCCCAATTTTGTTTTCATTTGCAGCATGCGATATGTTTCTGTTCCACTGGTATTCTACTACCAATCTAATACCCTTCATCAAGCGTATTCTGGCTCGTAACTTGGGTTTTGCTGCGGTACGAGATAGAGAGAGTGAGAGAGAGAGAGAGAGAGAGAGAGAGAGAGAGAGAGAGAGAGAGAGAGAGAGAGAGAGCGAAATAGGAAGAGAAAGAGAAAGAAAAAGAAAGAGAAAAGGAGAAAGAGAATGTGGACAAAAAAGAGAGTGTGAACGAGAAGGAGAGAAGGAGAGAACGACAGAACAAGAGAAAAAAAAAGTAAGTGAGAGAGAACGATAAAGAAAGAGAGAGTGAACAAGAGAAGAGAGATAGAACGAGAGAACAAGAGAGAGAACGATATAAAAAAGAGAGAGTGAACGAGAGAAAAGAGAGAGGAAGAGGGGGAGTTACAAATGTAGCGTCGTCGGCGTCGTCGACGTCGTCTCCACCCTCCGACACGTTCGGAGCGGCTGCGGCGCGTCGTGCTGTATAGGCCACCCGAGTTATCGACATTTACAAAAGCTCGACTCGTCAACCGACTTTTCAACCTTTGCAATCCTTTCTGAATCGCCCACCGACACGGTTCAACATTTCGATAAAAAAGGCTACGCGTGAAATATTAAGGTTTTCGCTATATACGGGAAGCAAAGATGGATGGTGATAAATAGATGTAGGCGTTATCGGCGTTCACATATTGGGTGAAGCGCATTGCTGAAGGCAGTGCGATTTCATTAGACTTCGCCAAGCGATATTGCTTTGTTTCTATACATCACTCTGGTGCGAGCTAGTTCTACTCTTTAGTATAACCGCAACAGTGAATGAGATCCTAAAGATTTACCGACGTTATGTTAGTGGATTTGTTTAATTTCAACTCTTGAATAATGTTTCTTGTAGGCTTTTTAGGGCCGGTTTCACGGACTCATAGTTATAAGTATTGATTAGCTAACTGTAAGTCAAGATACAAATATCACATAAGTAACCAAAGGTGATAACTGATATGTAGACTATTGCTCAATCCATCACTAAACATCAGTTCGTAAAACCGGGTATTACCGTAGTTTCTGAATTACCAACGTGGAATTCACCCTAACTAGCAGTTAGAAGTTGGTAACCATGATATTTGTTCATGGTCGCCATGGTAACCCATGATATTTGGTTCCACGAAGTATCTGATGAAGATTTAATGGACTTTGTAATACCGGGCCTTATAACAGTATATAGAGGTAAAAATTGATGGCTAAATATCAAGTGTTATTGTTACACTCATATTACACACACTGTAATTTGAACCGATCCTTGGCATTTTTGATAAATATTTGTATGTATCAAATGATGTATTTATCATTATATATCTTGCACTGTTGAAGTACTATGATCATTTATAGCTGCAGTGAAACCACCCTGGCGGGAACCTTTCAGCCTATGGAGACTGGGGAAGCCTTAAATTCTCTTTAGTATTTATTCGATGAGCGTTAGCGAAGAGTTTCCATCCCACTCATACGGAGCTTTGTCTGTGTATGTTTTTTTTTTTGTTTGTTTGCTTTGTTTGTGCGCACTGCATAGGTCGCAGGGTTTGACCGATTGACATGAAACTTTTTTTTATACTTCTATACTTTTTTGATACTTTTGTTTATCATTTTTTTTAACTTTTTTTTTTAACTCATCCAACTTAGAACTGTATAGTTTTGGGGTCAAATCGGTCGTACCATTTTTGAGAAACATCATTTCAAAGTTTCTAAAAACCCCATAAGATAAGGCTGGGCGGAAAAAATTGAAAAATAAAATCTCTCCAATATAATTCAAATTTTCCTCAAATGTGAACACAGAAATAATACACATTATTAAGAATTGACGTGTAATTCGGACCAGCCGTTTCGAAGAAAATAATTTAATACAATAAGTTTTTTATTTATAGAAAAGATAGAAATATTAATGGAAAAATATGGCATTGTTAAATTCACGGCTTCCTAGATCCATTGGCATCGGATAAAATTCATTTTATATGATCAAGGTGTGTAGAGTTTCGCTCATCTTACAACGCACATTCCGCGTTTGCCTAGTACATTTGTGAATACTACACAGAAATGATGGTCACGTTATTTCAATGATTTAAACTGGCGTGATTTGGTTGGTTGACACTGATTCTGAACTTTGTTGATCCCTTTCAAATCTAACGTATTTACATATTGTCTTTGATAACATTTTTATTCAAACATATTCAATGTGATATATTGAATATGAAAGCCGGATCAACTCACCAAACAAGAATGCAAGAACACAAACATTACTATTAATAGCATTCATTTAATCGTAAAAGTTTTTAGAACCCTAATATATCATCGATATTGAAAAACTATTACTTTCAGATAGGAATGAATTTTCCTGAAATAATAGTCTACTTTCTATATGTCAAGTGACGAAATATACCGTATAGTTAATATACTTTTATCTAAGGGGACATCAAAACCTCCATATATCACTCTATAAAACACATTATTTATCTCCCTCTCTGTCTTTGTCCATCCTAATATAAAGAATGGCAAACTTGTCACCCTTTATCTTCATTGAATTCTCATCCGACTTTGACGTGGTTCACATAAACTCGGCTGCAAAGTTAAATTAGCAGAATTTCTCTGTAGGAAACCGATTGAGGCAAGCGTTAGAAAACTTCAACCGTTTCCAACTCACGCTAGCCATTTCACTCAGCCCGACGACGGGAAAATTAATCATAGTTTATTATTATATTGCAATTAGATGTGTTCATATTATCCTCTTTCTAATTTTAATAAATGCATCATAGCTATAGTACTTTTTATGATATAATTAAATCGGAGAGGAAATTAATTTTAGAAATAGTGATTATGTCATAATTGTGATATTTTTACTTCATTTTTTAACGTTATTAACTCAACGAATAATTAGATGATGAAATTAATTAGAAATGTTTATTATCTTCAAACAAAAATATTCTAATAATAAACATGTAGGCCTATCAGACATTATGAGCTTCGTACATTGAAACAATTATAGTAGCATCCATAATACGAGGAAAAATAATGTGAAAGTAATAAAGTGCAATCTATCCATTATTAGAACCAGACTCATAAATTCACTTCTATGATTCATTACGTCTTACACTCGATTGAAATGGAACGGATTAATTTAAATTAAGACTCAAAAGCTACCTAATTGATAAATGTTTTAATAGCGTGAGAGAGTTTCTGGATGAATGAATAATTTTACTGGATAACCTATTGATTTATATATAGAGAAAATGAAGTAAAACTTCAATATTCTTTACACAAATCATTGTTTGGTTACATGTGTACATATTTTATTTATTCATTACAGGTTGTTCATAAAACAGGTGGTGTGTGTGTAAAATCTTCTTTATTTAGATGATCTCTGCCCATAGTCGGGTTGCCAATGCGACACAGAATAAAAAGAACAATAAGATACAAAATATATAAACACAGATAATAAAATAAAAGAATGGATGATCATTAAAATACAATAGAAGAATGAAGTTATGAGAAACTATCATAAAATTACAATCAAACCTACTCAATAAAATTATGCTTTGTTATTTTTTCTTAGCTCTCTTCTTGAATCACCGATCTTCGTTATATTCTTTATATCTTCTTCCAATGCATTCCATTCCCGCGTCGTTCTTTGAATGTATCCATATTTACCTACTTCTCTATCCACTTTTTTCCACTTCCATTCTTACCCCTCCCCTTGTACTTATTTGTAATCCCTTTCCAATTCTATTGCTTGATTCATATCATCCTGTATATTCATTCTTGACTCTAACAAAATTGCACATTCTTTCTATTTGTCTTCGTTTCGCCAAATTTTCCCATCCCATTTTCTCAATCATTTTACCATGTCTTTCTATAACTTTTTCAACCGTTTAGGTTTTTTAATCGTTAGTTATTATTCTCCACTGTTGTCATAATGTGCATTTATTTTATTTCTGAAATTATTCATCATTACTCGTATCTACATTCACTATGGCCTGTCTAACATCATTACACAATCAATTTGGACTAATAAAACATACATTATTCCATTCTATAATATTCGATCAAGTTTTTTTTTTTTTGAAATGAACATAATATAATGAGATTTTTTCTAGTGTTTGAACATATTGAAATCTAATCAAAAAATATCGTTAGAAAATATCTATCATTTCATGTCTACGATATAATAAGTGTCGTGAATTTTCTTCCATCGTTAGGTTTAAACACGACAACGTGTTAAGCTCAAGACGTAATTTTTCATCAAGTAAATTTAACGTTGATTAATTATATTTTCGCAGAGCGGCTTAAACCGTAGGAGTTAAACACATTTTGTGCGTCCCGTAACCATGGTTGCCAAGTGCCCGTGACGTATTAACAGGAAGGTCTGGTATACAGCGATTCTGTATTAAAATGAGAGATGTGACATAATATTACATAGCTAAGATTATCACTGATGGAGGAAGAGAAATTAGCCAAACTGAGAGAAAATGTCATCGCGATAGATATTTATCATGTCTCACTATATATTCGTTGCTGTATTCTCATCTTGATTTAAATTTGTAAGCAAACGTTTTATTTATATCATTCCTTTACAAATGGAAAACATCATATTGGAATTTGTTGATTGAGTTATGCATGAGTGTGAATATTAATAGGACAAATAAAACAAATTATTTGACATATTTAGAACTCGAACATTAAATCATTATTCAGTATGTTTAATTTGTGTCAGTATTTTCACTCATGCATGCTCTTGATTGTAAATAGTAATCAAATTGAGATAATACAGCAGTAGTGTACGTTGATTGGTTTGTACTTTAATTAATAATTCACTTTGAAATTGAATTAACCGAACGTTTCAGTCATTATATCCACATTCTGTAATGTGTACAAAGTGACTTTGTCACTCATGAAATTGTAGCGGTTTCGTACACATGCGGTCACATAAAATATGAAATCGGAAATGAAATTTCAAATTTTTCATTCCACATACTGTGCTCATATGAATCATATGATGAGCTTATTTCATGTCACAAAGAACACTGAACAAATTATTCGAAAAGGTTTCTTGATTTGTGTTGCTTAGGTCAAACGACGAAGGAAAACAATAAATACTAACTGAAAATTAATCGCATTCCAGAATTGTTGGCAAATATATTTTACAATTGGTCAAAATCAATTCGATCACTTTCATACATGTGACATTTCTTGATGAATAATGTTACATATATATCTATATATATATATATATATATATATATATATATATATATATATATATATATATATATACATATATATATATATATATATATATATATATATATATATATATATATATATATATATAATATACATAGGCCTATATAGTGCATGCATAGTTTTGCATAATATTCTATTATTACGTTGAATATTCTCGAAACTCTTATCATGCTTGACTAATTCTTCCGCTCAGAGATCGAATCCATCTGCTTTAAAGTGCATTTACCGATAGACAGTAAACGGTTAAAAGAAAAGTATACTTCCGCAAGTTCAAGCGGAAAAATTCTGATTGGTTGAGAGGGTCGCCAAAAAACGAAAGCAATTTTCCAGTGCTCAGTCAAGAACAAAACCGAGAGTTAAAATAATATTCGGTTGAACCCACTTCTCTGTTGAACAAATACATAGTAGAACATTGTCCTTCTTTAGTTCATTGTCATTTTATTACATGCTATAATTTGAGAAATATGGACTCCACTTCATTCAATTATGTAACATTTATCGTTTTACTGAATTGTGTGAAGTATTTTCTCATATTTTCAATTGGTAGACTACTTGACTGACAGTGTTGTTATTTTACATGTGAACAATGTATAAATGAGAAGATTATGAATTCATAAATTATATCAAAATTCACTCTTCTGGCTTGAAGATCAAAATATGTTATATACGGAATTTAATTTTGAAAATAATCAGTATTACATATACAGTAGTATAATCCTATTTCGGAGGAAGGAAGAGAGTCATAATAATACCACCAATTATCAATAATTCCTAATCCCTATTTAATACTACATAGTTCATTACAAAATCTCTGATTTTCAAACAAAATCACTGGATCACTTCATTATTCGAAAGTTGGTACGTTGGTCGTGTCTTTTTTTGTGAACATGGGAAAGAACCTCGTAGCCAATCACAGAACGTGGATGTAGACCCTACTTTGTATCGATGAAGAACCACTCATTTGTATGGCAAAATATAAATAGATAACTGAGCGATATGTAGTGATCTTAAATATACGCCTATAATGAAATTAATCCTCCACATTAAATACGGTAATTGAAACAAACAAACACACCACCCATACACAAAGCACTAGTTCAACTGAAAGAAAAGCAATGTTCTCTTTTCATTACGAAGCCTGAGTAAACCAATAACAACAACGCTGAGGGCGCATTTTTCTTAAGAGATCATGAATCAGTGTAGAGGAAATTCTTATAAAAATAGTGAAAATAGAGTGGGAAAATGAAATTACACTTTGATAAATATGTAATACAATTCGAAGAAGAACAATTTTTAGTCACCAGCATATAAAACTCATGTTTCATATTATAGTCATGGCATGTACAAATTTCATCATTTTCAAAATCCAATATTTTTTATATTGGGTATAACGACGCACTGTTATGATAACTGAGACCTAATGGCGTCGGATGGATGCTTAATGAGATGATGGGATGATGAGATGAAGGTTCTTGGGTAATGAGAAGGATAGTGGGAAGGAAGCGGTCATAACCGACTTATTGTAGGAACCATCCCGGCATTAGCCTAGACTACAGAGGGAAACCATAAATAACCTCTGTAAAGATGGTCGGCGGCGGGGATCGAACTGGGTTCGGAATTCCCCTCGCCTCCCGGATTACATGAAGCGAGCGCGTTAACCACTACGCTGCATGTGCCGATGAAAATCTAATTATACATACACACTGTAGTAAAGTGTGTATATCGGATATCTATACGTAACGACGTGCTTGTGTAAATTGTCCTGCGCTGAAATATATACGTACAGTTGCGGTCACATAAATTGGTCGATCAGGCTGAATTAAAATGTATCCTGAAGGATATATACTGATAATATATATTCACTGAAACTACATGCCATAGATGCAAACGCACGCCACGAATACTCAATAAAAAAAAATGCGGTCAAATGTGCTCAGTTTGTAGTCAAATTCTAATTTCAATTTCAGATTATTCATTTTATTTGACCGCATGTGTACCAACAAAATTTCCATGAACATTATATAAATAGAAAACACCAATTACATGATTAGGTATCATATTGCTAGTGGAGTGAGAAATATCAATCTAAATAATGCGCACTCAATACATCATAATACCAACATGGTAAAATGAAATGTGACTAGCTTTATTTGCGACATTTAGTCCGATTAATCATTACGAAGAAGACCACCTGGGCCATAGAATAATTACACGATGGATGGGTGACAGTGAAAGAGATGAATATTCGAGTCATTCCGTTTTCACCGTTTCATATTCATACACATACGGTTATTGTTCATTTACATTTATTTTAAAATAAAAACGTCAAAAGAAGTTGTTTTTGAATTTTTGTTGGATAATTTATTGCTGGTAATTTCAAGTTCAGATAGCCGAAATCTGAGAGTAAATCAACCAAATAAGATTGTTAATCGGGATGATACCAACTTTGAGTTAGCGCTATTGGTGATTGGGATTCGGGCATTTTATTTAGTCGAGTTGTGTATTATTATTATTCTAGTAGATAAATAAAGCAGATATATTCTAGAAGTTGAAGTATCTCAACCAATATTAATATCATGAGCACCGATGTGAAGAGTTGTATGCTTTGCTAATCTTACTACTACTATTTTCATATCAGTTTTCATATGTTTAGTCATCAAGGTACGTCATCAAACACAATATGAATAAATGGATATATTTCCAACTTGGTTATATCACTGATTCTTCTATTGCCTAGTTCAACTAATGTTCTGTTGCCATTGACCCATCATAATTTGATATTATCATAGTCCATTCTATTATTATTATTATATATATTATCATATTAAACTCTGATTGATTGAATAATTAATTTCGAGATTGTAATTTTTTTTCTGTGCCCAAATGACAGCTGTCGTTGAAGCTGAATTGACATTCATTCTAATGGAAAATCACCTTCGAATATATTGATTATTTAATATATTAAAACGCAATACTCTTTAAATGTCAACCTTGTTATCACTTCTATTCATCATACTCCCGAACACTTTTCCGGATCATAGAATTGGTTCTTCAATGTATTGTATTTGTATATTGCAAGTCTTCGTTTGTTCAATATTTGTATGATATGATGAAATATGATAATAAATATATGACGATCGCTCAAAATAGGCGGGGCTCACTTCAGAAAGTGGTCGTTCACCCAAACCTTCAATTAATAATAATGCAAAATAATAATGGAACAAATCAACAATGATTGAGAGTGAGTGATAGAAATAGAATAATTTTCTGAAACAAAAACCAATGCAATAATGAGAGAAATACATACATACATCAATACATACATAGACTCAATACATACACTAATACGAATAGTAAAAAATAAACTGATAGCACTGAAAATGAATGTGAAAACGATCATAGAAGCTTGAGAATGTGTAAAACCGAATGAGATTGAAAAATACTATAGTGATTCGAAATTCGAAATTCGACAATGAATTAACCATGATGGAGAAACGACATAATTTATTATCAAGACAAGATATAACCTGATGTAGGTGAAGTGATTACAGTAACTTCAATCTAGCGTTAGACAACGTAACTATTTCTTATTTATCGATAGCGATATATGTTATACAAAGTGATGCGATGTCCGTTTCATTTCGTATTTACTTGGATTACTGCTGTCAATGGAGGCAACAACGTTCCATACTGAAAACAAACAATAATCTGTTACCGTGGTACAAATTACACCATTCTATATTGCACTACGAGTCTAACGTATAGTTTCAATTTGATACTTTATAAACTTGTCATGAATGAATACGGAAAGAAAAACTATATGTTCAAGTGAATTTTCGCGGAGCATTTCTTCTGTCTATAATTCTTTGTAGATGATATCTTGCAAAAATCAGGGAAAGTAGTACATTAGGTAAATAAGTGAATGTTTGAGTTCACAATGATCTGATTTACAATAACTATTATCAATAGATAATTGTTAGATAAACAAACATTTATCTAATTTGAACTTCAATCACCACGCAAAACTGATTTATCCAAAAGCTCTGAGATAGTTAGCATCAACAATCAGCACGAGGTGCGAATCCATACAGCTATTGTAAGTATGTAATTTTATTGTTTTAAGTATTATTCTTTCACTTTTTCACAATATATTTATTTTATAATATCCTTGCTGATCACTCTTTTCCATTTCATTTCTTCTCAGCTCCTTCTATTAGTTTTTTGAAATCATCCACAGATTTAGGCCACTCCTTAGTAAGTTGTCCTCCCAGTTGGTTCCATTCTGGGATGGTGGCCCCGAGAAAAGAGAATTTGCCCACGAATTCGTCCAAGGTGTTCGTCATCATTTTCTAATCTCGATTTTTCAGTCTCACAGATGTTTTACATAAGTCGAAGATTACACTTTATAAGTTTGCATTGACCTGTCTGAAATGGTGTTACGTATTGATCTCATTACAGATACATTCCTGGTACATCAGTTACGAGTAATATTCTCCATTTTAGATTTGTTATTGGCTGCTTGTCAAGAAAGTTATAATATGATTCCCAATAATCTGATACATCATTTATATATTGTTTCATATTACGATTGGAACACTCCTTCATGTATCTTGAAGATATAAAATTGCACTTATCAAGTACAGAGAGCATAAATATAATATCAGATGTAGTCAATAAATTATATATGTTCGAGAACATTCATGATACATGTGTGCTGAAAACATCGCTCACACATTTATGAATATATATATATATATATATATATATATATATATATATTCATCTTTCCATTGTTCTGCTTGCCTAATTTTTTATGATCGTAGCATGCTGTTCGTGTTGACCATTCATAAAAAATAACACGTACATTGCTCTAATATTATTTTTATGTTCCAATATTCATGACCTGCCATATATTGTGCATTACCTTATGTTTGTATATTTTATCAGTACAGAATTATATCAATCAATTCGGAAGAATAAATGGAAACTAGATCGAAGTATTCAATCCAAACTAACAACCATTTCTTACAAAACAGACACTCTACCCAGATTGGAACGAGCAGCTTCAAACGCAAGACAATGTCTGTAACAGTAAATCTTGTGATACTACACTGGATTATCAGGTAACAGTAGAACAGAATTCGGACTTTTATTGGTAATTCAAAGTATCTACATGCACAGTAGGTGGCCTGCTCAAGACTCCACGGGAGTCGATTTAGCGGAATATAATTTTTGGAGGTATCTTCCGAACGGTATGAGATATCGAAATAATAACGAAGAGGAAACATAGATAATTCAATACCTCATGAATCCAAACTATAGTAGAATAGAATAGTGAATGTAGATACAAGTTTGAATTCCAGAAATTAATATGTACACATTATACAATGAGCATAGTGGATAACAATAACAGCATATTGAATAACATATATCATATAACATATATTGAAGACTTACATCGTTCTGTCTAAATATAAATCAAGAGGTAAACTAGTAAAATCAGTCAACCGTTATACATCAAACATACGATATTCATTTATTAATTAGGTAACTTTCAACTATTAATCAAATGAATCCGTTTTATTTCTTCTCCGTGTAATAGGTAGTGAATTATAGAAGTGCATGAGTGCCAGCATGTATGGGTCCGGTTTCAATAATGGATAGATTGCACTTTATTACTTTCATAATATTTTTCCAGGTGTTATGATTGTGCTCTGCATCGAAATCCTGGATTAGTTATTTATTTCAAAAAAAAAACATGGAAAATTATACTGAAAATGTATATGCACGTACATGGACATAGGTGCATGCACAAATTTCTCACAAAGTTACATAAAACCATGGAGAGATACATATCTCATCAAACAAAATGGTAAAAGCAATCGCATCAATCATATGACCCATGGTTCGATTCCCCGATGAGGAGGTAATTTTCAGGGATATACATGATCAACACCATGTGCACAAACGGTGATTCTCATATAGGTCCACATACACACACACACACACACACTCATATATATATATATATATATATATATATATATATATATATATATATATATATATATATATATATATATATATATATATATATATATATTATATATATGTAGCCACACTGGCATACATACATATGCAGTCACTTAAAATACTCCCCATCATAGAAATAATGAATGTAGATTCGATGTTTTAAAAAGTGTATGCAAGTTGTTTTTTCGTCTACCCTACGATTTATGTAAATATTATTTGTGTGTATAAATTGCTTCCAGTGTTATCATAGAACCGAGTTTGACGTGTTTTCACTATATTACTAGAATAGAAACCATGTTTCGCCCATCACCTTGTCATCGTATATATACTCGCATAGCTGAGTTGCCAATAGAGAATGTCACATTTTCAAAAGTTTTTTGCGATATAATTTAACACTCGATAACATTTGGTATAGGATGAAGAGATATTTGTCTATCATCAAACACGAATTATGCTTTTTCACACTTGGAGAAAGTATACGACGAGCTTGGTGCCCGAATTTCAAATATTGGAATACTGTATGTATAACGTTGTGAGATAATAGAATGAATGTTATTTTTTTCTGAACTGGTAGCGTGATTGATATGAAACTTCGATTATTTCATTTTGATACCATATCGAAAGTTGGTAAATCATTGTTACCCGGATAATGCTGTGGATGAAATCGTTCGCACACAAGAGCGCGATCTTATCACCCCAATGAACATTTAATAAGATAATTCATATGTAAAAAACAATTAATTTTGAAGTAATACTTTCAGGGATTGTAACAATTCAGACATTCTCAGTGGGGAGGAAAATAAATTCAATCTTCACATTATCTACTCCATTTTATTAACTGTATACACTCATTCTAATGAAATTATGATACACATATGGTGATATTTTCGTGAATATCATGGAAAAACAATCTGATGAAGCATTCATGTTTAGATATTCCATATTCTACAAGTTTCAAATTGGAAATTCGTTGTTCGTCGAAGGTGTGTTTTGTGACTGATTTGCCGATAAAATGAACATATTCATACATCTCTCATCTGGTATCATTTTTGAGGTATAACATTGATAACGGTATGTTGAGTGAAGTGGCGGTGAATTGGTTTCTCTATGGATCTAGCTGTGTATGAGAAATAAACCTAATAACGAATCAAAATGTAATTAGAATCAATTGAAACGAGCAATTAAAATATTATCAAAACGCAATCAAACTATGTATAATTTGACAAATATGAGACTTTATATATCTTAGTTTCTTTATCGAAGGGAATACATGTACATCATAAAAAAACAGCGTATTTTTTATTTCTCAAGTTCGTGTAAAAATCTTCTTTGACGAGAGCGTAAAGAAAAATAAACACTTTTTATGATACAGGTTGACGTCAAACAGAATTAAAACGTCTCTCCTTTCACTATTTCATTATGCATTCATATTTTTTTCTCATTCTCAATTCTATATTTTCTTTGAATATATCAAACTATAATAAACATTTCTTCCGAATGTTTCAAACATGAAAATACCATAGAGATATAATCGTGGATTTAATTATAGATACACAACTGACTATGCGTGTTCGTCGTGTAATTATTATCATTATAAAATAATCGGTACGAATGTAAAAAGTGATTGGTTTAATTCGTTTTCCGTGTTCGAACAGTCGAGTAGTTTGTTGTGACAGTTCCACGAAGAGTTAGTGTCCATCGTTCGTGTGATGTTCTTAACTCTGGCCATTTTCCTCGCCATTTTCATCCCCTCCATCAAACAACCCGTCTATCAAATAACGAAGATAAATACATCATGACATTTTCCTTTTCTTTGTGATAGTTTCTTTATATATAATACTTCTCATTCTATCGTCTCAGTGTAACATTTCTTGTCTTCGTCTATTTTTTTGTGAACGTGAAAAAACGAAGACTAATCTTGAACATTAAACCGGAGCTCTTGAAGTTACCGCTAACTTTGTGTTGTGGATCCCCCACAGAAATAATATAAAACCGAGCAGAAATAAAATGGAAATAAAAACCAACCAACCGACGTTTTTTTTTCTGGTTTACGGTACTTTTGTTACTTTTATAGTAGTCAAGTTTTCTATAAAAATATATAGCTAATATAGGCTTTCCGTTTCATCTATTCTTAAAGAAATCGTCTCTAACAGGAAAGCCATGCTGAGATATTGTCCCAAAACTAGAGGATGTGTTTTCATATTACTTGTTTATATACTGGAAGAGACACATTCTCAATGCTCTCAATGGACTATATAAACACAGCTATTGCTTACAGACATTTGCGTCAAGCCAAAAGTTCTTTCAAACTAATTTGAGGGGAATTCATTCTTTATTTGTTTATCTAGGATTATCTCAGTTCAAATTCTTGGAATTGTTTGTAGTAAGTAGTTTGATACTGAATAATAAGAGATTTGTTACAACTGGATCAATTACGGATTATTAAGTAAGTATAAAAAATAAAATAAATGACAATCGTTCAAAGAAACAACGATTAAATTGAGATATTTACTTTCGTAAATGTATTTAACTTCAAAATTGGTTTAAAAAACTCTCACTCAGGTCTAACTATTGTTTATCTTTCATGGAACATGTATAACCAAGGTTGATAACAATTAGGATAATCCACTAATTATCGTGCAATCCACTTACTATTATTCCGTATAACAGAACTTCAGTTGAACTGTAAGACTATCTCCAAATTCCTCGAATTCTTGAAGTTAGCTTATAACTTATGAACAGCGATATAACCACATGAATACTAAAGACATAACGAGAGATGATGTGATTCAAATTTTATTCATGCTCGTGAAAATAAAATCCGATCAAAATGTAGAGAATTTTGTTATCTGAATTCACGAAATTATTTATTAGAGTGTTGAATTTCCGTAAATATTTTCTTGCTTCTAGAATTTCGAAATGATTGCCTTCCGTCTACATTCTTCACCGTAATTTAAATACCTTAGCTAAAAGTCTTGTTCGATAGAATGTCTTCATAAAATCAGTTGGCGACAATTTGAAATGAAAAATCGTGGCACGTTTGTAAACATGTGTATAACAGCTTACAATAAACTCGGTTGATATACTTATCCACTACCAGTGAGTAGTAAAAACGTTTATCGTTCGGATAAATTGAATGTGAATAAATAATACCAGCAACAATATTGTTCATCTACAATATCATGTAGTCTACTAGTAGTTTAATGTGAAGATATATTGTACGTAAATTTGATGTTTTCTGTGAATCTAATTTGTTTATATTTGTGCATATATATATATATATATATATATATATATATATATATATATATATATATATATATATATATATATATATATATATATATATATATATATACACATATATATATGTGTGTGTTTGTTCCGTTATTTTCAATGTATATCTTCCAATATCAGTTTGTTGCTAGGTTCTGTTGAAGAAATCCAGTTCATATTAAAAATATTTTGTGACTTTTTCTCAAATGGTTGTAAATATTACACCCATCACGCTCATTCATACTTCCAAATATCTTGGCGCTTTCTGTGGAAGTTAAACAGCCTCTTACGAAAGATAGATATAGTAATAGTAATCTGAATTGTTGATTAAATCACGATAATGGCATTGGTGACCAAGGAAAGTTCATTCGCTGTCGCTCAGTAAACTAATTGGTTATTCGTAAAACCAGACATTAACCAATCAATAGTGACAAGATAATTGATTGACTGATTATTGATTGCTAAACGGCCTCACCCCGACATTCAAGGGATTTAGACCGAAAATTCACAAATATAAAACTGAGGAGTAAAGTAAACCGAAGAAGTGAACGTGAACAGATGATACGTCGAATATATTTCCACAAATCCTTGCCGTGTATGAGAATCTCATTATTTTTATTTCATTATTTTATATATATTGTACGACCCTACCAACAGCTACGATAAAAGCGGGGGTACGAATGAGTGAGTGATAATGAAGCGATGAAGTGATGGTATAGATGAAATGGTTCACAAAAACCCATACCTTATTTGGGATTCGAACCTACGTCGATCTGCCTCTAGCTTCTAACACGCCGTATGATAGTTGAATTATTTGTCGAAGAGCCTTATCGATCATGCCAATGGGGAAGTAATGATAGAAAATTAATATTTACATCTCTATTAATATATATCTTCCACAGAATAAACATAGAAATGTATGTTCATATGATATCGTAAAACATTCGAGCATGATTGTGTACTGATCTCGTGTTCCTAATCTCGAGGCATCATGTATAGTGTACATTTATGTGACACGCAATGCCAGCATGTATTCCATGTACGTGGCACGTATCCGAGGGAACAGGTCGTAAACACGTGGGGGCGGAGCTCGAACCCCGGTCGATCATAGAAGACCATAAGACCTGAAACGAACTGGTTCTTATATTTGTATGGACAGCGTCTTTTTGTGTAGAACGTACGCATGTTAAAACTCGGAATTGTGCTGCTAGGAAAAAGGAGTATGTGAATTGGAAGATTAGTTCGATTTTATGTGAAATGTAATGGTGAGCTATGTATATACCTTCATTTGGAATCATTCAACTCACTGTTTTCCTGATGAAGCTATAAATTATCCCAATCGTACGATTCATTTGGTTGTATTCGTTGATACCCTACACAAATCAGTCATATCGATAGCTCCAACTGATTTACAACGAATATACCTGATAATGTTCATCTTTTGAACCGGATTTTCCGTGTGAAATTCTTTAAAAATTGTATCATTTTGTGCTAAAGTACTATAGAAATCTGAATGCATCCGGCAAATATATTCTCTCTGAATTTTTCCTCTGGGTTATTCTTCTGGTAGATTTCAGAATTATTGTTCTCAAAAGTGATTCTACCGATTAGGCCTCAAACCTATGAGTATCGAATAAGATAATGAGAATACAAGAGAAAATATTCAGACATATTATATGAAATCATAAACTCCATTATATTATTATTGATGCTCAAATTGGATGTTCTTGTATCTTCCTATATGTATTTGAATTGTATTTGAAATTTAATTCAAAATTCATATCAGTAACAATAAACAGATAATATTACTTTACTATTATTCTAATTCACTCCATACTATTATTATCATTATTACATCAATTGGTCATTGATCAGTGTTTGCATTACTATATAATGTTTTGTAATCGAGAAGCCACAGTAAAATTATGTGAATTTTATTGAATTTCGAATATAATTCAGAGGGAATTTGAACACCGATTGGTAGCTATTTTAGCTTGATTTAACCACATAGTGTACATGCAATGTTTATTATCATGTTTTAAATGTGTGAAGGTGGTTTTTTATCATAGTAATGGTAATCGATTTTATTAATATACTCATGGTTGGCGTGTTCAAAAGTGGTTAATTAAAACATAACAAGACAGAGTTTTATCATGCTATTGCTTTTGTGTTTTACTATAATTAACAAGTGTTCATTAGAGTCAACGTTAATTATTTATAAATCTATCAAGCAAGTTTCACAAAAATGGCACAAACAATTTTATAATGAGATTGAAAAAAAGTTGAAAGGTATCGTTCAAAGAAAATCTAGTCCACGGTAAACTGAGAGTGGCGCTACCTTCTGTCGGCGGCCGAGCGTGTAATCTTTTTAAAATTATTTATTAAAGTATTGAATATTGAAACTTTTTTTGGATTGAGAACTCTTTTAATCAACTTTGACTTATACTTCTTGGAAACACTCAAATGATTCTGAAAATGTCATAGAGCATATTCTGATTTGCATATGAACTAGCTCTAACTCATTGTAGCCTATTTGTTCTGTAATAAAAACGGCAATAATAAAAACGGAAATATGTTTTTTCTGCTCAAAACAACTTGTTCGAAGCTTTAATTAGTAACCTAATTATTCATGAAATTGGAAAACGTAAGATTCTAAAGTAAAGCTCATTATAACGTGGTGGTAAACAGAATGTAAATTGCATATAATCTCCATTGAAAAAAAAATACATTAGGAAAACACCGTTCTCAATATATGATCATCAAATCAAAATATGAAGTTAGAAGCTTAGTGCAAAGTAATAACCAGGCTCTTTTGAGTGAAAATTGAGAAATGCATCTTTTGTGTTCCTTATACTGAAGAGACTGGAGAAGTTATTGAGTGAAAATTTCAGTACAATGTCTCTAAAACTGAAGGAATTAGGATTGTTTTTTCTGTTTTTCTATTGTTATTGTTTTATAATTATATACCGGTATCTGTGATTTACATTTTCTAGATATATATCATGGACCTCTCATCTGGATTAGGTACTAAACTGAAGGATTCGCCGAAGACATCTACGTAACCTTTACAACAAAAAACAACCCTAATAATATTCTAAGCCGTGTTTCCTATTATTTCTCGTGAACACGGTTTCTGCTATACACCAGGTAGCTACTGTTTACTTTATGCATCACAATTATATTGATATGATGGTCGTCTTCCAAGTTTCTCAAAATTTAATTATTACACCCAAGTTTCTACCTGACACCGCGCTGAACGCGATATGTAACAAGAATGTATACAAAGTCTAACAGCATTAACAGACAATACCTTTCAGGCTGGTGACTTGAGACTTCTCTATATAAGCCTTGCCCGTCGAGCTCTTACATGAAAGGAAACACAAACTGCCTCTCAAACATTCTCTATTCTTTGACAGAATGTCCGAACTCGAGTCTTACAAGCAAACAAACTCACTTATATTCGTGTGCATACCTTTGTTGATTCACAACCATGCCATTCACATTTCAATGAATCAATTAACGTGATTGAGTAGTTACCCTTATTTTCAACCGGGCCCCCCTTTACAAATATTTTGTTGTCTCTTCTCACGTGACCTGTCTTAAGGTTTGATTTTGTTTGTTAAACATTGAACACATGCTCTTTCAGTCGAAAACAAAGATGGGAGTGAACCCAGTTTCTTCGAGTGTTCGTCTCAATTGAATTTGGTCGGCTTAATACCGACCGACAGTCGGATTTCTTTGGGCCAAGCGAGAGTGTTCATTTGTTTCAGAAGTAACGAACTCTGTCACCACCCAAACACAAAGTTTGCTGAACCTCTTTTGATTGATTCAGATCGATCGCGCTCCTAGAAACTTTTCCGAGAGCTGATAGATGATTCGATACATTAGCCAATTTCAACCTACTCTTTTCCTCGATCTGACAGTGAAAGAGTGTGGGATAAGTTCGATCGCGAAGAATATAAAATACTGCACGGGGTTCATTCCGGATGCTAGTTTGAAACATCTTCAGGTAATAGTTTGAGAGATTATAATCTAGCATGAGATTTAATATACTATGTATGAGTGTATATATATTTCATTCACATGTATATTATACATCTCTATATTCAGTTGAGATCACATAAAAAGGTTCATTCCAGAATTAAAATGATGATCTGAATCAAATTCACGCATCAACCGCTGATGTTTAGATGTAATGTCACAGATAGCCGGGACTGGTTGTGTGCGGGACTGGGTATTTTCTCCAAGATTGCATGCGTAAAATATCAGTATATTTTCTTCAGGATGCCTATTTCATTGCTTGATCGACCACTGATCGACTTTATGTGGCCACAACCTGTGTTGTCATCTATTGCCATATTGACAGGTAGGCCCTATATAGACTACAATTTTTGATATCAGGAAAGTAAAAATAGAGGCTCATGTTGGAATAGTAACCAAAGAAATAAATTGGAGAACTAGATTGAAATGATAATGATAACAAATTAACGAATTAATTTCTATGAAGGTAACGAGAGATTTTGAGAACAATGTTACTTTCAAGATACGCGTAGACCTACGGTTAGTTATTGACAACAAAGAAAGTCAAATTCCTCAATATTTCCATTGAGATATTGTGTCCTTCAGATAATAGTGGAGGTGCCAGGTTCAAATTGAATTCTTATCAGTTGCCATTACTGGGCATGAAACTTGACAAATTGATTATTTATATATATATATATATATATATATATATATATATATATATATATATATATGTATATATATATATATATATATATATATATATATATATATATATATATATATTTATATATGTATATGAATATAAATATATGTTTATCTTCATATGGTTGAGTATGTACATTCTCAGATAACTAGAGTAAATAGGTCACTATGGCTGTGTGTATCTCGCACCAACTCCGCAAAACCGTATAAGTTATAAAAATTACGTAATCAACGTAAAGTATTCACCATTAGCTGACGTTACATAGGAAATGTGGAGCGTCACAGTTGTTTATCTTTCAACAAACACATTCTCCTGTTATTCAGCCCTCTCTGAATATGTGTTGCATGAGCACTGGAAATAATCGTTCTGCTTTTGACGAAAGTATGTAATAATATAATATAAGTTTCAACCGAAACTGATAACAAAGTTGATAGTAACAAGCATTTATTACTCTTTGCTCAACAAAACGATCTTCTCACATGCATTATGTCTGTGTTTCGTAACAAAGTTAACCCATTTTTAGTTCGTTTATGAAAACGCTTTGTCAGTAAAGTGTAAATTTATATACATACACACCTTTAGACACGCTACATTTGCGCAACGTCACCGTGAAACTTTGTCTACTGCACAATCCCGTTGGTAATTAAGTTTTTCGAACAAGTTTTAAGTTTCTATAGGAATAGATCAACGTGCAAGTGTTTTACCTCACTTTGGTTTTGGTTCGCCGAGAAGTTTAAAATGTTGGTAATCTATCACATTGCGGTAAAGTAAAACACCCGGAGGGGTTTCTTCTAGAGGTCCATACGCTTCAAGTCCCACAGCAATCTGTCAACATCAAACAACGACCACATAAATAATTGTTTACATAACGCTCAAGGGAATATGTATTTCTGAATGGTAACGAAAATTGGTAAATACAATTTTTTTTTTGTAAATCCGAGAAAATAAAAACTTCTATATAATTATATTCGACACAATATACTGTTATTTTCAAATATGTATTTTGAAATAGATTGGAATTACAAAAGAATGAGGAAATTGTTCACATTGGAATCACACACACATATATATATATGTATGTGTGTATGATCGTCATGATATATATGTATAGTGATATATTCATATATAAATATATACACATATATATATATATATATATATATATATATATATATATATATATATATATGTATGTGTGTGCGTTGTGTGCTTTGATTCAAATTCTGACCATACATCATTCATTTAATGAATCAAATTCCACTTTTGACTCATTTTCCAAAATGGGTCAGGCCATTCACGAACTAATCTGAGAACAAATTCATTGTTTCTATAAGCTTGATACTTCCATCATATTCATTATTCAATTCCTATTCCCTGACCTAATCAGATGAAATGTAATCGAATTTGTTCATTCGTTAAAAGTACCCAGTTATATTAAAGTCAGGTCAGAATTTTGATAGACGATTTTATGATTGATCACTTCACGAGAACTGCGTACAGAAAAAGAGGCAATTTACGTACGTTTCAGGTAGAATACTCAAAAATGTTGTCCAAACGAATGTTTCACATTCTCGGAACTGGTCTATTGAAACAGATCTTGTAACATGAGCGGAATCCTTCTTTGATTTTCCGCTGTCTAAAATCTTTGACGTGATTTTTCCAGGCATTTCCACAGTAACCTAGGTAGATACGGCCATGATCCACATAAAAGAAAGATATCGATTCCGTGTCATGACAAGGAACCATCTGAGAATGAATGTAAAAGAGGTAAAATATTCAGGGAATATATGAGAAATATTCTATAAGATTAGTCAAAGCATCTACGGTCGAGTTATGTAACGGAGTATAGACTGGCTACCAGTAATCGGTTCATCTCCTCACACTTCAGTTGATATTCCTGATAAAGATAATATATTTCTTGTAGACATATTGTTTCTGTCTATATTGACAAGTACCAGGGAAGAAAGTTTAATAATAGTATGCTTCCGTCAAGGAGGTGCATGCACGGTGCTTACACAATCCGAAAAATGTATCTTTACTATTTATTTCTATTTTCAAAAAATCAGTGTAATTAAATTGAAGTTCACATCTCTAAGATAATTTCATGCTATTTAATCAAAATTACATTTTATTCTTGTGAATTCAGTCAGTTTTGAGATAATACTTTAATGAATTTCTACAGATTATTTATATTCATTGACGTATTATCTTAAAACTGTTAGAATTCGCTGAAATAGAATGTCATATTGAGTGAAGAGCCCAAAATTGTCTTGCAGATGTGAACTTTTCATTCAACTAGACTGGTTTTTGAACATTGAGAAAAAATAGTGAAGGTGAATGTCTGCCACCCCGGTGGCTAAGTCAATTATCGCTAGCGGTAGTAACTGAAGTCACCGTTAGGCGTGAGTTCGAGTCCCGCATAAGGCATTGGTTCTTGTAAACGTCCTTTCATCTATCATCTCTTCATCGTTTCATTATCATCCGCTCATTCGTACCCCGTATAACGTAGCTGTTGATGGGGTCGTTAAACAACATAAAAAAAAGTGAATGTCTCTATTTTTATAAGCATCATGAAGATGTGAACTTTTCATTGAACTTCACTGTTTTTAAACATTGAAAAACAATAGTGGAGGTAAATGTCTCTAATTTTATAAGCACCGATCATGAGCCACTCTATAATACTGTCTCTTCAGAATCCTCGACCTGATTATGATATTGACATCAAGGCAGCTTAGTGGTGAAAAGAGCTTAGTAACTTCGTCAAATAGTTGTTGGTTCGAGTCCAGACTGGGACGTGAATGTCTGTGCTGAGCTGCAACGCTATATTGTCAGGCAACAAATACATCATTTTAAGTCAATTAAAGAATTTAATTTGTGTTTGCATCATCATCAGTGTAAATTCCGATGTAGAAATGCTCCTGTGCTATTAATAATGTTGAATTAATATGTAAGATGGCCGTCGGGTTGATCATATTCAAATGAAATGATTTAAACTTATCGGAGACTCAGTTTTATTAACCCCAGTTTAGCGTTTCGGATAACCATGGTGATAATAACTCCCAAAAGTCAGAATGTGTCAGAAAATTTGATATAGATATAGACCTATAGAGAGAGATGGAGATTTATATAGAGATAGTTATATAGATATGTATATGTATATATATATATATATATATATATATATATATATATATATATATATATATATATATATATATATATATATATATATATATATAAATACAGTGATTTCGGACTAAGAAGATTTTCAGAAACAGCTCCATCTGGTCAAAACTTATCTCGTAATCTCCATTCTTTCATACAACACTACAGTTAACTTAATAATTCTAGACTCGATAATATATTATAAATTATAATATTGCTACTTCGCGAAAGCATGTAATTCACAGTGAAGAATCTCAGGTCAGGTACGTGTTCTGAATTTCATATTTTCTTATACAAATGTTTTCAATAATTCATACAAAAATGAACTTACAGATTCAAAAATCAACTGGTTCGTGCCAAATGGAGCGATAGGTCGATTTGATGTTACGCAAACGCATAGGAAATTGTGTTTTCACGCCGAAGTATATTATAGAATAATTATTCAAATACAGCAACGTACGTCTACATTTTCACCAATCTAGTTTTTGTGAATGTATTGACAACACATATACATGAGGAGAGAAAAAAGTTTCACTTGCCGTTGCTTTTTCTTCATGGTTAGCACCGAATTCCTCGGGGCAATTCATATATATTCTACGATGAGTTTTCATTCAGAATTCTATATCTCTATCCATACATTCACCAAACGTACACAAATCTACCAGGCATAATGAGTATGTGCTTCAATTTTCTATACATAGAAAATAACTAACGGACCAAACGGACTTGGTTAATAAAACTATCGTCAACATATATTTTGTTCGTTGATTAGTGAGATGAGATTCTTAGTGAGACGTGTGGTTGAGTAGTTATAGCATATTGAAGCGATATTCAGGAGACCAGGATTCGAACATCCTGATAGAGCTAGAATATTATTAACACAAAGTATATTTCAGTTTTCGAAAAATTACTCCTACCGATATATTAGGGTTAGGTTATGGTTAGGGTATGGGTATTGGTATTGGTATTTATATTAGTGCAGTATCGTTAGTAGAGTAATACCAGGTGGTAGAGAATCCAGCTACTAGTCATTCAGCCATCTCTCTCTCTCTCTCTCTCTCTCTCTCTATATATATATATATATATATATATATATATATATATATATATATATATATATATATTTATATTCATATATATATATATATATATATATATATATATATATATATATATATATATATATATATATATATATATATATGTATATATATTTATTTATATACATATATACGATACGATGTATATGTAACGATTTCATCTTGATGTTTTTGAGACATGATTCACAAATCAATATGCTGAACTAGATCAGCTATGTCATTTAAGTGTCCTTCGCTGCATAATGCACGGTTGCCTAATGATGACAAACGATCAGAATCCTGGCGTTCCGGACAATGCTGGCAACAGTGTAATCATCATACATCTATTAACGTCTTCCAGGCCTATCTGTCCTTGTCTTAAGGAGACATAAGAACGACGTCATGAAGATAACATATTATGACAGTTATTATTACTCCTTCAACTGTTAGAAAAAGCGAACCTGTGAAGTTTGAGCATTTCTTTCAGACGTCACTATCATTATTATGCTGCGTGTAATTCAACGTTTTTTTTTTCTAGATTAAGTAAGATTATGATGGACCTATATTATATGGAAGTAAGTGTAAAAAAGACTTGTTTGATTAATTGGATGTCATTCACATTTATTCCAAGAACGTCAAATTTTTCCCCTCATCACTGGTTCGTAAATTATTATTTATTTATCAATTCTATGAAACAGGATACATACTTTGTACATACTATTGATTTATCATTGATATTGATTGTATCAACTGAAGAATTCCAATTTAGAAAACAATCACATTGTGTTATTGAAATATCCATGTATGATGTGTCAAATTCAATGAATGGATATCAATTAGGCCTATATATATGTATATATATATATATATATATATATATATATATATATATATATATATATATATATATATATATATATATATGTGTATATATATTTGTCAATTTTTTCATTTTTTTTTTTTCAATATTATTTTTTGTCAATATTTTTGTCAATTTTTATATTTTCTGTAACTCGAGAATGAACGATGCAATTCGTTCGAAACGTCGTTTAATTGATAATTAAATATTTTACACACAAGAACAATCCTAAAACCATGATTTTATACATATATATATATATATATATATATATATATATATATATATATATATATATATATATATATATATATATATATATATATATAATAAAGATTGAACATATTATTCGCTATATTCACGATATATGTCTTTCATTCTTAGCCTGAATTAAAAAACGGGAGGACATGTATCCAAGCATAGGAGATGTATCAAAGCATAGCACATGTATCGAAGCAAAGGACATGTATCGAAGATGTATCAAAGCATAGGAAATGTATCGAATCATATGAGCATAGGAAGCTTAGAAGCATAGGAGCATAGGAGATGAATCACATCATAAAGCTGAATATAAATTTTATAAAAACTTTTCCTCAATCATGCACTGAGATGTCTGTTGTCAATTATCAACAAGAATATATATAGACCTATATCGTTTCTTGTAATATCTACATAGACCCTTCAAAACCTACTTCAAAATACTGTTTTTTATTCTCGTCTGGCGAGACTTGAAACCCCGAATAAGAAAAACAACCGAATAAATTACAGTGATGATAGACGATGATGGATTGTATAGTCAGCATATACATTATTTTTTGTGTATGCATTTTCCTTTCCGAGTAAAAAAACAACATTTTTTCTCAATTTGTATGCTACCTAAAATCAATCAATGTTGTTACGAAACGAAGTTTGGTCGAAATGGGGGTAGAGGATTTGTGTTGGGATGTTATTGGACAAGGGGTTGAAAGGGGGGAGGATGGTATACTGGGATATGTATATATGTAAATGCTCTCGTGTCCACCATGATGCGTGGCCCAATTCATGTCATGAATATTCAAAAGATGTGTAAACCCCAGTCGGACATAGGTCTTTCAGTGTAACGCGGTGCTCTGAAAGGATTGCAGACTGATAGATGGATGGACAGCCGAACATATAGATATAATCTATTTGAACTGAACATCAATCGTTGTAACACTCACGAGTCGAATCCATTTGGAAAAACTATATTATATTCATTTTTAGATATTCATTCAATTGAATATTTCATGAACACACACACCTACACACATATATATATATATATATATATATATATATATATATATATATATATATATATATATATATATATATATATATATATATATATATATATATATATATATATATATATATATATGTGAATTTCTATATTATTTACGGTTTACATATTCATTCTAATAGATATGCTAGTAAGCATAGATAACACAAATAATCTAGAAATAAATCCACTCCATGAATGCACATGGAGAACATATATTAATATTTAATATATATATATATATATATATATATATATATATATATATATATATATATATATATATGATATAAAGAAAATCATAGCACATCACTACCTATACTATATAGTATTATGTACTGAAAGCAAAATATATTTCAATTGGCACAGAATTATGTATACACATTTCGGAAGATGGTATATTTCGACCGTTTTCGTCATCTCACACCACTGTCGCACAGGTTGTTCGCTCCTTCATCTTCCGCAATGTATATTGAAAGTATTCACACTGTACCATGTATTAAAAAGAACTGTTTATTTATGTAATTATGCTGCTGGTTTCAATAACTCCAATGGTAATTATTATAGAAAATAAAGAAAATGAATATATAATAAGAATGATTCAAAAGATATGGACATGTAATATTAGAAACTAGTATTTTTAATTATACAGCGTCAAGTAAATTAAACCCGTCCACTCGTTTGAATGAACAGCAACAGGGAAAAAAAAAAAAAAAATCTTGTGGTTTGGGATTACTGTTTCTGCTTTCTGGGATAGCATGAAGTAATTACAATATGCAAGGCGGGTAACGAAAAAATACGTTCGTATAATTCCCTCCCTTCGGAGACTTGAGAGATAGGGAGAGAAAGAGGGAGAGAAAGAAAGAGAGGACGTGTGTGAGAGAGAGAGGGAGAGAGAGAGAGAGAGAGAGAGAGAGAGAGAGAGAGAGAGAGAGAGGGAGAGAGAGAGAGCGAGAGAAAGCAAGAGAGAAAGAAAATGAGAAATGGAGAGAGAAAAATATTCTAGACGGTGTGATAAAGGTTTTGCTCGGTATGACTTATATGTCTGTTCTAATTTGGAGAAATTATGTACGAAATCGGAAAATACTAAAACTGCCCACTTATCGGATGAGATAACAGAAGTGTGAGAAATATATATGGATACATATATATATATATATATATATATATATATATATATATATATATATATATATATAAAGAGAGAGAGAGAGAGAGAGAGAGAGGAAGAGATATACACATAATTTCGCTAAACGGTTAGCTGTATACCCAGCAGCAACGCACTCGTGAACTCTCGTCATAGGTTCGCCTATGTGAGCCAGAGGTGAAAGAGCGACGATCTCTGTACACCATGACAAGGTAAAATGTGTTTTCGAGTTTCGTCATGATATAGGTCCTCGATAAAATACTCGTAAAAATCTTCCGCACCTTAAGCCATACTGCTATTATAGTATATGAAGAGACCGATCCGAGTTCGACAGTTTTTATTCAGTTCGGCATGACCTGGAAGTAATGCCCTGAACTGCTACCACCAATAGCGTTGAACCGTGTGATGTGAGCATTTTTTCATTTTTTTATTCTTACATTTATTATGTCGTTAATGTTTTATGTTTTCTTGTAATGTTTCTCGTGTCAGTGGTATAGTTAAAGTTCACTTGCGGTCACATAAAATGTTTTTTTCGTGATATCAAAATTATCCACTATTTGAGCACGTTTAACCTCCAATTTTTTATTTACTATGCGTGGAGTGAGTAGGACTATGCGTTTTATCAGAATTGATTTCGATGTAGGTGGACCGACCACTTATGTGACCGCAACCAGATTCTCTTCGTCACATCATTGTGAAAATTATTAGTGTTGAAAATGGTTTCAAATTTCATCAGCTGACTGATAAGAAACAGTCTCCATGTTAGTATTGGACCAATATAATACATAACCAGGAAAACGCGCTGATCGCGTTGTAATATGAGCGATATATAGGCATATTGATGTGAATTGCAATGGACACGTAAACACACTTTGATTCTGAAACCATTATTGCACTGCCTTCCTGTTCTACTTTTTGCTTATTTTCAAACGTTCTACGATTTGATTAACTCTAACTTTTGATCTTTCTGATAGTATTTTAATTAGTCAATCTGAAAAACAACGTCATACATATTTTGTACCGAACAGCTGGTCTGATTCATATGAAACATCTGAATAATGTGTATCATTTCTATGATCAGAATCCGGGATAATTTTACTCATTCAATATATATATATATATATATATATATATATATATATATATATATATATATATATATATATATATATATTATATTTCCTCCCCTGGGTTATTCTAGTACGATTGTTGAACATTCCAGAATGGTTTTCCTAATGATTGATTTTACCAATTGCGATTCTAAATTATACAGTCTCGAGTTGGTTGATGGCACAAGCGCATGCCAAATGTCAACAAAATTTGTCTTTTTGTTTGACGTGTGAAACATGACGCGTGTATAAAAAATCGTTTCTCTTCGAGTATGATGAAATTGATTATTCGTCTCGCTCATGCAATTGAATCATCTCATTATATCATTATGCATGTTCCCATAGTATGAAGTGAAATTATATCAATTTTATTATCTCTTCAAAATGGCAGAATTCATTATTCCTACATTTGTTCTCACAATAGGTTTTTATTGATAACATTCACCTGTTTAATGATCATAGCTAATGCAAATACTTTGGTTGTGTAAGTTTGCCCATATTCATTCAACCTCATTTCATTTTCATGATGAATGTATTCATTTTCCTAATATGGCAAAAAATTCATAGGAAAATGTGGCAATCTCATAGAAACCAAATATATTCATGCCAATCATCCCTGACCACTTAATTTTCGACTCAATTAATCCTGTAGTTGGTGAAGTCGTAAGCGAATAATACAATCATTCTGCTTGAATCTGTCCTGTGAACTCTATCTCTCAGCTTGTCAATGTTCCACCCAGACCTTTTTCGTCAAATTATCTAATTTGGTCATTGGGGAACTAATTATAGACAATGCGGTATTTATTCATTTTCACAAAATACACTCAATATGAGAAATTCATCGAGCCCTGGTATTATTAATGACCACTCACTATAGGCAAATACGAGGGATTGCCAATTACTTGAGTCAGTTGTAGGCATAATTCGCGAAATATCAGGGGAAAAATCCTTGAAAATAGGGATCTAAAACATGAACGGGATGAAAAAAATAATTGGCATCGAAGGCGATTACAGAAAATGAACTAAAAAAACACCAGAATCGAAAAAAATAAGTCAGCGGAAAAAAATAAGAAAAAAATAGTTAGGGAAATGTAGTGGAATCAGAAGAATGGAGAACAAACCAAAATTGATGAGATTATAATCAATGGTATCATGCGCAATTGAAAGAGGGAAATAGAACTATCTGGAATGCCAGAAATACACGAGGATGGGAAATGGAAAGAACCAAGTGGAATCAAATAAGTGATACAAATTCAAGCGAAATAGAAAATTCAACGGAATGAGATAAGATCAACTGAATGAAAAAATTACTGGAGTGACACCTAGTGACATCTGCGAACACGTGAAATGGAAAAAATATGTATTGTGGCAATAAAATCACACCAATTGACAAGATGATCTGAAGCAAATAGAGCTACAGTGACAAAATAAATTGGCTCGCTGACGTCATTTGTTTACATTTTCGACCGACAAGGTGTCAACTTCCTGGTGTAGCAACACGAGCCTACTTTCCGGATTGCCACAAACCTGCCCTGTAGTTGACCTTCTTGTCGGAGCTTTTCGGGACTCCTTCATTACTCTATGGTTTTCGCAGCGAGCATTTTTGCGTTTGTCGCAAACCGGTCGTACTTTTCGAATCGCGGCAGGTCATACGCTCATATACATATATATGTGAATACATGATAATATATATATATATATATATATATATATATATATATATATATATATATATATATATATATATATATATATATATATATATATTTATATATATATATATATGTATGTATGTATGTATGTTTACAAATTAACAAACATACATACGATTATAGTTCACGGCCTAGAGTTTGATCTGATTGATATATCTATGAATATCATTAGTTTTTTCATGTTAAAATGGTGTACGTTATAGATGAATCCTAAAAACAAAGAAGATGCCAAAATCTCACTCATATATGAAAGTATATATTTTCACCCATATATAAAAGTATGAGAGTATAAAAGTAAAATGCTTCCCAACGGAGCTGTACCCCCCCCCTCCCCTCAATTGTTCGTTGAGCAGCTCCATTTCCATTGCTATGATTTGACAGTCCCAGATTTTCCATCTCAATGAATGATCACCCATTTGTTGGTTACATTGTTCCGTGTTGGATACTCATTGATTGGATACATTCTTTACGAGAGACTAGTCAAGATTTCCAAAAGAGGACGCACATTTTCCCAACATGATGTTTTAAAGGAGATTAAGTTGCTACATCTTATAAAAGCTTTCAATCCGATAAGAGGATGCACATCATTAGTAACAAGATACCATATCATGTATACATATACATTGATGAAGTGTATTTCCACTTTAGAGGAGTTTCAACGGTTTCCCTCCGGCGCCGCGGCGTCGTCCATGCGAGCGTCGTGACGCAATCACTCTCCACCCCCCTCGCCATCCCACCCCCAACACCCATTTGAACCGCACCCGGCTCCGGCCCGGGTACAGCACAAGAAGCTTGTGCCTATCTGTCAACCTGACTGATGAAGTATTTATCAATACGAAGCTGCACTCTCTCTCTCTGTCCCCCTTTTACTCACACATACTTAACATTCAAATGCCTTTCCTTATCTCATATATATATATATATATATATATATATATATATATATATATATATAATATAAAGACAAGGTGCACCTTGAGAGCATATACCGGAATTATGTCGACTCGGTTGTGTGACATGGGTTTGAGTGTTCAACCTAACAACATTTTACTATCATCCATTGAAAAGTATTCCGAAGCCCATGTCACATGACAGAGTCGACTTCATTCTCGTATACGCTCTTCAGCGCCCCTTAAATATGTTTATACATAAATATCAGTACCTCAGCTTCTCCCGTATTTTCTGCTCTTCCCTCTCGAACCTGATAATTTTAATTGGTTTGTGTTCCTTCCGTTTGATGCAGCTCTTTCTTTGTGTTCATTCAATTAATTTGACAGCTCTTTGGGATGTTTCAATAATACTAATTATTCACTAACTACGTAATGATATGATAGTAAACAAAACAATAATAATGAGTTGGCCTATAATTGATACGATATTATTTCTGTTTGACATCGAAAAGAAGCTAGTAGTTCATCGAATTTAAAAGGAATTTTAATGCAAAAAGATTATTAATTTTCCGTAAATAATCGGTGAAAACATGGTTACTATCATTCCCATGAAAAAAGATCATCTCGACCATTTACATCGAAATTATTTCTGAGCAAAATCACAAATAAATCATCAGTATTTCATTTATGTTCCTCACTTTTGTGACTTTTATTGTTCATTTCAATTTACAATTCAACTTTTTCGTATCATAACACAATCATAATGTTTGTGTATCAAATGAACTAACAATTCAATGCATAGCCTATTTGTTAAATAAATATATTTGTTTCAATAAACATGATTCGTATCCCGTATGATTGTGAAGCATACCTAATGTCCTCTATTTTGGTAAACAATGTGAATGTCACGCTTGGTAGTGCACACTCTAATGTAGTTAGGATTTCAAATTATGATATCAACTCGTCATTTAGTATGAATATAATCATGTCATACGGTCAGAAATCAAGCTCCTCTTTTAGACGTAATAATTAAACCCACGTGGTTTTATTGTGTTGATGCTTTTGTTAGTTTCTGAAATGCATATCTGCAGTTGATACATTCAACGCACACTTGCAGTCAGATCTAGTGGCTGATCAAGATATGAATCCTGTGTAGAATTTATTCAGATAATTCGCATTCAAACTATATCAGATAATATAAATACGCATCCTATTTACAGGTATGAGAAAATGAGGGTTGATTTTATTGAAATTCAAATGTGAATTTCGAAAAGGTTCATTCTATATGTAATCGCAAGAGTACATAGACTGCTTTGCTATTTTTCATATTTTGTCAATGTAGTTTCGTTAGTCTATGATACTACCATCACACTTTTTCCGAGTATTTCTCAGTATCTCAGTATTTTTCAAAACTAGTAATGTCAAA
Source organism: Brachyptera putata (assembly GCA_907164805.1). Taxonomy (NCBI): domain Eukaryota; kingdom Metazoa; phylum Arthropoda; class Insecta; order Plecoptera; family Taeniopterygidae; genus Brachyptera; species Brachyptera putata. The sequence goes on along the minus strand of OU015471.1, from coordinate 8,793,055 downwards.
ATTTCATACAGTCCAGTTTCATCCGCAGTGACATCACAACAATGGACCGTTTCCATGAAGCTCAGTCTCCCTCTATATAATGAAAGTCATATAACACGTTATTGGGGTGGTTTTTGAAGGGGTGGTGATGACAGGTTCGCTGTTATTGATGCCTCGCGGGGGGCTAAGAGGGGAAGGGGGAAGGGAGGGGAAGGGTTCATCCTGTCAATATATACTCTAGCATCTGTCACTTTATCAGCTCATTGAGGGGATTCTTGGGACTCGTACTCTGGAGCAATAGTTTGGCGTTTATTAGGCGACAGGATAAGCTACGATTTAATACGATGAGCAATTATTTGAGCAAGTTGGTTCTTTGGAGATGAAATGTGACAGGGCTCTCACGTGATTTGATGGTGGTTTGCTATTGAATGAGTGTGACATCAAAACAGCTTACCGAGAGGTTTATTGCGTGTATTTTGTGATGGGGTCCTCATGTATGTTCATCATACATGTAATGACATGTATACTCCTTAAATGACATCACAACCCCGGAACTAGAAGTCAACGAATGATGACGATATTTATTTCTTCAATTTTAGAGAAAACCAGAAATCTTCATTCCAATTTCAGAAGTTATAGTTATTTTATTTGTTCTGGGACATTGCTTTTTTCTGAGTTGTGACGTAGACATTTCTCGATTTTATTCATGCTTCTTTACAGAATCGGTATTGCCTATAGGTCTTGACTCATGTTCTCTGAGAGACAAAAAAAATAGCATTTCTAGAATTGAGATGATGATTCCTAGTTTTCTCTGAATTGAGGGAAATCGAAATCGTCAATATTCATTAAAATACTGTTTCAGGGTTGTAATGTCTTTCAAGATTCTAAGAATGGAGAGTACAATTAAAATTGTTCATTCGGTCTGGTACCTTGAAAATAATTGTACTTGTAATTGGAACATTGAACAGCTCAATTAGAAACTTTTCAAAAATGCCGAGACTGGAAACTTGTACACCTGGGAAAATTAGCTCAAGCATTATTGAATAATGAAACATTAATTGGAAGGGAGGAATTCAGTTTCAAAATATAAATCCCTGTATGATTTTAGAATCTATTGCAGATATTTGTTATTGCATTGGCCGAACATACTTCAGATTCGAGAAGTATCAGTGTTTGTAAAGCTCCTGATACCATTGTAAGTCAGTGATACCACCCTGAGCTCAGATCAGATATATACAGAATCGACTTCGAGTTATTGTTTTGCCGATATTTCGATTCAGTCGTTAACTAATGTACGTTTCCGATACCCGGATGAGCTAAGAAAGAATAAATAGAAGACAAATAATATAAATATAACTTATATCTCACATTACTAACGGCCGTTAAGTTAATCTTGGAACCTTCAATTTCTCAAAAACTGAACAATTCGGTCAACTGGACAATATTTAGAGGATGGAAACAGATTAAAGGTTTCCGTCTATACATTGATCGACAATGTTTCATCAAACCATCGTGTATTTGGAAGTTCTCATACTCTCATCTACTCTCAATTTATGTATATTTATATAATATACTATCTATCTATCTATATATATATATATATATATATATATATATATATATATATATATATATATATATATATATATATATATATATATATATATATATATATATATATATATATATATATAATTTACGACCCTATGACCCGACGAATATGAAGGTACATTCATTAGATTGCAGAATATTCTTATTTCGTTCCGATCCAATGTATAGTTCTCCGACAAACAGGTTTTGAACAACCCCATGTGTAGAGGGGTGTCGGAAAATTTGCGATTTTCCCCGGAAAATTTTCCACAGGGTCGTGTAAGGTATCAACATGAAGGTACATTCATTATATTGCGAAAATTTCTTATTTCGTCCCGATCCAATGTGTGGTTCTCCCTAAAAAAAATTCGCGAACAACCCCATGTGCTGAGGGGTGTGGGGAAATTTGCGATTTTCCCCGGAAACTTTTCCACAAGGTCGTGTGTGGTATCAATATGAAGGTACATTCATTATATTGCGAAAAAAAATTATTTCGTTCCAATCCAATGTGTGGTTCTCCTTAAAACAATTCGTGAACAACCCCCCGTGCAGAGCGGTGTCGTAAAATTTGCGATTTTCCCTGGAAAATTTTTGTCAGGGCCGTGTGTGGTATCGACATGAAAGTACATTCATCAGATTGCGAAAATTTCTTATTTCGTCCCGTCCCATTGTTTCTCCAGAAAAAATTCGAAACAACCCCATGTGCTGAGGGGTGTAGGAAAATTTGCGATTTTCCCCGTAAAATTTTCTACGAAGTCGTGTGGGTATCAATATGAAGGTACATTCATTAGATTGTGAAAAAAAATTATTTCGTTCCAATCCAATGTGTGGTTCTCCTTAAAACAATTCGTGAACAACCCCCCGTGCAGAGCGGTTTTTGGGTCAAATTGCGATTTTCCCTGGAAATTTTGTCGGGGCCCGTTTTGGGGTATCGACATGAAAGTACATTCATCAGATTGCGAAAATTTTTATTCGTCCCGTCCAAGTGTGGTTCTCCAGAAAAATTCGAGAACAACCCCATTTTCGGGGGGTGTAGGAAAATTTGCGATTTTCCCCGGAAACTTTTCCACAAGGTCGTGTGGGTATCAATATGAAGGTACATTCATTAGATTGCGAAAAAAAATTATTTCGTTCCAATCCAATGTGTGGTTCTCCTTAAAACAATTCGTGAACAACCCCCCGTGCAGAGCGGTGTCGTAAAATTTGCGATTTTCCCTGGAAAATTTTTGTCAGGGCCGTGTGTGGTATCGACATGAAAGTACATTCATCAGATTGCGAAAATTTCTTTTTTCGTCCCGATCCAATGTGTGGTTCTCCAGAAAAAATTTGAGAACAACCCCATGTGCTGAGGGGTGTAGGAAAATTTGCGATTTTCCCCGGAAAATTTTTCACAGGGTCGTGTAAGGTATCGACATGAAGGTACATTCAATTGATTGCGAAATTTTTTTATTTTGTCTCGATCCAATGTGTGGTTCTCCAGAAAAAAAATCGTGAACACCCCCTCGCGCATAGGCATAGGGGTGTCGGAAAATTTACGATTTTCTTTGGAAAAGTTTTCCCAGAGTCGTGTGGATATCGAAATTAAGGTACGTTCATTTGATTGCATAAAATCTTGATTTCGTCCCGATCCAATGTCTGGTTCTCCTAAAAAAAATCTTGAATACCCCCTCGGAAAATTTATGATTTTCTTTGGAAATTTTTTTGGAAAATCGTGAGTAGCATCAAAATGCTCACGTGATCGCTAGCTTTCCGAAAATCGAACAATCAGCCCGATCGCATCGTGGGTTCTCGAGCAATCGCCGATCGAAGATTGTCAATTTTTTTTTGTCGGACGGGTACTAGTACGGGGAAAAAACCAAAATTTGAAAAAAAAGTCAAACTCTTTTGCCGAAGCCGTGTGTGGTATCAAAATGAAGGTACAGAATATCTGTTGCCAAAAATGTTGCTTTTAGCTCGATCCGATGTCTGATTCTCTGTAAAAAAAATCTTGAAAATAAAGGCAAATTTGCAATTTTCTTTGGAAAAGTTTTTACACAGCCGTGAGTGGTATCAAATTAAGATAATCGAAATTGATGACGTACAGTTCTAATTTCAGGCCGATCCGATGTATGGTTCTCCGGCAAACATGTTTTGAACCAACCACTGCAGATCGGGTGTCGGAAAATTTATGATTTTCCCTGGAAAAGTTTTGACAGGGTCGTGTGTGGTATCAAAATGAAGGTACATTCAATTGAATGCTAAAAAATCCAAGTTTGGCCAAATCCGATGTTTGGTTTGCCGGCAAACAGGTTTTGAACACCCCCCCGTGCTGAGGGGTGTCGGAAAATTTATGATTTTCCCTGGAAAAGCTTTCAGAGGGCCGTGTGTGGTATCAAAATGAAGGTGCATTCAATTGAATGCGAAAAAATCCAAGTTTGGCCCGATCCGATGTATGGTTTGCCGGCAAACAGGTTTTGAACACCCCCCCGTGCTGAGGGGTGTCGGAAAATGTATGATTTCCCCTGGAAAAGTTTTCAGAGGGTCGTAAATTATGAAGGTAATATATGTATGTAATACTTGATACCTTGATGAATAATTTTGTTTTTTTTTATCTTCGTAGGTAAGTGCTATACACCATGCACTCACATCGTCATCATGGTACGTAATCATTCACATGTGGACATGTAAGTAATTATGTGATATTCATCGGTGAGAAAGCTAAAAAATGTAAAATCCTACAATGAGTGTTGTAAGAAGCTACTTCCGTGACAGATAATGTCGTCGTCTTGATGATGAAATTCTAAAAATGCCGGAATTACCATCATTAAAACATGAAAATAGCTCTAACGAGTCTGTGATGAATTGTTTTCACCATGGATTCAACCATGGTATATTTGTTCTTATCATGATCAACTCTTCATCGGCAACAGGGCTCAAAATTCAATTTAATATATTAATTTATGTATATATATAATATACATATATATATATATATATAGGCCTATATATATATATATATATATATATATATATATATATATATATATATATATATATATATATATATTGATATGTATATATAAATAATATTTAAAAAAACAAAATGAGAAATATCAAATGGAATTCAAAATCCGAAAATTTGAAAGAAGAGAGTACGGTATCAATACAATCAAATATTGAAACACAGTGTTGCAAAACAATACCACTAACCCTCAAAATGAAGCTACTGACTGGACTCTGTAATCCCGAATCTTACCCGTCGGTTTTTCAAATGTGCTACAGGATATTTCAATAACACCGTTAGGAGAGCTGCTTGATACTATGTGGGGTAAGACGGCGGCTCCAGCACAGTATCATCTCTGATCCCGCCGACTTCCAACTTATCGTTTTGCCGATATTTCGATTCATGCATAATCTCATCTGCGTTTCCAAAACTCTGATACGCTATACGAAAGAAGAAATATAACAGAAATCACATAATAAGACTTAAATCGTTACTAGCGAGCGAGCGGCACTCTCTTTTCAAAAAACAGAGAAAGCTTTTCTTCAATTTCACTTTCGAACGAATTGTTAAATCCCCTTTTAATTAGTCACGTTTTCAAATGTAAACCCATTTCTCTTGTGCCATTTTTATTCCAGAACATTCTTTTTGTAAAGTGTCAGCTATTTCACGCCTCCAACTTTGATTATTCGCGAACACCAAATTAAATACAACTTTTATAAAGAATTTTCAGAGAAATCTTGTTAGGTTTAAAGTTTCCCCAGGCGACCATGCCATGATACTGATTTGAAACCAACGAAAAGTTTTTGTATTTTTGGCTGTACTTTTGGGGATAGACATAGAGAGAGATAGAGAGACGGAGAAAGGGTGAGTGAAAGAGACGGAGAAAAGACGGAGAAAGGGAGAGAGATAAGGAGACGGAGAAAGGGAGAGGGGGAGAGAGAAAGATAGAGAGAAAGACGGAGAAATGAGGAGAGAGAGAGTGAGAGGAAAACTGTTACTGATCTAATTACGTATAATTTGTTCCCGATGTTGAAACTGGCGTCGTGAAATCTGGAGTCACACATTCCAGCGACTAGAAGCTGAGCGTCGATACGACGAACTTGCTATCAATTTATAAAGAAGTAGAATTTTATCCCCAAGATTCTTTCTTAATGAAGTGTACTGATGAATCTCTAGCTGATGATCACATGGGAAATGTCAATTCAGATCACGATTGCAATATTCGCAATGAAAACTGAAATGATATTCGTTCGCATGTTTCATATCGGAGAGGTGACAATTATGTGCGTAATTTCTTTAACCTGTTGGCCAAGACCTGGTTCACAATTGAAATAAGGAGCACTGTGAAGTAGTAAGAGTGTTATAGTGTATGAGCGAAATTGATGATGGCGTTTTTATGTGCTGTTCACAATAAGAAACTGTGGTATAGTGATTATAATAATTGGTATAAGATATAAAATGACTTGAGACAATTTATTATTACCATTTTCTCATAACCTTTATAATGAGCCATATTCTGACCAATCTGATGATGGTACTAGATAAGATCTATAGTCAGATGGATACCCTTTATGTATTCCGGGTATTTTATGTTTCCGTGAGAGTCAAATCAGACACTCAAGAAACAAATGTCGAAATGGCATTTAACAGTTGGAGGATGGATAACGGTGGAGGAAACTCGTAGGAAGAAAAGATAAAGCAGAGGGTAGTAGTAGTGAAGAAGAGAAAGAAGATGTCAGAACTGGCAGGAATCACCCTCTGACCCAATCTAATTGGTTATCTGGGTTGAGAAGTATATATAAAACTACGTTCTGTACATTTAATATCAAATTTGTCCATAGAATATCCGTCAAGTGCGTATGCACTGTCTATTCTAGTTTCAGTGCGTATACTGTCAGCATTTTCTTTTCAGTATGCATTTTAATATAACTTGATCGAGCACTCTATGTGACCGTAACCTTACATACTGACGTCACGTATACACTTGGCACATATCAAAATAAAACTATTCATACGCGAATAGATTACCTACTATGTATGATCCATTCTCACGAATTGTATTTATTGTATTTATATCAAAAAATAACCCTCTTTTCTGCCATGTAGAGGATTGGTATCAATATATATTCATCGTTTGTAGAAAATCCCCTTCACGTTTAAATAAACGGGTTTCGATAGCACAGAAGCAATATAAACACCGTCGAAATAGCCCTCGTTTAGCTATCCACGATCCAGCTAGCTCATGGAGAGATAACTTTTTGTTATTTCAAATTGAAATTTCCAACACCATGACGTAAATGATCGTCACTTTTTGCATTTTGTCATACATAGTTGAAAGCACGAGGCAATAGGAGGTATAAGCTTTTAGAGGCATATGTGTAAGATGTATTTCTGAAACATGTAACAGCCATGTAGATTCGAAAAGAAAGAGAGCGAAGAACCAAGATGAAGCATGAGAAGAAAAAAAACTGAAATTTATCCACAGATAGCGAAAGGAAATTGAAAGACGTGGAAAAGACAGTGTGAATAAAAAGAGATAGAGAGATTTATCTTTCTGGTAACTGGTCGTTTGGTATAGGGTATACTGATAGTGTATCGTATGTATTAGTGTGTGTTTGCTCTCCTAGACAGAATGAGAGATAGAGAGAGATAGAGAGAGAGAGAGAGAGAGAGAGAGAGAAAGAGAGAAAGAAATATACCCTCGTTAAAGCATGTGATATACATGTCGCCATTTCACCATCTCGTCGTTCGTTTAAACCTTGTGATGGTAGGAAGCCGTTATCCTCGATTCGAAGCACTGCTTTCTTTTCTGTTCGTTCCCTGTTTGTAGTGGAGACGTCACACGGGAGAGAAGGCTGTGGGCGAGACATACAAACAGCGGAGGTGTGAAATGTAGGACTTCGTCTCACTGTAGTATTCATTTGACATCGTAAATGACCATGTCAGAGGCAAGCTTCTAACACTCATGCTGTGATGAGTTGTACCGGGTCAGAACCTGTCATTTAGAATTCCAGCAATTTTGGGGTGGAAATATCCTCATCCATTCTCAGGCTTGATTGAGGTATCATGATTTTGTATCAAGTTTCGACGTTGAATGAAAAAATCGAATGCAAATATGATTTGAAAAATAGCTAATTGTGATTGGCTCATTGAATATAATGCACTTTAGTGCAATTCTAGTGTTGTCAATTCCTATACTATTGACAATATGAACATACTCATATGAAGTGACTTTTATTTATAATAAGGATGAAACTAACTATGGTATTCGATACAGTGAAAAGCTATTCCTTGAACAGTATTCCAACTTATATATTCTAATGATTGCCTTATGAGGCATTGTGATTTTATGTTCAAGTCTTGAAGTAATTTGAAAAAAAGGAATACAGCCCAAGAATCAGAAATTGAATAAGTAATTAATTATCAAGTGTAACGTACATTAACGAACTAAGATGTGTGTACGTGAAATCTGAACCGTCATTCAGGACACGGAGTTTCGATTCTCGCCATAGTCGACACATTCTGACTGAGGTACATCGTGGTTTACCTCTGTCGTTCAATTCCCCAATGGAATGGATCCTTAGCAACAGGCGACGACCGACTCCTTCATACTATCCAAAAACATATAATGACATAAGTTTCGATCATAGAGTGATGAACCTACCTAATCAATGGTTTCATATCCCATCTATGTCACCAATCATTCACCGATTCCAATAGTTCTTAATCATTAGTGCAGTGCGTCGGTTGACTAAATATGAATAAAATATGTACAAGGCGAATTTTGAGATTATTCTCACAAAAATAGATGGAATAAAAACGGACATGAAAGAATCCCTCGTTATATTGCACCATATAAATGAGATAGACTGGAGGGCTAAGAGATATAAAAAAAGTCTCGTATATTGTCAAATATATAAATCTAGTTATTCTGTTAACCATTTACATTCGTAAAAACTTTTACTCTTCCCCACACTAGTTTGACTTATTAGACTCACGAGATTCGAACTCTTGAGCCCCTTTAAGGCTCTGTCCACATTAACTGGAAGTGCCACCAGCTGTGTACTCTGCTGCCATCTGTTGGTGCCGATAAGTTACAACTGCGCAACGTACTGACTTAATCTACTTTTTCAAAATTCATGTCCGAAACGTGATTCTCAAATCAAAAGTAATGTGAGTGCTCGAAGGGGAGGGGAATGGGGAAAGGAAGGATTTGTGAACCTACCAACGTGTATCGTACGTGTATGGGCGCATTTCATACATATTTAAAGTTAACACCTAGTATGAGTTCTAGTAAAATAAACGGTCCAATTCAGTTAGGTGAAAACACATGCAGAATATTGAAATATACTATTATGATGATCTAGATACATAACTCTTCTCCTCTAAGTAAATTCTACTCCCATATACACCATATAACTTGGCCACCACATAATCTAGATGTTAGTGGGGTCGCAATAATAACTTGATTGCTGTATTTTTCGGTGACTTTTTTATTTTCAATGTTGAGTATGCATGAGAGTCGATTTAGCGAGGTAACATTATTCTAGTCGTAACTTCTGAACGGTATGAGACATCAAAATTATGATAAGAAGGAAACACAGATATTTATAATACCTTCAAAATGGCGTGAGATTGAATTATTAATCAACTATCAAAATAAGAATGATCAACTGGAAAAGAAATTGAACTGTTAAAATTATATGAGGGATATGAATGAAATGTATGGATGGAATACACCATCTTGAAGCTATTGAAAATATCTGTGTATGTATTTTATAAGAATTTTGATATCTTACTCTTCAAAAGTTATTACCAACAATTGATATTTCGTTAATGATATGTAACATGTGAAATTATATAGAGTATACTAATATTATTAATGATAATATGTGTTTCTGTTGCATTAAAATATTAATATATCGAACTTATCGGAAGTTTTCAGAGTAAAACTGATATTCGCTAAATCAACTCCAATGTGCTCTTAATCCCCGTGATGATAATAGCGTTTATGCTAGGAAAGGACGAATAATGAACAACGAACTAGTCAAACCATTGTGAGCTATTATCCTAGATTTCACTATATGCGCATACCCTAGCATCAGCTGCACTTGATGAAATAACGGAAAATGTAACAAAATAAAATTATCAAGTTGATAGTACCTTAATTATTTATAGTGATTAATTCAGTCGGTGATCATGTGTGTGGTTCCCAGCTCGCCACTGAGCATGCTGAAATAAACTATCCACAAGATTATGATAATTGAAAAAATAAATTGCAATTAGCTAGGTTTAAATTATTTATCAAGAATAATTATTCATACTTGTAGTTTGTGTAGTTGTTCAATTCTACAATTGTGTTAACTTTGCATGTTACATTATGAATTCGTTATCACTTTTACCTTGAATTGCAATGTATTTTGAAATACATGATAATAACGATTAAAATAGTAGGATACTCGGTAAATATGTCATGTTTTTTGCTATCAATTATAATTCTGTTTGTCCATTCCATTCCTCCATTCCATTTCGGCCGGATTATACCTTGTGGATATTGCAATAGTGGAAAGAAAATAGAAAAACCAAACAAATGCTGCTTTCGCATTATTCATTATTTTCATAATATCGTGAATAGAATAAACGAATGCAACACAGGAATAGGTATTGGAGGAATTTCAATAACATTTTTGGTTAAAAATACTTATTAAAAATTCCATAGTCTCTATTCATTGTTCGGTGAACCAATTTGTATGGGTTAATCTGAAATATACTTCATATCAAACGTTGGGAATATGAATGTTTATGTTATTCGTAATCACAATAATTTTCTCTAAACAATACAGTCATAGCATGACATTTCCTTCTCTCTCTCTGTGGAGTTTTTATAATGTATTATGTAAATCAACCTAAAGTTTTTTTTTAATAACATCGAAACTTGATACAAAATCTTTGTTCCCCTATTAAGGCTAAGGATGAAAGTGAGATCGTTTGGTCGGGGCACCACAAGGGCGATCTTACTACCCCACTGTATCATTATTTTGAATTGAAAGCAATGAATTTTGACACCAGGTCTACGCTGTCTGTGACCACACTTCTTCGCCGCAGATAAAAGTCTTCTGTTGCCGAAAGTCCGGAACACATAAAAATAAACCGTTTTTGCGATATATCCGGACACTAGGAATAATCCAAACACACGAATGTTGGTATCTATCAGTTCACTTCTTCCAATGACAGCAGATAAGTTCATCATTAGATACAAGAATAGAAAATATTTGAAAAAAAAACAGGGAGAGATAAGCTTCAAGTAGGTCGTGGGCAATTAATACTTCATCCAAGCATTCACTGCGAGGACTGTGGGAAACCACGAAAACCCACGTCAGGACGGATCTATAGTGAAATTATTTCAATAGAATTCTTCGATTCATCATCTAGTTTCCCATAGTCAGTTATATGATACCTTTTTTTAATCATAACTTATTATTTTCAATTCCTCTTGTCATATTTTGACTTTAATTGGATAATACGGTACCGGTATATTCTTTCGTCGTAATATTCGTATATTACTTTTTTTTATTCAACCTTCAGCGCTTGGAGATGTTTTTTGGTTGTCTTGTGCAATCTTCTCATGAGAAGATGGTACTCGTACTTTCACATAAAATGGTTTTCTGTGGAATTTTTAATTTAATATCAATACACCCACGCATTTTGTACGTATAATTTTATCATAATTCTGTCTACGTGGAAAGCGTATTGTATGCTGAAGTTATTATTATCATTTTTTAATAACATCGAAACATAATACAAAATCATCGTTCCCCAATTTAGGCTATGGATGAAAGACAAGATCGCCTGGACGAAGCACCACAAGGGCGATCTTACCGCCTCAACTAATAATTAAAGTAAGATAACTCATATAACAGACAATAAATCGCGAATGAAGGTAGTACTTTCAGGGTTATAAAACATGTATAAAAGAAAAACAAATATCTAGAATCGGCTAGAAAAATCTGCTAGAGCCATAGTGTGTGTTTTGTTAGCAAATTATCTTCGAGCTTGATCGAACACTTTATGCGCTGACCGCAAGCCTATCCGAAATTTAAAATAAAATGAGAATCTACGAACAATCAACAGCTATTTTTTCATACACTAAGCGTGGAATGCGTGAGCACATTCTCTCCTGGTTTTAGTGCGTAAATAATGTCAGTATATTTCCTTCTGGATGCATTTCAATGTAGCTTGAATGTCCTATGAAGTAACTTCTTCTCCCAGCTTCCAGGTAGATTTGTCATACGTCCCGATTTTGGCGGGACTGTCCCGTTTCATACTTCCTCGTCTCGCTGAGACATCAAACCGGACACTTTTCTTCCGCCTGAACGGCTTGATCGCGCAATTTAAGAAGTAGGATTTTCGCACCTCGTTCAATTGTCAAATATTTTGCTCAAATAACAAGCTATACTTGAAAGTATCATCACATTCTGAATGATTCAAAAATAGATTCAGATTCATAATTATTGTGTCTTACATCACACAAATAATAGTGACCGAAATAAATAAATATAACACATATAATATATTTGAAAAGATTTTGAAAAAAAAAATGAAAATGCAAGGCGGTGAATTGTCTACCATTTGTTTATTCATAATTTTACATTGAACATTTTCAACTGATGATGCGTTTCTTCTTACATTATTCAGTATCTTATTCCATTCCCATATATAGGCACTGAGCATTGAAAATGTGAACATTTTCTGCATGGGCTTGTTATTTTATACTTGACTTTTAATGATCTACATGTCTCGCTTGGATATATTATTATAATGACAACCCTGCCTCCAGGTAACAGGAATAACGCAATAAATCACAAAAAACACACTTAACTTCACTTACTATAACTATAGACATACAATTCAATACGTATAGGAAATATATATTTCGTAATATCAAGTTATTACTTTCCTTTACAAAATTTCTCTCGTGTTGAAGAAAAATATTTCGTTTTTCAATTCCCCGAGAATTTCTATACTCGGCACAGAACAATGGAAACTGTTTGCCTTTTCCACTAGTCGAAAAAAACGGGACGAACAAATGATTTTGTTCCATAATATTGTGCTCGAGCGAGATCGACTTTTTTAAGTTTGTCTTCAGAGAATATTTATTTTTTCCGACGTGTATATATCCGAGGGAATTGCTCCGTCTTTCTGGTAATGTGTTATGGATATACGCCTACTATTGCTGAATGTAGCAATAAACTAGTGAAGCTTTGTGTGGCTATATGTAGCTGTTATTGTGTTGAAATGGCGAGGCGATGAAAAGTGATATAGCGAGACGAACTGAACCACACAAACTTGCAATGAATTATTATATCTTTTACAGAAAACCATTTTTATTATAAAAATACATTCAGTTTATTTGATTTATTCGGGTAATAGATATGAACAAACAAAATACTAAATATAAGCAGGGCCTTATTCAGACCGCCATTTTGTCAGTTCTGTTCTCATTTTGATGATGTTTCTAATAATTTATATTACAAGCTTAGTTTTCCCATTAAATCATTTCTAAAATCGGATGTACAACTTTCAATTCAAATTACTTTTCCATACATGATCAACAATCGACATTATAAATTATACCATATAGGAATATTCATATTCTATTACTACTAATTGACATTTAGCATGTTCTGGTCATGCCCGGTTCAACTAACTATAGGTTCACAGACATAACTAGATTTTAGTCTTTATCTAGGAGTTAGTGACATCAAATAACATGAGTAACTATGGGCTGGTGAAAGCAATTGTAGACTGAAAGTTAGATCTACTCTCACGCTTATAATACAAGCCAATAATCCACTACCATAAACTAGATTTAAACATTCCAGCGAAGTTTATATTCGAGAAAGAGCTTATATTGAACCTATATTAATGAAGTACAGAGACTTGATCCACAATAATAATTGCCAATTAACTTGAGTCAAGTTCCTGACAGAAACCAGTTGACAGCAAGCTTACTTGATTATATTTGATTGATATTTTATATCTCTTTCGGGTTCGATGACACATTATAATGATAACTAAGATCTATTGGCGTCGTATGAATATGTATTGGGTTCAACGACACACTATAATGATAACTAAGATCTATTGGCGTCGAACGGGAGGATGAGATGAAGGGCGGTAATTATATATACGCATTTCAGTATTGGAAAATCCCAGACCAACATGAACACATTTTCAACGTGTATTGAAAAAAAAACGGAAGTAACCCTCTAAAACCGTATTGAATCGTAGTGGAATGTACCCCAGAGAAAAACCACAAACCATCCATGTAGATAACGGTGGCGGGGATTGAACCAAGGCCGATCTATCTTCATCTCCCGTTCACATAGAACAAGTCCGTTTTCTCTGAGCTACCAGTGCTTGTTTATATTAATGACGTATTGTATTTATTTATTGTATTTGCTATAATTTAGTTGAGTCCATTCATACATTCATGTGCAAGTTTAAAACCTATTGGTACACGTTTTTGTTTTCTTTTATTCATTCTCTTCTTACGAAATAAATTATTCTTATTATCGATGATATTTGCTAGATGGCAATTTCATTTATATTGTTTTTATTTTCGTTATTTTAAATGTTATATGTCTGTAAACCATTCATGTATGTATACTAAGCATCAAAAAATAAATGAAAATAAAATAAAATAACATACACAAGTGAACATGTGGGTTACAATTCAGTCTATCAGTGTGGCCATTCAGTCAAAACTTTTAATCTGACATATGAATCAAGCCAGGTGTGGGTTCGAGTCCTGTTCAAGTCTGTTTTTTAATATACATGATTTATATCATCCACTTATTCGTAGCTAAATCTATGATTCGTATGTGAAAAAAATCACCATACATTCACTAAAACTGTAGCTATAATACATTGAAGAAGGAGTGTAGTTTTAGAACTTTCGCGCCTTGGGTGGCCAATAGTCTACATTTATTCATTTTTTTAAAACGACCCAGTTTAAGCTTCTCCTGTGTTGAGAATTGGCGAATAAAGATGATTATCGTCAAAGACAAGAATCGAATACAAATCACAATCAACAAAGTACAATAACGAAAGTAATGTAAATGAATCGACTCTTCAATGCTCGATATTTATTTATTCACAAGTGAAAGTTTGAAGTATGGATATTGTGTCCCAGCATCCACTTAATATTAATCTCAAACATTTATTTTCTAGGAATTCGTCGTAAAGTTTCGAAAAGACTTGCAATGCTTGTCAGTTTTATAATGTAATCCAGGGATGTTAAATATTCAAATGGAATTCAACCACACAAGAAGCACTTGACTGCCCCTTCCCTCCCCCTTCTCTTTCCCCTTCTCCGTTTCCCTCCCTACAATCCAGCATCTCAACCTTTCTCACTTTCTCTCAGGCAGTACTCCTTCCTTCTCTCACTCTCTCTCTCTCTCTCACTCTCTCTGTCCCTATCACTCTCTTTCTTTCCTTTTCTTTATGTATCTCTCTCTCTCTCTCTCTCTCTCTCTCTCTCTCTCTCTCTCTCTCTCTGTACCTGTATCTCTCTCTTTCTCTTTCTCTCCTCTCGCTCTTCTTGCTCTCTCTCTCACACATTCTCTCTCTCTCTCTCTCTCTTTGTCACTCTATCTTGCTCTCTCAGTCTCTCCCTCTTCCTCAAACTCTACTTACCAAACATTCATGTTATTTTAGAGAGAAATTATTTGAGCCTCCTTATACATACCCATCACTTTCTCTGCTTTCTGAAATTCCATGATATTTGCATTTTGAGATATTCTGAGATGAGAGCAATTGCTTCTACTCTATGATTAATTGGCAGAAAATATGACGTGATAAATTTTTCTTACTGAAATTGGTTTATATATATATATATATATATATATATATATAATTGTATATCATAACTTCAAAGTTCAATTGAATGTGAACACATACACGAAACCCATTATTAAGAATTGTATGCACTTCGGATCTGCTGTTTCGAAGAAAATAATTTTATAAATGTGTTTTATTCCATCAAATGGATGGAAATTATGGCAGAAAATGTTCGCAAAAGATTGATTCACGGCTCTCTTGATTCGATAGTAGCCGAATGGATTATATTTAGATGAGCGTTAGCGAAGATTTATATTCTACTCTTATGAAGCTTTATCTGTTTTTTTTTCTGTTTGTAAGCACTGCACAGGTCGCATGGTTGACCGATCGACATGAAACTTTATTTTTATACGCAAACTTATCCAACTCAGAACCATATAGTTTTTGGGACAAATCGGTCGAACTATTTTGGAGAAACATCATCTAGGAGTTTCTAAAAACCCCATAACATTGGGCTGAGCGGAAAAAATTGAAAAATAAAATCTCACCAATATAATTCAAATTTTCCTCAATATTAACACGTAAATTGAACACATAATTAAAATGTGTATGCAATTCGGACCAGACGTTCCAAAAAAAATAAAGTAATCACAGGTGTTTAATTCATCGAATATATAGAAATAATAGCAGAAAAATGTTGCATAGTTAATTCTCGGCTCTCTAGATTCATTGGTATCGAATGAAGTTCATTTTATGTGATCAAGGTATGTAGGGTTTCAGATTTTACTTTCTAGATATCACGCTCATCACACAACGCACATTCTGCGTTTGCCTAGTTATTATAATGGAAGGGCCGAGTCTGTCAGTGCTGGCGCGACTGCTATTCTACGGGTTGTGTTACAACTGATGCTGGCGCGAAGCACGCTCTGCGGGCTGCATCTAGGAGTAATATGGAAATGTTCATTTATTCTCTCAAGTTTATCAGATGAATGATAGTGAAGACTTACATCCCCAAGTTATGGAGGTTTGTCTGTCTGTTTGTTTGTTTGTTTGTTTGATGGTTAGTTTTTTTCTCCAAGCATTGCACTGGTCGCACGTTTTGACTGATTAACATGGAAAGTTTTTTGTACCGGCAGACTTATCCAAGTTAGAACCATGGTTTTGGGGTCGAATCGGTTCAACTACTTTCAAGATACATCATCCCAAAGTTTCTAAAAACCACATAAGATATCAATGGTACACATTATTTCATATTTGTATGCAATTTGGACCAGCCGTTTTGGAGAAAATAATTCAATATATATCATTTGTTCATGGAATAGATAGAAATGAAATAATAATATGTTGACGAGATTCACGGCATTCTAGATTCGATTACTCTATAAAGTAGGCCTATATTTCATGTGAGTCAAGGTGTGTAGAGTTCTCGATTATACTTCATTGAGTCATCTCGCTCATCTAACAACAATGCTGCGTTTGCCTAGTTTTGATTTCATGTGCAACTCTCTTCACTCGGCTAGCAGATTCTAGCCAATGGCAGACCGTGAATATGTAAACAAATACGAGTCACTGCCTTCCCTAGTTGATTACTCTAGTGGCAATAATGAAGACCCATCTCGAGTGCTGATAACAAAATATTTCACAAGTCACTTTAAAATTTCACCCACCCAAATCGGTGGTGAGAATTTCAATAATTTCAAATAAATGTGTATTCAAATGTGGATTCAAAATTGGATGATGAAATACGATCCGAGAATATTTTCAGCTATTTTCAGTGAAATTACATCATTTCGTTTCACATTCCAGAAATCTCGAGGGTAAGGTTTCTATAGCAGCGTCTGCCACGATCTATGATAGTTATTATTAGCTAGTATTAATTTTGCTTCATCAGTGAACGACATTGTACAAAAGACTGTGCACATAGCAAGGAATTCCCACTCAGTTGTTGTGCAAATAGCAAACAGTTTAGTATTTTCTACCCGGAGCTATTTGCACATAGTTTTGAGTCTTGTATGTTGCCTTGTCTGGCATGCTGTGAAGCGAGCTGTATACATTTTTAGACACGACGAATGTTTCATTAGCCTACTATGGAGAACTCGACTGTGTTTGTCGTGTTAATAGTCGAGTGAGGTTAAAACAAACAATGTTACATTCACGGATTGCTTGAGACCTGTTTATTTTATAGCCATAGGCCAATTATGTGTATTTTTCAATAAGAAAACTGAGAATTTGGATTGAAATAACAGAGAGATATGTTTTCGAAATCTTCACACCTTGGGTAATTGATTGTCGGATTATCATACAACTGGCCAAACATGCTTATCATTGTTGCTTATCCAAAATTTCAAAATATAAAATATTACTTCAATTTTCAATATTTTTTTTCTTATATATATTTCTGAATTTTCGATTATCAAGTTCTCGAAATCTACCTACCGATTGTTTTCAACATCAATGGAGTTCAACTTAATAAAATCCGAGCCTAGAAAAGTTTCAAGTGTTTGAGGCTTCATTCTTGCAACCTGTTGAACATGGACAAAAAAACAAAGAAAAACACATGGAAATAACTAAGACCCGACTTGGTGTGAACGGATGTCTTCACTCATCAACATCCATGTATTTCTGAGAAAATTCCAATTTTTCAAATTCGATGTGATTATTTCGTATTATTTTCATCATTATTATATTTTGATAATTAGTTAATAAACAATGACATTTCGTTATAAAATTATATTCTTCAACGTATTTCTTCATGTCACTTTTGCTAACAATTGAACTATCAACCAAGAAACTAGGTCACACCCACGAAATTCTCAGAATTCTCACAGAATAGCCTATCTTTATACATTTACGATCAACGCTGCTGTGAAATTAACTGTAGCCAATGGCTTCGTGAGAATGCCTCATACCAAACGAACCCCATTACTATCAGCAGACTATTGACTACAACGCTGTGTTATATTCACAAATGGAAGCCACCGATACGAGTTGTGTAAGTTCAAGAAATGACCTAGTTTTTGATGAAAAGCTTTGCCAACTACACTAATGTCATAAAAACCCCACTCAGCAGTGCTGACTGAATGCACATCATCCTTCAATAAACTCGCGACGACAGCAACTGTATATGAAGCCATACTTGTGTCCACTGAAGAAGGCTCGAATCACCCGTGCGCTAGTATTGTGGTGAGGGGGGGACGATCGTTCGGTAACTTCTTCATTGGTAAATATACGAGTCGTATAATTTACCTTGGATTAAAGGTTTTGCCCCCTTGGATATACCCGCTACTCATGCTAATTCTGATTGCAGAGCTATGAACTATGAAGGTGAATTTGTTGAATACTTCGTTTTTGTAGGGTGATTAAAGTTCAATTTGTAATGTGAATAGGATTGTTGTGAACTTCAACTTTTACTTGGTCAAGTAGTCTATAAAACTACTTTTTTTGTGCGAGATATGTTCCGAAAAGAAGACAGAAAAAGTAAAACAGAAAAAATGCTGCGCCAAGAATTATATGAGCACGTATATTTCCCTTTCTGTGTTTATGAGTGAACATTACTCTGAAGTAGCCATTTTAAATTATTATCAGACCTATACGGATATAGAAGGAACTAATGTAAGTTGTCTCGCGATAATTTGTAGATATCTTTGTCCAGTATGTGGCTGGTTGCACAGCTCTGGAACGCTAGTCATATCCGTCTGCACGATACCTAGAATCGTAAAGTCTACGTACAAAGATGGCAATCTCTGTACGTAGTTCCCATTGTTAAATTTCCTAGAAAATATCATTAAATTATGCTAGCGTGGATGATATTTTGATAAGAATGCAGTGTACAAATATTTACCACAATGATTCGATTCTCGCGAAATTGTCAAGTATGTTTCAGCGTAGCAATGGGAAGCTCCATCAATGAATATTGTGAGAAACAATTGATGCTATATTGCTCACAGACAACGTATAGGCGACACCTGCAGAACGTTAGTAGACCTTTGGGTACAATTACCATGTAGGATATATATATATATATATATATATATATATGTATGTGTATATTTCCTTCTGAATACTTTGTAACGTCGTTGTCTCAATTGCCAATAAATTCAACTGCTTCAAAAAAAACAGTCTTAACGAACACATTTAGTACACAATAATGTTGAATAATTGAAATAATTCTAAATATATATTGATTGGAATGAAATGAAATGATCATTGGAAAGACATAGCCCTTCCCAAATCTTGGAGCAATACTTCATCATAGCAAACAAACTTTTAGTGTTCGGAAAGTTTAACTGAACGAACATGGTGTGCACAATCTAGTGGAGGTGCCAGGATTTATGATTTTCTTTCTTTCATCATCGAAAATTTGATCGATGGAGAAAAATTAGAATTGTTTGAACAGAGCACCAAAACGGTGATCATACCACACTGAAGAAATGGTTATATAAAATGAAGCTCATCTTCCAAATTTAAAAATTATGTTGAGATATGAAAAACAGTTCAAAATTGTGTTGAGGTAATGTTTTCAATCTTCTTACTGAATACATATTATTCTCTCTCTTCGATTTTTTTTCGATGTTTCCGTTGTTTTTCCTATATTTTTTGGAAGAAGTGAAAGAATACAACACGGATTTTACTTAAAATATACACAATCTACAGTGAAGCTGCCATGTTTAATGTTGTCTGAAAAAAATGGAAGAATACAAAACTGAATATAAAAAAAAACGAACGCCGACTTTGTTCATTATGAAGTGAAATGAAAATCTCCGCCATGTACATTCAATCAAATTTTAATCATTGAAGTATTTCAATATCGATTCACCTGTACCGGCTGTTTTATCGAGTAGAATAGGAGTAGGGAGAAGTAAAAGGGATGTTGAGAGCCATTGCGTTGCTTTCATCTACCAAGTGGGCACAATGGGCGCAAGAGGCGAGAGCTAGGAGACAAAGAACAAATACACACTAAGCATGGTGATAATTTCAGATTACGTCTTCTTGTTAACTTGTAGTGGTTTGAAACTGAAAACACCTGTTACCCACCACGACCCTTGGGTTTACTTAGTGGCTATCTAAGTACGGTGGCTATAGGTAGTTACTATGATTAATAATTACTCGAATGTAAACACACCATTATCTTATACTTATTTCAAAAGGGTTCAAGAATATACTGAGATGCTTACTAAGATATATTGGCGTCGCTGAATGAAACGAGGGAATAATGAAATTAAATACATGTATTTTTATTATCATATGTGTTTTGGTAAGTAAGTAGCATGCTCTTGGGACCATCTCAATATTCATTTTAAACAGGCGGAAATTTACTGACATTCACTGTCAGGATGGTAAATAAATCGGTGGGAATTGAACCCCGGTCTCTTAAAGCACCTATAAATAATATACTGTGTAAACAATTCTAGTAAATGAACATGTTTTTGAACATAATTTGATAAAATCCACACAATTTCTGGTGGAAGAGTAAAATGAACTTCTGAATAAGACACTAGAATTGTAATTATTAGCATTATTATCAAACGTGAATGAATTTACTCACCTGAAATGTGCATATATGAATGACAATAAATCAAACAATCATTTGTTTTGGACTCATTCATCAGTGTAACAATGCACTGTTCTCGAACTGGCACTTGGAACTACATTGCATGTTACATATTACAATTCAATAACTAACGTCGTCCTTATTACAAGCTCGTGCATGCAGTCTGCATATAGACGTGTTACATAATTGATTGCTCGTCTATGTATACATTGTGTATTTCGTATGTATTCATTAGACAACTGCATGTCTGTTTAAAACAAAACTATTGAAAATAAAGTAGTGTGAAATAAGTTGGTGTTCAGTTTGTATATATATATATATATATATATATATATATATATATATATATATATATATATATATATATATATATATATATATATATATATATATATTTATAATATATTATCATAATTCCAGCAAAAATGGATAGAAGAAAAATATTCCTATCATTGGCATAGATCCAGTCAAAAAGTGAATCTGAAAGTATTTATGATCAATCGCAAATAATAGGAATATTTTACGTTCATACATTTTTGGCGGAGTTATCATTCCACAGTTAACACGAGCACTATAGCACCGATACCTCGACGTCACTGGCACTTAAAATCAGTCGTTTAATTCAATAACTTCGTCCAGACAAAAAAGCCCAGCATAAATTATTTCGACAAATGGATTATTTAGAATCGACAGACGAAAAAAAAAGAGTAGTTTAACACAACTCGCATTTTAAATCTCGTTTACTCCCTCAAAAAAGCTTTTCACGTTCCAAATTGATTTTACAGACAGGATGTAATATAATAATGATCCATTGTTAACGTACGAAAAGAGCCGCTGTGAATCCTACTCTATGTTCATTTCATTCCACTTTTTTCATGAATAATTGCATACAATATCACAGCATGATGTTTTCTGCTTTATAAAATAATTTACTCGGATTGATTTTTAATACCGAAACATATAAATTGGCAGTTGTATGGATGAGAATGCATATTAAAATGTGTATATAGATTCTCTTTGTGCAAGAAAATTGCCGCCATATGACAGATGAACAAACGTATAATTGCATTCAGAGTACATTCGAATCAATCAAGAGAAATATCAGGTTTTTATGCTAACTTTCGAACAGTATGAGTTTAAAAAAAATATATATAATACAGGTGAAAGACAGATATTGCTAATATCTTCAAGCTCAAGGACAATAGTTATCTACAATGAATACGCAACTGAGCTCAACGTTGTTCTGGATCTATGAAACCTACTGCTTAAGCCACCAAGATCGACTACTCCAGAATTCAGATAATTTGTAGGCGATCTAGGCGACGATGTTTCAAATTACATCGACTACTCAGGCCATCAGAGCCCTGTAGAGACTGTAGCTAGCTTAGGCGATCTAGATGGCGTCGAAAAGTTTCTTAGCAAAGTAGATGATCGTCAGTTGGGATAACATAGGAGAAGTTCAGGTTGCGTATCCATCGTCGATAACTATTGTCCAAGCTTCAAGATGGTACACGTTGTAACCATTCAAGTAATATCGCATATTTGTCCGATAAAAAGGTGAACAAGTTTAACAGCTAAAAAAATATATTTTTCCACTGAGCTTTGACAATCATTCGATATAAGTTGAATCGTTATTACTCAAACCATTTTGAGGATATTAAAAATATGTGTACTTTTCCTGTATTACTATTACCTTAAGAAAATTATCATAAAAAAAAAATCGCCAATTCGCCTTGACTTTATCATAACCATCTTCAGAGCATTACAAAATATGTGTATTTCTCCCGTATAAGTATTATGATATATCATACTTCACAAAAGTTATCCTAAAAAATACGAATATGCCGCTAATTCGAATCATGTGCACACAAGTGCCGGGTGCAATGCTTCGCTTTATTATCGCGTTGTCTTGCACTCGTGCTCTGTCTAGGTGATGGTGCTCAAGGCTTTCACAGCTTACTTATAGACGTATCTTTATTTATAACTAGATTAACCCACAAACGCGGGAGTAGACTTCAACATACAGTGCATATACGGCATTTCCTCTGAACAAAGAAGGTATGTGTCTAGATTAGTTGAATATTTAACGAGAGATGTTGGCGGTGGTTACATTCTGTAGTGAAAGGATGTTGGGTTTAAATAAAGATAGACTACAGCTGGTTTATACAATGGCAATTAAGAAGTCTGGAAGTGTACGAGATGCGGTCGTTCTTTTTACTAACACCGATATGTAATTGTTTCCAATACAGAAATGATATGTAGCAAACATTTTCTCTCAAATATACCATTATCTATAGCTTTCATCTACTTCATTTGAAAAGCTTCGTGCCTAGGAATTTACGCATGAAAATTGTTCTAATATTCGAATCTTTTATGCATTGTTCAAAGTTGTAGTATTTCAAAGACTGCCTGTTCATAAATTCATGGTTAATGCGCCGGTATGTACACAATTTCTCTATTTTCAAAAACACTGTGCAACTACAATGCATTCGAAAATAGTAGATATTTATCAATATTCAACTGTGTATATATACATATATCCAATCCATTAAAATCGTTCATAATTACTTCTATGGGTTAATTCTAGCCATCTGTGAAACTTTTATTGATAATACGAACGACTTTAATTGACCAATTTGAAGTGAGTAATTGTATATTCATACATACATACTTTGACATATATTTCATTAATATATGGATGATTTTCGTAGGTATAGACTCAAAATAATGAAAACATATGAATGTCTCCCTCAGATTACCTAAATATTTCTAATGTTCGGTGAGTCCGTATTCCCTCCTTGTACCCAAAAATATTATACAACATTGTAAATGGACGAAAATGAGTCAAGTTTCTGGCAATTCTTTATATAAATGTCGCTTGTTGTACAATCTTGTACAAACTTACTAAATCATTTACGAATGAATTATAATGACAAGAATTCATTCTATATCTGATTGAAACTTTATGAAACGGAACGAAAAATATAAGTGTAATTTAGTGACTAATTTTCCTTCCGAACATCTCTGTAAGTGGAAGATAGTTAGAAAGTTTTCTTTCATCTTATCAGAAATAATACTATTCAAGTCCTGATAAATTATTTGTTACACAATTGAATATTTTCTCCGCTGGAGAAGTGTGTGTTTCATTTGCTTCTATGTTTGCGTGAAATAGAGAAGCATGAAAGTGAGAAAAACGAAAACAAGTTCTCTAACCATCGATTCAGACCTGAAGAGGAATGAAGTGTATATAGTACGTTAGCGTGGGAGGGGAACGAAATCGCCGGAAAAATAGAGAGGCAGTGATTCAAATATTGAGTAAAATAATATGTTACGAGCTAGATCGTAGCATTGTTATTCATTGCTTGTTCAGTATTACCTCTGAATTGTATCAGGAATTCATATTCATAGACTTCATCTCATTTAATTCAGCAAAGCCGTAGTAATGAAAATTTTCATGTATTGTCTTTCCTTTCCTCCATTCTGTACGTAGAACAATCTATAAAAACATGAAAACATATAGAAAACGTAAGAAACATGAACATAGTCGAGTAATATCTACGTTATGATTCTTAAAATAGGCTGGGTCCTGGAGGACAAATATGTAATTAACATTTTCTGAAATTGAGTGGTTGATTTCTAGTTTCCTCACAAATATGGAAATTGAATATCGTCATTATTTGATAAAATCTAGTTTCTTGGTTGTGATGTTCTTTAATATTAATGTACTTTCATCCACGAAAGAAGATCGTTGTAGAACGCAAGTTTTCACATTATCTTACTGCAACTTCAAAGTTTAACAGATTCAACGCTTTTCAAAGATTTAGTTCCGTTTCGAGTCGTAAACCTCGTCCTGCAAAATCCTAATACCCCAACATTGTTACGGCTCCATAAATATCACGGCGATAGTAACTGTAGTAACTCACTACCCCACCCAGTAATATTATAGAAAATTATCGAGATTTGTTCTCTCATATTTCAACTATCACGATTCGAATTACTGAAATGATTGTTTGAATTAATGGGAATTGTTGTTTTGTATGTGAAAACCATTTCAATTCGACATGCAGAATGTCTGTGGGTGTAAATGTGTGGATGTTGAGAGGGTGTTAATGAAATCAGAGTGGGAAGTCAAGCCACGTATGGCTTGTTGCTAATAGTAACCTGGTAATGGAGTGAAAGATGAATTAACAAAATCACAACACTATGACATGATGAAAAAGCTTGAATTGTATTACGACTTATGAAGTTGAATGAAGAGGAACCTCAGAATACATTCAGTCTCCCAACTCTGTAACAATAACTGAAGAACTGAAGAACTGATATAAGACTACATTTTCGCTAGTTTAATCAAAATGAGCGAAACACTTGGGCACAAATTATAAACTTTTCGACTAGAACTTGCATGCACTCAATAATTACTAGGTTTTACATATGTATTCTGTAATATAAACGAATATTAATTACATGATTATATAAACACAACAGAAAAAAATGCACATTTTTTAGACGCCCATAGCTCTCAACATAATTTGCTCATGGACAGTGCGTGCGCATCGAGTACATGCCACAGTTGAGCCAATACTAATTAAACTAATTTCCCATTAAAATTGATTGCTATAGCTACAAAGCCCGATGGATATTTTAATATGCAGTAAAAATTACAATTAAATCAACGCTTGTAGCCGTTTCTTCTATATAGATATATCAGTTGAATTTTGGAAATTAGTCATCAATTGGTAAAAAGATTTTCTTTGTTGTCAAATTCATTTCATGTCTGTAGTAAATTTTCTGATATTCTTCGTGATTTTTTCCCCGAAAAATCACATCAAAGGAGGTTATTGAGATCATATCAGTTTTCATTTGTCAATGAAATTTACGGAAAGAAAAATACGATTATAAGAGATCATCCACGAAGCCTTCAAAAAGAGTTCACTCGAATAATTGGATGAGCGATAACGAATACTTCCATCCTACGCTTACGGAGCTTTGCTTGTGTTTATTATCGATCACACTGCACATCTCGCACGATTTGACTGATCAACATGAAACTTGTAAGATCTGGTTCACGGCTCGTCCATATTATACAACTCTATGATCAGACGCAGTGGATTAACATATATTCAGGGTGTCTTCAAGACTGGGAAACTTGGAAAACCTGGAAAAGTCAGGGAATTTAATAAATTCGGAAAAGTCAGGGAATTCTGTCTTTTTTTTCTAGAATTTTACTCAAAATGTAAAAAAAAAATATCAATTAAATACCAATTTTGGTTGCTTCAAATACGAGTTTACAATTTTGAAAAATAATTCTTCAATTGTTTTGCCTTGCCTTTTTTTCCCGCCTATACCTGACAGGGTTTTCTATATTCAGAGTCGATAATGAAGTTTTCTTTCCCAACTTCTTTATCCCCAACCAAATATCTCCCAAAATGTTTTTTTTTATATAAATTCCATTTGTCGAAACCGAAATTGAATATGTGAACAATTTTTACTATATTATAATCGACGGGAGAGACTAATTTGAAGACTGGAAAAATATACTTTTCCATCTGGAAAACCTGGAAACGTCAGGGAATTTGGTATTGGAAAATTTGTAGACACCCTGATATTGTTACAAATGTCCTTAAAAATTATTACTCATTATAGGCCTACATACTTCACTTCCCCAACCCTCTGACATCACACAGCATGATGTCCAAATCACCAATCAAGAAGGCTGTTGACTGTGACGAAATTGAGATAAACCAATCACGGTATCTTTGAATGACCACGAACAATATAGATATAAATGGCCGATTTATAAGCCACATCTATCTTTAGTCGGTAATTAACATACCAACTGCTGCAGACATTTATTTATGTGAATTTGTTCAATCTTCTGCTGACTTCAATACTCTACGTTTTTGGTCGTTGAAATGTATTGACATAAAAAAGTTTGCGTTTCGATTGAGAAAGGTTTCTAAAAGGTTTTTACACAGAAGTATATTATATAGATATTATATTCGTATATAATAGTATGTTCAAGAATGGTGAAACTGCTCACCATTGTTTCTTCGCGATACATCGATAACATCGATACATCAAACAATGTTTGTTGATTTCATAATTAAGCGATGTTCAGTAATTCAAACAAAGTGTGTGAATATATTTTTTTGTTCCGAACGATAGGTAGATGATCAATCTATTGAAAACCTATTTTGAAAATAATAAAAATTGAAAATTGAAAATATATAGATATCATATCCATTAATTATCCCACAGACGATCAAGTTTGCTTTGGTGACGTTCTGGATTTCATTTTGAATTGATTGTATTTATGTGAAAAAATAGACAAACCATTCATAACTTGGAAACAGATAGGCCTACCACCGTAATTTTCTCAAGAAAAACTTTTCATTCACTTGAACGAACTTCACATTCACTATAAACTCGCGTTTCAATTTCCTTCATCTCGGGTGGTGTTATATACAATTCACTATATATAATATTCTCGTTCAGTTTTGTGCCCAGAGCAATTCTATATGGAACTAGAAATAACCATAACTCTCTCGATGTACTGACTCATTGTTATCAAACTTCCGATTACAAGCCAGAAGAGCATTGAGGAACTGAATATAATTTCATGAAGATGAACTTATGGATCACTGCTGACGATGTTTCTTGTTATTTATGTGTAGTTGTGTACATACATTGTACGCAGATATCTCAAACAAATATGAAGTGAAATTTGTGAAAATTAATAGATCAAAGAACTTCACTCGATTCCGTTGGTCAGCTGAGCAAAATGGACTGTCTAAGTATAAATGAGAGTGTAACTCAACAACTTGATTTGAGTAATATATTTTTGTTGATATTGGTTGATGTTTTCTCCAATTACTTCGTGCAATATGAATAGATAATATTTCGTGTTTGTACATTTTCCAACTCAAATTTCGACAGGCGCTGAAAAAGTCGAATGATTTTGAATTCGGTGATCTGTAAGAAAAAAACGAAAGAGACTGAGAGAGACAGAGAGAGAGTTAGAGAGAGAGAGAGAGAGAGAGAGAGAGGGGGAGAGAGGGAGGGAGAGAGAGGAGAAGCAGGTAACATTCTCGACTGACGAAAACCACGAATAATAACCACAACCATGTATGGAATAAAACTCCAATCAAATGACCGGTGAACATCAATATACCCTCAATTTCAAGGCTGTGAACTCTTTACCGAACCGTATCAACTGTATAATATAGTTTCTACTTCATTCAGGAGAAGTTTCAGGCTACAAACCATCCTGCCACTCCCGCTGTGTTCCCAGTTGCCTCATCACACGCACCAACTTCCCCTTCAATTGCATGAGCTCAACTTCGGCTTCAATAATAGTTGAAGTCAAAGAATTGAAAGACCATTTGCTAGTGAAAGTTACAAGGGAGCTGTTTGCATTCAACTAAAGAACTTCTGTGAATTCCAAGAAAAGAAGCATGCACGTAAATTACAACAATAATATTCATTAACAATATTCAATTGTTGTGCGCTCTGTCACTGCAGTCACGATGTAAAGATACCAACAGATTTTATCATAATATATAGAAGGTGTATTCACTCACCTCTTCCAAGTTAAATATTTCCGAAATCGGAATCTGAGTCTATGGTTCCATTTGCCTGTAGCGTAACTATCGCTTTTATATCGAACTATATAAAACAACAATGCTCAACAATGCTAATCACGGCTCAGTATGATTATTATGTTAGAGATGGCATTTTCTTTTCACCAAAAGATTTTGTAAGTTCAACAATGTCACCGGTACCGTAGCCACTTTTATCTACATCTAGTTCACAAGGGAATCCGCTGAATCGTGACAGATAAATGGAACCGTTGGCCCTGATTTGACATCTAAAAAACACAAATTTCTGCCATGTTATTAGTATTAGAGTCTATCATATCATAACATATAACTATCATAATATAATGGAGGCATACCACCTTCTTCATAGTTTGTTAGTATCACTAACATTGTGTCTAATATATTCAAAATATTCTCCCATTTTAGGTAATACAATGAATTGTTTCATGCATCATTGTTAAACTTTGCCAACTTGCGTAAATGATTGTCATGAATGATCCAATTATCCGGGAGCATTCCATCATGAAATGGATGTGTGCTGCTGGAATGCCTGGAATTCCTGGCCGACGTGTTCGGTCAACTCGGCCTCAGCCCAGCACATTGCAACTTGACATGGTTGTTATTGCTTTTTACTAGTCACGCTATCACAGCCGCGTTTAATTAGAATCTATTTTGGTTATTCATCGCTGTAATAAATTCATGATTTTTAATTATTTTTGATATATTCAGATGATCTATAACCATTTATGAGAAACAGAAATTGAATTGGAAACTTTTAGAAAAATGGAAATTTTCTATTGGGATTGATCGAATCGTGATTGAGTGAACGATTGAGTGAGGGAATGATGTGGGAATTATTGATTTTGATGATTGATTTGTATAACATAATGAATCCATGATTTTTTATTATTATCAGTATATTTAGCTTTATTATACCCATTTATGAAAAACAGAGATTAAACTGGCTACTTTTCAGAAGTGGTAGCCATTTTCATTGAGAATCACAGCGTTCACATTTGATTTCTGCAATGAATTCAATGGAAAAACCTAATTAAGTATTCTTTTATATAGCTTATCAAGGTATGCTATTCATATTATTTAACTGGCTATAACATTTCTTTGGGGTGGTATATAATGGCCCCTGTGTTGCCCCTATCAGATGATCCTAAACTTTCATGCATTGCCTTTATAGGGAAACAATGGCTTTGTGTCAAGATTTCGATGTTTATAGAAAAAAATTGTAATTCACTTGACCATATAAAATACGTAAGGAGCATTATATTTCCACGAGTATATGCTAGTCATTCTACAAGGTATCAAGTATCTACATTTAAAATCCATTCTCAAACACCGAAGAGAAAAAATTTGAGGACAATTTTTTTTCATACATAAGCTCAACATGTAACCAATTATTTTATCTCACTAGATTATTACCCAATTTATTACACCATGACAGTAGGGTCTACTCCTATTTCCATTGATGACAACACTGCCGTCGTGTTATTTTCTGTTTTGTTTTTGTTTTGTTGGTGCTACGTCGGTCAAACAGCTCTACACAAGCATGCCAACACAACACAACTAACAACCTTTGTGCGTGCGTTTGGAACTTTTTCATTTTTATACGGTCTATGAGAGTAATTGGTTTCGAAATGGGTTGGTACATTGACAATGTTATTCTAATTTTTCATTCTAAGAGTAAGACAAATTCGCATTTGAAATACTTGAACTGAGATTTTATAGAGATGTAATTTAATCGACATATTTTTAATAGCTCTATCATGAATCTTGGATAAAAGCTATCGTACTGATGGATTGGCAACAGCGTTCCATAGCTTTTCAACCAACTATATACTAAATACAAAACATTCACCGTTCCCCAGGTACAAATTACACTACAGTTTGTTCTATATATATTGCACTACTCATCGAGCGTTCATTTTCAATTCTATACTTTATAATATTTCATGCTTAAAAACAGAAGAGTAGAAATATGTATTCGCCCAATTTCTCCTACTGTCCTCTACTATACTCGACTCATTTGTACTATAACCGTATAATAAGGTCTTTGGGTTTGAGATTGGTTTTGGTTTAGATTAAATCACTTTTGGGATGTTCGTTTGATTATGTTAGTTAGAGTTTAGGTTATTTAGTTTAGGTTATATTACATATGGAAGAGCAGAATATTTTAGCCATGCTTAATTCTGAATATCACCATTTTATGTATCAAGCAACAAAAATGAAGACAATTGAAATTGAAAAATTGAAATTGAAATTTTTCGATATCTCTTCTTGAGATTCATCTTGATTTTGAACAATCTAGATTTATTAGCCAAATTTTGGTGATATTTATAATATTTGCAAGTTTCATTTCTCAAGTTTATTTATGTTCAAGTGCAGATCACCACATCTCGACTCGGCACCTCCACCAATAGATAAGAACCTATGTATATATATATATATATATATATATATATATATATATATATATATATATATATATATATAGGTGTGTGTGTGTGTATGTATATAATATGAGCATGTATACACAGTCACACACGTATTACAATACGTGAACCTAAAAAAGCTAGCTCGTTATTTATCCACCTTAACTGACAGTCCGTGGTAATTTATGTTGTAACTTGCAAACCGTAAGTTATCGTCGTAATGAATATTTTATTGTCTGGTGGTTGGTATACAGCTGCAGTTTGATGTCCTACGGATACTGAACGTGAGCCCGTCGTTCAGGCCACTTTCATCACAATACATAACATACATAAATAATTATATGGGCTTATAGAGAATTATGATCGACTCTCTTTAATATCACGCTTTATATATCTTAATTTACGTTCAATGATGATTGGATAAGCGAAGTGAAAACTTGAGGCGTCCCCAGTCACCATAAGGAAAACGTTAGGTGATTATTTTTGAAAATATTGTGAATGTTTATTATGGATCGACCTATTTTAGAAGGTAGACCCTATACTTCTCTGAATCTGAATGGTGTGCAGCAGTTTTACAACAATACGTTCATCCGGAAAGCCACTACGATAAATTATGCTTCAGTTGACACTGAAAATGGTCACAAAACATGCATCTCGCGTTACATACGCCATTTGATAACCTCTTTAGATATGTTTATCGTGTGTGGTATCGATGTGTTCATATAAGATCTGACTTTGTGCTAAGCTGATAATAAACGGTTTGACTGAATGCGTTTGGCCAACAAGACCAGGGAAAGTCACTGAATATTTTTTCGTAAATCGAGGTAACCGAAACTATTTATTTGTATCAAAACTGCTCCAGGTATGCTGATGAGAAATTACTCAGCTGGTAGAGGAAGGTTTGAACATATCATATTAATGCTGAATATCTCATGATTTTCATGTATGTCCGGGTTCAACGTATTTTTTAATTAATTTTTCCAAAATTATCTCGGATTTTTTTTTTTTCATTTCGAATTTTTATTACCCTTTTTCAACCTTGATACATCAATAAATAACACAATATTCGATACATTTTTGTGGGTGGGTTTCCCTTAATTCCACCGTACTCTAAAAAAACGAATAAGTTTTTTTGTCGCGTGTATAGTTTTTGTGTAAGCATAACTTTCGTGTAATAGATTCAATATAAGACGATAAACTCCAAAAAACATTATGAACGGTGTTTTTTTTTCTTGATGAAACTTTGGAGGTGTATTGACTTCATTCATTAAGTATAATCTGTAAGGATATAGTGCTGAATTATTCATGTCTCCAATTTTTTCATACAAAATCTGTTACTGAATTGAATTCTGGTTTTCATCTCTGGTCCAGATCTCCCCGCTCGTTTAGCCCTTCGTTACCCTACTTTTTCCACGTGTTTTTTCATCCATTTCAGAGGTTAGGCTATAATTATTTACCAGAGCACGTGATCAAAAGGGATGATTAATAGCCAATGACCAATCACGATGTTGTGTGTGTGTGCGTTCGTATGTGTGTGTGTGTCCGCAAAAACTTTCCCGTTTGAAAAAAAATCCTTTCACTTTGATAGACGTGAATCGCCCGCAAATTGATGATATTTGTTTTTAAACTTTGATGTGACGTGGAAGCATATAAAATTAATAGTAGCGACATAGCAAGAAATCGAGTTATATTCATGATGGAATACATCGATGATATTTCAGCCACTAATTGATGTATTGCATTTCGTTTTAACCAACATGTAATCATTGCCCAAGATCTACGGGAAAACTGTGATAGCTGAGCCTGATGAATGGAGAACCAAATGAGGAGCGCTTGAAAAGTTTGTTTCATTTTGTATGTTTATCGAAATGAAAATTTTGACTCATTTCCTATATGAGGTATTTGCGATATTCTGAATGAGGTTTTCATGAAAGAAGCGTAAAATAAATTAAATTCCAGCTCGCCGTGAAACCTGAACATTAATTCATTTCATTCATTAATACAAGTGTCCAATCATTCCTTCATTCATTAGTTTATAAAAGCAGTTATATCTAACTCGTTTCTAGCATTTTCTTAGTATTTTTCAAACCGTATAGGCCTACTTCTAGATGAAACTTCGAGGTTATATCAGTTATATACCTAGTATGAATCATTTAAATCATTGTTAATTACTAACTCTGAGAATGGAACCTCTGCCAAATTGATATAATTGCGTGACAACTGAGCCAAAATGTCAATATGTTCTCAAGATGCATGCACTCAATATGTGTATATATATATATATATATAATGTATTACATTTTCATGGTCATTATTATGTGAATTGATAATTTGGAGCATACCATGTGTGATAGAAATAGAAAAACAGTTATTCATCTCCCTACGTTTCAGCACATGTGATTCCCAAGGGATCCTTTAGAATGGTTATGATTTTGTAACAGAATGCTAACTTATTGTTTTATATCTTTGCTTCCAGGTAAGTTCGCAGAACAGTTTACCTCATAAATCCACGTGGGCCCTGATTCAACCTACACTCAGCGGGTGGTGAGTGGAAATGAATAATATTATATATATATATATATATATATATATATATATATATATATATATATATATATATATATATATATATGTATATATATATATAAATATATATATATATATATATATATATATATATATATATATATCATATGAGTTATACGAAATCATAGAATCAAATTGATTCTCTACTGCTAACGAATGAAATGAACTTCATAACATATGAATAAAATCTGTTGACATTTTCATCACGAAAGCCTGATTGCT
The DNA here is from genome assembly GCA_907164805.1 of Brachyptera putata. Taxonomy (NCBI): domain Eukaryota; kingdom Metazoa; phylum Arthropoda; class Insecta; order Plecoptera; family Taeniopterygidae; genus Brachyptera; species Brachyptera putata. The sequence goes on along the minus strand of OU015471.1, from coordinate 8,759,260 downwards.
AGAATAATGAGAATCACATGGCATGTTGAATCATCATCCATCATTGTTTTCCTCAACGAAGCATAACACGAATATGATTAGAAAGGAATCATTCTCGGATGATCAGAAATATATAATGATCAATTATATTTTGAATTATGTTTCAATATGAAAATCTTGTTCAAATTCAAGATAATCCTATTTTTCATGAAAACTGTCATCTTTAAATTACATCTGAATATTAACAAAATACCGGTAATGTACAATAATTCATTTATTCAAGGATCAAACTCTATGTCGTATCTTATGGAAATTTTTCTCGCTTTGCATTTCACAGAAGATGTGAATTCAGATCATTACAGTAATCTAAATATCATCCTTTGAACGAATATTCATGTTTTCGATGAAAGTTTTCAAGCAGACGATATCCCAGAGGATCCGCGAGTTGGAACTCTAGTCATGAAGCAATCGTTATTTATTCCCAGTGGTGCAAGAACAGTGGTCTTGAAGCAAAGCTAACTGATAATTACGACTTAACTAAATAAAATTAACATTATTACTGAACAATAGTACTAAGAAAAGTAGTTAAAACGTAATACTAACTCTTTGGGATGGGTAGGGGGGAAGAGCGGGGCCGAACCCTCGGCATGTAAAAGTTAGGGACTATTAAAAGAGTTTTTAGACTGTATTCAAAATGTTAACTCAGAATGAATCAAGATCTCATTTGCGTTAACAATTGTCTCGATGCGATGATAAAGCGATGTGGAAGAAAGTAGAAATAGTAATCGAATTTGTAGATTTCTTCTAAAATGTATATAGATGTATTTTATGATTCAAATTTTGTATTCAGCTTCACTAGTTCATTTGTACATTTCTCTCCTATTCTCTGGCTATTCATATTAAGGGGGACCCGTCCGCAGCGTCACATTTTCAGTTTCCATCTGTAAGATACAATCCATAATTTTATTGAGTATGTTTGATTGTAATTTCATGGTAGTAATCATTACCACCTGTTATAAGAACAATCTCTAATGCGTGAATAAAAATGAAATAAATAAATGAATATAAAATGGAGATAGAGGATGTGTCACTTTCCTTCTGAACTTACCCATTCGGAGAAGAATCTCATTACATATGGTCGATCCATAATGAACATTTAAAATAGGTCACATATTATTTGTATGTAACGGTAAACTGTGAGGAAAAATTGATGGCAAAAATATCTCATCGGTCAATGGTACACACAAGTGATCTCTCCATCCTTGTCATTTCATAAAATTTGAGTCAATCATATTATTGACGTATATTGCCTATATCTTGTGCTACATGATATACGTCATACATTGTCTATGATGAACATCTGTTCGTAAAACAACTACCTTTGAGCTAAACTAAAAATAAAATGTTCAACCATATGCGCTTGGCATATAAGACCAGGGAAAGTCACGCAATTGTTTCTGTGAATCTTCATGCTAACTATCTACTGCTGGTTTCGGTGTATGTTACGGTTTATCGATAACTAGTTTTTTCAAAACTTTTCTCGGGATTTTCAACTTCTTTTTCCATTTTGAATTTCTAATAGACTATTTCAACATTGTTTAATCGATAAATAACCAAAATTCGATACATTTTCGTGAGCGGCTTCCCTTCAAGAATTGAGACTACAAATAGAATAAGAATACCGAACAAAAAGACGAACTCTTTAGTTCGGTGAAATAGATTCCAATGAGCGAATAGCTTGACTGTCTGATAAATATTCTGAAAAGGTGCATGGCAACATAATGGTAATATATCATTGTTCAATTATGAATTTTGAGGATTCTGAGAAATCATTATTATTATCATTATCAAAATTATAACGTAAAGCGAACTGTAGTTTTGAATATCAATCATTTTAGTGGCTTCTCACATCGAGTAGACTTTGGTATAACGTCTGTTATGTTTATATGAAAAAAACAATATTTTCCAACAAATGTTTGAAAAGTGAGTCCGACGGTAGACTTATGAATTACTACAAATACTTCTTTTCAATTAGGAAAAATGCTACTTTCTATTCATCATGAATACATAATGAACTTACGTGAAACTTGGTTGGAACTTTAAACTTCTACTTGACGAGAAATGAAGGCTGATTAAGAAAAAGCCCTATAGCAACTTTCATATCAAGACATTGTAATTAAAAAAAACTCTTATAAGTATTTAGCGTCATTGTGTTTACATATTCAATGTGTTTCGGAGTGAATTTCTGACAATGGTTTCTTTTTATTATCGTAGCCTGACTCTTTTTGAAAGGCGATTGCAAAGTTTTAGACTTAATTCTTGCCTATTGATAGAATTTTGACGTTGTCTTTCTCTTACATTTTTGCACAGATGACTTCACCAGGGTGACATAAAAATATCAACCTTGGATGCTAACACTGGTAACATGTATCGGTATACATATGACCATTTTGTACCATCTTGAAGCTATTGAATGTACTACATATATATATATATATATATATATATATATATATATATATATATATATATATATACATACATATATATATTTATATATATATATATATATATATATATATATATATATATATATATATATATATATATATAAATATATATATATATATACATATATATATATATATATATATATATAAATGCTTTCAAACTTTCGTTTCCTTTTCCATGATCCATATAATTGTATAATGACACATTGTGGGTATATTCATGGATAGTCAGAGATTTAAAAAAGGTATCTATGAATATACCCGCAATGTGTCATTATTTAAATATATATAGGCTATATATATATATATATATATATATATATATATATATATATATATATATATATATATATATATATATATATGTAGGTCATACGGGGTATACCCCGTATTGAAATGTTGATATCTCCTACAGTTGAAAAGTTATCATCAGAAATCTGATATTTCGTTAAATCGACTTCCATGCCTTCTGAATCTTCTGAATCAGCTTTTATTCTTTGTCGAGTCGAGCAGAAGTTTCAACCAAGTTCTAGAAAAGTTCATTATCTACACCTGATGAATGGAAATAAATATTTGAAATCATTTAAAAAATTATGAACTTTCATAAGTTTATTTACTTCATATATACGATCATAAAATGTGATTTCTAATTTTACACAAAGTAGGACAACTCCACGTGTTCAAGGTTCTCGCTGCAAGTTCTATTGATGCTATGAAAGATTTCTTTCTTATAATTCAATACTAATTTCAAAGGAGTGAACATTTTGTAAGCCTCCAACAATCTTTGCATTCGCTCTCAGTTTGTTTTCCAAGTTAATACCTTTATTTATTGCACCCTCATAATTCCTTACCGTTTTCATAATGCTATTGGAAAATTGGTGAATAGATAATATTTAAGTATGGACTTAGTGTGAATGATGTTACACAATATTCAGAAACCACGTTGTTCAATGTCTCAAAGTGCCTGTACCAAACATATTAGTGAGCTCTTCGAAAATATGAAACAATTGGTGATAACTGATGGTCCCGAACCTAGTGGTAACGTGTGCGACTAGTAGTACCAGTGGCGTGAATATCGGTGCAGTTGCACAGGAGTCCACGGCTAAATTTATTTCGTTATTTTCTACGATTACAATTTATAATGTATACTTTTAAATATTTTTTGGAACTATAAACAAGCATAGTGTGGGTTCAATCTCATCGGATAAGCCCGATGGGGCTAGGCGGTTCCATTTTAGTGATGATGTAGACATTATTGCAGAGCAAAAACCAAGGTGAAGTAATTTTAATAGCAATCAATGAGGGAATTCAATCATAATGTGCAATGAATTACATTATTTTACTCTGTTTTATAGAATTAATGAAAGTAATAAAGACTCAAAGAAAATTTTTCAAATTTCCCAAATTATCAAATTTGGAAATTGCCACAAAACTTAGCATGATCCACTGCTCGCTCGACTTGCAAGTGCTGGGTAAATGCTAAGTGTGCTGAATTGAAAGCCACCCAGAAATCGTTGTTTTGCGAAGACTGTTAAATGTAAATATGCAATCCTCATGAGAATAATCCTATGCATTTTTTTTTATTTTTCATCTGCAATATCAATTTGTTAGATATTATGTAAATATTGAAGACACAAAAAAATGGATTAAACCTAAAAGTTAGATTATTTCACCATGGTTCAAATCAGGAAACCACTGGTTCAATTTAGGCAGCTAGTATCCTAATTTGGACCGATTTCAGTACTTCATCTAAATCATCATAAAATTGTTAGAAAATCAATTTATTTCATTTTCATGTATAACCAGTGTGTGTGATGAATGCACCTATCACCCAAAATTTGTTGGTCCCCTAAACTTCCAATTTCAGCGTCCAAAAAAATAAAATGTCCAAAGTGGTCCAAATTAGGCAACCTTACCCTAAGTATTTATTGTCTTTAAAATCAATTTGATGTACTAGACATGGTTGAAAATAAAAATATTTAAATAACCTTTACAAATTCATTATAAAAAACAAACATTGTGTAGTCATTACAATCGAAAGATACACTACCAAGACATGTCACACAATGATAAAATAAAACCTGAATCAACTTTTAGCCCCACTACTGTATCACCATTTCATTCTAACCCCTCACCTGTGATAACGATAGTTTCTATAGAGTATACTAGAAAGTTCTACAATCATGATGGATCGTGCTGCTATAGCTGGACCGTTCTTTCAGTGCCAAGCATAGATAATAATTGCAGATGAAGGCGAGGGGGATGGAGATGTGCACGGGGATTTATCCTTATTCAGCCATAAGAGTGAACTGTCTTGGTAGTGTATCTTTCATCTATGTTCGAACTGGGGTGATGACTGTGGGGTGAGGTAGGGACGGATGGCGGAGGAAGACCTGACATTAGAGGCATTAGAGAATATACATACTTATGTATAATATGTAATATGTCATGTATTGTATATATGTTATATATAGATGTACAGAAGGAAATGGTGTGAGAGTATATTCAAGACTTTTCGTTCGGCTATTATTTTATAATTTAGTGTTATTTCGTGTGTGTGAGTATGTGTGCTGTGTGTTTAGTTCGCCGCTGGTAATGGCCGGATAAATCTAAGAACGGTTCATACTTATAGCGTGTTCCGGACTTATGGAAACTGAAAGACTTTTACTGCGGCGAAAAATTATGGTCAGCAGCCAGCGCAATTTTAATTTTAAATTAGGTATAAATAATCATTCAAATTGATGACAAGACTACCTTCAGGTCTTGAAACAATCAAAACGTGCTGCTTCAAAACAGTCTTACTTATTCATTATTAGCCTAATTGGGAAACAATGATTGTAAATCAAGATTTCAAACTAAATGACAATTTTGAAAAGTTATTTATTTCAATGACTTCCGTACTTTTGAGGAATTAGGAATCATAATAAATGAATGAATAAATGTTATCACTTATTGTTGCTATTTTCTGAAGCTCTATATTATTTAGTAGATTTAAGATTTGACTGTATTTTTTTGATGGTACAAAGCGACCCCTCCATCAGCTGGGATATATATATATATATATATATATATATATATATATATATGTACAAATGAGCGCGTGATAATGAAACGATAAGTACATCTCGATAAGAGCAATGACGTATACAGAAACACATGTCTACATCGGGCCTCGAACCCACGGCTATCTGGTTTCTGATTTCAAAGCAGTACTTCAACTGTCTGAGCCGAATAGCTGACTTTTATGCTACGCCTATTTCTGTTCACCAAGTAAGTTGAGAAAAGGATCAAATACTCCTTATGTTTATTGACAAATCTCCTCTAGATCTCTTGGAATGTCACATGTGTCATGCAAGTATGTTGCTTTACTTTATCTCATGTATCTCGCATGTATCTCACGACGTGATTTCACACATTGGTGAGAATGTGACATTTCGTTTTGAAATGTTAAAGAGTGTATGGGAGTCGATTTATCGAAATATCAGTTTTTTGTGACAACTTTTGAAAGGTATCAGACATCGAAATTCGGATACAACAGAAACACAGATATGTTTAATACTTCCAAGATGGTGTACTTGAGAACTATTCGACCTATATTGCATAATTGTCATAGGTTTATATCTGGAATTGATTGTTCATCTATATGCCTGTAAAAGTTTGGAGATTCAAGTTGAATAGTTATCTGTACTGGAAAATAAATCTCTGTATTGAAAAATAGAAGGAAGAAAAATATCTGTAATAGAAAATATATGGATTTCTGTTGTTATTTGAGTTTGAACATCTCTTATACTGTTCAAAAGTTATCGTCAAAAAAGTGATATTTCTCTAAATCGACTCCCATAAACACTCTCTGAAGAGGGACATGATTTGTTCAAACGAAATTTGAAAAAAAAAATGAACATAATATACATTGTTGAAGGGATGAACCATTGAAGAAACGGCATTTATAATAATGTTGTGATATTATCGTAGGCCTACTCAAAATAGTAAATATTCAGTTTGTTTGTTCTAGTATGGAATGCGTGAATTTTTTATATCAGAATTATGATGAAAATATTGTTGTATCGTAATGGAAATGAAATACTCTCCAATGTACACTTGCGGTCACATCGAATGATTTAATCCAAAATTTAAATTCGAAAATCTACGCACATATAATTGCAGATGTTTTCATGGCCCATGCTTTGAGTATCATTGTATTATTGTTTTGTATCATTTAGAATTGCATTGTATTCTAGTTTACTGCGTATTAAATCAGTATATTCCCTTCATTGACGCATTTCAATGTAGCTTGATCGACCACTTCATATGTGACCGCAACAGTACTACTATTCTACATCATTCCAAGCAAAATGACTGACAGATTACTCAATTCTTTGTTTAATGTAATTAGAAAACAATTTTACCTCGCGTTTATAGATATCTATTTATAGACGTCGAGTTTAATTAGCTTACGGTTTAAATTACCCAGGCATCCATCTGATTGATTGCCACCGGTAGTAAGGGGGTGAGGAAGTAGGTAGAGGGTAGGTAGAGGGTGAGGAAAAGGGGTATTATTAATAAGCCAGAACGAATTCCGCACAAAATGAAATGCCATTCTTTGTCAATTTCAAATTGAGGCAACTTGGAAGCCACGCATGTAATTGCATATCCACTATAGAAATATTATCGTTCTCTAGCTAGTGATGACATAGAAAGCTGGTAGATGGCACCACATTTCGTAATAGACGGAGGGTAGAGCGTCGGGACGGCGGGCGACGCCTATTATTGTTCCTTTATGTCCACACTTCACCACTCAATGGATGTTACGCACAATTTTACTTGAATAACGGTGGATAACAGACCCGTTCTTATTGGAGGTCGCAGCACTCAAAAACGCGTTCTGGTAGTGAATAACAAGCTTAGTTCAGTTGGTTGAGGAAACTTGGCTATTGGTTGTTTTCTGACGGTCACCATGGTCTTCGAGCTTATGATCAACCAAACTATATGATTCACCAGACATATAATGTATATATATATATATATATATATATATATATATATATATATATATATATATATATATATTCGGAAGGGGAGGGGGTTCTCAATACAGGCAATATACTGATAGATTTTTTTAGGAAACTGACTACTCACAATATAATATTTCTCTAGGTGTTTATAAATAATGAAATATGATTTTGGTATCACTATTGGAACAGTTGGTACTATTGGTACTTTATATATTGGACTTTCAATTTCAACTAATGTCATATTTAGAAAAAGAGGTGAATCGCTGAGAAATTTACTGTTATTTTTACTCCCCCCCCCCCCCCCCTCACCACTCAGTGCCTTAGACCATGATTCAATTCGAGAAGAATCAAATCTCAATTCGGCAGATTATCACAATTTTATCAACAATTAATACACTTTATATACATTTAATGGCACCTCCACCAGCAGTGATTTGAATTCAGAAATGATGAAGTTCATAGAAATAAATCCACTCTTTGATGAACAAAAAATATTTGGATTGCCAGGGTATAATCAAGTTTGGGATGTAGCTTGATAACCATGGTGCCCATTAAAACCATCAACAGCCTATTTTCAGTATCACCCAAACTAATCCCAAACTTACATAACAATACCAGAATACGTATTTGAACGGTGCAGCTCCGTGTTACAAGGTTATGGATTTTACTCACTCCTTTCTGCTTATCGATTCTACTAATCGAATATGTCATGGAATTAGAACATGATCCGTCTGATAATTGATATTTCCTTGCCAAAGCTTCCGATGAAACGGTATCAAAATACTGATAATTGGTAATAATTGCTCAATTCACTCCAATTATTCAGGGATTCTTATAATAGCTTTTGAAGTAATAAAATAACAAATATCGTTTCAGGAAGTTCACATTTTGAGAAATATTTGTGAAATGATGAACGTAAACACGTCATAACTCATGCCCTGTTTTTCCATATGGAAATCAATAGAAAAGTCAACACGACAATCCCGGCCCTTCCACCAAAACAAATTCTGATTTTTCAATATACAATATCCAGTTATTGATTACAGTCAAGCCTTGTGTGCAAATCAAATGGAGACATGACATTTCCTCTTCCAATTATTTCTCTGTTCGGAGAGTATGTACTTTGATTTTATACATTATTGAATAGAAAAGTATTCTCTCTTATACGTTTTTAATGGCACTAATTATTATTAAAATATAGTTTATTCCAGTATTTGAAATCGTTCGCTCATTTTCATGACCTTTTACAATATTTCATATTTCTATATCTGACTATGATCGTATATAATCAGCTACCAGGTTGTATTTAGAAAATATCAGATTTCAATTCATTCAAGAAGACATTAAAAAATGTGATTGTAAAAAATGCATCTATAGTTTGGATGATTTCAAGAAAGGATGTAAAAAAATACAAGTGTGATTGCTCCTAAGTTACTGATTTTATACATTACCTATATTTCCTTCATATCTCTACTTTATAGATATACTAATTGTAAAGGTATATATTATGGCATTTAATGAAAATAAGACATTAAACATTATCAAATTAGAATCATTCTAATTTGACAATGTTTTTTCACAGCAGCATTAATTGTACTTACATTACAAATATCGTTTCAGAAAGTTCACATTTTGAGAAATATTTGTAAAATGATGAACGTAAACACCTCCTAGCTCATGCTCTGTTTTTCCATATGGAAATCAATAGAAAAGTCGACACTACAATCCCGGCCCTTCCACCAAAACAATCTCATACATTGACTATTCATATACTGATACATGAATTGTAAACATGAAATGAAATGAACATGAACATGTAGTGAAATGAATGAGTTACTATGCTTCGTTTATAAGGGATGGACACCCCTGGTGGCCTCACTAGGTGAGCTACGTATTTGATCCATCACTCATATAAAATTGATCTTGATTGTTTCAGTAAGCATTCACATTTCACTTCATTTGACGTCTGACTAGACAGAAACCTTGCTCAAACGAACTAAAATATATATTCAACATTACAACATGCATGTTGAATTCAATTTCCTCATCTGAAAATTCATGTGAGTTAGATTGGATTAGACTATAAGGTGTGTTATATATAAATACAAAATCTAGATCATTTCTATGATCGTGTTGAATAAACTATTTGTGTATTAATTAAAATTAACCCATTCACAAAACCGACCTTTTCTCATTTACTGCCTCAAAAGTCCCTATACTTATCACTGTCAGTGTGAATCGGAGTGAATACTTATTATGTATCGAGTTTCGATGTTAAAAACAGAATGTAATTGAAAATAACGATCTGAGCCTTTCTCTAAATTACTTGTTACTAATAGAACGAACGTATATAAGTACAGGTCTGGTATAATCATAAAGTACAGGTGAGTATAATTACTTGTAAATGTAATCTGTTCTGAATAGAGTACAGCATTTAAAGACCACCATGTTTCTTTGTTTTGTGCGTGTGATTTTTGTGCGTGTGATTTTTGTCATGGTTCCTACGTATTACAAGTTTCGATGCCTTGAGGATTAAAATTACGCACGAATCAGCATTGTGAGATATGACATTACAAGAGCAATGTACACATAGAAATATATATAAAACCTAATGAATAAATCGAATTAGAAATATATTATAGAGAATATAGAGAATTATTTCGAATCAGTTCAGTGATTTTTGAGAAATTAATTGAATAAATATCTTGTAGAACAATAAAAATCTATGATAGACAGTCGTATTTAATTTCAACTTACCACATTGATGTAGTATAATTCAATCAAAAATTCGAATATCTCATTCAATGTTTAAAGATATTTCGTCAATCTATTCCAATCTTCACATCATACCTGAAAAAGAAATCCAACGAAACAAAATTAATATTCATATGATTTTATCATATGATGACTGAGTGAAACGGACCCGGAGGAATGATGAGGGGGTGAGGGGGGGGGAGGCGGAGGATGGAGAGAAACGGGGCTACATCATGCATCGCTTGTTGATTTCAAACAAAAAGAGTCTTCTTCGTCCATGTTTTGTTTGTAATACACGATTATCACATCGATTGTTTGTGATTTTGTTCATTAGGCCGATAACTCCCATGTCGAACGGACTGGTCAGCCACTCAGTACACGACGTGATTAAAACCGATGGTGCATGCTTCTATCCATTTGATTGACATCTGGGAATTGATTGCGCGTATTTATTAACAGTCACGAAAATGTCTCGAATGAACGCATAAATTGGGGTTTAGTTATTATACATGTATATATGAATTATATTTGCATTTGATCCGATGAATTTCAATGATCAGCAATGATAATTTGACACGCTAAAGGTTGGTATGGTAAAGAGAGTTAATGATTGTTTCCTAGCGATCAGTGTGACGTAGTGTCAGAATTACCAACGTAAAATTAGCTGTAACTGTAAGTTTAAATTAGTTATCACCATGGTTATGCATACTGCCATACTTTAACAAACTCTCACATAAAGGCTAACTGGACTTGGTAATACTGGGCACAAACGTAGTGGAGCTCTAACTGGCAGTTTGAAGTTTTTATCACCATGTTTACCCATATTATTTATATTCAGAAACTCTCAGATAGAGGCTAACTGAACTGGTAATACTGGGCACCAACGTGGGATTAGCTCCAACTGACAGTTTAAAGTTGTTATGGTTACCCATGTTATTTCTTTCACAAACTCCCAGATAAAGGCTAACTAAACTTGGTAATACTGAGCCTTGATGTTAGTCTTTTCTTCTCCAATTCAGCGAATCTATCCTAATACCACGCCTGTATAGTTAGATGAGAGTGTAACAATCATTTGGGAGTTCGATATACGTTTTGCGCTGGAGCTTTATTTCCATATTTAATAGTAATGATAAACAATTCACAAAATGACCTCTAGGAAGCTCGAGGGAGAACGTACTGCTGAGGATATTGGATCTGCCCAGCTTCCGTCTTAAAGTCAGTTATTCGAGGCATCCCTTGGTAATAGCTAAACTGATAAGGTCATAGTGAATGTTCAATTGTAATACATTAGCTATGAGCAAGAAAGACCACAAATGAAATAAGCAATTAAAGTCGCTATACTATTCCCTCCTTTCTTGAATTTCTACGCCATATCCAGGTTTTCGCCTGTTTGTGCGATCTTGTATACTTCACTGGACTGTCTGACAGGTTGCTAGTTCACAATCCCGTATGGCTCCAACGCAAGGTGGCTTCAATTATTGCAAAATAAACCGTAAATTTAATTATTCCTTGAAAGAGAATACAGTATATAATCCTTCCTCAACGAACCCAAGTAAAATACAAGAATGAAAGATAAAATAAACCAAAAAACCAACACAGCTATATAACCTTCAACCAATATAATTCAAAAAAAATGTAATTAGATCAGAATTAGCTTAAATTGTAATTTATCAATTCAGAAACCAAGGTACCGGTAGGTTATGAAAAATATTCTTTTATGAAAACCAAAAAGTTTTCCTATAGCGTGATTCGAACTTACGAGTTACGGGTCCATAATTGCACGCTCTACTACTAGTTGCCGGTACTCTACATAAATACGAAATGCGAGGTAATGTGAGTAGTGCGTTGGGGCCCAACTGGGAAAGTAAAGTCTTCTAGTGCAAATGCCCCGGGCATCTGCAATCATACAAGTTGTGATGACGCGCCGGTATTATGCAGAACAGATCTTGGCTCGCCCGCCCTTCCTTCTGACTTCCTGTCGAACGTCTTCCGGATATCCAAGCACAATATCGCCTGGACGTTACTGCTGAACTGAACTTGATGGTTACTTGAATGCTGAACCCTTGAGGAGAATTCACCTCCGGCGTAACATTTTCAGTGTCAATATAACACATAAACGATTACAATAACTTTCCCTTTGTACATATTGAAACTGCTTCACACCGTGCAGAGAAGTATATTGTATCTTGTTGATCCATAATGAACATTCACCCTAGGATACGTGTTATTTGCTGTGAGGATTGATGGTACACATATCGAGTGTTATTGTTACATACAAATAATCTATCCACCTTTGTTATCATAAAATTTGACTTATTGGCTTATATTGTCCGCATCCCACAATGTATTTGTTGATTCTGTATCTCACACGATTTAGGTTGTATGATTATTCATATCTTTTGAATCGCCCTGGCGGGAATTTTTCACCCATATGGAGACTGGTGACACCTTAAGACGATATCAGGTTGAAGTCGGCCGTCCAAGTTTGTATGGTTTTTATTCGATAATTGACTTGACATGAACTTTTTGTGTCTGGTTAAAGTTTTGGTGGAGCATTAAACCTTTCTGTTCGGGATGTTGTTGTCATTGTCCTTCTGCTGGACACAACGCACATCGTGTACATCTCAGAGAAAACGAAGTAGCTATTTGTCGGACCGGAAGTAGTTTTTGAACCGTTGGGTTAGGTTGAGTTGACCGTCAGTTAGATAACTGTACCGTAATCATCTCATAGACTTTTATGGCAGGTCAGTAAAATTAATCTAGCTTATCATTACGATCTCCATTTCCTTTTACAGCCATTAAACGATATGAGTTGGAAATTATATAACCAATGTTACAACCTGCATGAATTGTTATAACGAAATTAAGAATAGATTTGGATAAGGCTGTAGCGAATTATTTGGAGATGTAGCGCTGGCTTATGTATTGTGTGATGCAGGTTGTGGGACCGTGAAAGATAATCGAAGGTATAAAAGACGAGTGATATTTCTAATTAAAGGACATCACAAACCTGAAAATAGATTTTAACGAATAATACCGATATTCATTAGCCTCACTTTAGAGAAAACTAGAAATCATCATCTCGATTTTAGACAATTTAATTTATTTATTTTTCCTCTAGGACAGGGACCTTTTTTCTGAGTCGTGAAGTGGACAAGTTTCTAGATTTCTAGATTTTGTTCATATCTCTATAGAGAATCGGTAATGCCTACGTCATGACTCGTTGTCTCTGGAGGACCAAAAAATTGATTATAACTTCTGAAATTGTGATAATTATTTATAGTTTTCTATAGCATTTTGAGAATAAATATCGTCATTTTTCATTAAAATCTAGTTGACCGTGTGGTGGCTGATCTGCAATGCTAAGCTGAGTTGCACTACAATTTGAAAATACGCGAGTAAATGAAAGATCGCACTTTTTCATGCCCTACCCATTCACCTCTTAACCTCTTCCCATTTTCCTCCCCATTTATATCAAGGAACACTTGCGTGATATTAAATAAATGAACTGAGAGTTTATTACTTATACTACATAAAAGTTCGTTGACATCAGAAATTTGGTTGGTCATGAAAAAATTATTTCCCCATATTGTTACGGCTATTGGATGAATTTGATTCGTTTTATATAATTTAAATCATCAGTAATTAATAAAGTGACTCGCGATAAAAAAAATGCACGTCCATTTAATGATTACATGACGCGTATAATGGGAATGAATAATCGTCAACGGATCTAGTCCCAAGCGTGTATTAATAGCCTCGCCATGCTCATTATCATCATAGGGCTATATGCACACATATAAATATATTTATTTATATATATATATATATTAATATATTAATGAAGATTCTGTTCAACTGTTGACATTACTGATTACAGAATACAAATCAATAGAACACGAAATAATAAGTTATTCAAACCTCAGAATAATTGTGATAAAATCGAAATAATAATGCTTGCCTAAAATTAAGATGAATGAATGGATCAATTATGCAAATAATGTAGTTATGTTAAAAAAATTGGGAAGTATTGAGTATTTATGCAAAAAAGTCAAATATAAAATTATTCGGAACCATTCTTGATGATTGTAGCAACCACGCATACAGATCACTAGTTGAATTCAACAATCAATGCAACAATCAAACATGTTTTCAATCATTCATATCCCATATTATCTCGAATTGAATGTCGTAATAAAGCTATACCATTACATTCAGTTACATACAGATTATTCTGTTCAAAGTCACGCTATAGTAATCTTTCAAACTGTTCTCACTCCCAGGGTCACTGCCTATATGAATCTCTATTATTTTTATTACTGCATATTATTCTACTCTCGCGGAGACAATTGAAGTTGGCTAGGCGCCTAGGCAACAGTTGTACGGAATAGTCCCGGGGTTTTAATGAAGGAGTGAGCAGAATATTCTGAAACGTTCGAGGGAGCGAGTGAGAACGAGATTGATAAGAGTGAGGTAGAGAGAGAGAGAGAGAGAGAGAGAGGGTTGTGAAAGAGTATTTGTGCGCACGCACTCGTTTGTGAACAAGGGTAGCGAAGTGGAATACATTTTATGTTAATGTTTTATTACGTCACGAGTTATGACTACCGCATTTATACGCCATTTTGTAAAGTTGCGAAATAGAAGCAAGATAATATTATTATGATCTAATAAAAAGGCTGGATGAAAAGCGCGCGAGGTTGAAGAGTACTTACTGACAAGCGGGTAGAACGTAATATGCGGGCTATATCGTCACAACTGTTAGGCCTGTGAGACTCGCATAACTTTCAACTGATTTAGAAGAGAAAATGTGGTATTGCTACTTTATGAATGTCATGAAAATATTGAGATTTTATTTTTACTTGACTTGAGGAAAATAAGTATTCCTATATTTTTCCAAGATGTGACGGCCATTGTTTAGAGCGTTTTAATGCCAGGAATTCTGAGAATTCGAATTAATCCGTGAAAATACTGTCTTCAACACAAACAATTTTCTAATTTCATATTCAGATACTCACAATTTTGTAATTATTATCTACCTCACCGTTTTCATTTTTCTTCAAGAGAAACTGAATCAAAATGTGTATTGTATCATCATTATCACTATCACCATATATTTATTATCATTATTATTATTATAATTATATATATTACCAATATGAATAATATTATTATAATTATTAGTACCATTATGTAGTGAGTATAATTGCATTGAAAAAATAAAATGTCAACTCTGACTTCGCCAGCGTACTCTGACTACTACTTTGACAAAATACGTTTTTTTATTTCATTTGATTATATTATTCTCGAAAATGATTAAAAAGTCATTGTAAGCTTTGAATATTAATTCATCTCTAGCACAATCCGTATTATTCTCATCGCACCTCCTGAACGCCAGTTTCAGTTACCGCTCAACCCAAACACACTCTTAGTCCGCGTGTGACTTCGGTTGCTAGCAAATCAAATCACGACGAAGTCGTTTTTAATTAAGCCTGCAGGCCAACTTGTGTACACCGCACAAGCGACACAGTTGTGATATTGCGGTTACTGACTTTTGTTGCCATGGAGCTACCCGAACCAAGACCCAATTTGCTGACGTTCACTAGAACCTAGCGCTGTCTGGTGGTAAATTCAAGTATTAATCGAATTTCTTGTCCCATCCTTTCATTAATTTCCTCTCTATGTTCACAAAGAGCTGAAAACCATTTTCTTTTGCCAATAACAAAGCAAAGCCGTCCCTGATTGGGTTATCCTTAGATTTCGTCTTACATCCGCTTTCCCATTCACTATCATGTCTTCTCAAAGTTCTGCCCCTCCTATTTGATGTTCCTTGCCGCCTATCTGCCTTTGCATATCCTTAAACAAACGGTTATGTTAAGAAAATCTAAAGCAGAGGTGTTATATGAGAATTTACACGTCCCAGATAACATCTGTAAAATGTGTACTCCACTACAACTTGACATGTGTTTTAATAATCATGATATTATAGAATTAATTCTACAAAATGTATGGAGTATGTACCGACAAAAGTACGATTTGAAAAAAATGGTATATATGTGATTCTATTCAGAAGTAATTCCGAGTGTAGGCCTATTCATTTCGGTATGAAAATTGTATCATTTTTAATGGGGTATACAAATAAGTAGTTTCACAAAATCAATATAGTTCCACACATAACCAGCGTTATGCCTAACATAAGGCCTAGGAGAGGGCGCCAAATATTTAAGGGGTACCACATTTTTAGCATATCCACATTATCATATTAAGTTGTATTTATAAAAGGAAGTATATTTGATATCATATTTATTTGTGTTGTGAGATATCGGCTCCTAAATGGAGAAAGTATTGAGGAACAATGCACAGACAATACTTATGGTACTCTATATATTTGGTGGTGAAAAGTGAATGTGCCAGAACATTTCGGGTCCAGGACCCAGGGGCGCAAAATATCTTGACACGGCCATGGTCTTATATAAATATCAAAACAAACAAACCTAACGAATACCGTGAAATTCTTTATTCCATATCGCACTCCATCCTAATTACCCGGCATACACCACGCCTCCAACTGTTGGCGGTCCCTGCAGATGTTGGCGGTCCCTGAAGACCATCTCGTCAACGAGTCACCGTCGCCGCCAACACTGTTGCAACTGAAATAGAATATCCCGTGTCTAGCTCACAAAGAGCCAATTATCTTTCTATCTCCTCCTTCATTCTTCCCTTTTATATAAAATATCACTCGCGACTTCTCTGTGACGCGACGACTCGATGGCTACGCGTCAGGACGTGAGTGGTTGATGCGACGCGGAGGGGGGGGGGGGGTGCCACGTGATGAGGGGGTGAGGGAGAAGGGGTTGTCGAGTCAAGCTCAGGTCTACTGTGTATACTTGTTTGTATTAATTGGTGCTTGGCGGTGCGTAATGCAATTAACTCGTGATGTGCTGATGTCATGAGGCAGGATGACAAGTTTAGTGTGGAAGGTGCGGCGCGATATAGCGCGGGGAGAGTGTGAGAGAGAGAGAGAGAGAGAGCGAGAGAAAAGAGAGAGAGAGAGAGAGAAAGAGAATGGGAAATTCACCTAAAAGGGCTGGTTACAAAATAGTGGAGTCTTGGGTAGAAAGTGAATTAAATAATCATCAGAAACACGTTCGTTTAGGGATATGAAAGTCTAGACAGTTTTCGAGTTGGATGGACTGTAGAAAGTAAAAAAGCCTTTTTTATGCAGAAATGTTCTATTTAAAGAAGAAGATCGACTACCAACCCAACACATCCGAATATCACCGTTGTGTTCATGAATATGTCGTTTTTTTAGGGTATCATGATTTTTCAAAGTGAAGTTTTATGATGGGAAACGCAACTGCATCATTCAAAAGAGTTGAGTCGTTGACTTTGTAGCGACATCAGTTAATTATTCAAGTATTCTGAGTTATGTAGTTGATTTACAACTTTCTTGTTTCGTGGATATATGTGTCACTGAATATTTTACAAACGGTACATTATTTACTTACTCCGGTACTTTTGGGGTAAAAAGTGTGTAGTATGCATCATTGAAACTTTATTACTCATTCAATATGTTTGTATTAACTACTCTACCGATTTACTTACTTGTTTACTCTGCTTACATCGTTATTAATTACTAACGATAGGATAATTATGCAAATGCATGTTTATGATAATGACTGATAACAACCCGAGTTTAATATTTATACTCTTCATGACTCCATGATTCTGCCAATATCAACCTATCTGGATACTTAGTATATTTGAAGCTTTTCCTCTAAAAACGCACGTGCAATATGCATATTCAAATGATTTGTTTAAAAATTGCATATCTAGATGCTTTAGTGCAAATCACTGTTTTTAAGGGACTGTTTTATAATTTTGTATATTGTGAATGAAAATAATCGAGATTAAAATATGGGCAAACCTCAGTAGTATATTTCTCCCTTTTCATTGCTCAATTTATGCATAATTGACGGCTTCATAGTGTATTTGTATCCCATTTGGAATAATTGCCAATTATCCTAATTCTGAGTTAACTTATCGGTAGCCAAGAAACACAGCTGTCAATTACTCAATCTCAGTTTCGAGTATGAACGAGCTACATATTGAAAGAGTCCGTGTTTTATGGGCTATGAGCTGGAGCGGTGAGAAGAAAATTGAGGTAGCAGAAATGAAAAGTAGTATAGTAGGAATATTATATTTTATTAATGAGTGTTTATTATTAAGCTGTAGACCTGGTATGGAAGCTGGTATTCGTGTTTTGGTAAGAGAATATTGAATCAATGACTAATGCACGAATGTTTGATAGATGCACTCATGAATTATGGAAAATATAGATATGTGAAGTTGATGATGCTACAGAACCAAATTGGGTGATGTAGTCGGAAAAAAAGAAAAAAGTGCCGAGACCAGAAAGAAAGTAGCAGAGGATATATCTCTCAAATGGGAAGATAAAGAGTTTGAGGTGGTTTGACCATATGAGGAAAATATTGTTAAATGAAAAATAGCAATGAGAAAATGGATATTTTTTATTATTAAATGATTGAAAGAGATGTTCTTTGAACTATAAAGTGCTTTTATATAGCTCACTTCAATAATGTAACAAAAGTTTTACACTTATCGGTGATAAAAGGAAAATCGACATAAAAAAATTCCCTCGAGGAATATGTGAGCCTCGTTTGATCTGTGATGTACCTATTCGTGCATAATTTAAATGCCTTTTAGATGATACGTTGATCTGTAGAGATGATGATGGTCCATCAACAGAGCAGACTCGAAACCATATGTATAGACTCTCGCTGTAAATATTCAGTACTTTTGGAATATGCAGTTAACCTCGTACTGGAAAGTAACATTAACCCCAATAAAACCATAGCTTCTTTTTTCAATATTGAAACAGAACTTTATTGAAAAGATACAGATTTGCACATAATACGTCAAGTCGAAAAGTTGTAAAACATTAATTTTATACATTGTTGTTAATACCCCAATAAGATTAGGATGTGATTGATAATTATAAAATAACGAGAAGTATATAAATGTGTGATAGCTAAATGGTAATACCTATAGTTATATTACGATTATGGCATTACATGTAATTGTTAAAGTCATAGCCTATAACTGGGATTTTTCGACCTATTTTGTTGGTAGTCGATTCCACTCGTGAAAACACTACACTTATTGGTTTCTTATTTCATTTTCTATCAAAAAATATTTTCTAAATTTTAAACTCAAACTTTTTTCCACATAAGCACAACTTTGGCAATTCTAATCTATAACTTTCAACCATTCCTGACGAAATCTAATTAAACCTAACCGAACATTATTTGAGATCATATAATTGAGATTATTTAATTAATTTCAACCGATACAGTTCATTTCTGAGTTAAACCTGTGTAAATTCTCTGTGCTGATACTGTGGGACCTGATCGAGAATTAATTCTCTAAAAATCATATTTATTTTAGTTTTCAAGTTTTCAATCCATTGATCTGTAGATCAGTTTTAATTAAAATTGATATTCATCTTGGGCCCGGTCAGCTTTTATCTGAGAGTTAGTGATAACAACTAGCAAAGGTGATAACAACTGTAAACTGCCAGTTAAAGATACTCTCTAACGTTGGTACTTCCGGTACTGGTTCCGTCGTTCAAATCTACACGGTAATAATTGGCTATTTTGCAGTGAAATACATCACAGCTGATTATGCATTCTAATTATCAAGGTTCTATTATTGCTGCAATTACCAAGTGCAACAAGGAAATCAATTAGACCCGAGGCCTTCATTAAAACAACTAGACGGTAACTAGAATAACCTATACTTCATCTACACCTTATGTTGACATTACAATTATAAACTAGAGGGGAGTGTTGATATAATGATGATATTATATCTGTTTGGAGCCGGAATCTCTATAAACTGTATTAGAATTACCAATTACTTAGTAAATTATAATTACCAAAGCTTGAATAAAACATCCGAATTACAGCATCCTATTTAGCTAGAAAATATTAAATATCTTCGAAATACAATTGGTATTTCAAATATTTTCCATAATTTGATTTGATTGATTTGAATTGGTTGTATATACTAGTTTTCATCTCATCATTTGCATTTCAAAAATAACAACATGAACATAAAACAATGATCGCGCATAGAAAAACTCGAATTTATTCAGTCTAGATTTAATATTTCTGTATAGTAAATGAAAAAATATTTCACGGTACTTGTGACATACCCACAAAATGAATATGGTTCTTGTTCACATACATTTTATGCACAATCAAAGTATGTTATAACTATGTTATAACTTATAAGGAGAGAAAAAAAGATTTGAAATCGATGATTCGCTCTCAACTCCAATCAGTATAGAATTACAAAATACTATAGTGAGTAATTGTTAGAAAATCTTCCCAGTATCCGTACATCCTACTTTTGTTTTAAAATGTAGATTAAATCAGATTTCACATCCTTTCGAACCTAATATTTCATAAAATGAACTTTTTGTGGAGCAAAAATCTGCATTGAAGTTCCCCACACATACTGCATAGAATAGTGAAACTGTTGGTATAGAATTCAGGCTGTGCACATTTCTAATCGCGAGGTTGAAAGCTCTCTTACCACATTAAATCATCGATAAGACGCTGCTATAGCATAACTAAAATGTATGTAAATAGGTGCTCGTATTTCACAAGTTAATGGGTGGTGCATGCTGGAAATGCACGGTGCCTGACAACGGCGTATGTGTATTTTATAGCTATCTTAGATATTCAGAAACTGGGTTATTTCACTAATTATACCCGAACCTAGTCGTTTCCTTGCCACTGGACGAAGAAGAAAATGGTCGTGGAATTTATTATTTGCTACAACTTCGAAGTTAATTGTTTCAAAAGGAACATGCGATGGTAGCAAAAACACATCCATTATAAAAAGTTCACGAATGGTAATGCCTTTTAAAGTTCACATTATCTGGTAAAACATTACTATCTTTATAAATAAATAGAATATACTGTGTGCAATTAGATTTAATAATGTAGAAATACTACAAAAATAAAGACATTCTGCAGGATAGGAAAAAGTAAATACTATATCCGATCTCTAGAAAATTACATCTAGATGTCAGTGGTGTTTGTTTCATTGTTGCAATAATAATTGTAACTGATAGACTATTGTTGACAGAAATGAAATGACACTAGCAGTGGTAAGTTAACGTTCACAATCACAATAACAATAACACAATAACGTTTAGTAATTGTGGAAAATGAGAATTTCGTATTTTCAATCAATTCCACTTGTCAAAAGCACGGTAAACGAATATGTTCAATGGAGAAAAATGCTTTGCGAGACTTATATATAATAACTTACCACTATTATACTCATGTCATTTTTTGAAGTTCAATACAGAACCGGGTAGTCAAGAGGGAAATGATTTTTCCTCATTTCCGACAAAGATTTCAATTCGAAATATTCTGAAAGGGTCTATTTCCATCCTTCGGAACTATCTTCGTGTCGAATTGTATGAAATATAACCGTCAGTGTAATAATCATCAAATGTATCATCAGTTTCTTGATCGTTATATTCACTATCATCATATTTTTTAGTTATATCATTCACTTTACTACTAGCTTTTTGAAATATTGATCCATTTGTCTTCAAATAGGTTTAGACCATAGATGCTTCGGAAACTGAAATCAAGGTGAGAGCTCGAATCCCGCGTAGTTCTTACGTTTATATAAACATCATTCACATCATCTACTCACTTGTACCACCCTGAGCAAATCATTTTTATCAATCGTAAACAAACATCATCATCATCATCAGACATTATTCGTAAGATTAGGTTTCACCAACTGATTGTTAGTGAATTAAACGATAGTTAGCTGATTAACTTGTACTCACCGTTGATTATGTTCTTTTCGTACGTTAACAAATAGTTAGAGGGTTAACATTCAACGAAGATACGTAAATTCGGCTTTAAAATATGTTTGAGAATCTTCTTAAGAGATGAATACTTAAATAAGTAATTCAACACAGATCACTTTTACAGAAATGTTTACTTTTCAAACTGTATTTATCTTAACAAAACATTGTTTTTCATTTGAATTATTCATGTTTCACAACATCCTTCATTCCTTTGTCATTTTAGAAAATAATTCCATTTCAGTATCTGTTCATTCGAATTGTAATCGAGTATAACTAATAATTAAGGTAAAGTGAATCTTGTGGACCAAGTTTCGGATGCCTAAAGGAATGCACGCATAAAGTTGAATAAGTTTGCTGACTTGCAAACTATACCCGTTCCTCATGTTCAGAACTGAGGAGGGAATTAATAGGATCGTGTCTGTAGCCACGAAATGTCGTGTCCTCCTCGTGTCTTGGAGCCACGAAACGTCGCTCCTCCTCGCGTTCTGTCACGCCCAGACGCGAATTGAAATAAGATAGTTGACAGGTAATTTTCAGCAAGGGTAAATATTGACGCTCTTGACTGAGTCCTCGATGTGCTTGGATATAGGCGTATAGGTAGACTCGGGAGTTGAATGTCTTTGTTCATCCATTAGTCGGGGAAGAAATGTTTTTGTTTGTTCCACACTCCATGCTATACGTGATTCATCACGCTTCAGCTCTCAAAATAATATTAATTGAAAATCATCATACAGTTAATAATATTTTTGTGTTAAATATTAAGTTTTTTGTTTTGTAGTAAAATATCGAAACTTTAAAATAATTGAATCATTACTCTCCAATTGGAGCTAGGGATGTTAGGTAGGATCGTTGGAACGAGATTTCACAAGAGCGATCTTACCACACTGAAGAATAATTAATAATAATATGAATCTTTAAATCTATAAATCTAGATAATGGTGTTCGACAGACCTGACTTATTGGAACCGGGCGAAAGATACTTATTATAAATCTTTCAACAAACAATAAATTCTGAGGTTTTATTTTTAAGGATAGTGAACCATTCAAACATTCGCATTGGCAAGATTGAATCTTATATTCTTATTAACTTGATCTTTATTCGCTTATCCCTTCTCAATTCTTGCTTGAGTTTATTACACTATTGGTAATTTTCGTTCCGAAATTTTCGTTTTTTTCCCCATCAATTAATTTTATTTCATCACATTTTTTTCGTCTTTATTATGGATATTGAGTATTGATTCAATTTGTTTGTTATGTGTTTTTGTTATTCTATCAATTTGACTATAATCTGAGCAGTGTTCAGAGATATAAGTTCCCTTGATATTTTCTTGTCCAAAACTGGCTCCTCCACATTTTGTTGATATCGTACATGAAACAGTGGAAACAGACTTTTGCTGAGCGCTAAAAACAACACCAGCGATAGAAAACCGTAATTTTGTCGAATAAATTTACATAATTTCTTCCTGGTATCCATCTATTTTTGAAGAATATTGTTGTAAGGTACGGCTCTGAGAACCTATGTCACACACACACACACACACACGTACACATGGACCAAAAAAAAATGAAAAAACATGAAAATGTTCATATATCTGCTGAAAATATTATTTTTCTTTCAAATACTCTGATACTTCCATAGGCCCTACTGCCACTTCTGTGAACTTCAGTTCAATTTAGATTAACATTAATCCTCGTGATGCCCCGTTCAAACGATCTAATCTTCCATCCATATCCTTAATTGGGGAACGATGATTTTGTATCAAGTTTCGATGTTATTGAAAAAAAAAAAAAAAGAAGTACCGTAAATCTTATTTATTCACAATGATCAATAAATTATACAAATAATAATAACACAGATACACACATGTATATGTATATATATACATATATATATTCATATATATATATATATATATATATATATATATATATATATATATATATATATATATATATATATATATATATATATATATATATATATATATATATATATATATGATACATTCATTTATTATTAAATAATTGAGTATATATAGGCTATACTATTTATCGAAGTGTTAGTTGTTTCTTTGACATTTTTATATAAAAGTTGTTTTTATGAACACACTAATCTGTCTGTTAGATCGTCTACCTACGGGTGATCTCTTTATGTTCGTACTCTAACTATTTTCTCGACTGATCCAGTTATAAACAGGATATTAATTTCTTCATCGGTGTTGCAATAAACAGGGTATGAAAACGCCAACACTCATCAACTCCCCGCAGTGAAAAGCTTACAGAATCGAATTTCACGCCACTTTCCCGTGCAGAATCGACCAAGAATAATCGCCCTGACAGGTAATTCCAAAGTAATAATTCCATCGACTAATTACGATGTTATATAATCCACTAATTGTACGATTACGCTCGTTTAAAATAAGTAGTAATTACCGCGTTATATGTACTCTATACTACATTCTAGACGATCCCTTAATGTGACGATAAAAGTAGTTAACAAGTTGTGCTTGTCACGAACGTGCAACGCCATTTTATCGCGGAGGAGTGTTGCAAATTATACTATGGTAATGGTAGCCTCAGAGTACTTGAGGCTTATTTTAATGTCTTACAATTAATAACTATTAATGTTTAATATCTTAAGTAGAGCAATTTACTAATACGAGAATATATAAGCTCGACAAGATAGGGGGCTGTGCGTGTATATAATTTTGATTCTTAAGATCTTGTGAAGTTTGTTTAACGACTTTAAGTTTTGCGAAGTATTCAGATGGAGAAGACATATTTTGTTTCGTTAATTACCACGGTTGTTTATGTGAAGTCTGTTTGATATATTTGCGTGCTTCAGAATTTATAAGGCTTACATTTGAATTGAAATATTTTGAATGGAAGATGGTGTTATACGTTGGCATGAACTTAAGTCCTTGTTCAAGTCTGACTTTTCATATGTTTATAATTGAATCTTAATTTACACATTTCCCTTAAATGCACATGAATATAATGAGTATGAAAGCCAGTTTCACCAATTGATGATTCAGCATCAGAAAAATGGAGAATAGAAGTACCTATGCTGGTTTTAATACAGAATTACCACTATACAATATAATCTTGTCGTAAAATATAGTGACTATACAGTTCGCATGTTGAGTTTACACCATGTTGCTTGCATGAAATTTGAATATACGGATTAAGGAAAAAAATACAAATTTCGCTGCGGAATCTCGTTTCATTAACACTCATCAGAATCAATCTTGTACACCATTTGTTGCTGTTTATTGTGATAATAGGGGGATTGATGCATTTAATTGTATGGATACGCAACTTGCAACTGTATTGTGAACTATATTCGGAATTTTAACCTTGCTGTTATGACTTGTTCCCTACTACATGTATAGTCCACGAAAATTATAATTGATGAAATTGTTCACTTTCTCATATGTGAGATTAGATAGAACGGTCAGCTGACTAAACCTCACCCTTTTTTACTGTACTGACATTATTTTACATGATAAAGACTCTCTTTCATTATTAATATTATCGCTATTATGCTCCACTATTATTACAGAGACTCTTCAGAGATAAAAAATATGAGGGTAAACTTTTGAATCTTAACGTTTACTTGATTGAGGATTAGCCTGTTTTATCGATTGGTTCGTGATATCTTTTACATGGAAGAAATGCTGCGTGAAAATATTACGCGTATCCGTAGCGATTCACATTTTATTTTTCATTTTTTTTATATATTGGGTTTAACGACGCACTGTTATGATAGCGCAGATCTAAATGGCGTCGGATGGATGATCAATGAGATGATGTGATGATGAGATGAAGGCTCTTGGGTAATGGGAAGGATAGTGGGAAGGAAGCGGCCATGGCCGACTTACTGTATGAACCATCCCGGCATTAGCCTAGACTACAGAGGGAAACCATGAAAACCCCCTGTAAATATGGTGAAGATGTGTAAAGATGTTTGTGATCGTAATCCTAATTGTGGGATATCATTGTCCCGCCAATTAGTACCACAGCTACACAAATATAACGGCGAACTTTTGCTTGTTCTAAAATCTTATTCACCAGTATTTACCAGTACACGTATACAATACTTAAAAGCATGAGGTTATAGAATGCTGAAACAACAAAATTTCCTGGCAGAGGTTTTTCGTGGTTTCCCTCTGCCATTCAGGTCAATACGGAGATGGTTCCTTAACAACAGGCCACGACCGACTCCTTCCCACAATCCTTAACACATAATAAAATAACCCTTCATTTTCATCATCCCATCATCTCATAGGCCTATATGATTCACCGACGCCAATAGATCGTAGTCATCAGTACAGAGCGTCGTTGAACCCAATATAAATATAAATAAATAAAATCTTATAGCTACCAGTATTAAAGTCGTATACAATACTTACAGTCATACATTCATAGAATTCATAGAATTCATAGAAAACAACAAAATGTTTACACCGTGAATACAGAAAAAAAGGAAAGAATTGTATGTAAAAGTTCTTCCTACCATTAAAACCGAAAAAAGAAACGACGTACATTTTTCGAAACCAAAAAGCTATCGACATTATAAAGCAGACAAAGACCGTAAATCTATTCCGAAAAAAAAAACACAATCGCACGAATAACGAATGACTTCTGCGTGAATCGAACCCGGGTCCTCCAAGACGAGTTCATTATCTACATATACGTAGGTCTTGCCGGATGTGCGTCCCTAATATAAAATGCAAACTGTAACAGTAAGAATGGATCACCTGCGAGAAGTTTTAAATTCATCTTAAAATATAGGTTCTAGTTGACTCGTAAATAACCCCTCTTAGAATTATCTAAGATTGGCTTAGGTGTTGGTGGGGATGGGAGGGTGGGGGGAGTGTGTGGGAAGAGGTGGGAATAATAGCCTGGAGTGAACATAAAACTAATGCCGGTGGTTTCTCTAGCAGCTCATTGGAACGCCGCCGCCAGTCCTTGGGGAGTAGTTTGTATCCTGAGGGGTATAGAAGGGGTGGGTGGGGGGGAAGAGTGAAAGACCAAGATACAGGTTGTTTACAAACTAACTTTCACCTTCTGATCCATAATCGTTAACACTACTTGGTATTTGATGAGGTCACTATAATATATTTTGACTTATCTGATGCTGTCAACATTAAGCTATGGATCGATTATGATCAATATATTTTCAAACGATAATAATCGAATTTCTACGATACGATATATTCTCGACTATCGAAACTATCTTCTGAACCTTGCACAACTCCCTCCTTTATGTTTCCATGATCCTTGGATCCTTTCCGGATCCTTCCAATAAGCATAAAGGACGCGAAAGTATTAGCCTTCTACTGAACACTCTATCAAAGTAATGAGAGACGCTTTTGTAATTACGAACATGAATCGAAAATGTCGATATGATATTGGACGAACGATACGATTATCGAATGAGAGAAAAAATTTCGATTATCGATCTGATGTGGGCAATAATCGATACGAGTTTTCACATCGAGGAACAACTCTACTTATAATATATTTCCCAATTGTAAAAATTCAGTATCTTATTCTTAATTTTATCAGTTTTTTCATAAGATAATTGTGTTAATAAATCATAAGTTCCATCTTCTATTTGTAATGGTAATTGTGAAATGTTATCCGAACTATTTTGATATTCTTACATTGATTTTATCTCGCTGTATCATTCTCGTATCCAACTTTGCGGACAGCCATCCATGAAGTATCTCTATCTAAATCACATTATCTATCATTTGAAATCAAAATATCATTTCAGCAAACTGAATTAAATAAAAGTTGCTTTTGATTTCCCATATCAGTATATTGAGGATAGTACAAAATGATACCTGATCAAGATTTCAAGCACGGCGATTAGATCTGTTATTAGATGCATTGGACATACAATAACAGTAATAACAACAAACGACCTGAAGTTTATTTCCATGTTCTACATCACTCTTTTGTTATTTTCTCTCTAACATACATTTGATACAAATCGATAAACATAGAAGAACGGGATTTTCCACGTCTCTATACCGCTGAACCTTGCGTGTATAATACATCATTTCACAGATTTTCAGTCAAGATTTGAATCGTATTTCTTATCTTATCAGTATCGTAACACCTCTATAATATTGTGCACTCAATTCAAATCCTGATCACTACTTAATTTTCCATCAGTTAGAAGTAAGTATAGCCGCAATAAATAAACTAGAAATGTTTTTCAGTACTTGTGAATCAAAGGCAATTACGATCAAATTTTCGAAACTCTTTGAGGAAAATTGAAAAACAATTCGATTTTTATTTTAACCCTATTCAGGCGTGTAGGAAGAGGGAATTGAGGAAAGTGACCCCCTCCCACTAATGTCCCTGACCCCCTTTCCTTCCCAACTCCACATGCCTTGATACCCCCACATCCAACAATCACACAAGGTCGTCAGAATACACGCCTACTTACCTTAGATATACCTCTAAGATGATCAAAAACTATGGAACAGCTCAAATTGTTCTCTGGTGACTGAGCCTGCCTCTATATTCACGAGATTCACTAGATATATGACCTATTACATTTTCAACTGCAAATGAAAATTGAATTTCCAATTCATTTGCAGATATCATCAGAATTTAAGTACATAAATTATACACTTGATTTCAAAGCCTTAGATATCGGATGAGCCGTATAGAAAATCAAAATTTTCATGTATCTTTTCCGTCTCAATTTCAACAGAGAACCCAAGAAGTAAAATTAATTCGATCATAAAACGACTGAAATAATCGATATGTAAACCAGGGAGTTAGTGAGTTCAATAGATTCAAAATCAAGGTGTGTATACACCTTCACAATTCACACCACATTTCATATTGAATGTCACTCATCCTACAAACCATTTGCTGCGTTTTCCTAGTATTGTTACTTCCGTGTTATTTGTCGTACAGCACTATGGCTCTTGAACCCGGCACCTCCACCAATAATGATTATGTATGTTTCTCGGTTGATTTCTGTATTGTAATTTTAGCTTTATAATGCATTAAAAAGTGATTCAATAAACTTGTTCATGGAAAACCATCCCTTCCTCCCCATGGTTTCCCACAGTAATTAAAGTTCCTTCTCTTTTTCACCGTCCACATAACAACTAACAAAATCGTCTCATATATTTCATTTCCATCGTCTCATTCATCATTCACCGACGCTAAAAGATCGTAGTTATCTCATCGTATCGAAGTCGTTATTTAGACTGCGTCACAGAACTAATCAATTAAAAGTTTATGTTCCTAAAAGTTGACTAATTCAACTTATAGAATGTGTTTGTGAATTGAAAGAAAAACGTACACTAAATTTAATGTTGATCGCTTGAATAAGAAACTGGTAGTTCAACTTGAAGACGCTCCTCACTTTCAATATTTCATGAACTGAAATAGTCGTACAGACCTTCGTAAATATTATTCACTCGTGTATTTCACCGTACTTGAACGATCTATTATTACTAGCCTCATCTCATAGTCAGCTATGTAGTAGAGCACTTTGTGTCTTGGACATCGTAATGTTTGTGGTCAATAGTTGACGTTAACGTTTGCATGAAACTCTTCGCATAATGTTTGAATATAGAAGTAATAACAAATTGAAATATATTAACGCATTGTGTAGGCTTAGTGAGTATTGGATATGTGTGTATAATTCACCAGATGTCAATAATTATTACGTCAATAAATTATCAGATATAAATTGTTTTTTTATTGTCATAGTAAGCGTAATGGTCGGGTTTATTAACCATGGATTAGCTTAAGTTCATATTCGAGTATAGTTGATCCATGTCATTTTGTATCATGTTATGTTCAAGGGGAACCCAATCCAGCCAACATGTTCAGTGTCAACATAATATATAAACGATCGCAATGACTCAATAGATCCATCTGTAAATAGATGTATTGTTGTGAAACTTCTCCACACCGTGCAGAGAAGGGTGTTCTCTAAAATATAGTGTCGCTCCATAATGAACGTTCACAAAATGCTACGTGTTATTGTAGGTATCAAAAGCGACAAATTCGTATACGTTTAATCCAGGGAACTAACTAACTAAAAAAAATAACTAAACTAAAACTAATCATAATTTTCCACTGATATTTGATATTATCTTCAATTATACTCCTGTACATGAGATATTCATAAAATATTCAAATTAATATGTTATAATAATGATGATTACGGAATTGAAAATTATTAAATTCGAGAAACATATCAACAAGTTAAATGAATAATATAGTGAATTTTCATTGCCTACCATACTTAATGTGTATTTCCATAATATGAAAATGCATAATATAAACATATTAAATAATTAATATAAATATATTACGTCTATATTAACGAAAACAAGTCAGAAAAAACTAACATTAAGTAACCTAACATCCTCATAACTACTTCCAACCTCGAAGCAATTATTAATGAACCCTTTATGTAGAAGTAATCTACTGGGGATTCAACAATAATATTCTTAAGCTGTTGATACTGTGCATTATTAACCATCATCAGGTGTGGCCTAGTTATAATGGCCATCTGAACAGAGTTCACTGCAATTAGCCATTAGTGGGCAGAGCCACCTACCGAGAATAATTACCTCGCAGCGTCACACTTAAGCGCTCAGTGTAGAGTTAGTGGAAGCGAACTGGCATTTGGTTACAATCAACTTGGAATGAAACGTCTGAAGTTTTTCCAACTGAAATAGCTTGTTACAATAATGGATAGGTAGAGAGAATGCGTGCTGGGACTGATTCGCAGAGTAAATAATTACATTGGAAACAAAACATTGCCGTGGTCAGCTGCTCAGTAAATGGAATAACTCTGAAGTTAATTGCATGAGTGCAATGATAATTTACATTGTGGATAAGTGGGACGTGAATGTTTTTACGGGCTATCATGGTGAACCTTTGAAATCAATGTGGAAACATAGGAATACAGTTTTTAATTTATCATAATTTTCAATTCATATTGAATTTAACGACTTACTGTACTGATGACTACGATCTATTGGCGTCGGTGAATGATATATATGAGAGGGTGAGGTGAAAATTTGTTCATGTGTCATTGGATAGTGGGGAGTAGTCGGTCCGTGGCCTGTTATTGAGGAACCATCCCATTATTGACCTAAACGTCAGAGGGAAACTACGAAAAACTTCTGTAAGGATGGTCGACCATGGCGGGAATCAAATCCCGGTCTCCTGAATGACGGTTCAGTGTGCTAGCCACAAGGCCACTCGTCTCAGTTTGAAATGATACGATAAACAATTAAATAATTGACTCATTCTTGTGTACGATTTCAGACATCGGCATAAGTACATAATGGCTGCATTCAAATGGATGGAAGTTTGTTCATGATTTATCTTTTCATTCACGAGGGCGCTTACACACACACATCGATTCATCAATTTATAATATCTACGAATGATGCAATACAATTAATACTTATCTAATTGTTTTCAATTAATGCTCTTTGTGCTCTTTGTGCTCTCTAATGCTACTTCAAGAAATACATAATTTCAAAAACTTTTGTGCTGAAACTATGAGAAAATTCCCACATTTCTTCGAGAGAAATATATGTTTGTGTGTGTATATATATAAATATATATAAATGAATACATTCATACATTTATGAAAATATTCTCAAAATTTGAACAAGACTTTCCCTGAATTGAAAAAGATCTACAATAATATGGAAAACACAACGCACGAAAATGTTTAGTATTTTAATTTTGATATCGTCTACCACTCAAATAATATCACAAAAGGCGAACATTTCACTAATTCGATTCTCATATATACGCTCTCAACGTTTTCAACGTGACATTTTTAATTAAATGCTACACTTACTCCCGATCTCACTTCTGCTCATATTACGCTGCGGTCTTTCCTCTCTTTCTACAAGTTTTATTTGGTGAAGTGAGCGGGCATTTATACAAGAGATTATAGCCTAATGCTGCAGAGTGTCATCATCTTCATTTAATTAAAAGCTGAAGTTGGTTCTTCTATTTAAACTTGAGAAGATGTATAATTCGGGATAGCTTATGTTTTTTTTTCAAATTATGTATCATGGAAAATTACGGTCACCGTTATCTTAAATTAAATTCACCGTATTACATAATTGAAAAAAAATAGTTCATTTGTACAACATCTTTACAATTGATAAGATTATTGAGTATAAAAATCTCTAGTTTCTAATTGAATAAAGATGAAGAATTCTATAAAATAAAGTACTCGCTATTCGCTGGTGGAACATGTGTGTTGAAAGTCCGTGGCCTACACTTTGATTAAATAATTTATCGACTTGTGTGGGATTAAATAGGATTTGTTTTCGGACCCTCTAAAAACGTGGGAGTGTTTGAGCATCATTTGGTTTATTGACCAATAGCAAAGCCACTGTATAAATGAACTTTATTCTGTGATTTTTTTAGGTGAAATTACTTTGTATGCTTTTGTCCTCACCGTCACGGAATACGAGCTCAGAAAATCTACAACCTGTTTTATCTTCTAAGAGTCTATGGGAGTCGATTTTGCGGAATAGCAGTTTTTTGGTGATAAATTTTGAACGGTATGAGATATCGAAATTCTAATAGAAAGGTAACACAGATATTTCCAGTACCTTCAAGATGGTTTAAGTAATAACTATTCATCCGACATCACATAATTTTCACGCGTATACGATTTTTTTTTTAGCTATATACGCCTGACAATGAGGCGATATGAGAATAATAGTTATTACTTAAGTTATACAATATTGAAGGTATTGCAAATATCTGTGTTTCCAGTCTATTCAAATTTCGATATCTCATATTGTTTAAAAGCTATCACCAGAAACTGATATTCCGCCAAATCACATCCGATGCACTCTTATGAAACTCAGGTAAATAACGATGGCCCAATACATTTTTTCACTTCGTTCTATTGGCAACATTTGAACCCCATTGTACAACATAGATGTTTGAGGTGTTGCTAGCTCAGATAATCCGATCGATAAACAAAACCAGTAATCTCGGTTGATGTGTGTTTACCAGCTAGAATTATGAGATGAATTAAACATAATATATTCATGTACATCGATGTTACTACGGAAATGATTTGTGTTCTCTGATGACCGAGCAAACAAATGAATTATGAAAATGCTGATATGAAAATCCTGGAGTAGAATTATTGAAAATGTATGGAATTAAAGTGTAAAATGTTTGGTACATGTTCATTGGTGATAACTGTACAAGGAAGCACATGCCATCGGTATGAAAAACCTAATATTTTATCGAATGAACTTCACATAAAAAAATCGAAAATTAGGCCTACATGAGAAATCAATGTGAACTTGAAAATAGATCTTATTGAAACCTTATCACAACGCGAAGTTGAAACATGAAAAAAAATGCATTTGAATCTCTTGATGTTATTATTGTTATAAGGAGTATATGAATTGCAATATTTTCTCTTGCGTGAAACGGCAATATATTTCAAGATACACAATAACAGAAAATATGAAAAGAGATGGTAGAATAACTATCTCGCAAAACAAGAAATACTCATCTTCATCTTATTCTTAGAAATATCATTACTATAACGTGATGTAAGCTTACAATTTCATTCTGATATGAAAATTAAAAACTTATTAGATGTAATCCAACTTGGAATAACTATTTTCTAGATTGCTTTCCGTCTTCATACACTTCAATCTCATTCTCCTCGTGTAATACTATGCAAGTTTCATTAATCATTTTTCTTTGATTTTTCTTTGAGATGGCGTTTAACAACTAATTGCATGAGCGAAGCGAAGACTCGATTTCACAATACTCGAAAAAAACACGATCATCTTCTTCCTTTGTTTTTTGTTCGCGCTTCACAAGTCAAACCGATTTTTGTTGAAACACTTAGCATACCCATAATTATCACGTGCATCGGTTGAACCACTTTTGTGAAGCGCCATTTAGAAAATTTTGTGAACCTTATATATAATCCAGTGTAGAATATATATATATATATATATATATGGAATCCATATTCTCTTCGAATAATTTCATTTTTTAACGGAATTTGAACATCAAAATGATCCACAATATTCCAAAATTCCCGTACATCGGATCAGTCGTTGTGTTGAAAATAACTATATTGTAGTCTTTTCAGAACAATTGAAAAGCTATTGAGAAGATTAGAAGATAAAACCAATTAAATCCTTGAACAATTGAACAAATAATCAACAAGTAGAAAAGGGGGGCTGTGCAGTGATAATTTCAAAATCAATGTGCGTTGTGTAGCTTCCATTACATTTCACATATGCCTAAATATACCTATATAGCTATTTTTACAACGTTCATGGTGCGTTTTCCTATAACATACACTGCTAACAAAACATTATTGCTATCAAAAAATTAAGTTGTAAAGATGCATACAAATCTCCATCTGAAAACATGTTCGATTATAGATTTTGTGCATTTTTTTCAGTACTTTTCTTTGTGGACTTATTTTTCTTATTTCCTCATTTTACTTGCAATATGCCAATAAAATTTCAGTTAGGATCTTAGTTTACAGTAGAATATTTTATTTTATGCCTACATTTTTCAATTGTATTCTGAAACTAATTCCATCGATCTATTGGTAATAGTGCCACAATTCAAAAAGAAAAAATGAACTAACATTTCTCCGCAAATACAGTCGAGACCGATTGTATCCAACTTTCATTCTCAGAGGTATTGTCTTCTCAAACCTGAGTTCAAAGTTATTGTTGCTCTGCTTGGATACCAATGGTAATTCACACTCACCCTAGGTTTGAAGATATTCCCTGAATAGACACGTTGGTAAAACCGCTACTTAGGATAGTGAACTGAATTCCAGTTTCAAGTAACTCATTCAACATCCGAAATTTAAATGTATCATATTCGGTTATTAGTTTCAGCCCTAAGCATGTAAATACACACACTGTATTCTAAACTAACCTATAAACCTTGTCCGGAACGGAACTACCTCGACGTCTACATAATATTATCTGAGTATAAATAAACACGTAATATCCGTTCTGATTAGCCGTAAGGAAAATTGTACAGAATAGCGAAATTCAATATTTAATTATGATTTCTATTTATCGACAAATACCGTTGGTATAGACTTTGTCGTAGCTCACGATAAAGATCATCTCCAATGAGGTCCCTATATCGGGCTCCTTTACATCGTTGTACACTTGCGGTCACATAAAATCGACTTTTCCGAAATTGAATTTGTTTGAATGGAATTTACTCATATTTCACACACTACATGCGTCGAATGCGTATGAAAATTTTATCATAGGTTCAGTGCGTATTATGGTAATTCTTTTTCTTTAGGATGCATTTCAATGTGCCTGGATCGACCGCTTCATGTGACCACAAGTGTACCCATCTGGTATATCCGAGTGCATACGTTTATTATTTTCGTAATGTCAATAATAAGTTTATTGATACGACTGAATCTTTTGTATATGCCTACTTTCCTAAACTTGATTACCGATCTAATTCTGCCTCTCACTCTTATTTCTTCTTTATTTATATTGATACTTTTGAAAATTACAAAATATATTTATTTGTTTCAAATAGTAGATGCATTTCAACTTCGCAATTAGGAACCGGTTGTATCAACTTATTAATACTTCAATTAAGCAATAATTTAATTTTCGAATCACTTATCATCCTCGGTTACATATATTATTTTCGTCACTGTGACCAATTTTGAAATTGCTTTATAAATTTTAGCAATTCGAATCCTGAACGTTCAGATAATTGGGCACATGTATTCAGATACTTATTCATCATGATGGTCTCCAATTGTTTTTTAATTCAAAAAAGTATATTGATAATCATTTGTCTTAATTGGGAAACAATGATTCTCAAGATTTCGATGTCAACAAAGAAAACTAAAATAATGGACGCCATTCTTACGTTGACAGCGTTTCATAAAGAGGACAGTCTGTCGACTAAGGAACCGTCTTCACGAAAATAGGATGGTTGAGTTGAATTCGAAATTGATCTCTCAAGAGAGAATTACGTTTGTATTTTTTTCACTTTCTCGGCAGATGTTACATGAGAAAGAAACAATTGAAAAACGTGCAAGTCCCACGCTAAAGATTCGACAGTCTTTTCTTCTGATGGCTCGTTATGGGTCTTCTCTTCTTATCGATTTTCCTCCAGTTTCCTGATGAGGTTGGAAGAACATCAAGGTATAGATAGAACAAAGTTTATTGAAGTCAAAAGATAATGTACAACATTTTTATTCGTTTGAACTTATACTTTGACATGGTGAATTAGTTTTACATAATAAATACGAAATCCTTAGCAATTTTATATCATACCACTTTGTCAATATAAAAATACTTGCTTGTTTATTTGGTTGGGAATTCATCAGAAGTTAAACCCATACTTCATTCAGTTTCAAATGACTTGGTTTCTACCAAGCACCGTTCATAAAGTTGGGTCAAAAAACGTTATTGCAGAAATTATATAGTATACCGTAGTTGTTAATTAATCTTTCCAGGTATAAAACTTTTCATCTAAAGATTCACTTTAATTCGATTCTGAAACATTCAAATCCCATAATAAGTCAAACAGAACATTATAATCTTTTAAAACAGAGATTCTATAACAATGCAATAGGCCTAATTGTGCACGATCCCGGATGAGCGAGCGATAAATGGCACAATAAACTATTTATACATCATCTCGTGCTCTGATGTGTGGATGAATTATCCATTCATTGGCCAACTCCATGGCAACGATACGTCTTTATGAAATGGAATATATATCCATGTAGCAACTGAATGTCGCCATGCAAGGAACGAAATAGTGTCCATAAAAACTAGAAGACAGTCACCC
This sequence comes from Brachyptera putata, assembly GCA_907164805.1. Classification (NCBI taxonomy): domain Eukaryota; kingdom Metazoa; phylum Arthropoda; class Insecta; order Plecoptera; family Taeniopterygidae; genus Brachyptera; species Brachyptera putata. Next base: position 8,722,211 of record OU015471.1, on the reverse strand, counting down.
AAATGGGGTCAGCATGCACAAAGAGCCAAGTAGAGTAATCATTGATGTGCACAGTTCAAATAGGAATACCCAAGTCGACCCGCATGACATCGTCGTCGATGTATGATTCTTTAAATAATATTGGGTTTAACGACGCATTATATTGGTGTATAAGATCTATTGGTGTCGGTGGATGATATGAGATAACGGGAAGATGAGATGAAAGTTTATTTTATCATGGGTGTTTTCGAAATTCATGTACATCGAATTATCATTTCAATCCAGAAATTCAGTATAGGCCCTATAGAGATGATAAAATGTGAAAAAAAAACTCGGAAATCTTGACCTACTTATTCTGAGTTAATCTGAGTGGTATGGTTTCAGAAAATAACGGAAAATAATGTCGCCAGATTGAAACTGTTCAGAAATATGTTCATATGAAATAGATTGCGTTTATACAGATGGTACGATCGTGTCTCCTGCTCTTCTGAACTATTGATGAACTATATACGCCAGGACTTTTCATAACGTACGACTTTCTTTCTGGAATTGGTCTGGAGAATTCCAGACCTGAAATAAAATCAAAAATTGAATTTGGGAAAATAAACCGATATAACCTTCATTGTTTCGTTTTATGGGACGTAACTATTTTCATTTTTACGCTGAGATTTTTATTTTCGTTCATTTTCTGATCTCCAAACATGGCAATGACGTCCAACCCCCCCCCCCCCTCCCTTCCCCTACCTGCCGCCGTCCATGATCATTACCCTCGTCGACGGTTTCTCTCATGTAGAACGCACAGCCCACGTGATCGCCCTTACAGACGCCGGTCTGGCTTTGTCAGCTGAAATACGAGTCTAGGATCCGAATTCATTTTGGGCGTGGGTTCAAGTCCCGCAGAGATACTCGTCATTCATATGTCAGTCCCTCATTCGTTCACTCTCAAATAAACCAAATTGTTCATCGGGTCATTCGGTAAATAATGATCAGTATCAAAGATGTGACGATATTGTGTACAGGGTGCGACTTTACAATCCCATATACGTCCCAACGCAAAAGCTGAACTTGCAGAGTGAACAGTAAAATATAAATTTTCATTTCTAGAAAAATGAAGTACAACCATTCGTCAAATAGACCTATGCAAAATACGAGAACGAAACATTCAAGGAGACTGAAACCTAACCCAACTAACCCTAATCATATTACTAATCAGTGCCCTAACCAATAAAAAGTAATTCTTAAGGTAATATTACTTCATATTTTGAATGAGTATTTTGGAAACAAATCAGGATATTGAAACAATGTCAAAAACATTATTTGAAGAAAGCAGAAAAGTTTGAGTACAGCGAGATTCTGTCGACTCGATCTTTCAGCCGATATTACCAAAAAATAAAAATAATATGTATATAATATGTATATATATGTATATATATATATATATATATATATATATATATATATTATGATCTTCAGATCTTTTATCTTTATTCCTCTGATGTTTCCGGAGTCCTGTCACAGGACTCCGGAAACGTTAGGCAATCTTTATATTGAAACAATTTTATACTCGGACTTGTCTTTGTTTTTATTATACGCGTTATTACCCCAAAAGAATGTGTATATGTTGTGAATATATATATATATATATATATATATATATATATATATATATATATATATATATATATATTGGACTATTCTACATAGGAAACAATGAATAATCTAACTGTGTATTACGTAGTTTCCGCTTGTCTTCAATGAAATTGTCCAGTCGTTTGTAGATCAGTTTAGCATTGTGAATACGCACACGCAAAGCGAACTGCGTACGGAACTGCGAGCGTATATCTCTCTCGTAAGCCCATCGCTTGAGAGAATGATAATGTCATGCATCTGGTTTTTGTTTCCTTGTGTTATATAACATTTAAATGCCATCGTATTGATATTGTCATATAACATTTTATCACACATGGTAACTTATGCAGCTGTAGAAACTTATTTTGCATACTGGATTTATAATATGATCAAACTCGTCGTTGTTTCTCGAAAGGCCCCATTTCTTTCAACGTACTAAATCACATATTTATTTTGACTGACCACTAGAAAGTGATCTTCACCTATTATTGCAATTACTACCCAGATAACTTTCACATATCGAACATTATTATGTATTTATATATATATATATATATATATATATATATATATATATATATATATATATATATATATATATATATATATATATATATATATATATATATCACTATATCACTATATCACATCACATATATATATATCAACATTCATTATATCAAAAATTAAAACCTACAATATACCAATAAGTTTGCCGGCCCCATGCCTCAATTATCGCTAGCAGTAGAAACTGAAGTCCGGTTGGGCGTGAGTTCGAGTCTCGCATAAGACTCTGGAATTCACGGCTTTTTCACCTATACATAATTTCATAGTTTCATTATCACCCACTCATTCGTACCCCCGTGTAACCTAGCTAGCTGTTGGTGGGGTCGTTAAGCAGCATTGAAAAAGGGTTGGCGTTAGACAGCACTAAAAAATGTTTGCAATGCTTATACTGTACATAGAAATGATATAATTTTAAAAATTACGCATTTCGATACATCAATAATTATCAGTTATCATTCATATTGAAGGTAATCCAGATAGTTTCGACCATCATTATATACACTCACGTCACTTCAAATTATTATTAAATAATGCATATGCAGTTACTGATAAATACTGGTACCTATGTAGACCTACTAGAGCACAGTTATTATTTCTAGATTGCTCAATTAATATGGTAATTTGTTGACTAGATTCCTGCGTAATATAATTAAGGTAAATTGTGTACTTGATATGTTTATAAAGCCGTAATTCGATACTACAATATTCAGTCTAGTATTTGTATTCGATATCAAGACTTGGAGTGTAATTGTCATAATATGTGAATCCAAGTGTGTACGTGTATATATGGGTGATTACACACCAAGGGGAAATCTTGTCCCAAATAATAAATATCTATACATTTTTGTATACATTATGTATTCATGATTATTACCGGCCTTTTCTGTGTATTGAGTCGGTTGAGGTATATATTACTCACTCAAGTTATATTTTTAAGCCCAACCCTCAGAGGAAATCACAACCCCGAAACTAGATTCCAACGAATAATTACAATATTTATTTCCCCAAGAGCCGGTTGTACCAAGTGATGATTAAATATTATTTTGGTAATCATTACTTAAGGTACAAAAATAACATAGGTAACCAAGGGTGATAACAAGTTAATTTGCTAATTTTTGCTTAATTCACTAATCATCACTTGGTACAACCGGGTCTTATTATAGAGAAAACTATGAATCATCATTCCAATTTCAGAAAGTGAAATTCATTTGTTGGTTCCCCCTAACCCGGGCCTTTTCCTGAATCGTGACGTATAGACATTACTCGATTCTGTTCATCTTTCTATACAGAATTGGTGAGGACTACGTCATGACTCAAAGTCTCTGAAGGACAGAAAAATGTTTTATAATGTATATAATCGATATGATGATTTCTAGTTTTCTTCAAAATTAGAGAAATTAGTATCACCATTAACCATTAACCATTAAAATCCAGTTTTAGGGTTGTGATTTCCTTTGAGAGTTAGGTTTCAAAATCCAACTGAGTGAATAATATATAACTCATTCAACTCAGAACACATATAAAGTAATACTCATGTATATATAAATACTTGTGTGCTGTATTAATAAATGAATACATATTTATTATTCAGGACAAGATTTCCACTTAAACCAACCCAATAGTTAATCCTCAATAGATTTATACCTTTTCCATTGTATGACCTCTTAACAGGAAAACAGTGCAACGGTTTCTATCTAATATAAGTATTAAAATTTGAAAGTGTGAAAATTGCTCAATTCCAAGTAATGGCTTTATTTCATAAGATAATACACAATTTTATTTTTTATTTTACTTCAGTGCTATACATGTCTCCCCACTACCACACTCCACAGACTCTGACTACCCCTGTTACCTTTTTATTGATCATATCCATGGATGAAGTTTACATTTATTTTTAGAGTCGAATTAAATTCATATCAACAAATTTTAGTTTTTCATATACTTGTGAACCTAGAAAAGCAGAAGGCTGACGTATTTTTCCGTTTCTTTCATCTTTCAAAGATAAATACATTATATATCAGGTTAGTATTTTAATTGAAAGACATTTCCATGGTTACCCAAACTAGAAGAGGTTATGAAACTACTGAAAGCTACTTTTTCAGACGAAGATGAAAACGTTGCTGTTATTTAAATTTACAAAAAACATAACCTAACCTTGTCGGCGTCTTTCGACAAATCACTCGAAACCAGTAGTACGGTACGTAATTTCAATGAACATTGGCAATAATCATTTCCAGAGATATCCGAGTTTTATTCTAAACGAAGTTATATGTGAATTTAAGTAACAATTTATGTATCAAGTTTGATTTCGATCAATAATAAATTTCAGTTCAATATTGTAATCTCATTACGTACAAGAATAATAATCAAAATTCATGAAAATATTCCACTTGATGTAAAGGGCGCTGTTATGTTGTCTCAATTGTTCAATTAATAATCGCAATTGTTGGCTATAGATTCCTACCAAATACAATCACGGGGTAAATTATGTGGCTTGCTATATTTATATAGCTGTAATTACTAATTACCAATTAGTCCAGTATTTGTGTTCGATATTAACAATTGAAGTGTAATGATAATATGTGAGTATGTATATGTGTATATAATATATCGTCGAGGTGATGTACGTGTATGTGTGAGTGTGTTGGGCGGGGCAGTGCAGATTGCAGGGGTTCGCAGCTTCGGTTATCCCTGGATTCTGCCCGAGCCAGGGATTCGGTAATGTTCGACTCATTTCGGCACGGCTCACTCATGAGAAACCAAACACCCGAAAAGTGACAAAGATAAAAAGAAAATCTTTTAGAATCGATTTGTGTTTCGTTAAAGGAAACGACCTGAAGGATGTTGACTGATTTATGTTTCATCTAACGATTCACATCCACACAAAATATAAACATCTCAATTCTATACTTTTAACTTTATAGCTAATTAACTGTTGTCATGGCAATCTCTGTTTACTGTTTAGATTTTCTTACATAATTAATATTTGTATACTAATGAATGTTATGAAATAACGAGCAGAAGCCAATTATCTTGTTGTCTTTGTTTGCAGGTGAGTACCAACATAATAACGTGAAACGACGGCGCTTGAACCGAGTGGGGTCGATCAACCAAGCCGTGGCGGGCGCTGCGTAGGCCCTACGTAAGTCGCACCGAGAAAACCTTTAATCGTACATTTTATAGTCTCGTTGGAATTATAATCTTTTCAACACGCGTTTCAGCACGTTTTGAGAAATTAGTATTTTAGTTAATTTTATCGATATATTTTAGAGTTTGTTTTTTCTTTATCAAGCCTAGACCGTATTTCTTTTGCCCGAACTCTTGAGTGTTGGGAGACGTTGGGAGATAATGTATTGGGAGACGATGTATATGTATCCTTGTATCCAATGATTAGATATTAGTAAAAAATGATTGACATTTTTGCGCTGCAGTTTTAGAAATATCAACGATTCAAAGATTTGTCTTAAGATTATATTTGATTGGCTTCGATAAAAGTTTGTTTTGCAATATCAATAAGTCCTGATGATATTTGTGAGAAAATCCGTAGTGATGTCACCAGAAATTTTAGTAGAAATCATTGATATCACCAAGATTTCTGCTGTTACCATCTGAATCGTGACATCATCAAAAATTTTGATGAAATATAAAAAATCTTGATGATATCATCAAAATCTTATTGACATCATCAAAATCTTGATGATTATCAGAATCTTATTGACATCATCAAAATCTTGATGACATCATCAAAATCTTATTGACGTCACCAAAATAATGATGACATCATTAAAATCTTATTGACATCATCAAAATCTTGATGATTATCGAAATCGTATTGACATCATCAAAATCTTGATGACATCATCAAAATCCTAGTGGTATAAATTATACAGTAAGAATATTTTAATGATATCATCAAAATATTTCTAGTGATATTGCGACTAGAAATAGTTTTCTATTTACTTATCAAGGGTCAAGGGTCAACTTGAAAAGTGTATTTCAATTTTATTCTTCTATGTGAGGCCCTATAGCAAATGTAAAATTTGCGTTCTCAACAATTGTTGTTCATCAAACTAACGATGTTAATGAAAATAAACTCAAAATTCACTACAACTAATGAGAAATGTCTAGTTAAAAGGGTCAGATCCTAAGACACAGAGGTGGGACGTATTATGACACTTTCACCTCTTAGTTTCTTACATATCCCGATTTAACTACAGGCCTAGGGCTAGATTGACTGCAGGGTTGTCAGACGGAGTGTTCCTGAGGGACCTCTTGGGAACAGACGGGAAACGATAGCTTTTAGAACGAACAGAACCCGAAACGGACCAGCGGATCAGACCACGTGAAATATGCTAGGTTGGTGGTAGAACAGGAGGGGAGGGGAGCGAGGGGGGAGCACCAACGTCCGGGGATATACGACGGTCAAGGGAAATTGAACATCACTGAATCATTTTCTATTGGTTCGTGATTCTAAGGTCTTGAGTTTCGAGTAGAGGAAATTATAGAATGGACTTTTGAGAATAGTTTTGAGGATGTCTCACCAATCTGGAGTGGTTGTCGATAATCTTAGTATTCTGCTCCAGTGAGGAAGTGAGTACATACACATAGAAATCATCTGCACAGACTTGATCGAACTGATACACTATTGAATGTTCTTGAAAATATTATAATTATTATTAAGAGTCCATGGGAGTCGATTTAGCGGAATATCAGTTTTGAGGTGATAACGTTTGTACGGTATGAGATATAGAAATTCTAGATAAAAGCAAATACAGATATTTTCAATACCTTCAAGATGGTGTAAGTAATAACTATTTAGCCTTCATCGCATGATTGTCAGGCGTATACGCTTAAAAATACAAATTTTTGAAAGCGTATACGCCTGACAATTATGCGATTTGAGATGAATAGTTGTTACTCACACCATCTTGAAGGTATTGAAAATATCTGTGTTTCCTTGTCTTCAGAATTTCGATATCCCAAACCGTTCAAACTTTATCACCAAAAAACTGATATTCCGCTGCATCGACTCCCATGAACTCTCAGGGACTTTATTTGGGCCATTCTTACGTCTTACCTCGCTATACTATAACAGTGACAAACTGACACAAAGAAACATAGCATATATTTGGACTAAATAATACAATTGAATTCAGAGTCATATTTTTTTCCGAGTCATGAGATATACTTATAATAATGCAACCATGAAGACCAAGCTGCCCTTCGGCGATGCAAGGTTCCAATGAGCCCGGCAGGAGGATAGTCAACATCCGTTTATAGCATTAGTATAAGTCATGTACATCATTAATTATAATATACATTTTCATACATTATACATATATCCTTCGCCCGGTTCCAACAAGTCAGGTCGGGGGATGTCGAACACCATCATCTAGGGCCTCTCAAACAATGCCTACTGACCAATCCTGTTGCATCATCGTCCACGTATTCATCGTCTTCTTCACTTTCTTCTTCCATCTCTACTAAAATTCACCATGCTTCCCGTTCTTCCCACAATCTTTCCTCTTCCGCATCTTCCCAAATACCACCTCTTTTTCTCACGCTTCCACTTATCTGATCTCTCCATCTTCCTCGTGGTCTTCCAGCTACATACATTATTATATATTATTATTTACGTCATGCACGGTATTAATTATTATATATTTTTTTTATCGACATCAAAAACGTGGCGCAAAAGCATTTGCGCCTATAAATCCCTATAAATCCCTATAAATGCGAAGTTTTGAACGGGGCGATCTTACTCCCCCAAAGTCATATTGTGGATTTTAGTGTAATTTCACCTGTAAGTATACACTAAAATCTACAATATGACTTGGGGGTTGAAGCGACTTCGCAACGGTGCATCGAAACACTCGCCATTCACAAACTTGTCCTCGAAACGCAGAACAGGAGAGTTCCTCTGGTACTGTTGATTATGATTGACATGTTGACATGATTGACATGATTGACATGTTTACGTACTTCGGTGATTGAACTGATAGACGAGACATGCAACAATCGCTACAGATTGGTTAGACCACAAATAATGAGCTCGATCAACTGTGGTTAGACGGACTAAATATGATAACGTTGACCACGATTAGCTACTTGGTGACATTATGTACCAGAGTCACATCGATTTCTTAATTTATGTTGATTTTAATGACACATCATAATCAAGAAGATCGTTTTTAGACATTTCTTTATCCGAATGTGTCTAAAACTAGAATTGTGAAATATACATATATATACACCATAATATATGTGTACGCCTCAACTGGGACTCGAACCCGGGACCTCCTCCATACACACACACATAATATATATATATATCTATATGTGTACGCCTCAACTGGGACTCGAACCCGGGACCTCCTCCATACACACACACACACACACACATATACATATATATATATATATATATATATGTTGTAGCGTAGACTTTGAGGACCGTTGGAAGATGTTAATAAGTCACTTTTCGGTGATTTGCCCTTCCTTGAAACAACTGGTGGCTCTAAAAAGAGCCTTGTGTTTCGACGTTTCGGCTGAAAACGTTCAGCCATCTTCAGGAGTCGTTGTGGTGTGGTGTGGGTATATATATCTGTGTGTGTGTACTGTGTGTGTGGGTGTGCGCGCGTGTATATGGATCGATATAGTATAAGAACACAAAAACGCACATTAATGACTTCTTTTGACACCGGAGAACGTTCAGAGCGAATCTTTGTCGAAAGAATGTAGCTAGCTGGGTATTCTTTGACGACATCTGAAGCTCTTTGATACAGTATATTATTACTACACAATCACAAGCAGCGTCTGCGCATCAAGTTACATTTCCCAACAATTACGCCCTCCCGTCATCTGCATTAACAATAACAACAGTGCCTTTTTTTAGCGTATCTAACATTTTCAGTATCAACATAATATATGAACGATCGCAGTGACTTATCGGATGAACATATTGTAGTTTAACTGCTTAGTACCGTGCAGAGAACTTTTTTTTTTAAATAATAGCGATCCATTGAAAAAAATTCTCAATATTTTACGTGTTCCTGTTCCGTACAATAGGTAACGGTACGCTGTGAGGTAAAAATCGATGGCAAAAATATCGAGTTTAACTATCATATTTAAGCGATCTGTCCACCTCTTTTATTACTAAATTCGACTTATTTGCATCTTCGACAAATATTGTCCACATACATTTTTTGGTTTTCTATCCTGAACGGTTCAAGTTTTAGGATCACTTATATCTTTGAAATCACCCTGGCGTGAACTTTTTACCCAACGGAGGCTGGGAAGACTTAAAGTTGCTACATTTTTGTCGACATTGCTTTTAACATATTATGATATTTACGATAAAATGTTTTCATTAGCGTGAAAGTTTCTTCTAAGTTGTTATTTCACCTGAATCTTGGTCGCAAGTTGCTCGAAAAAATATAATAAAATGTGAACTATGTAAGTGTATCTAGTTATTACACGCTTCAAAGGTTTACCTTGACCATAGATGAAAGTATTCACTTCTGTGTTGCATCATTATACCTAAAGAGTATTTCCGGCTATAATGAACGTTTTACCAGATACAATTTTTTTACATTTCTTCATTCATAAAAGTAAGTTTTTGCCACCGTCCCGGTGGCTCAGTCAAATATCGCTAGCGGTAGAAACTGAAGTCAGGCGTGGGTTCGAGTCCCGCATAAGCCATGGGTTTTTGTAAACGTCCTTACACCTATCATCACTTCATAGTTTCATTATCACCCGCTCATTCGTACCCCCGTATAACCTAGCTGTTGGTGGGGTCGTCAAGCTGCATTGAAGTTTATGCCTTCAAAGGAAAGGTTGTCATCAAATACAGAATAATAATACATGAGATAAAAAATAAGCATATAGGTCAACAAGTAAGATGAAATGATATTGCGATGAAACTAAATAATTACTGTCTAGTGGCAAATGGATCGATCTTCAGTATAGGTACAGAAAATGAAATATAATTTATTGTTAGGAAAAAAGTGACCTGAATATGTAATGTAACTTGATTATAATGTCAGTGAATTCATAATCAATAGAAGAATAAATACTTGGAAATTACTTCAAAAACCCTTAATTTGGAAATACAGATATTTTAGTATTACGTCAGCTCGAAAATCAATAATTTCAACCACACAATGGAGAAACATTTATTATTATAATCATTACAACTTTTATAAATTCACAATTTATATAATATCTTTCGCCCGGTTCCAACAAGTCAGGTCGGGGGGTGTCGAGCACCATCATCTAGGGCACCATCTAGCACCATCCAGCACCATCCTCTCAATTAATGCCGGCTGGCCAATCCTCGCATCATCGTCCTCTTCTTCATCGTCTTCTTCACTTTCTTCCTCCATCTCTACTAATCTTCGCCATGCTTTCCGTTCTTCCCACAATCTTTCCTCTTCCACATCTTCCCATATACATCCCATATAACTTCACAATATGTATTGATATTACATATAAATCTCTTATTGATCTTCCACTATCCTACGTGATTTTTTCATTTATACACATCACAAACCTAGCTGGAAATCTATTTTCTCCATCTGAGATGTAGACAATATGAAACCAGCTCTCTTTGCGTCCCCGTCGCGTCGTGTAGCTTCTATCGCTCCAAAAAGTACCACACCACGTTCAAGATTCTCTCCTTTGATGTAAAAGAAAGCTATGACGAAATTACGCGATATTATTGCATTATTACGTACATGACAAGACTTTTCCAGCCACGTCGTTTGAGGTGGATCGGAGCGTGTGAGGGGAAGGGGGTGGAGTGGGGGGAATAGCAAAATAGAAAGTTACTAGTAGTCGAAAACTTTACCTACAGCATTCTATATAAAAAATCAATGTAAGAAGTGAAAAATAGTAACAAATAAGTACTATTGTGTAACAGGTTTTCAAGTAACGAAAAACTAAGGCTATTACAGTAAAAAGAAATAAATAGATGGTAGGATGTGATCAGTCATCTTCAGGGATTTTTCGTTGCAGTTTAGTGAACGTCCTACCGAAACTTTGGCAAAATAAAATGTCCCAGATGGGACCGTAATTCTATCCCATAAGAGCGAACGCGGTCAAACCGAGAAATCCAAACAACAAATTATATGTGTATGTATACATATTATATATATATATATATATATATATATATATATATATATATATATATATATATATATATATATATATATTCAGAATAAATCGATTGACACCATTGATCACCGTCGAATTAACATCGATTACATTCAATATACGCTAGCTTTATTTCTTAAGTGGATGTAAGTAATTATTTATATTCGCATTGTTCGTGTATTGCTGCCAAATCGATTATTGTGATTGTTCAATTAAAAACTGTTTACTTGTCGAGATGAGGCAATAAATTAGGTTACATCATATTTCCTGATACACATTTACCTTGTAAGAAAACAGATATAAAAGGCGATTTGATATGCAAATTGATAATAAGGAAGAAGAATATGAGAAGAAATTTAATACGAAATATAATGAGGTATATTAACAAGAAGATTGATCATTATGTTATGCATGTGTATGTAATTTCTATTACATCATGTATGGCACTTATTTACAACTGGGTCAACAACAAAATCAAAGCACTTCAATATAAGCGTTTTTATCAGAAACTAATTTTATCAGAACTTGGAATATAATTCGTACTAATTCGTATAATTCGTAACTATATTGAGACAATAGGCCTATAACATAGCAATAGCAATCAAACCCTCTTTTATCCACTTTTAGCACGATGTAGTAATACCAACAAACTTGATCATAATATAAAGATGGTGTACCAACTCGCGCCTTCCAAGTGAAATATTTCTGGGGTCAGGATCCGAATCCATGGTCCCACTTGCCTGTAGCGCGACTATCGCTTCTATGTATAACGATATGTATAACAACAATGCTCAACAATTCTACACCCGGATCAGTAGAATTATTATGTTGAAGATGTTTTCAGAAGGCAGTTGCGTTACTTTCGTTGTTACAACAATGATTAAATAGAAGTTATATTGTTGCAAGATAGAAAAGAAACTAGTATCAACTCAAAATTCGAAATAAATTTCATTTTAATCTAAGATTACGGTGAAGATGGTAAATTATCAACATATATAAGTTAGTATATGCTATAATTTCAATGATTCCAGTTATTGATAAATAAAACCGCACTTGATATGTAGATGGAAAATACTACCTAACACAATCTGCTGTCAATAAGACGTAGTGAATATAATAACCTTAGTTAACAAGTCAAACATCAACTTTATTTCTTATTTTTGTCATTAAATAAGTTTTAAACATTGGAATCAGCACAATGATTTTTCATCATGTCAATGACATCAATCGAACAATTCGTATCGAATAATTAATTACTCAATTTTATGGAACACAACTCCAATGTATTTATTCGTCATTGTTACGAACGGTTGGGTTGTATGGTCGACCTAGTTATTGGAACAGCGTTGTGTTTAGTTATAATTATTGCAATGAAGTTAGTGTACTTTAGTGTAATTTAGTTCAGTGATGGAAGATATAAAATACAGTGATGTATCAGGCAATACGTACCTTTGTCATACATTGGCACATTGACAATTCAGAAATCATTTTTATTTATTCACAATGTCTATATCGATTTGAAGAATTTTAACTTCGAATTAATGCTTTCTAAATGAGTATATGGTATATATAGTATATGGTATTTATATATGGTAAAGTTTTCAAAACATCGAAATCATAATGTTCTCTCCCAAATAAGGCAAGGATGAATTATTAAGACCGTTTTTAGCGGCACCTATTGGTTCTTCAAGACTTCGAGGCGGTCTTGTAATAACCCGAATTATCTATAGACTTTTTTAAATTAAAAACAAAAAACTTTGACAACAGGACTCACCTGTCTATAATCATGATTTTTCACTGCAGATGGAAGTCTTTCGGTTTCCAAAAGTCAGACACACATAGGCCTAATAAGTATACACCGTTTTCGTGGTAAATTCGGACATTACCAGCAATGGTGTTAAGAGTATACCAAAACGCTCATATTAATATCTTCTACTTTGAACTAAGTATCTTCAATATAATAATAATAATCCAAAGGAAATTGAAGTTGTGGATATTTATACGCAATGATGATCATTCTTTTATAAGTTATGAAGTATTCTGATGAAGTGGTAATTCGTAAAATTTCAAAATGAATTTTCATCGAAACCCCACGAATTATCTCTTGTATCAATAGCTATTTCATATATCCGGATGTAGATATTTTGGAAACCATAATACTTGTTTCTTCGTTATATTTTCCCAATTGTAATATATCATATTGAGAGATTTCGTTATCTACATACATAGCCTTCCTAATTGATTTGTTTTCAAATCTATAACAAACATCATCTCGAAATAAATATATATTTTCATCTCTTTATACGATTATTATCATTCTTATAGTCAGATGAGAACTGCAATGAAGTAGGCAGCCCAAGTTGTCTAGCTTCGAAAATACTATAAGAGAAACTAGCAAACGAAAAAGACGCACACAAGTTGGAATCATTAGTAACATATTGTACGATATTATTATCTAGACCAGTAACTAGGGCAAGCACATTATAACTGGAGGTTTGTATTACTTCTCGAGTACAATTCTAGATGCAGCCAAATGTGTATGACATTAGTTGCACAATCTTAGATCATATCGAAGTAATTATCATAACTCTACATTTATATATTCAGCGAAACATACATAGTATATATATATATATATATATATATATATATATATATATATATATATATATATTTATATTTATATACATATATATATATATATATATATATTGAAATACGTAGTATTCACGTATAGTGTCTTGATAATTCACGCAATAAGATATCACACTATATATTATGTAAGGATTAGATGCTGTTGTCTGCAGTGACATGCATTTAGGAAAAGAGCAGAAGGAATATTTTAGTTAGATCCATTTTTCAGATGATGTTTTCGAATTTACTATTGTAATTTGTAAATTCATTATATCCTTAGATTTTTGTATGTATGTATGTATGTATATTATACATACATACAATATTAAAATACAATTGTATATTACATACATGAGTTTGTATGTATAATTGTATATATTGAGGAATAATCAGCCTTTGAAATCAAAAACCTGCCGTAATGAATGTTTGAAAATTGATGTGAAGAAAAGCAGAGGCTGTCAACACTAATAAAAAATCCATTATATTAGAGCAAATTGATTTAAACTCGTTATGAAAAGATACAAAATTATATGTATCAGTCAAGTTTTTCATCAACATGATCTATTAAAAATTATTAAATACTAAAAATACTAAAAATATCCGATTTTGCGACGTCCTATTTTCTTGAACTCTGAAAATCGTTCTTTTTCAGAAACATCATACAATTTATATAAAGGAAATTCGTGAAAAATTGTTCTCAATAAAAATGTAAGTTCTATAGATTTGTAGATGGTTTTTACCTTCATATTGACAACATAACAACTCTTCCTTTCGACTGATTCATCCCTAGCTGATCGTACAATACGCAACCAACCACAGAATCACACTTTGTTCTCCTGCCGAGTACTCAGAACACTCAGAACAGATGAGAAAAAGTGTCGCCATTAATTCTGTTATATATGGGAACAATCACTTCTATAGCAATCAGTGTAGAATAATATATTTGTGATTTGTTCATATAGGAATTTATTGCAAATTATAAAAATTTCGAAAAACATTATTCGATATAATTGTGAATAATTAAAAAAGAAGAAACAATAAATCTCATGAGCGTGATGTTCAATTCTATCCTTAGAAACGTATAGAAACCTAAATGGTCAATAGCTTTGAGGTCATAATCTGCAGCTCTCTACAAAACACACGCTTTTTGTTCAAGAGTTTGTTCATGACTTAATTTGTTTACTATAATTTTATTATTTTTCAGATCATTTCTCTTTAGCGTATGAATTATTTACCATGTAATTATTTGTAATCATTCCTACAAATATAGATAATATTTCTTCACGATAATATTATTAACATTAGGAAAATCTTTTTCTCTTATAATTGATCATTTGGCGGCCGCCCCGCCCCCTTCCTACGCTAGCGGTAGGAACTGAAGTTACTGTTGGGCGTGGGTTCGAGTCCCGCATAAGGCATGGGTTATTGTGAAACATCCTTTCACCTATCATAACTTCATCGTTCCATTATCGTCCGCTCATTTGTATCCCCGTATAACCTAGCTGTTGGTGGGGTCGTTAAGCAACATTTATATATATATATATATATATATAGGCCCTATATATATATATATATATATATATATATATATATATATATATATATATATCATTTCCCGCTTCTGTTACACTGTGTCCAAAAGTGGCAACCGTAGTTTCAGCAGTGTGTTGATAAGAACTCATATATTATATTATATTTCTGAAAGTCAAACAGAGATCATATGATTTCCATCCCCCATTAGACAGAACAGAATGTATTCGTTAAAGTTTGGTTATAGCACGTAGACAGTAAATAGTCCCCAGTTTCGTCGAAACTTTGTCCGAAAAAAAAACCAACTAACCTAACCTCTATTTACTGCAAGCTCGTTAATTCCCGTTTCAGGTGTAATTTTCGAGTTGAAAGTTGGAGTTAGGTTTTACGGAGGGTGGCGGGAGGATTGGGTGTGGGGGGAAAAGTGAGAGAGAGAGAGAGAGAGAGAGAGAGAGAAGGGCGTTCGTCGGACGTAATTCCGGTGTGGGCAAGATGTCAAGTCCACGTGATCAATGATGGCCTCCGTGTCTCTGGACAAAGCCTGGAGTAATAGATGGGGATTCCGGGATACCAACTGTCCACGTTTCTCGACGACGACGACGACACACACACAACTCTTATTACAAATTGCTAAAGACCTGAAACTCGCCTAGCTTTACTCTTGACTACTTCTTATCTCGACTTCTTGTTCAAACTGTCCATAGAGAAGTTGACGGTGGATATGACGTGTGTATATATATATATATATATATATATATATATATATATATATATATATATATATATACATATATATATATATATAAGCCTATATAGAAATGCGGAATGAAACTTTTACTTCCCGTAAATGAGAATTAGATGGAAGTCTAAGTCACGTCAGTTTAGCTCTTCTTTGGGCAATACGTTTTACGTTACTACGTCGTCCATATATATATTATACGCCTGTACATTAAGTATAAGAATGAAATTAAGTTAGGTAAAAGTTTGAAAAGAATGGACGATTTTTCATAGAAATTACTTTCTTTCGGCAGTGCGGCTAACGGAAAGTCGTTCAGCTACAGAGGAAATTACTTCATCCGTCATCAGAAATATAACTCTTAGGTAGACACGAGCATTTCTCGTGGATTTTCTCGATTATCACTGACTATCGTAGGTAGGGATCTATTCTACGAATAGCTGCGAGATCAGAGTACAAATTTTGATATTTTATAATTGAATAGAAAATTTATTTCGATGTGAACGTGTAAAAATACAATGTTCAAATATGAATTTCGATAGTCCATGTGTACATATAGAAAAAATAGATTTGATATACGATTGAGGAAATCAATATTATGGGAAGTGATTTTTGTGACTTGTAATATGAACATGAGACAATCATGATTATATCATCATGGTATGTTCTTTTCTCCAATTTATTGAATTGAATTTGAAATAAAAATAATAAAATAATAAAAAATATGAGTATGAAATTAATACTGGCAAAATAGCAGTATTGTATTTGTATTTTTTTGTTCATGTCATGAATACATTTTGCAATGATTGTTGACCTTAATTATATAAGATAGTTATCAAGTAGTACATTAATTACCAAGCTATTATTTATCGTTCTCAGATGTGCTGCAAAGATTTCATAACTCTTAAACAGAATAAATCATACAAATATATTCAGTAAGATTACCGTTTCCAATTCAAGTTTTTCCAGTTCATGTATATATGCAATTTATTGAACGTATCATACACATCAATTCATTTCAACAATAGTAACTGTTTATCAACTCGATTTGTTCGGAAAGTCACTAAGGAATTACTTTCAAGTAGACTTCTCCACTGCATACTTATAGCCATTATATATTGTGTCAATTGAGTAAACCTTGGCAACTCCCGAACGTACCATCGAAAACGATAACATTCATTTTTATTCCATATTAACTTATCGAGCAAATCCTTCTTTATGCATCCCCTAACCACGTTCAATCCCTTTGTACCATTAAAGAATACCTTCCAGATCTAAAACAATAAAACAACAACGGATGCCGATTGCACTGTCATCTTGTTTCTCATGAACAAACGGAACAATTCTTTATTCCAAGCACAGTGTAGCTTGAACCCAACCAACATACAACCAGTAAAATGTAAATGTGATGCAATATGAAAGAGGAAGACGACGAATATAGAGGAAGCCCTGTCATACGTCATCCAGAGTTTCTGTTGGTTCTTAGAGTGAGGTTGCTATGGGCACTGGATGGTGAAAGCGGGTGGGGTAGGGGGGGTCTTGTGGACGTTTTATCGTGTGCACCAAAAGGAGAATTGCAGTAGAGGGAGGAGGGAGGGAAAATAAGAACGTCGTCTCACCACTTTGAATTTCAAACGACGACACAGAGAGTTCGATTTGAGTAGTACAACCGACGAATGTTCGATTTGTTAAGTCAGATCACGTACCATTTCCGAGCGCTCCCTTTAACTGGGGGAGAAGGGGGGTCCTGGGTTCGGTGCTTTGAACGTGCCCTGTCCATCCAAGCCTTTACATCCACACCCCGAATGCACTCAACTTGCTAGAACACTCCGATGTTGATGTTAATCGAACAAACATTAAAAGGGATAGATTTTTTCAATTACGATGAATTCTGCCTTCTATGTAGAAATGTCATTGCCTTGAAAAATACTGAGTTTGAATAGTTTTTTGTTGGGTTGTCTCTAAGACATCAAAGACGGGTGATATTAACAGAATTCAATATATTTCTATAGATATTACACTTGGTTTTCATTAGCCTCTAATGAAATCTTACTCTCATTATTGTGTATTATATTGTCGTATCTTTCCAACAGAAAAAATATTCTTCCCACTGTAATAGATCCTCCCATGAACTCGAATATGACCTCTTTGCTCGAAGGACTCTTATTCTTTGGCTTCAAATGTGAACTACTGGGGTATAGATCGGAAACAAATGAACCTGGCTCCTTGCTTTCGAACGGCGCTGAAGGTTTTGTATGCGCCCTACATTCAATCTCTTGACGAGACTCAGATTTCTGTTGGCTTAAGAGAAATCAAATATTCGAAGAGCGAATCGACTTTTAATTTTAAATCCACATGCAGGTTTCTGGATGGTACCCCGGTTAAACTCGATGAATTATCGATCGGTTTATCAATCATTTTCTGAAGAAGGTGAAAGTAACACAAATAAGAAATGTATTTGCTTTGTAAATTGAAAGTATTCTTTGAACGAGGGGAGTGAAAATGTATTTCACTCAAGATTTATATTGTAATGGAGTGTTTATTGTCTGAACTCTTGTGAACTCGAAATATAATTAAAATATATAGATTGATTTTTTCTTTAATCGTAATATGTGATATCTTCATTTCTATGTAATGTATTTTGCGTGCGATTTCACTGACCGTTGATGAACTTGATCGATTGTTATAACATTCAGAAAATAAAATTAGTGAACATGGTGATCAACAGCTTGCTTATTGGTGAATTTAATCATTAATTCATAAAATCGCGTAGAAATTGAATAATATATATTCTTATATTGGTCTAAGCCTATATTGAAAAAAACGTTTTTAATCCTGTGCCAATATTAGTTATTTTACTTCTGAGTTATCTATAAATGAATTGAATAATTAATGATAGGTTATTCAGTTTTAGATATTAAATTCATATTTTGCATCAATATTCATTATTCGTACTACAGTGGACCAAATTCAATGTTCAAATCAAGATGTTCAGATAAAAAATTATAAATAATGGAAATTAGAGATTGAAAATATTCATAGCAGCGATCCGTTCGCTCAGGAAATGTTTTTCTACCATAATAATAATAATAATTATAATCAGATAATTCAATTAAATAATAGTAATAGATAATGATGCATTCATAATGATATATTATTTATCTCTTCTTCAAAAATATTGTTTGATATTTCTAACGAATGGTCGGAATGGATCCCATTTTTCTATTCTTCGAGATGAAACTATTGATCAGAGAGAGAGAAATAGAAAGAGGGAGAGGGAGAGAGAGAGAGAGAGAGGGAGAGAATCAGAGAGAGAGAGAGAAAAAGAGAACTATTGGAGAGAGAGAAAGAAAGAAAATGAGAAATACAGAAAGAAAGAGAAGGAGAGAGGGAAATGAAAAGAGAGAGAAAGAGAGGGAGAGAGAGAGAGAAAGAGAAAAGCGTAGCAAAGAACCTACTTAATCAGCCGAATACATTTTCTTCTTGTTCACATAGCAGAACCTCCTGAGCAACGTAGCTATTTGAAGCATTCGTATTGATCTTCAGTCCGAGCTTTGCCATGGATTATACGTGTATAATCTTTTACTACACGTCTAGACGAGAAAAAAGATGGCATCATTTTATGCAAATCTTCATGCCATGTAAAGATATTGGCTTTTTGAAAGCTTATGCTTTACTTGAGTGAGATGTATTTTATGTTTTCTATACTGTAATCATAGATAATTCAAATCATTCTTTGAAAAGATAAGTAAGACATGAGGAAATGCTTTTTTAATTATAGGAGTGAATTGTCAGATGAAAGTGATACTTATTATTCATTGTCAAAACTTCTTCCGAGTTCAGTCAATCAGATGGATGTAGATAAAGAAATAATATAGTTGTGATTATATCATCTTCATGATCTTGGCATTAATAGAATAATAATTCAGCTTTGATCATACTCAATTATTACGAATCAAATTACGTATACACTGATATCGATTTTGAATATGAATGTCAAGGTTCTTACTAATTGATATATATCAATAAGAGCGGATGATTCAATAAGAACGGATGAGAACGGGGATCTATTTTTGCTCACTAGATATTATTGGTGGAAGTGCCGGGTTTTTATGAACAAGATAATTCCAGCATTCAAGTCGGGACAAATCTTCATAATACTAAACCATTTATTCTACTTCATTTTGAAACAATCTCTTCATATGAACCATCATCCTTCAAACTATTCCGAAGAATCTTGGCACACTTACCAATTAATGTTTGGAACTTATCCTAAATATGCATAGGCCTACATACATATGTATATAAATATATATGTATATATATATATATATATATATATATATATATATATATATATATAGGCCTACATATGATATGTATACACACATATATATATATATATATATATATATATATATATATATATATATATATACATTATTAAATACCTAGTATATAGACAGTAAATATAAGCAATATGGCATTCTCTGATAATACTTGAATTTTTTGTTGTAAAACAGTTGTGTCATCATTTTCCAACAAACTGTAGATGAAGCTTTTCGTTTTCCCGAACACTGTCATGAGAGCAATACTAGAGTTTTCCGGAAGAAAGGCAGCTGTGGTCGGTGCAATGCAGCCGAAGTTCTCATAATGTCTCCGCATGTGCCTTGTGAAACGCTTATATGAGGGGGAGGGGAGGAAGGGGAGTGATTTATATTCTACTTCTCCCTCTCTAACCAAGAAATGCCAAGAAAAATTCAAAAACTTTTCGAACTTTCTTAACTTATGTAATATCATAATATTACAATAAAAATCGAATTATAAAAATGAATATAAACATCACGAAGTTGATCACTCAGCTGGGATTTAGGAAGATTAAACACTAGAAGAATCGCATGAGTAGGACTTTCTGAATGCTTTCATTTTTTTATGTGTGTTTACAACTTTGATTCGATAGGCCTACAATAATTCGTGGTTATAGTGTAACATAACTCAGGCTATTTTGGGGTTTAATCAGCGTATTTGTTTCGCACATTGTTTTTTTTCTTCAATAGGCTCCATTACAATTCACCTTGACACTATTGAAACAATTAGTGTATCATGCATATTTATGCATAATTATATGATATACAAACTTTCATACACTTCTGTTACATTAACTCCAAGATTGTGAAATGCAATAATTGTTACCCAATTGAGATGAATTCATATCAAACCGTTTAGTAGCGGCAACTCTCGGTTGTTTTAGGACTTCGAGACTGTCTATAGTCACCAAATATAAATGAATATGATTGAAATATTTTGAAAAAAATACACGAGACTACAAATAATTATGATTCTGCTTTATTTATATCATATCAATATTATTTTTTCAGTTTCATTTTCTTGGTTTATTACCATTATTCCTTTTATTGTATCATTTGTTCATTATATTCTGTGTCGTTCTGGCAGCCACTGAATGAGATGGCAGAGTCTGTTAATAAAGATTTTTATAAAAGTTATTGTATACACCAGATTTTCAACTACTGAAACGGAGTTTCAGTGCATGATAGACAATGCATATAAAGTGTAAAATTTTAAAATTCATCAATATTAACCAAAAACAAAATTATCAAATGTCAACTCTCCATTCACACTATTCAAACCTACTACATAAACTATTTCAACTATCCCAACTATTCACACTTTCACGTGGTTCACAGTTTACGTATCCTTGACACTATCACTTCCTCTCACCATCTCTCCAATTTCACGATATCACATTGCAACTGTCCCAAGTCGCCTCCCCCCCCCCCCCCCCCCCCCCCCCCCCCCCCCAAACGGTACACAGCCACACAAGTACAATCACACTGTGTCGTTACGAAGACGTGCTTTGCAGCATAATTAGAAGGCGGTGTGGTGTCTCTTAGACCGTAATGCCCCTCGAGGGAGGAGAGACGTTCGCTGGGCGCACATTAGACGCTGTTTTCCTGCCCTGTCTGCCTGGATACATTTGCGGCATGTAAGTAGGACGTTGGAGAGAGTTAACATCGTACTAATGACATCCGTAGGAATTCTGAAATTACATGCCATGTACAGATTTTATGCTGATTTTGTTGTGTGGCATATATATATATATATATATATATATATATATATATATATATATATATATATATATATATATATATATATATATACCCAATAACCCAATAAAAAGACCAATAAAAATAATACAAAATATCTTAAACGACTATAAAAACAGTATAGCTGGATGAATATATAGCCAGCTAATAACATAGCTGGATCTCAAAATTGCCTTTCACATTTTCAAAAGTAATGAAATATATTGGCAATATAGATCACATTCTTATCAAAAAAAAAAAAATCCTCATATCAATAGATTTATTATATCATACATTTATCACTATATATATATATTATCTTCAATTACTCATTATATATTTAAATATGACCGATTCAGTCATATTGGAATCAAATTGTGATAAATTTAGAATAAAATGTCAGTGAAACGTTATGTATTGAATCATATATGGCTATACACAATATATACAATAATGAATATGAATGCAGTAGTTATAGAAAGAATAATAAAACAACGCGTTATATAATGCTATAAAGCAATACTGGTGGGCCATATACTGTTCGGTCAGCATTTGGCAATAACAATTGACTTTTATCGAGTTATGGAAATTCGAAATCGTCGAAGAAGGATAGTACAGATTTAGCCTTCGATTTCGCACTCGCGACCTATTATTATCATCTACGATATGATTCCAGTATTATTTAACGACCTCAAACCAAGTCATAAAAACGCACAAGTAGCGGTCTACTGAATGAAATTCGGTAGTTTCGAAGTTTCGTAGTTTTTCTCAAGTACTTGCGTTTCCTAAGTAGTACTTATCGCTAAGGAATCTGTTCCTACATTGTCACTATATAGCAATACACACACACACACACACTACCAGGGTAAGATAGTGTCTGAAAGTTGGCGTTATATAGGCTAGGCTGTTTATCGACCCAAATGCATGCCTCCAGCTAGAGTAGATCGCATCAAATCCGAGTCCTTTGGTAACCTCAAAACATGCAACTATATATCTCTGCAAATAAACTTCCCTTAGTTCTCTCTCTCTCTCTCTCTCTCTTTCTCTTTCCCTCTCTCTTTCTCTCTTTCTCTTTCTCTCTCTCTTTCTCTTTCTCTCTCTATTTATATGACCCTCTCCCTCTCTCTCTCTCTCTCTCTCTCTCTCTCTCTCTCTCTCTCTCTCTCTCTCTCTATATACCTTACCGCCCTCTCTCCCTCTCTCTCTCTCTCTCTCTCTCTCTATCTCTCTCCATCTATCTCTATATCACCATCCCTCTCTCTCTCTCTCCCTCTCTTTCACCCTCTGCCTCCATCTCTCTCTCTTTCTGTCTTCCTCTCTCTCTCTCTCTCTCTCTCTCTCTCTCTCTCCATCTCTCTCTGTCTCACCCTCTCTCTCTCTCTCTCTCTCTTTCTCGTGCACCCCACTTCCTGTACTGATATCTCTCCTCGAAGTCTTGAGGCCTTGAACCCGTGGAGGTTTTGGCTAAGATCGTGCATAGTCTTATGATCCCCCCGCGGCTAGAAATGGCTTAGGATGTAGAGCTTCAGAAGCAAACATCGCAATGTCTCCCACGCCAAATAACATCGATCATTGAATTACATCGTCAGACAGACTAACAGTACTTGAGTGCATTATTCTTGGCATAACACTCGTTTCTCGGAACATATTCGCGTATGTAATTGTGCATTGCAATGAAATTAATTCAATATTGACTCCGTTTTCCGGGGAACATTAATACCATACAGTTTGAATTGTAGATTTTCATTTGTAGATGGTTTGAATGTGAATAAAAGTTCATGATTTATTTATTATTTCATTTGGAAATTCAAGTTTTGTAATGTCGAAATGTAAACAAGGCTTCCTCTTGACTCTTTACAATACTTTTGATTCTTTCAGTTTCATTTTATATATTTTTTTTGTGTGTTCGCTGACTTTAGTCTACATGAGATTGCCATTGAAAGTGTTTGTTAACATTCTTGTCTATCAAATATGGAGATGAATTATTTCAAGTACAGTTTGAATGGATTTTTTTTTCAATTTGATTAAAACCTTGATGTTTTTGATAGAAGGTCACTACTGTATCACTTTGGAATCGAAATGAAAAAAACTTAACATGTCTAAAGTAGCTAAAGTAGCAAGTCTAAAGTAGATTGTACAGTTTAGAAATATTAATAAAATATTTGTCTTTAGTTCGAAATGTTGACTGTATTTGCCAGTCTAGAAGGCGACGGCTTGATTTTATGCTTGTGGTCGTTGATCGACTATAGAATATATATTGAGTATTCATTGTTCTAATTTATTCGAATAAAAATAATGGTATTTATTCATTATTGGAATAATGCATCCCATATTGAAATAATCATTCAAAAGTAAATCATAAGGCGAGTCAAGAATACCAAAAAAAACTGATACAAAATGAACACAAATTTCAACATGGTACATGGGATTATATAAATGTTTGAATGCAGTATGTTTTCATAAATACCTGGTAACTACTAAAAGTCAATTATTAAAATTAAAAAGTAAATACAAAAAGTAACTTGGTCAATGGTTACAGTTGAAACTTTTAACCTGTAACTATACTAAGTGATACCATAATATTACTTGTAAAACGATGTCACTTTGTACCACAGATAATCGAGCTATTACTGCAAGCATATTTTCAGCATGTTCTACAAGTGTATTTGCAGCATGTCTGAAATTCTTCAAAACTAGATACTTTTTTTTTAATAACATCGAAACTTGATACAAAATCATGTTTCCCTAATTGAGACTGAGAATAAAAGGTATGCTCGTTCGGACGGGGCACCAAAAAGTTGATCTTACCACCCCAAAAAATAATTCATTTGA
Organism: Brachyptera putata; assembly: GCA_907164805.1. Taxonomy (NCBI): domain Eukaryota; kingdom Metazoa; phylum Arthropoda; class Insecta; order Plecoptera; family Taeniopterygidae; genus Brachyptera; species Brachyptera putata. Next base: position 8,697,041 of record OU015471.1, on the reverse strand, counting down.
CAAACAATAATCTTACTGAATTTCGAAATAATTTATCAAGAGCTGGTTTTACCGACTGATGATTAGTGAATCATGCGTAAATTACCAAAATCAACTCATCATTACTCTTGGTTACGGATGTTATTTCCGTACCCTAACTGATAGTTTACTAATTCACTAATTCATATTTAATTATTTGTTCTTACTTTGTTTTTGTTCGGTATTTGGCTCTTACGTGATTACATAATATCTGACAATAATCAATACTAGATTATGTAATAATTCTCCTCACGAAACTCCCCTCAAATATTATCAAACCGCTCAAGATATTATATCTGTGATTCACAACAAATGTACATTTTTTGCAAAAAATTTGATTCATTACACGGTTTTCTACCACCTAACATCATAGACATCAGTAAAGATCCAGTTTCTGACGATAATTAGTACTGAGAATAAAATTCAAATACTAATAATGATATATATTGTACCATCTTCTCATCAAACAAACTTTGTAACATTTCAGCTTTTTACGCAGCAAGAGAATAAATACTGTAATGTTTGTCTCTCTTTAGAAGTTTCATGTATACTTTTGAATGCAAAGATTTAGAGCGCTTAACAAAACAGTTCTCAAGAATCGCAATATTTTGAGTTGTAATGAAATAAAGTTACCTTCACTCCCTCCCCCACCCCCCTGCCCGCCCCCCTCCCACACACAGAGAGGCGGAGATTCAAAGGAGGGTGAGACGGAGGTAGTATAAGTTAGTTTCACTTGTTGGGAGAGAAGAAAATATGTCGTAAAAAGTTAGAGTTCATTTGGCCACGTTGTGATGTTGGCTCGAACGTTGCAGGGTATGGAGAGAAAAAAAAAGGGGGAGTGAGAAGGCGAAACCCATCAAGAGCACCTGTGTTATGGTTAACTCAAAAAGTTTTTTTTAAGATTTCTGCACCACCCTCAGTTATTTGATAGAACTCATTTAAATAACCTATCGCGCGTGGAAGAGGTTTATTGTTGATTTGGTTTCCGTTCGCATATCTAGTTTGATGGGGTGAAATCGAATAGATTTGCAAATATTTGCGGATAAAATGTCTGCGAGAATGTCTGGGTCTGGAGTCTCGTCGTGAGGCTTAAACCTCCGTGAGGTCTGGAGGACGAAGGTTCGTAGTGTCGATATTTTATTGATGAACTGATCCATATTATAGATCAGATTTCATTATTCTGCCGCTGCCTACTATTGCATGTGGGAAAATACGTACGCCCTATCTGTGAAATATCAAGTATAATTTTATTATTCATGACTTATTTATTCTCTCTATCTATCTATCTATCTATCTATATATATATATATATATATATATATATATAATCTCTGAATTACATTTTTCATTCACAAAAAATTATAGTTGTACACAGCTTTTAAACATAAACCATGTCCTGCCGTTTCAATAATGAATGATTTATCATACAGGTAGAGGTGCCGGGTTTTCTAGAAAACTTCAGAAAACTTCCAATATTTCATTCACTGAAATGATCATCATTACATACAGTCATAAACCTCGTGCACTGGCGTTTGAACCGGGATGGGGGGCGAAGGAAGGGAATTGCCCTGCTAACTTTTGGCCAAGGGGGGCAAAAGAAGGTCAAGACTCTATTTGTCTCGCTGTTTCCTGTTGAAACCCACTTTGTTAGAATTATCTTTATTTTTTTTCAAGTGGCACCCCATACTTCCTTCCCCCATGGGTCACAATTGTTGACCTTCTCCCCCCCCCCCCCCCCCAACTTTCAAAGTGTTTCGACGCCCCTGTATATATATTTATATATAATGTATGTATATATATATATCATTTTTGATTCTATCTATATGAAACTAATTAGCTATACCTTAGTTCAGCTATTCTGGCCTTAGAATGATGCATGGTTCAATATTAACTTTATTTGCAGATAAATACGGATATTTCATTTACAATCATCCATTATTCCACGATGCAATGATTTATTCATTAATTTGTTACACTGTCACCAAATATGAATACATAACTTCAGGTTTAATGTCAATTCTGCATCTCTTATTCCGGCAGTGCTATCACGGCGTGTAGAAATAAGGCGAAACGCTAATCAAGTTAACGGGATGAAAAGCTCTCGGGACCAAAGTTTACAAAGTAAAAGTTTGATTGATTCAAACCAAGTCGGAGAAAACCTCAAGGAAGACGAATTACCGCGAATTACCTTCGACGATCGATCTTTTTCGCATTTATAAAGCTGTTTGTCTCTCCTCTAGGCTCATCCGATCTCGCTTTCATGTTAGTAAACATTGACGTTTAGTTTATTTCAATTGTCTCTCGTTCGACGTGTAGAATTAAACACGCCGTCTTACAAATTGAAGTCATTTTCATTGTGTCAATATATATATATATATGATTATGTACGTATATATATGTATAATATATATATATGAATTCATTCTTTTGAGAAATGAACTGTGTTATGATATATAAATATTTATACTCAATGAATGATAGAAACAACTATAAAATATTCATATAATACGTATATATATATATATATATATATATATATATATATATATATATATATATATATATATATATATATATATATATATATATATATATATATATATATATATATATATATATATATATATATATATATAAGAATTCATTCTTTTGAGAAATGAGCTGTATACTATACACATATTGATTGAATATTTTATAGTTTTTTCTATAATTCATTGAGTTCAAATATTTGTATATCAGTACACAGTTATCATTTCTCAAAAGAATGAAATCGCATAATAACTTGGAAAGTTGCGAAGATCTAATATATATATATATATATATATATATATACAGAGAGAGAGAGAGAGAGAGAGAGAGAGAGAGAGAGAGACCCTATATATACACAAAAGTGTAATACATTTTTCAATGAGTTAATCTACACGGGGGCTCGTCTTTGATGTGGTGCGTGTATGTAGGATAAGACTTCTTGAAATAAGATATATTGAACTTCTTCTCAGTCTTCTTCTCTTCTTTGTTCTATCACTCTACACGCCTTGTCATCATTATAATTTGTATGAACCATTGTCATTTTATCATGTTTGTATGATATATGATGTTTTTCATGATAAATAAAAAACTTAATTACTTTTAAAAAATAAAAAGAGGTTCCTCAATTAAGGGATTTTTATTTGTCCAATAAAAACAATGTAAAATCCTAAAATTAAGTCGAGTTATATTGGCTTAGTTTATTTGATGATGTTGAAATTCGTTCCAGGTTCAATATGGGGTGGTAATATCGCCCTTGTGGTGCCCCGTTCAAACGATCTCATCTTTCATCCATAGCCTTAATTGGGGAACAATAATTTTGTATCAAGTTTCGATGTTATTAAAAAAAGTTCTATATCTATTCAGAACCGTGCACCATGGACGTTTTCCTATTCGACACTAAAAGTAACAACATAGTTCGCTTCTAAATGCCAATATGGCCGACGAGAAATCTCAAATGAACTGTCAACAATGTAACATTTGTAATCAATATCATTGTTGAGATGAACGCGCGCTTTATTTTGTAACATTTCACAAGTTCCACTGTTTACCACTGACAGCGTATCTGCAACTTTTTCTGTCGAATACTTCCACATAGATTTTTTAAAACCTATATCCGTGGAAAAAGCCTCTCTGACCGGGCACGTTAATTGCCTGCCTTGTCTGTGTGCTTTGAGGTGATTATAATATTGGGACGGGAGCCAATAGAAAGGTCGAAACTTTGTTTTTCGAACGGCTTGTGTATGTTGCCATTCTGATTCGTTACACGTACACGAGAATAATTAAACAAGAATTTATTCATTTGTTACCATGGATACTCTAGTTATGCAATAGAATAGAATGATACGTGTATCTCATTTGCATTAGTATCTGTATTTACCAATACGATTGATTATAGTTGTGTATTAGAAGTGAAGTATGAGTATAGACTAATAAACCTGAACGAATATATGAACGTTTCCATGTATTATACCCACTTGTTGTATTATGTAAATTGAGGTGATTGTTTGTAATTGGTGATCTGGATATTATAAAAATATGAGTATGCGTAGTTCAAACTTATGAAGCTTTGCATTCCATTCAAATATTACAGTGTGTATTAAATTGATTGGATAGCAATTTAAATATGGAGCGTAAAATCACAACGATAGCGTTGATAATAATAATAAAATGATCCGAAATTTGAAGTGGATAGTGATGTTCACTATTCTATATAGAGTATAGACTATTTCTCATAACAATTGTATTATAGTTTGTATTATATATTTGAAATACTTTGATCTTTTTTTAATTTTGTTCAACATTGTGAAAATATATGTAATCTTCCCAGAGAAGAGGCCGGTATATTCATTTATTTTTAAATACAAATCTATATAAATTGTTGTAGACTATATTCATACTTTGAAATTTCATTCTATTTCATTGAAAAGAAGGTAGAACAATAAATAATCTTCATTTTCCCTCCCCTCCCCCCCCCCTCCCCCCCCCCCAACAACCCTTTTCATCATAACTTCTACCTATTATTACTTGAGATATTCCACTCCAAATATCTTCCAATTTAACTTTTCCATTTTATTCTTCATTTTCTACACAGGTCGTATTGTATTTGTATATTATGATATAAGAACTAGTCGAGTGAGTGTTGGATCTAATGAAATATCGTAGAATGTTACTATTAATCACAAGTTCACTCGGTATCGCGTGACGTGCTATCTCCAGCAATATGTTGACTGTAATTTCCCCACTCGTTCATCATTTTCCTGCCGACGGAGTGGCCCGTTGTTTTATCGCGACTTCTCAGTGATACGTCTTCTTCAAAGACGCTCTATCTCTGTAAGAGTTGGCCTCAATGACGCCAACAAGAGTATTTATGATGACTGACAGTGGAATAATAGTGAGGTTGTGGTTAAATAAAATGGTCGATCAAGCTACATTTAAATGCATTTTGGGTAAAATATACTGATAATAACGCACTAAAAAAAAGACAATGTGTATACGTTCTGTACGCATAATCTTTGGAAAAATTTGGGGGTTAATATGTGTGGATTTTATTTGAATTGAAATTTTGGTTGTAAAAAAACTTTTTGATCTGACCACAAGTGTACCTAGAGAATACAAGAGAAATTTATATACTTCATGTAGTAGTATTTCCATGTAGAAGTATTTTTCTCAAAGACGCTCTATCTCGGGAAGAGTTGGCCTCAATGACGCCGACAAGAGTATTTATGATGACTGACAGTGGAATAATAGTGAGGTTGTGGTCAAATAAAATGGCCCGTGAAGCTATACTTGAATGCATTTTGGAGAAAATATACTAATATTATACGCACTTATACTAGAATACAATATGTGTACATACTTCACGCATAATCCATGCATGGAAAGATTAGATTTCGGTCGGATTTTATTTCTATTGAAATTTTAGTTATAAAACTGTTTTATGTGACTGCAAGTGTAGTCTACCTAGAGAAATTTATATATCTCATGTAGTAGTATTTTTATATCTTGACTCGATAACACTTTGAAAATGGAAACACTCATTTTCGTTTTACTATATACAGTATATTCTACACTAAAAGTAACAACAGAATACGCGTCTAAATACCAACATTACCGACGAAAGGTTATAAAATATAAACTTTCAACCGTGTAACATTTTCAATAAATTGTTTTTGAGCAAAATCGGTTCAACAGTTTTTTGGGGGAAAAAATCAGCTTTTTTGATAATCCACATAAGAGTAACCCAGGAAGAAAACATTTGAAAACTAATAGTTCTACAAATTTTTGATACTGGAAATAAAAACAAATATCAAACTCATATTTTGTTCAAGTCTCAGTATTTTTTAGGTATATCGAAGAAAACGAATCAGAAGCATATATTTGATTTAAAACTATAAAACATCAAAACTGTTGGAAGAACAATATCCTCGATTTAAAATCGATAGTTTTAGCATATTTCTTACTTCTTTTACGCGTATTCTCACTTTATATTAAGAAGAATTATCACAAGCCAGTGTCTGTTGTCCGATCAATGTTTTCTGTAAGTTTTTCTTTCTCCATTTATCAGATGAAAGTTATTTCCCCAGTAGTTATAATTTCTTTGTCTCTACTCACTAGCTTGCGATTTGGTTCTTCCGTTTTCTTCTGTTCTTTTACCCGTGAATACGCTTCTTATCATCGCTGAAGAATTGAGATGCTTGATTTAATATCCCCTTATTCTCTTATTCCTCGTATTCGTTTTGTATTATTTCAAGATACTTGTTTTGTTGCAAGTCAATTGAAAATTGGAAGATATTTATTAATAAGCTGCTTATTTGAATGCTTCTTAAATGATTACTGTCTGCTAAGTTTGTTTTGCATTTTTTATCGATAGCGTATAGAAGAAAGCGTATACGAATTTTAATAGGGTACGTAAAAGTCAACTTGAAGAAAGAACATTTTTACAACAAGAACGAATCAGTTCGGTATCGAAGTATGTTATCGAGAATACAAATTTAATAACATTCGACTTTCTATATTTCCATGAATTTTACTCAGGTAATTAATAGTTTTATTTTAATATTGTTCATTTAGTATTAGTAGGTTGATCGGAATAATTTTGTGTCGCACTAGAATATACCAATGATGATAAAATGATGAGCATGGCAAGCAAATAACATGATAAGCATGATATAACATCATAAGCAATGTTAAGGATGGCGAAGTAATTTCATGGAGAGGTTGATTGTGAAAAAAGAAGTAAAATAATTGAAGGGTAAAAAATAATAGAATCGAAAATTCATTCCATTATTCAAGTTTTGGATTCATTTTGTTCTGTTCGAGAACAATATATGGTAAGTTATATAATATGACTGGTATGCATGAATAAAACATAACAGTTGCGATGAAAGATCCAAATATATAATTCATATAATACATTCGAAATACATCCAAAAGTAATAGATATTATGGAGCGAGGGAATGACTACCCAAGAATAAATAATAGTGTCCACGCAATATTTAGTAGTAATAAGTATGATCATTATTGAGAATGAACATTTACATATTGAGAAATGAAAAAATGTAAATAACAGAAGGCCCTCAAAAATATCAGACTGACAGTAATGTATTTCAAATAAAAATAATGCGTTTCCTGTGGCTGGATTTGAAGAAAATAATTATATTGATCATTAAGTTCTAAATATAATATCAGTATTATAAGATTAGGCATGATTCAGGTAGAGCAAAACAATCTTGAATTAATCTTGTTGAAAGCAGAGGAAACGTAATATCCAGCAGATAATTAGCTGAGGTCATTAGATGTTTCTTTGATAATATAATGTATTGATATGAAATATAAATTGAAGTTATTGAAAATGTCTGATTCTGTACCATCGAGGTTCCCAACTGAGGATGAGGATGAGTTAGTAAGATAGTTTTAAAAGCGGCACCTCTTGATTATTTTAGAACTTCGAGGCAGTCTTGCCACCAATATAAATGATTATCTATAGACAATATTAAATCGAAAACAGTTAATTTCTAATGTTGATGTATCATTGTATGAGAAAGAAACGTTATTGATACAATAATGATACAGTATTTAATTAAGAATGTAAGAAATAAAAATTGGAGTAAAGGATAATAGAATAATATTTGAAAAGATAATGGCAGAACTATTAATAACGGAAATTGAAAAAAAATGATGATAATAAATATTAAAATTGGAGAAGGCGGATCAACTGAATTATGTTTCATACAATATTACCATAGACACGGTTCCGGAGAACGGTAATGTACACTTTCAGAGATAATATAGATATAACATGTATAAATTTCCCACCAAGTTTGAATAATTCACAATTTTGTTTTAAAAGCTAGTGATTCTTCCCGAATCCCAAATTAGCAACCCATTGACGGTGAACTGTCGGTTAGCATATTTTAAAACAATTTCCAAATAATATTAAAATACATTTCATCTATCACACTTCTTCATTTTCACAACTTAATTAATGAATTGTAAACTAGTACAGACACATTCAGACAGATTCAAATTATTCCGTGATTATATGAGTAGAAATACTCTTCCTGCTTCATGTTCTTAGAAACAACTCTGAAAGAATAAACATTCACATTTCGTATCTTCACAGCAAATCTCTGCCAGGCTTCAGTTCGCTTTGTTTAGAGCCAGTGTAATGTGAGACTCGTCGCTAAGAGAAGTGATAATTAACTCGAATCATTACCAGCTTTCTTCCACTGGGTTCGAGGCGTTTATACGCGTACTCGTGTACTTATTATGAGTGGTCTAATCATGCTGTGCTATAAGAGTCTAGCTTTTTTCACTGTTTTACATTAGAATTGGAAGAAATGAACAAATTACAATGGAAAACTGTATATATATATATATGTGTGTGTGTTTGTGTAGAGAGAGAAAGAAAGAGAGAGAGAGGAAAGAGAGATCATTTGAAACTTGGACGACTCATTTTGGGTAAGGTATATTTTTATTCGTGGTTGTGAAAACTGTTAAACTAAATTAATGGAAACTATCAATTCAAAATACCTTACATATAGGCATATAAAATAGATTCCTAATTGAAATAACTTAGATAACTGTGTAAGTTGAACACAAAGCTTGATGTGAGTGGTATGAATAAGCACGTTATCCACACCTATGCCAATCGTCCTGATTATTCATATATAGAACATATTCAAGAGTGAGCGATAATCCTGGCACCTCCACCAGAAGTGGAGTTTGGACCAGTTATCAGTTTGTGGCTCTACCTGTGATGAAATATATGACTGGAAATATTTTATTTCAATGAAACTGATTTTCACAAAAATGTATATTTCTGTTTAATAATTATTCATCTTTAATGTTGTCACATATGTTGAAGGAGCTAGGATGCAATTTATAGCTTATTTGCTAATGAGAGCTAATTCTCGGCACCACCACCAACGCTTATTTATATAATATATCTTGATAACTATCTCATTTATAACTATTCATTGTAGAACTATCTAACGATATACGAAAGAACATAAACAGATTTCTTTTGTGACCATTTTTTCAAAAATATGATTCCAAAATTTGTCTTGATATTTTGAAATTTCAATTCTGAAATACAAATAGCATATGTTATTTGACGATGATCCATATTCCTATACATATATGATTCACCAGTAACTGCCATAATATCCCCACTCTAAATTATAGTGTATATCGATATAACATTCTTCACAAAGAGGAATAACTGTTTCAAGTAATTTTAAATATATGGAATTCCAGTTTTGTGATACTGAAAGAACATTCTGAGTCATCATTATGCTTATATAAATAAACATTCCAGTACCGGGCAAACATATTTTGCCCTGTAACATATATAAAAGTATAAATACGTTGATATAAATATTCTTCGTCGCTACAAAAGGGGAGAGTAATGTACTTTATGTATATTTGCTTATCCACTTTTGCAATGTTCGTGCGCCTTCAAAGTACCGTATTTCACTTAGTTGAAGTGCGCATCAACACAATCAACTGAATACGAAAATATGCACTACTAGTCTTGCATCTCACTCTCCTCTATATGTACATGAATAATAAGTGTCTTGCCAGAGATTTATCGACTCAATAAGCTCCCCTAACGTCTACGACTGATGATGTATTTATTTGCGTCATTTACAGCAGTGGTGCCTGGTTATCGTTCCAATATCTCACTCATAACACAATCATCCCCGTCTACCGTATCTCCACTCCAAGACCAACTCTGATCTCACCAGCACACATCGACCAATAACCAAACGGGAGGAGCCTGGCAGATATTTACACTGGATTGATTCTACATAACACTGTTTCTTGATATATATTTTTTATCTCCATCCGTATTCCTCCTATATTCCACAACCTCTGGGGTTTGCTGTCACTTTTTTTCCAACGACATATCTCAGCCGTTACGTCTTTTTCTTTTATATATAAATCCCATCTATCTCTCTTCTATTTATTCTGTCATAGATTCTTCCGCAGATATTTATTCTGTGGTATTTCCTTTCTTTGTGCTATTTCGTATTGTCTGGCTCCGGTCCAGCGGACTCCCACCCCTAAATACCGACTCCTGGGGGGATTTAGTGGAGGGGGGGTGGACTAAAGGGGTACGTTATGCTTGGTTGAGGAGACTACTTTGTCAGGCTATAGACCCACTGACGTCAGATATACACATCATCTTTCAACAATCGGAAATCCATAACTCAGTTCTCTTTCTTTTTTCTCCGACGCGAGGACGAATGGACAATGGACTCGAGTGAACACTGCCAGACACGGTATTATTGTTCAACACAACAAATAATAAATTAATTGACGTTCCATTATAAACAGTGTGAAGTATTTGGGTTGAAGCTGTATGGAGTATGAGCATGTTGAGTTTATTGCGTATAGTTTGAATTGGATTTCATCTATTGTGGTCAGGGAACAATTTGGTGCTCATATTCAAATCACATGCACAAAAAGAACGCATATTCGAAGTTGGTTATGTGAAATAATAAAATACGTCTTCTACACATGTTGAAAAGAGTTAGATACATGTGAATATGATGACCAGGTTATCAACTTATCATTATCTTCATTGAACTAATATTTCAGGAATAAATAGAAGATGGGGGATAGAGAGGAACAAATGAATGGATTACGATTGTAAATGCGGATGGTTCGTATTCATTGTCTTCATTGGCGAGTAGGAATTTTGATTCATTTGGGAGAAAAGCACAATTGTGAATCAAATTATGAAAAAAAGGGAAAACCAACCTTGGGGTGGAAATCAAAATCCTTGGTTACAAGCAATAACTGGGCAAAATATGTAAAATATCTTATTTCTGGTTATTTGTAGTTACTGCTATGTATTCTATAGGCCTACAAGCTTTGAGTCAGTTCAGTAGCTAATTCAGAAGAGAGGTATGTAATACGAAAACAATAATAAATGAGAACTAAGGTAAATGACAACACTTATATACACATATTGTCTTGAAATATGTAATAATGTTGAGAATAAAAACGAATCCAAACCAATCGTAACTTCTTCAGTTTCAGAATATTGCCCTGAAATTCTAATCAATCACTCCTCAAGTTCCCTTCACTATGATAAACACAAAATATATATTTCTCAAATTTTCACCCCATAAGGCTGGTTTTCACTTTTTGCATCACATATATAAGCGCTCACGTAGGCCTACATACGGAGTCTGTCTGCCCCAGCCGCCGGGGGAGGAAACTTTGGGGCCCTTTTATTGTTTTTTGACCTTCTTAGAAGAATATTTAACATAAGTTATTGGGATGATGGCAAGGCACAAAGAAAAAAGGGGATCAGAAACATAAATGGGGGTTCATTTACCTCCTAAACCGCTTTTCTTCTTACGCGCATGTTTATTATCAAACCGTTTCCTGAATTACTTTTATCCTGTTGGAAAGAAACTGTAGGTTAGAATAAAATAACATCCGTATCGACTATCGTGTCAAGTTGTTGGTAATCCCTTTGTCTCGGCAAATAAAGTAGGAATTAAACGTCAAGTAGGCCATCAAGCCAGTTAATGATACGACTAGTCTAGCGGCCATTTTATCTAAAGCTATTAACTAACTCAATGAAAGTTCACGTACGTTTCAGGCAATAAATGATTCGAAATGGCTGTAAGTAAAGTTGATGTTTATTTGTTGTTAATGGAGGAGACATTCAGATGAGTGACTAACACTTTATTTTAGTGATAGTGTCTTAATTGATTATTTTTATCTTAATTGTAGATACTTATTTCTATTGTCTTGAACAGTTCACAATATATAATATACAAATCTTTAAAGTTCATCCGTATTCATCTTTATTTCTGTAACCTCGTTGGGTCTCACGTATTTTTTTATCACAAATTAAAGCGCGTATATAGCACAATTAAACACAACAATTGCACGATTTAAGTGAATGCAGTGAACTAGAATCTGAATTTGGATTATTATAACTATGGTGAGAAACTGAGAGACTATTTTGATGACTATTTTGATACAAATTTGTTTATGAGTCAAGGGTAATCAATTCATATAGGCCTACATAATTTTCAAATGAGAATAATCTTAATTTCTAGCTACGTTGACGTATTGGCTCTAATTTAACGTTTCTACGAATATATTTCGGAAGTTTCAATAACATTTCGGAAAACTCGAGAATATTTTGAACGAACATTATTTTATATGTATATCATATCATATTAAATTCATATTACATTCTGCCTATTATGAAACAAGAATGAAATATCTCTTTTCAAAAAACCTTTTCAAAACATTTCCTACGTGAATTTCCAAACATTTTCTAAAAACATGTTGGGAAATTATCAATTTCATTCTATTTTTCAATCTTTTTTTTTTTCATTCTGAACAATTACAATAACAGAATGTTCAATCTGAACAAAACTCGGAAAATATTTCCAATACAAATGTTATACAGAGATTAACAAAATGTAGACAAATGACAATTTTCAATAAAACCTAAGAAACATTAACAAAATGTCGACAAATGACAATTTTCAATAAAACCTAAGAAACATTAATACGAAAAAAAAATAGGTATTGCTTAATTGCTTAATTGCAACTATTGCTTAATGGCAAATATGCATACAAATGATATCGGTGGAGGTGCCAGGAAATTCTGACACGCCTAATGTTATACCATGTGTCCTTATTGTACATTAAATGGAGTATCCCGTTTCGTCTCTTTCTTTTTTCGTTCGATTCCGCACAGACACGAATCTTTGTAGCTCTCTTTCCTCAGAGATTCGATTCCGCAGAGCTCTCTTTCCTCAGAGATTCGATTCCGCAGAGCTCTCTTTCCGTACACATTCGATTCCGCAGAGCTCTCATTCAAAATGGCGCTTTTCGGTGCTTGTCCTAGTTCGTCTCTTTCCGCAGCGATCTCTTTCCTCAACCATCTCACTATATATATATTTTTTCCAGCTTGAACTCATAATTAAACTTAAGAGTCCTGATTTAACGCAATCCTGTACGATCGCTTTCTCCACAGCTCTCTTTCTCGATTGACACGATTCCGCATAGATCTCTTTTAAAATGGCCGTTGAACTATCGTTTGTCCGGATTGATACCATTCTTTGTGCGTCTCTTTCTTCATAGATCTCTTTCTTCATAGATCTCATTTTTTGTTACCGCCTATAGCCCGCTCCTCTCAGCCAATCAAATACTTGCGCTAGTACGTCTCATTTTTTGTTACCGCCTATAGCCCGCTCCTCTCAGCCAATCAAATACTTGCGCTTCTCCAACGTTCAAGTAGTCGTTCATTGGCTACATAATAATACTACCATAATAATACGCCCTCCCTAACCAATGCATGATCGTTTTTTTTTGAAGCCCTTGCAGGTATAAATCAACTGCTGACACTTTTCGTGTGCCTTAATCGAAGATGTAGCTTTGTACAGAACTGTATATTTTTTGAAAGAATATAGATAATTGGATTTCACCTGTGTTGAAACATTCTGAATGACAGTCATAAAATCAAAATTGGCTAAGATACAAATGATGAGAAATAATAATAATTAAAGAACCTGAAACTTCCAGCAAGCGTAATCATAATACGTAGGGCTCATAGACATACCCTCACTTTGCCTGTACCATACAAGAGAGCAAGAAAGGGGTTTTTACCTGTTCTTTGTTAATAATTACGTTCTACCCACGGTTATTTTTTGTTAATCAGAGGGAGTATCTCGTTCTCATTGCAAAATTGAAGAGAATGAGATAATAATCGAAAACCTTTTTCAGTTAATTCGAATTTCACTTTTATTTTATTCACATAAATATCCTGTGTACAGCTTGAAGTCTGTTTTTCTGAAGCCTGGGGGGTAGGCAACTTGTCAAACACGCTAGAAGCCGGTGTGGGGGGTCAGGCCAGGATCCAAAGTCCATATGCAGGTATACTGACGAAATAGGAATAGCATTGATTAAATTTCCCAGTTCGAAATATGAAGTGAAATAATTAAAGATATTTAGTGTAGTTTCTGCTACTGAGATAATGCAATACTTTCTGTCTTTTAACTGAGAACAACAGTAGTTAGGTTGTTACATCTGGGATAGGCTATCTGTTGAATATGGCGATATGTTTAATATGTTGAATATGGAATGGTATGATTGACTGAAATAACCTCCCGGTGGTTCATCAGGAAGTTGTCAAAATAATATAGCCTATATATATATATATATATATATATATATATATATATATATATATATATATATATATATATATATATATATATATATATATATATATATATATATATATTCATGTGTGATGAATTGAATTTCTGTTATATCAAGTGGAGTGTGTGT